>JAAONU010000009.1:25378087-26578087 GCA_012932295.1 Cyclina sinensis | reverse complement strand
TTAGCATAAATATCACAGAAACATATACATATATTCACCATCCAGATACAAATTGACATATAACTGACATAATATATCAGCACAGGATAACTGTTAAAGCCTTACGGTTTATTTCCAACAATACGGCTTATGTCCTCTGCATCAGCAAGTTAGATTGTTTTTACCTGCATTCAGTCAATAAAATGTCGTGCACACGTTTACAATTCAGTTGTGTCTATTTATGTATGGAGATGTAAAACCAATGGTGTAAATTTATCGTACACGTAGCAAACTCGAACCTTAAAAGTACGCAATTACCTTAATTGATTTACTTTTTTTTTTCAAGTGATCAGAAATAGATTTTGATAATTTGTTTTATAATGGGTATTTTATTATGCCTCATTTTGTTTTGCATTTAACTGAAAATGTGTAGGTTGATATTTGTTTTAACATAATCCGGGTTGTATTTTTTCAAAAAATGCAAAGAAGCAGGTTTATCCCGAACGATTCTCTATCTTACGAATATGAAAGTCCGTAACAGAGAGATGCAGATCTTAGAATACACAACCCAGAGCGGGTTTCGAACACCGATCACCCGCGTGACACGCCAACACTCCAACCACTGAGCCAAAGAATGAAAGTCCGTAACAGAAAAATGCAGTACATCTTAGAATACACAACTCAGATCTCCCGTGTGACATGCCAACACTCAAACCACTGAGCCAATATATCGATTCCGTGATGCAGTTGTCAGAGGTTGTATTTATACAATTAGAGGAAGGTGTGAACTAGATCTTAACATTATTTTTAGAAGTATTAGTATCTTCATTATCAATTTTTATATATGGCTGTTCTGACAAGTATTAAGTTACAAAATGATGCAAAGTTGCACTTCTTTTCTAACACAAGGTTTTAGTTCAATGTCAAATGGATCAAAACACTTTGTAGAAGGAAAAATCAGTTAAAGTACGTACAATACATAATTGGATTATATTACGGAAGATCAGGATGACTTTTTTTCCAACTTATATATCAAGCTGGACGCAAATGAAACATGTATATTGTATCTAAAGTTGAGGTTTAAAGCAGTACCTTCTCTCTAAATTGTTCTCAATTCAATAATTTGTTGTTGTTGTTAAAGATCTTGTTACTGCAGTTTGTAGGTTCGATCCCGAATCAAGGCGGGTTTTCTTCTTCTTGTTTTAAAACCTTTCCTTTAATATAAATTAATCAGAAATTGTTTATTTAATGGTTTTCAAATGTTGTTACGTATTAAAATCATGTTCAATAAATGAAAATTTGGTATCCAAAAAATAAACAAACAAACATATAAACAATCTTATAAATTTAATTTATTTAGTCTAACTGGACAGCCAATTTACAACTTTAGAAACAGACCTCAATATATTCCAACTCGTTATGAAGTTCATTGGCTGAATTACTACCATGTTTGTATTCACATTTTAGAAGTTCTTTTTTTATTTCTTTTTTTTATCTAAAACACAAGGTTTCTGTCACTTTAATTGATAGAGATTGTAATGCTATCGTACTTCTGGTCAGACTATGGAAATACACTGATGACCACATGTGAAGTGTTTCTTAAAAACTTGATAAACCTATTAAGCCTATCAATATGATCCTTATCTTCAAATTTCTCGGCAAAAGTGTTCTGTGATTATATAGTTTGATTCTAAGTCAATGTATTGAGAATTGAAAAAAAAAGGTTTATCACATCCCCTACCTTAATAAAATAAATAAAACAAGTTTTCAGACAGTAATATTCAAATGTTAAAGCACGTCTCTATTTAAGATAAATACATATGGATACAAATAAAATCATCTTTAAAAAATCATCACCAAATGCAACAAGGACATGTTCAACAAAAGATCAATGTAGATATGAAAAAAGCGACAAAATAATAAAAAAAAGAAAATACATAGTTCAAAGAATGAAAACGAGTAAGGGCATACGGTGAAACATGGGATATAATAAAACAAAAACCATAAAGTAAGGGCATACGGTGAAACTTGAGATATAATAAAACCAAAAAACCATAAAGTCAGGGCATACGGTGAAACATGGGATATAATTAAAAACAAAAACCATAAAGTCAGGGCATACGGTGAAACATGGGATATAATAAAACAAAAACCACAAAGTAAGAGCATAAGTGAAACATGGGATATGATAAAACCATAAAGTAAGGGCATATGGTGAAATATGGGATATAATAAGACAAAAAACATAAAATAATGGCATATGGTGAAACATGGGATATAAAAAGACAAAAGACATAGTAAGGGCATACGGTGAAACATGGGATATAATAAACAAAAACCATAAAGTAAGGGCATACGGTGAAACATGGGATATAATAAGTAAAAGAACATAAAGTAAGGACATATGGTGTAACATGGGATATAATAAAACAAAAACCATAAAGTAAATTGATGAAAAATACAAAAAAAAAACAACAAAAGTTATAACAAAGAGTTAATCTTGTAAGGAATCATATTTATGTTTTATTTATACAAATAAATGAAATATTCAACTGGATACAATTAATATTTAAACAAAGGCAGTGTCCAGAAATTTATTCTTATATTAAAGAACGGTTCCTTCTTGGTGATATGAAGATTACAGAAAGGTCAGGTTATCTTTATCATCAGCCAATCGAAGAAACGAATAATGATAGAAATAAATGCGCTTTAACTAATACTGACGTGCAAAAACCAGCAAGTTGAAAATGTAGAATTTACAAGAAGGTAATAGGAACTAAATAAAACCTAAAATATTAATCAGGATGCACAATCTTTTAAAGGTTTAACCTCTGGAGAAGACACAAAACATAAACCGTTGACTCTGATAGGAAATAATGCACCTCGCATATTGTTATAAGTGTAGTAAACTCATGACTCAAGCTTAAAAAAATCATAACCTAAACATTGCTACAGTATGAGGATCTAAGGAAGGCCGAAATAAGTCCTGTTCTCGTAACCTTTCCATCAGCCAACAAATGCAAGTTGAATGCGTACACTTGGTCTTCTAAAACCATTCGCATGCAGCCTGGATTGGATAGTCTAGGTAGAGACATTCACCCCTGATGCATTCAGGAATCAATGAAGCTTGACAACAGTTGCAAAACGGTTCCTTTGTGTCCTTGTTAACAGTAATATGTCATTAGCCCTTGACGTAGCTATTTCTCTGCCCCAAACATTGTCGTTTAACAGGTGTTATTTACTGTCGACACCTTTATCCTTGGTCTAGTGATTACGGTTTGATGCTCATCTAAAACCTTCCCATCCTCATGGTGTCTAGCCCCATATTAGGCCATACGTACAGAAGATACAGCTCTGTTTAAGTTAAATGTTGCTTAATGTTTCCATAAGCTAAAACATCAGAGGGATTGGCCATGAATAGACCACTAGATAATATGACTGTTCCATTCACAAAAGCGATTACTTCTTGCTAATGAACTGAAAAAGTAATAACATTATGCCCCACCAAAGTCAAGGCAAAAAGTTGCAATTTTGCGCAGAGCAGTAAAAAGTATAAACAGTCAGACAGCTTTTAAGGACATACTTAAAGGTTTAGGTAGAATTCATATCAAATGAACATAAACAATAATGTGAAAGCCGTTGCTTACAATTTAACACAATTTAACAATGCAATAATTCTGAATCATGCGTTTTATTGGTATGAACTGAACAAATAAATAGTAGCTTTGTGAAAAACAACAACACCCACCCCTTACATATACATCCGAAGAAAATTGTTGCTTGTTTGATAATTTATATTCGATGATACATAATTGATACAGTTTGAATAAGTGTTCAAAGTGACCCTCTGAATTTCATAAAACTATTTTATGCTGATGATTTTTATATGGCCGATGTTCTTTTCTAGTTTTATATAATAAATGTGAAAAAATTATTATTCTGTTTAAAGTTGAAAATAGTTAAAATATTGCAGCTTTTATCTTGTCTACTATGCATCTCTTTTTTTTTAATTTTCAACACGAATTTGACTTTAAATTTTCAATTTTGAATTATTTCCCCTGTCGTAGATTGGTTTCTTTTAACAGTTTTACTGTGTCTAAGATAACAAGACCTTGAAAATGTAGTTGCGTCAGCAATGTTGTGTTTAACCTGTCGTGTGAACGTGCAATATTCCACATTTGTTTGTTAAACTTTTGTAAAGAAATTTAAAGAATAAATTCATCGTACACGTAACAGACCCGAAAGTGAAACAATTTGTGTTGACTATCAAAGCATTCATCACATTCGTTTCACAAACAATAGCATGTTTTCATTTATTTTCTTATATTCACGAATGATTATTATAATGTCATATATAAAGCTTCGAAACATTATTTTTCCTGAATTTTCTTTTGTTTTTAAATTTAGTAAGGGTTTGCCATTAGTATCTGTTTCTGACCATAATAAAATTACAGTCGGAACACCTCGGGGGAATCTGAATAAGTCACCTCGGAAATAATGTGGTAGGCGCCATCTTGGACTATTTCATAATAAAAATGGTGTCTACTAAATTGAAAACATTTTTAAAGCCTCTACCTGTTCATGATTTAAATCAAAATGTATTTCCATTTTTTTCTAATGCAAAAGACAAACGCTGCTTGAATTCCGCCCTGTATGTTTATATTTTTATTAAAGCCGGGGAAATTACCATTTGGTGTATTGATACACTTACATACGAGGTCTTTATACGAAATTGTCGGAGAAAGCCGAGTTGTTACGATTAAATAAAATCAGTGTTCTTGTGTTATTTTTTCTTTGATACACAGTGATCTTTTAAAAATTTGACATGAGTCATAGATTTCGTAATTAAAGGTATATTAAAATTAAATAGATATTGTTTATATCATTTGGAATTAAAACATAAAGACTCCTGTAAACATTCCAATCAATTACTTCGTCTTGCATTTAGCTGTTTATATTTGCTTTGAACGAATGTGGAGCTGAAATTTCTTACCTCACATGCAAAAAAGCAGCTTTAAAATCAACAGCAAGATGGTAGTTCACGACAAATTTAACGATGCGTCATTCAATCCAATGTCCTCCTAGTCATTCTATACAAAAAAGATTAAAATGAACCACAAATGTGGTTATCAAAGTGGTAATTTTGTTTGCTTAACAGCGTACAAGTCTTTGTAAGTGATTTATTTCAAAACGTAATGCTGGAGCACTGAAAACTAAATGACGTAATACTAAGCCTTTTAAATCGAAGGTGAGAGGATTAGGGTGGGGGTTGGCCGAAAAATAATGATTTTTTAAACGAAAGAAAAAAGAAAAAAAGTAAATAAAGAAAAAACAAAAAAAAAGAAAACAAAAACGTGCAAACCTTAGATATATGTACTCAATATTAACTCCCAGATCACTGGATATTGGTTAAAAATTTAGAACAAAAAACAAAAAGTAGCATGACATTCTTGAGGCTAAAACTAGGTTTTAAAAATATGAGATAAATTACAAGTAACCAAGTTTCCAGTGGGATTTGAACCCGCACCAACCGCCTAGCAACCTTAGAGCACTTGGCCATTCCAACAACAACCCCCCTCCCCGGGAAAAAAAAGTTGATCAAATAACCGGGATATAAGTATCCACCTCACACCTCAACGGTGACAGGTGTTAAATGTGTGACACTTACGGGGAGACTTATCTTTTTAATGTTAAAATTGTGCGTATGAATGTATTTACACATGAGTATTAGGTTGCAAAAATGCAAAGTTGCAAAATTTTATTCCGTACCTAATACAAGGCTTAGTTCAATGTCAAATGTATCAATATTATAAGACACCTTTATTATCAGATTAAATATTCTCCACGAACGTCTATTTATAGGAATAAAGGTTCGGTTAAACTGGGTATGTGTTAATTAAGACAAGGCAAAATCGGTTTCATGTAAGGAGGATCAAAGTTACTTTCTTTTAGGCTGTACCCAGTGGAACACAACCGAAAACAATTAAGGTAAAGGGCAAGCTACAGAATACATACGTTGTATATTAAGGTTGTGAGTGTGTGATTACCTCCTCCCTGAATTAAACTCGATTCCATTATTTAGCTTTTATCGAGTTCAATTATTATGGTCTCACATGTTTGTGCTGACTGGCTGGATGGATGGATGACACAAAGTCTCAAACCACTGGGCGGATTTTAATCAAATGTGGTGTGAGTGATTGTTGTAAAGAGTATTGCGCATGTTTTATGCATTTTATGGTCGAGGGATTTTACCAGGGTTATCATCCTCGATGCGTTTAATTTAGTGACATTTGCACTACTTCTCCCACACAACTGAAAGTATTACAACCAAGCTTTAAGTAAATGATTGTTGTAAAGAGTACTTTCTCATGCCATTGTTATTGCCCATGACTAGCTGAATTTGACCATGTTTTCACTACGGTTTTCGCTTGTTTTACTTTTCTTCTACTATTGATGTAAACCTGACTTCAAGTAAATGATTGTTGTAAAGAGAACTTTAAGTATCTAAGCTCTAAAGAGCTGCCGTTTGCGTTCTCTGGTCCGACGACCTTTATCACAGTTATTGCCCATGAATTTGACCATGTTTACACTACGGTATTTGCCTCTTTACTTGAGAATCACACGACATAAAATCATGGAACTTTTTTCCACTCATTTCTCATGATGTGCATATGACTCATGAAGAGTTTTGGGTCAGTAGGTCAAAACTTAAGGTAAAGGAGGCCATTTGTTCAAACAGGATTTCCATTCGGTAACTTGAAAACCACAAAAGCTAGAACGATCAAACGTTTTATATAAATTGTTTATGATGTGCCTGTGAATTTTGTTTTGATTAAGTATCAAGCTTGCACGGTCCTCATTGTTAACACAAAATGTTTTTAACATTAACTGTGTTACAAGTGTTTGGAAATAAGCATTCCTTATTTTTCACGAGAAGATGATATTCTTTCATAGTATCCGGTGGTCTGTTCTTGAGCAAGACCCCTTAATTTTGCTAAAGAAGGCTGATACAAACAGCAGGCGACATTTATAACTGAAGTGGATAGGTCCCCAGCAGCAGTTTCAACAGATAAACAAATAGATAAATCTTTTTTAGAATCATGCTGACTAATAAGGAAGATTTTGTATCTGCCCGACGATTGAAAATTTCTCCTTGAAAAAAAACCCAGCTGTGATAGCTTACAGGTAATTTTCAACGTAATCTTATCAGTGAAACATACAATTCCTTCCTGCCAGTTATTTAGAAAAATTCAAATGACATTATGCCTCTCCTTAAATAAATGCATACGTATGTATCTGAAATACGAGAGTACCCTTATATGTCGTTTTATTCCTATGTCACACGAGTTTGTCATACCGTAATCGTAAAAGAAACGGGAATGTTTAACATTTATTTGTTTTTAGATATAAATTGAATCGGATCGGATTATCAAATTGGCTTTTATTTTTGTCTTTGTCATAATTTACTTAAAATAAAGTTCACAGCATTGATCGAAGGCCCTTGTTATATAGTCTGGCTAGTAAAAATAGGGAATTATATGGGACAATGAAAAGATGAGGCTCTGGTCCAGACAATTTGTGGTCACGCGCTGACATGCCAGCTCATTTCATGTAATGGTACAGGTATCTTCGCAGCAGTATTCGGTCATAATGCATTTGACTTCAACTTTTCCCTGCTTCAGTTTGAACGGAAACCAAATTTTATGATCAATCGCAGTGCTCATTAAACATCTATTGACATAACTGCAAACAGTCGGTTTAAGCTGTACTGTATCCTGAAATTCATTAGTGTTCGTGCAGGTCATTTTTCTAACATACGTAATAAAGAAATATGACCACCTATAAATAATCTCTTAAATACTGTTTTCTATAGGGGACTAAATAAATATGACCATCTATAAATAATCTCTTAAATACTGTTTTCTAGAGGGGAATAAAGAAATATGACTACCTATACATAATCTCTTAAATACGGAATTCTGTAGGGGAATGAAGATGACCACCTATAAATAATTTCTGAAATATGGAATTCTGTAGGGGAATAAAGAAATCTGACAACCTATAAATAATCTCTGAAATACGGAATTCTGTAGGGGAATAAAGAAATCTGACCACCTATAAATAATCTCTGAAATACGGAATTCTGTAGGGGAATAAAGAAATATGACTACCTATAAATAATCTCTTAAATACGGAATTCTGTGGGGGAATGAAGAAATATGACCACCTATAAATAATTTCTGAAATACGGAATTCTGTAGGGGAATAAAGAAATATGACTACCTATAAATTATCTCTGAAAAACGGAATTCTGTAGGGGAGTAAAGAAATATGACCACCTATAAATAATCTCTGAAATACGGAATTCTGTAGGGGAATAAAGAAATCTGACAACCTATAAATAATCTCTGAAATACGGAATTCTGTAGGGGAATAAAGAAATCTGACCACCTATAAATAATCTCTGAAAAACGGAATTCTGTAGGGGAATAAAGAAATCTGACCACCTATAAATAATCTCTTAAATACGGAATTCTGTGGGGGAATGAAGAAATATGACCACCTATAAATAATTTCTAAAATACGGAATTCTGTAGGGGAATAAAGAAATCTGACCACCTATAAATTATCTCTGAAATACGGAATTATGTAGAGGAATGAAGAAATATGACCACCTATAAATAATCTCTGAAATACTGAATTATGTAGGGAATAAAGAAATATGACAACCTATCAATAATCTCTGAAATACGGAATTCTGTAGGGGAATAAAGAAATATGACAACCTATAAATAATCTCTGAAATACGGAATTCTGTAGGGGAATAAAGAAATATGACCACCTATAAGTAATCTCTGAAATCGAATTCTGTAGGAGAATAAAGAAATCTGACCACCTATAAATAATCTCTGAAATACGGAATTTTGTAGGGGAATAAAGAAATCTGACCACCTATAAATAATCTCTGAAATACGGAATTCTGTAGGGGAATAAAGAAATATGACTACCTATAAATAATCTCTGAAATACAGAATTCTATAGGGGAATAAAGAAATATGACCAGCTATAAATAATCTCTGAAATACGGAATTCTGTAGGGGAATAAAAAATATGACAACATATAAATAATCTCTGAAATACGGATTTGTCTGTTATTAGAAATAGCATCCCGTATACATCTGAAAAACGGGAGTTTGCTTGCAAGCCTGTATATTATTCGAATATGGTATTCCATATACAGTAGATTACCACCTTACGACCACGCCGAAATTAAGACCACGCCGCTATTACGGGCACTTTTAAAAAGAACCAAACATTTTTATTCTTGTCCTATTACAGGTATTTATCAGAATTAAGACCACGCCGCTAATCCGGTAATACGACCATCTTGTTAAGATCATTTTGTATATTTTCTTCTTATTGTAATGCCTCGATTACGACCACTCAAAATTAGTGCCCCCGGGCATGTCATCAATATCAGTTCAGTACACCGCCATGTTTACGACACTGCTTTACGACAGCTGCATGTGTAAACAAAAGAAAGTCTGTGCTGTGAAAAACAAATTTTCTTCAGGTGATTACTGAAAGTAAGGATACTAAAGGATGATATAAGTGTTACTTAAAATTGATTCAATTACAACTTGATTGCGACACGAGTAAATAATTCGGAATAACTGAATCCTCGGGGGTATAATAAGTTTTCAGTTTGCAGGGGTTCAAAGCAAAATATAATCTTAGATAGATGCTTACCTATATTGATTGAAAAAGAAATCGTTTTAGCCGGTTGAATAAAATACTGAGTTAATTTAATTAAGGGTTTATTCTGTTAAAAAAACGTAAGACCTTATTTAAAAATTTATTCTAACTTCAAAACTCAGAATATTTACAGTTAAATTTTAATTGTGTCAGACAAATCTCCAGCATGGAGAAACGAAAATGAAATTATTGAAATGATTATTCATAATGTTCTATTTTCCCTTTATGAACTTGCATAATTATGTAAAACATATGTTGCCGAGGTCTCAACCCAGTATTAAGACCAACTCACAATTAAGACCACTTCCCTTTATACCCAATGGTGGTCTTAATAGAGGGATTTTACTGTATTTGTAAATACGGGAATTTATTTGTTCTCTCTGTTAAAACGTAAATACGGGAGTCTGTGTACTAATATATGTCAAGACTTCCATATAACATTTAAAACCAAATTTGTTGAAGTGGTATCATGAGCTTAATAAGCGGTGGGACATAGTTAACATCTTTGAATCAATCAAAGAGCATTGACTCATTTCTAAAGAAGTGCAAAGAATACTGGAAAGATTTCAGTGCATTGTAGTAATACAAATAAATTTTCACTCCCAGGCATTACAGGAAGACAGACAAACAAAAAGACAATACGTTCTTTTATTCAACTCAGGTATAAGGTTAATACAGTAACGAAAACATTTATAGAAGCTTCTGAAACTAGCAACGTAAATTATGAATTGCAACCTCTTGGAATATAATAGAATAACTAGAAACCTGCTTTTGAAATCGGTCCAAATATCTTAGTGCTTAAAGATCAGATTCCATGAGTGAAAAAAGGGGTTCTTACTTTTAAAACGACCCTCTTTATGTGTTAGGTAATATATGTTTTAGGTTTCTATATATGTATGAAGTACTTTTATTATCGGTTAAAAAAATGTAAATAAAGAATTATGTTTATAAAATCACAGCGTATAAGCTCTGCACAGTAGTGCATAATAATGCAAGGGTCGGAAAATTACTTTTCTACGGTAAGCTGAGAGTTACGGAACTTGGTTTAGAAAAAAGGTAAATGATTAAACTAATAAGCATTTGTACAGAATAATTAAATTATTTAGGTTTCTTTATTTGAATTAATTACATGTTATTTTGTAAAAAATACGTCAGTTTGTCCAAACCTCTAAATATTTATTATGGCCCGAAACACAAGAAGGAAAACTGTTAGCAGTAGTTTGTACTGACTAGAGCAAGAAAATAAAGACGATGTCACTTTTCTCTCAGAATTAAGCAAAACCATATTTGAATAGCAAAAATTTCCCTTCGACAATAGGCATGGAAACATGTGTCGGGTGTATCACCACAGTATCTACATCCAAAAAAAAAGAAAGAAAGAAAAACAAAACAAAACAAAAAACGATCAAAGTCGGAAAACATGAGGGTATGAAAAAAGCAAGTCACGGTTTTTCATGACTGCATGAAGTAAAAGAAACAAAAAATAATATTTGATAAAACAGAAATAATAAACGAAAAATCAGCCGGTCAAAATATTTGCAAGGAAGATAAAAAATTGTATTGTTTAGCGTGAACGAAAAACGAGCAAACCGAAGCTTAAATGTGATTTTAAGCAGGTAGACTCGTCTTATGTGAGATAGAAAAATAAATGCCTTCACACTTAAATGGCATACGAGTCAGAAAATCGAAATAAAACAGTTGATTCTCATAGGAATGCTTGTAACTCAAATGCAGTAAAGTTTTGACCCTTGATAACAAACCTAATTAAAAACTAGAAATGTGTCCATAGGACATGGATGCTCCCACATTTCGCATAACTGTGCCGATCTCCAATAAAGTTCAAAATACTTAGGTGCGTAGCCTACATGCTTACAACTTAGAAAGTTTCATGTTTCTAGCAGTTATACATTTGGACTTTCACGAGACAACTGTTCACGGCGGGCGCATGACCTAAGAAAACTATCGATAGTCTGGGCAGAGACTTTCACCCAGATGCATAAAGAAGGATTCCACGAAGTAGTAGCAAAATAGCTCGGTCGTGTCAATAATAGCAGAAATGTATCATTAGCCCTTAACGTAGCCATTTTCTGCCCTAACATTGTCGTCTAACTGGAACTCGTTCTGTCGATACGTAACCTAGGCTCTGGTTATGATGCACAACAAAGACCTAACAATCCTCACGTTGTCTGCCCCCTACGGAAGCCCACTGAGACCGTTTTGAGTTAGAAGGCAACAATTCGAACTTAGATGTTAGATCTTAGAACTTAGGTCATAAATCTTAGAACTTAGGTCATAAATCTTCCATAAAAGCTTTAAACGGCTCAGAAAGGGACTGAGTGCACTTTGCATCGGTGGTCAATCCTTCCGTCTTACCTTCAGGTCAAGATCACAGTGGCCACTTCAATAAAAGTTAAGCACATTATTTTTAGTTATGCAGTACGTTGTTGTTTGTTGTTTTGTGTCAGCTTTTGGTCAAAGAATAAGTGTCAGCATCAGAAGAACCATGTTTACAGAATTTCACGCAATACATCTGCTCTTGCGCCTGCCTTTCAGAACAGTTAGAACGTGTACGGATTTAATTATAGATCTCTATTGTACTTTGTTACTATCATTTCAGTACGTAAAAAATATTTTATTCGCTTTTGACTAAATTTAAGTCCCGTAGAGCTGCTTGTCAGTTTAACAATGTGGACCAACAGGTATAACAATCCGATACAGACAAACTCGTATAACCAAGCTACAAAGTATAACCAAGCGGAGACCTTGTCATGGTGATTCGTGTCCATGCGCACTCATCGACCGAAATAAAGGGCTTCAAACAGGTGATCCAAACGGGGCCCGACGGCAGAGAGCACATTAATGTTATAATTTAGATCTTAGAACTTAGTTGTTAGAAATAGACATTAAAACTTAGTTATTATATTTTAGATCTTAGAACAACGTTCTAAGTACTGAGACATTAGAACTTAGTTTTTATAACTTAGTCATTTGAACTTAAACTTAAGTTAGATAGAAATCTAAAACAAATCGGTTCTATTTTTCAAATGTGAAGCTAAAAGAAGGAACACGTAACTCCATTCTCAAACATAAATTTTTATTCAAGTAACAGTAAACTATAAAACATGAATCAAGAGACATCTCATTAATCATTAAAAAGAATATCATAATCTCGCCTAGAACTTGTCGATTGCATACCCCCGTGCCACTCTCAAGACTTTGCTAATACTTAAGCTTTGTTAAAGCTGACGCAAGCTTAGTTTAATATTATGCACAATATATAATAACAATATAATATACTTGTATGATAAGCTATGGAAAAAGTAATGCTTAATACGTACTAGTCTTGTTAAATGTGCCCTTTTGAGAATGACAGCTAAATCCGTGATCACAACACTAGTTATAGGTGTAATAACAAGCAGCCAAATTCCAAACAACCGTGCCCATTTAGAGACAATTTTCGTCGTCTGAAAAAGAAATAGAGAAGATTCAGCACTAGTTTGGAAGCGGATCAGTGGTAGAGTGGTAACGCGCTGGACTGGTAACCCAGTGGTCCGGTGATCAACCCCCGGCTCCCCTACTAACATTACCTATTGTCTCTCGTATGAGATGTTAAGCCGAGGTGCCATGTATCAGTGCGATACACTAAGCATGCAAAGGAACCAGGGGTGTCTCTGCAATAGGATGTTTTCTGTATTTTGTATCTTGCACTACCCCGACAAAATAAAAAATACTAAACTCTTTAGGGGACGTCGGTCATATCGGCAACCGGTACCGACGATAAATAAACTCAAAAAGAAAGCGTGGAAAAGTTGAATCGGGAAGCCTAGCGGTGTATATTAAAAAAACAAATGTCTTTGTCAGGAAGAGACCACTGGTTGATGTGACTGTTTACAAAAGTGCACGATATCATATTCTCGTGCAAACCGAGAGTTGTGAGTTTACAAAGACCTGTCACACAATCATTGCTGTCTTAAGAATAAATGATTTTAATTAGGACAATTCTATGTCAATGAATTGAAAAAGAGTAGAAGTGTACCAAAACATATTGACTCACACATAACAATTTGCACCACATATCCAGCAATTTTGCGACTTCCTTCAGTACAGTAAATTGTATTATAGGTCCTGCAGCTTTTAAGGGCATGTTTAAAGTATTTAGTTGGACATGGTACTGGACGGTCAAAAATTAAGTTAATCAATCAAAGGGCGATAACGCCTTTATTTCAGAAACACTTCAAAACAATGTTATTTTAGATTGCACTTGACATTACATTTGTACATAATTCCAAGAAATGTAATAACATTCTCTTCAGAAGTGGTATAGAAATGACCTCGGCGCCCAAGATATATTTAATTGAATGTATTAAAAGGCAACGTTGTATTCCTAAATCGTTTGAAACATAATAAATATCGACAGAAATGTATTGTAATCACACACAATTCATGTAAACCGGGTACATTCCTGTTACAAGAAAGGAGTCAGGACAATAATAATGTAGCGTCAGTAGAGCAATAAACTAACATTTGTTCACGTATTTTTACTTGTTGAATGTTATTTATATAAATATAAATTTATCGTAGCAAGGATGTACAAAAGACAGGAACATTTTGTGTATATTAAGTCAAAAGAAAACAAGATGAGACTAAAGTTAGCTTTAATCTTTTGCCTTACATCCCATATGATAAGCACATTACAAAGTAAATATACGCAGATGATGAAAAACCTAATATTTTCAACTTCTTAACATCATTAGAGTATTTCGAGACTTATTAACGCTTTATAACTATTTACCTTGATTAAAAACATCTGCAAATGTGAAGGCAAACTATATATATATATATATATATATATATATATATATATATATATATATATATATATATATATAATTGCACTTATTATAAAGTGTTGACAGAATCTTGTAGCTAGTGACATTTAATGTGATATTTCTTTAATGCTGAATATAAAACGTTAGTCATTAAACATTTTATTATAAGCGAATATGTTGATAAACAAAATATATTGGTTTAAGTACCCTTTCTTCTTCCTACCGCTGCAAAATCATTTGGTTTAACGACAAACTTCTGACGCGACAGTCATCTGAGAATTTGTTTTTGAACCGGCAATTTTTTGCGCGGTACTGTATATGAGCAAAACATTGATGAAAGGACCATTTATGCAACAAAATGTTTGACTTTGAAACCGTTTCTCCAACAGCATATTGGGGCCATCTTACTGTACTAAATAAACGATGATGTTAAAACGGGACAATATTCGAAGAAACTGGCTGAAACGGAACTGTCTCGGAAATGTTGCCAGGGTTGATCCTTGTATCTATATAAAGCTTTTCACTATGATAATTAAAGCTTAGTCGGACCATTTACTACATAACGATGGTCAATCTTAAATATAAAAATTCCGTTTGAAATGTAGTGTCTAAAAAGTCAAATGATATCTGAAACCAACACGATAAGTTTCGCATTTGTTAAATATAATTAGTAAGTATACCCTGCTAGTTATTTTGTATATAAAACAGGTATTACTTGGAAGTATAATAAACTCAATCATGAAAATGTACGAGTTTATACTAAACATGTTTAAAAAATAAACCAAATGAACAACACTTTAAACAAGAGCTGTAAGAAGGGCAAGACATTAATCCCCCCTCCCCCTTAACACGCAACAAAAGTATCTCCATTCAATAAGGATTGTCAGTTCATCATGAATAACCTTACTTTCTTTCAGTTGGAGAATTTTAGATTCAGTATATCTTAAGTTTTTGGGTCGACACTTCTAGTTAAAACGGGCGACTGCGACCATGACTCTTAAAGCAGCCTCAGTATCATACTAATCGAAGTTTGTACTGAGTTATTGATCCGAAACTACCCTTATTTAGCCGGCACTTTCGAACTTCACGTTTGCTCCTGTGTGCTAAGTTATTATTATGAATATAAATATTTGTTTTGTATAGAACTATTTAGTTCAATGTTATAAACATATTGTACACGTAACAGACCTGAAACAGATACAGTTTGCACTGTATATCAAGATATTGATAACAATTATTTTCACGAGCAATAATATGTATACATTTGTTTCATTATATCCATGCACGATTGTTTTCTAATGACATATTTTATTCCTTGTGACCACAGTTTTTCTCTTGTTTTTTTTCTCTATGACCCCTTTTCTTAAAAGTCATTTTTAAGTGTTCTCCACATTGTCTCTTTCTGACCATAATCAAATGATTTTTTTCAATACACAGTGCTCCATTAAAAGTTAAAATAAACCCTAGGATTTGTTATCTGTGATACAGTTATTCAGAAGTTAAATGTTTAAATATATATTATTTACATCTATATTTTAATAGGTTAAATATAAAGACTCCTGTAAATTTTTAAATTAGCGTTTGATTTAGCTTGCTTTGTTTTGCATTTAGCTGATAATATTTGTTTCGTACGAATTTGAAGTTGTAATTTCTAACCTTGTACAAGTCAGTAGCAAGATAGTCCACGATAAAAGTATTGTTGTGTCATTCAAATGTTAAAGTTTTTTTCCTAAGGTCATGCGTGTCATTCTAAACATAAAGTATTCTTTATGTATCAAATCCACCGATAACAATTACACGGTGTATGGAATATGGCTAAACATTTTCATCCTGGAGACTAGGTAAGGGAGCATAAACCGCACATAACAATACGAGGTTACTGAGGAAATTTGCTGAAAGGCAGTCTTAAGTATTGAATTTTTAAGGCAAGCCTCTTTATGTCTTCCGTATTTTATCAGAGTTCATAAGTAAGTCATTACTTTTGTTATTAGTTCAGAGAATTGTAAAGAAAAAAACATTGCTTGATCTTTCGGGTCAAACAAACTGCGCATAGAAGTTGCGCAGAAATGCACTGATAATGCAAAGGTCGACAAATTACTATTTTTCGACAAGCTTAAGGATACGGTGCTTGTTTAGAAGCTTTGGAAAAAAGGTAAGTGACTCCATAATGTAATTTGGTCAAGAAGTTGTATAAAATATTTTTTTGCGTTTCTTCACTTACATGTATTACATGTACTATTGAAATAAATCGGCCATTATTTGATTTGAAGTATTCATTTTTTTTTAATTTCCTGTTGCATTGAAACTTTAAGAAAAACATAACCGTTTTTCATCTCACATTCTGCAAAATACTACATGTATTCATACAAGCACATCGAGTAGACGTAAACATCAAAAGCAAATATCAGTTGCGAATAAGTCGAGAAAACGAGCAAGTTTCAGTTTTGACACGGATAAGATACAAGCTTTTTTTAGGAAAAATGCAACTCTCGGTTTAAACAAGAGGAAGAAAAAATAACACGTCATAGTTTTGTTATGGGCAGACATTTAGCAAATCACTTTTGAATGGCAACATTTAACTCTTGACAAGGGCACAGAAACCAGAGTAGGGGATATCGCTACATTCTTATATCAACAGTCGGCCTAAGTCACAGGCCTAGAAGAAATGAAAGTACTGAACTAGTTAGTCACAGTTTTGAAGACCGCAGGACAATAAAGTCAAGAAAGTTTTAATTTATATAACAAAAAATATTTTAAAAAATGGTATATCAGAATATCAGAGCATATTAACCGTTTTTTTTTTCTCCAAAAAAATAGATTTCCTGGAAATCCCCCGCATCTGTTTATAATTCGGACATTTCCGGCGAAACGACTCACTATCGCCTCGGTCGATATTAATTTTTAGGTAAATATCACATCATATTCACCAGCTAAATGTCCATATCTCTAAATTGTTAAATCCAAAACACAGGAACCGACTTGAATACGAATAGTCTGGATTACCTGCCCCTCACCACTTTGGTTATCGGGTCAGTCAAAGCTGAATAATGTCAGCGGCCAGTGCGACACACACGGTATCAGTAAATTCTAATAAACATTTTGCACTGTTGGTTGAAATCAAAGCTACTATATACCTTAATTACAGCGGAGACCTTATCTTCAATAATTCAGTTCATATTTATGTCAAACAAGGCGGTAAATATCGGTGCAAAGTAGCCATATTTCGGACGTGTTGTTTGCCCGTTTGTTGGTTAATATTTCGGTAATTGTTACTAGACAAAGAAAAATCGAGTCTTAATGACGTATATTGTACCTAACTCCTACTAAATCAACTATATTACAAACATTGTTCGTACTAAATAAGAAACATTCGTTACCTGAATAAACCCTTTGGGCGCCGCCATTATTGTGCTTTGCCTGACGTACTTTTACGTAGCAAAGTATGACCCTGAACCAGACAAAGTAAGAAAAGTATTTCCCTTCACGTTTAAACGAAAACCATAAAAATGAATTGATAGAATTTTTAATAAGCTAATGGGACTTTAAAAGTGGCCAGTGTTTTGCCACTAACCGTTCCTTGGCGGTAACACTGCTGCTTCTCATTTCCGTTACTAAGTTGTGGTATCTTTTTTGATTGATTAATATATAAATTATTCTCTCTTTTTTTCTCAATGTTATGACTGTTTTGGGTGGCTGTATTTTCTGACTGCTGGATTTTCCTGATATGCTTTTTTGTTAGAAAAAAAAACACTAAATATAGAAAAAAATAATTTTGAGGTTTAAAGGATAATGCATTTACACCTTCGGGTAAAAAAACAAAACCTGAAAGTTGAAGTAGCAATAACATGTTCTTGGCAATGTAGTAAAAACATGAATTTTCATAACCAATCGAATTAAAATTGTATCTTCAAAATCGCTACACTAGAGGATCTGCAAAGAACCGAAAGAACGTCATGTTATCGTTACCTTACCATCGGGCATGTCGAGGATTTTTTGCCATAAACCGAGTCTTACTGCCCTCAAATCACATTTATTTGATAATCTTGCAAAATAGTTCAACGATTGTATGTATGGCAAATAGCGTTTGTTATTTAATAGGTTTCATATATACCAATAACAATCAATACTTGAATAAACTCAGAACAATTCATTTATTCGACGATCACGTATAGGTATTTCCATTGTATGTAAGATTTAAACATTTACACGCTCAATCCACACTCCAAATGGAACGTCTTATGATGTAATCTCATTGGTTGAAATATGAATAACAATATCGGAAATCTAAGTTTAATAAAGGCGCGAAAATTCAGAAAAACACATCTGACGACGAGCCGTAACTCTAGAAACACTAAACATTAGACTGTAGTATCTAAGTAAGACTTACTTTTAAGAAAGCAAAAATTACAAAATACAGCCTGTAGACATGCACAACATTTTTTAAATTGCACTTCTCTTCTTTTTTTTTCTTTTTTTATCTCGTTCCGACGAGATACTAATTCATGGGAATGAGATGAAAATAAGAGAAGGGCAAGTCTTAAACAGTATTGCATATTACAAAAAAGAAGCGCAATTAAAAAAGAATCGTGTTATAAAATAAGGACAGTGCATGTTAGCTATGTTTAGGGAACGACTTACTAACTCGTGGAACGAGTTACCTTTGTCGTTGGAACGACTTAATATCTCGTTCCCACAAGATACTAAGTCGTTCCCTCTAGTTAGTATCTCGTGGGAACCAGAAAAAAAAAAAAAAATGCGACTGAAAAAGTACTGCCTCGAAAAAAAGTGTAGCACAATATTTTGCTTTCTGACATAGCTAACTCGTTCTCGCGACATAGCTTACTCGCTCCAACGAGTAAGTAAGTCGTTCCCCCGACATAGCTTACATGCACTGTTCTTTTTTTACAATACGATTCTTTTTTTTTTACTGCACTACACTTTTGTTTTCAAAAGCGATACTTTTTTTCAGATTTGCACTTCTCTTTCTTTTTATCTTGTTCCCACGACTTAGAAATTCGAGGGAACGAGATAAAAAAGAGAGAAGTGCAATTAATAAAAAGAGTCCTGCATGTCACCTCTGTGCCACCGTCTTATATGGCAAAAAATCATTCATGATGATATACAGCATAAGTATTTGTCTGCCTCAGTGTTGTATGAAAAATGAAGATAAATCTATAAAGTCGTTAAAAAGCATGTTATGGTAAAGCAATTGTGAGAATGCTTAAAATGCATCATAATGAGATTTTCCTATTTCGTAAGCTTCAATCGCTAAAACAACAAATCTCAGATTTTATTATTTTATTATTAATTACATGTAGTTTACTTGCACTTTTTGAATTCAATTCCGTAGACAGATCAATAGATTGAAATATGAGTTAACGCAACAATAAAGAAATGTGCAATTGTTTTTTCTTTTTATTCCAGAAAGCAGCTACAAGAGAATTCACAACTATGGCATCGCAAAACGAGGAAATTTTAGACACGTAAGTTATTTCTTGCCTGTCACATGTTGTATAGATACAGTACTATTTAAAAGTCTGCTCTGATTTGTACCCTTCGTTTTGAAAGTAATGAAAATATTTATATAATTACAGATAGAACACCAATAGTTTTAAGGTATTTAAATTATCAAATATGATTACAATCAAAACGAAAACATACAAATTTCTGAAAGGATAACAGAAATAACGATTGAAAACAAAAACGTATAAATATGTTTATAAAAACATTCTTAAGCAGATTCATCCTGGTTATTACCGTCCTTCTTATCTAAATTACATTGCTAAGCACTTAGTCGACATTATTTTGGGTCACCTGATCAAAGGTCTGGTGTAGCTTTTAGTATGCTGTTTAGTCCGTCGTCCGTCCATCCGTTCGTCGTCAACAATTAACTTCAAACAACACCTCCTCTTATACTTGTGAGAAAATGCAAACAAACTTCACAGAAATGATCTTTGTATGGACTATTGGCATTCTTTCTGTTTTTTTTAACCATGTGTACACTTCTGAAACCAAATTGTATTACTGACATTTGATAATGTTGAGATATTTTTCTCTGTGCTTTTTGGAAAACAAAGATGATCACCATTTTTACTAGAATGTTTCATATTTGAAAAAAGTGTTTTACTCCTACAAATTAAGATAGTTAGTGTAAAAAAAAATATATTTATCCTTTCTAGTACAACTAGAAATAATTTAATCTATATTGTTTTCAGACGTGAAAAAAGTTTCTTAAAATTCACAGTGTTTTCAAAATTTAGCTTGACCGTCATTCATCATGGTCATTTTGAAAACTAATTTTAATTCAAACCTTTTAACAACATTTTGAAACTCGGTTCTCGTAAAAAAGAGAAAGATTCTATAGCAAAGACTGTAGGCTTCATGTTTTACTGAGAAGATTAAGTTTATACTTTCTAGAGATTATTACAACTGATAACAGTTGTAGGTGGAATGTATTTCAATCCGCAGGCAAATACAAGTACTCGCTTTTCACTCAGCATGATTCTAAAGAAAACGTTCCATTTATTTGTTTTACTTTTGAAACGATTGATTTATTAGATATAAAATATCGCCGTAAATTGAAATTTGTGTAACTTTGCACTAAAATGCAGTCTTCACGAATAACTTTTTGAAGCACTGGACATTCGGACCAGCCAAGGCAACAATCTGACTGGACCGAATGACATTTAACTGACCGAATAATAGCTGTGAACAATGCTATAAGGATGAACAAAACAATAAGACTATGTTTTGAAGTAAAACTTGTCACCACAATGTTAAAAATAATATTAATTATACTTTGAGTTTGCTTCATAGCCTAACAATAGTATTGTAAACTTGTCACCACAATGTTAAAAATAATATTAATTATACTTTGAACTTGCTTCATAGCCTAACAATAGTATTGTTTAGTGAAAATAATAGTATTCAAGGGTTTTTGCCCCTTCTACGCGTCTTCCCCTAAGGAAAATTCCTTAAAATCATAGTTTTCCCCTAAAATCCAATTTACATCAAGTTTTTTCTTCCCCTTTTGCAAAAAAAAAACTGCATTAAATTTCCCCAAATTTAAGGGAAGGGCACATTCCCCAACCTGTGAAAAAAGCTCTGGTATAATTGATTCGTTTGTACAGGACACTGTCAGTTCAGTTAAACATTTTACCAGATTTTTTCTCAACTTCTGAAAATGCCATATATACATATACATACATATGTCACCATTTATTATCCCATTTATATATTCCGTACGACTACATTATGTACCATGGACGATAAATGGGGTGTAATGGAATGGTTCGGATGTCACTTTCCGAAAATGTATACATGCATGTAAAAAAAGAAAAAAAAACAGGAGACCGAAACAGAGTTATTTCATGAAACTGAATAATGAAAATAAGGTGTTACTTTCGGCTGGCTTTTTTCACTTTACACCAGAAATAGCCTGGTCAATAATCTAAATAAAATATCATATTTATCGCGAAAACTGGAACGGGAGATTATAGCCTGAGCACCGGTTATATGTAAACTAAGTACGAATGCGTTATGTTGTAGTTGGGGTTAACGAATCGCTGTTCTATGGAGAAGAATGCATTTTTAAGTCTGGCGTCTAAATTCGAAGACTGAAAATGCATATCCATTTGATCATTTATATTTGTTTAACAAGATGCTCTAGACAAAACGTATGCACATACTTCTTCAGCTGATTTCTTAGCCAAAATTAAGTATATAAGCCAAGATATATTGACGAAATATAAATGGTTGGGTTTAACTTGCAATATATACTGTCAGTCTGGCAGTACACATTATACATACATATAAACTGACCAAGTACATAGTATTTTAACAACAACTGGCTAAAGTTAGTTCTACGGACTGCGTTTGGCCATGCATATCATTTAGAGTATTACATTCAATGTCGTTTGCAGCTCTGCAGTTATGATATAATTTCTTTTAAGATTCTGCGATCCCGCAAATCCTGTGAAAGTCGCATTTGAAAAAGTACGCGATGCAAAGGAAGTAATAAAAGATGCTGTAATGTACACACCATGCCAAGTAAGTACAGATGAATCCTCGTATCATAATCACACCATGGCGAGTAAGTATAGATAAATGCGTGTATCAAAATCACACCATGCCGAATAAGTATAGATAAATCCACGTTTCATAATCACACCATGCCGAGTAAGTATAGATAAATCCTCGTATCATAATCACACCATGCCGAATAAGTATAGATAAATCCTCGTATCATAATCACACCATGCCGACTAAGTATAGATAAATGCTCGTATCATAATCACGCCATGCCGAGTAAGTATAGATAAATTATCGTATCACAATCACGCCATGACGAGTAAGTATAGATAAATCCTCGTATCATAACCACAACATGCCGAGTAAGTATAGATAAATCCTCGTATCATAATCACATCATTCCGAGTAAGTATAGATAAATGCTCGTATCATAATCACACCATGCCGAGTAAGTATAGATAAATCCTCGTATCAAAATCACACCATGCCGAGTAAGTATAGATAAATGCTCGTATCATAATCATACCATGCCGAGTAAGTATAGATAAATGCTCGTATCATAATCACACCATGCCGAGTAAGTATAGATAAATCCTCGTATCAAAATCACACCATGCCGAGTAAGTATAGATAAATGCTCGTATCATAATCATACCATGCCGAGTAAGTATAGATAAATGCTCGTATCATAATCACACCATGCCGAGTAAGTATAGATAAATCCTCGTATCAAAATCACACCATGCCGAGTAAGTATAGATAAATGCTCGTATCATAATCATACCATGCCGAGTAAGTATAGATAAATCCTCGTATCATAATCACACCAT
Organism: Cyclina sinensis; assembly: GCA_012932295.1. Classification (NCBI taxonomy): domain Eukaryota; kingdom Metazoa; phylum Mollusca; class Bivalvia; order Venerida; family Veneridae; genus Cyclina; species Cyclina sinensis. Next base: position 26,554,662 of record JAAONU010000009.1, on the reverse strand, counting down.
GCCAAGTAAGTATAGATAAATGCTCGTATCATAATCACACCATGCCGAATTAGTATAGATAAATCCTCGTATAATAATCACACCATGTCGAGTAATATAGATAAATGCTAATATCATAATCACACAATGCCGAGTAAGTATAGATAAATGCTCGTATCATAATCACACCATGCCGAGTAAGTATAGATTAATGCTCGTATCATAACAAGACAAAGACTGGATTAACGTATTATATAATCCTAGAAGAACCCGAAACACAACATATATCAAACACTGAAATACCAGTGTGTCACAATGTCGCTAGATATAATACGTAATTTTAATTCCATTTTTGTGACCAAAACTTCTAATGACCCTTACAACGAAAATCAGCGTACTCAAAAAATAGCCCTACACAAGCCTGATTTTGAGAAAAAGCTCTCAATACCTTAGTAAGGTTTAAACGCATATTCTCAAGAGAATGCTACGTTGTTCATCTGACAAATTTAATTCTTAGATTGAAAAGATCAATGCACTGATAAAATTTAAAGAATTCAGAGAGTACACCTAATCTATAGTTCAGATCTTTGGTTTGTTCTGATATATCATCATGTGATTTTGAACAAAATAATAAATGCATCAGTGGCAACATCTACACAAATACCATTGATAAAGGTCATCATGTTTTTTCGATACATGATGAACGAATCAAGTTGTCAACCTCACACAAGCGAAGCTACAACAAGCTTACCATATCATTATATACATTTTCTTGTCCGTGAAATACGGAATTTTAAGATTTCTTTTTTGATTACTTACTGGTTAACTATCTTTAACAACTTTTAATGCACATGTAGACTTTTTTTCTTAACACAATAATTTAATGAGATTATCCCTTTATTTCTATACTTGCATATTTTCAGAGATCCCAAATATCAGATTTGTTTGACATGAATCTCTACTTCAAGAAAGAATTTCTGCAGTACACAGGAAGGTTTGACGAAACTTTTTACACTTTACTAATTGATTTTAAATTGTAGAAAGAATAAAGATGAATTACACCAGGCTATTATACGTCAGTTACATAGAGTTTTCCTTTTAAAAATATGTTTGCATTTTCATCTACTGATAGCTTTTTTATCTATATCTAACCGTTGTATAAAACTTTGTTTATTTCTTGATCTTCTTTTCAGTTTTAAAGAGCGAGGTGCCAGATACAGCCTTGAAAACTTGACACCGGTAATAAATAGAACATGCACAGATGGTTTTGTTTTTAAATAATTTACTTGCAAACAGTTATTCGGAAAAATCATATCATTCATCTGTGTTGGTCTTCTAATGTTGCCCATGCCTGCTCCACAGTTACCTTGCAGATTACTTACATTGTTTGCTGTATTATCAATGTTTTAAACTTATAACAAAAAAATTTGTAGACTTGCCAGTTTATTTCAAAATCTGAATGTAATAGTCTTTGTCCAAAAACAGAGAACAAAATCTTAATATTTGTAAAGGATTCCGAAATCTGTTCAATATGTTACTAAAACCATATACAAATCAGGATTTTACAAATGGTGATTTCAGTCTGAAGGCCTTCCAGAATAAAAAAGGAAATTCCATTTGTCATTTTTCTGGGAAACATTCCCCCATCTCACCTAAAGGATAGGGGAATGTTCCTCCATTTCAAGTGGTAGATAGAAGAACGTTCCTCCATCTAGTAGATAGGGGAACATTCCTCCCTCTCACAAGGAGATAGGGGAATATTCTCCCATCTCACTAGAAGATAGGGGAACATTCCTCCATCTTATAGGAGATAGAGGAACATTCCTCAATCTCACCTAAAATATAGGGGAATGTTCCTCCATCTCAAGTGGTAGACAGAGGAACGTTCCTCCATTTAGTAGATAGGGGAAGAAACCTTCATCTCAGTAGTAGATAGGTGAACATTCCCCCATCTCACTAGTAGATAGGGAAACATTCCTCCATCTCACTAGGAGATAGGGAAACATTCCTCCATCTTACCTAAAGGATAGAGGAATGTTCCTCCATCTCAAGTGGTAGATAGAGGAACGTTCCTCCATCTAGTAAATGGGGAAAATTCCTCCATCTCAGTAGTAGAAAGGTGAACATTCCTCCATCTCACTAGTAGATAGGGGAACATTCCTCCATCTCACTAGGAGATAGGGGAACATTCCTCCATCTCGGTAGTACATAAGGGAACATTCCCCCCATCTCACAAGCAGATAGGGGAACATTCCTCCATCTCACTAGGAGATAGGGGAATACTCCCCGATCTCACTAGTAGATAGGGGAACATTCCTCCAACTCACTTGTAGATAGAGGAACATTCTTCCATCTAACGAGTAGATACGGGAACATTTCCCCATCTCACTAGTGGATAGGGGAACATTTCCCTTATCTCACTAGTAGATATGGGAACATTCCCCCATCTCACTAGGAGATAGGGGAACATTCCACCATCTTAAGAGTAGATAGGCGAACATTCCTCCTTCTCAGTAGTAGATAGGGGAACATTCCCCCATCTTACTAGTAGATAGGGGATCATTCCCCCATTTCACTAGTAAATATGGGAACATTCCTCAATATCACTAGTAGATATGGAAACATTCCTCCATTTCAGTAGTAGATAGGGGAACATTCCCCAATCTCACTAGTAGATAGGGGAACATTCCTCCATCTCAGCTAAAAGATAGTGAACAGTTCACCATCTCACTAGTAGATAGGGGAACATTCCTCCATCTAGGTACTAAAAAGAGGAACATTCCCCCATGTCACTATTAGATAGGGGAATATTCCTCTATCTCATTGGTAAATAGAGGATTATTCCCCCCATCTCATTAGTAGATAGGGGAACATTCCCCCATCTCAAAAGTAGATAGAGGAACATTCCCCCATCTCACTAGTAGATAGGGGAACATCCCTCCATTTCAGTAGTAGATTGGGGAACATTCCTTCATCTCTTTAGTAGATAGGGAAACATTCCTCCAACTTTGTCTCAACTTTGTTTTGTCTGAACTTTAAAACAGGATAATAACCGGCATCTCACTTTTATTTCTCCCCATCTTAAGTGTAAAGTAGGGGATCATCCCCCATCTAAATAGTGTATAAAGAAGTATGACGTAAAATTTCAGGATACATTGTTTTATCTATAAATGCAAAAAAGAAAAGAGAGAATTTCCTGTTTGTAGTGCAAGATATTTTATTGCTTTACATTTATAAATGTGAAGTGTATACAAAAAGAAAGGATCTTTTATGTCTTAAGTGCAACTAGAAATTTGGTGGATAATAAATTTTCTTTACATTACGAGCAATCTAGAACAAATTGATACATACACATAAGATAATAGTCTCTAAATAACTGGGCTTAAACAAATTACAACTACTTACAAAGAAGAGGGTTGATAATATTGTAACTACTAGTTTTCATACTAGAAGTCAGGTATGCATCGAAGTTATTCAGGTGATAATCATAAAAGCAACAAGATCACTACTTTAAAGGTAAGTATCAGGATAAATAGAACAAAGTTATGGAACATTAAACAAATACACTAAATGATCATGAAAAAGTCCAAAATACAAACCCACATCACATCAAAATTAAAGCCAATCAACCATATTGTCATAGTAGCTGGACACATAACATAAACTACATAGCGTCTTTGCTTTAATTACATCTATAATCCCAGTTATTCTATCCATCATGTACATCACATATCAAGAATCGTCATCTGCAGAAAGCTTGTCACAGCTTCAACCCGGTTTCTAAATCACATTCTGCATATATGAGACCTGTTTTAATGCAGAAAAAGTAAGTACTTGTATCATTAGGTCACACAGATACTTTCAATTAATAAAATATATGCGTTTATTATTTGTTATAGTAGAATCCTTTTCATTTAGGATTTGCACTGGAATTAAAGTACTTTTTTTATTCTTTTGAAATGGCATGACTGATGCATTATGAGTCAGATCTGTGCTGGGTATGTGTGTTCAACTCCTTCGAAATCCTTTTGTGACAACTCTAGTCCTGCTATTTGAAAATCATGGGGTAGTGCATTATGATGCAATATCTTGTCATTTCTCATTGTGGTTCAGTGCCTTTTTAATTTGATAGATTGCTAAAAGTCTTGTTTAAAGAACTTGTAAATGGAAATAAATAAAAGCAAACTATGAGTCTGTAATGTAAAACGAATTTGAAATTATGTTTTATAGTTAAACTGTTAAACGATTAGCTAGGGTGTTATCAAAATCATCATTATCATCATCATAACTTTCACTATTTCGTCTATTTATACGGCAATTTACAACTATTAATAACTTTTTTCGTTACAACAAACCTTGGAAAAACACGGTGCTTGTCAATGACAACCTTTCTCAGGGGTGTCACCAAAGCCCATCATTAGGGGTCCACTTCGATCGCTTTCCTTCAACTTGTTTGCCCCTGTCAAAGCCCTTTTCCTGTTTGTAACACTGTGACTTTCTTCATTTCCAGCATACCTCATCTTTTGTGATCTTTTATGTATCCCCCAACTGTACAGCCATCTATTTGCTAAAACGCTTCTGGCATTACTTGTTTTTTGTTTTTTGGAAGATCATTTTTAACCGGGAAACAAATCATCGCTTTAAGAGTCTGTTCTACATATCCATGTACATGTTTTTGTGCAGTTCTTACTACATACCACACTTAAAGTCCCATTCCTGTGCATTTCAGTATCATATCAAATTGTTACATAAAGTCTCACAAGAACATAGTAGAACAGCACCAAAGCTTGTCTGTTTTATTTATCAGAAACAAGCATGCAAATATTTACCTACTGCAAAAAAGGAAATATTTTTGTTATCAAGTTCTTAACTCAAACTGGAAAAAAAGCAAATTAAAATGAACAACTGAAGAAAAAGTGGGGGTCTGGTGGGATGGGGTGTGTTGTCAGCCAGTACCTACTCATTCCAGAGGGAAAAAAAGAAGCAAAAGAAAAAAGAAATGAAAAAAATAAAGGGGTGTAACAGTGAGTGGAGGTTGGTGATGGAGGGAGGGGGCAACAGTTTGGGGCGAGTCCCGTGCAGGGAGGAGGGAAGTACCTACCCATTCCATGTAAGTCAATATTTAAGTTACCTTATCTGTAATCATATTTTGTGCAAAACAAAAACGATTTAAACTCCTATCAAAATAAAGGATATTTTGTAGTAGTCATGATATTGGCTTTGTTGCAGACATTTAAATACTGTTGAGAAAAGCATTTTATGTCACCAAATAATATCTATAGAATGACAGACATGCATTTTTTGTTTACTGAATATTCTAATCAGGTTTATAATGTGGTAAGATTTAAACAGTGATGTATCTAAATTGTTTGAACTTCAGATTGTCACAGTTAGTTCACAAAATATCCAAGAAATATTGCTACACCATTATAAAATGTAGACCATTGAAACGAATGAGATTTTAATGTCAGCTATAATAATGTATTCCAGCTGTACATTCTCTTCAAAATGTAGGATCCGGTATAAACAAATATAATGTTTATTTATGCCTTCAGGTACATGTATAATAAAATTGACATAGTTTTACAAAATGCACTTGAAGCATACATGACATAGTGTGTGTGTTTTTCACCTGTACAATCTAATGCTGACTGTAGTTGATTTTTTCCCACCTAAGTTCTCATAAATTGTTTCTTTTGTTTTTAAACATAAGTTGATCAAAGACTTCAAGAACTACATAGTATAAAAAGTCTCCTGTTTGAGTTTTTCATTTCTTAAAGCGACTGACTCACAGATGGGCCGACGATGAAAAAAAATCTGACATCTTGAAATTTTTGCTGCAATTGTGAAATAGTTACTGATTCACTTTTTGATACAGAAAAAACATCAAAATATAAAAGTTTACACACTGTTATCAGTAAAAATTTTACCCCTTTATCACGGGGTAGATACTTTAGTTATAATATTAATTTTGACGCAAGCTACAAGTAGGCACTGTGGCTCAGTGGTCTAGATCGTCTCTCTATATTTTACTTACCAAAAGGTCGTGGGTTCGAATCCTGGTTAAGTCAAAAAAAAATTCAGTTTTCATGGTGTATAGAAGCATAATATTATGTTTTTCCATAGTATATTAAATTCTCTTAAATTTTAAAGAAAAAACATTTTCAGCAAAATTCTGTGAGTCAGTCGCTTTAAGGTAAATCTGAAAATGTATACTCTATATTGTGAAGTACAGTAAAAGTTTGAAATACCTGGAATGAATGTATCCTGACATAAATAAGCATTCTTGGTGTGGATACATGGAGCAACAGTATTATTTGTAAATTCTGCCTCTCTCAAAATTACTCAGAAATGAGATCTGATTGGTTAAGATGTTTCATAAACGGCTTTGAATATCTTAACACAGAGCTGTAGCAATTTTCACAAGGTTAACCCTTCCAGAAGTTTTAGTATTATCTTTAGCTTCTCAGCATGACATTATGGCCTGTCTGTGACCTCTTATTTCTCAGGGATGTGTTATTCTTTGTATTGATACAGAGCAAGATAGCACACAGCAGAAATTTTACAAGCATCTAGAAAATGCTTGGGTGTGTGATGTAGTTAATTTGCCTGGTCAATTAAGTTGTTATGAATATTAGATGATCTGCTGAGCAATGACAAGCATTATTAATGTTATCCTGACCACTTTATGTTTACAGATAAGTTTTCAGAACTATGAAATAGGAAAATGCTAACTTTTCCTTTTACTGGGCTACAAAAAAAATATATTAATTTAAAAAATGATCAAAAGGTATACTCCAGAAAACTAACTTTCAATTGTACTATACCACTTGGGGAAATAAAACTGCTTTTCCTGTATGAACAGTCTTTAAAATAAACAAGAGGACCATGATGGCCCTATATCGCTCACCTGAATATGACTGCTTTTAACAAAGTTGCTATGGACCTGGTTAATTGACCCCAGATGACCCATATTCAAACTTGGCCTAGAAATTATTGAAACAATCTTTCTGACAAATTTCAAGGTTATTTGAACTGAAAGCGTAGCCTCTAGAGTGTTAACAAGGTTTTTCCATATTTGGGCTCTGTGACCTAGTTTTTGACCCCAGATGATCCATATCCAAACCTGAGCTAGAAACCATCAAAACAACCTTTCTGACAAATTTCCAGGACATTTGGACTGAAAATGTAGCCTCTAGAGTGTTTACAAAGTTTTTCGATATTTAGGCTCTGTGACCTAGTTTTTTAATCCAGATGACCCATATTCAAAGTTGAGCTGGAAATCATAGAAGCAACTTTTCTGACAAATTTTCAGGTTATTTGGAATTAAAATCTTAACTCTAGATTGTTAACAAGGTTTTTCCATATTTGGTCTCTGTGACGTAGTTTTTGACCAAAGATGACCCATATTAGTACTTAAGCTAGAAATTATCAAAACAACCTGTCTGACAAATTTCCAGGATATTTGGACTGAAAATGTAACCTCTGGAGTGTTAAAATGGTTTTTACATTTTAGGGCTCTGTGACCTTGTTTTTGATCCCAGATGACCCATATCCTAATCTGGGCTAGAAAACATTGAAACAACCTTTCTGACAAATTTCAAGGACATTTGGACTGAAAATGTAACCTCTAGAGCATTAACAAGGATTTTCTACTTTTTGGCCCTGTGTCCTAGTTTTTGACCCCACATAACCCATATTCAAAACTGAGCTAGAAATCATTAAAACAATCTTTCTGACAAATTTCAAGGTTATTTGAACTGAAAATGTTAACTCAATGCGTGTTAACACCCTTTTTCCATATTTGGGGTCTGTGACTTAGTTTTTGACCCCAGATGACCTTTGTTCGAATCTGAGCTAGAAATCATTAAAACATTTTTTCTAACAAATTTCGAGAATATTTGGACTGAAAAGTAGCTTCTAGAGTGTTAACAAGTTTTTTTTCTATTTTTGGGCTCTGTGACCTAGTTTTTGATTTCAGATGACACATATTCAAATTTAACCTAGAAATCATTGAAACAACCTTTCTGACAAATTTCCAGGATATTTGGACTGAAAATGTTACCTCTAGAGTGTTAACAAGGTTTTTCCATATTTGGGCTCTGTGACATAGTTTTTGACCCTAGATGACCCAATTTTGAACTTGAGCTAAAAATCATCAAAACAACCTTTTTGACTAATTTCCAGGATATTTGGACTGAAAATGTAACCTCTAGAGTGTTAACAAGGTTTTTCTATTTTTGGGCTCTGTGACCTAGTTTTTGAACCCAGATGACCCATATTCGAACTTGAGCTAGAAATCATAGAAACAACCTGTCTGACAAATTTCCAGATTATTTGGACTGAAAATGTTACTTCTCCTTCTACAAGAAGATTTTCAAAGTTTTCACTATATAAGCCTATGTAAAACCAATGACCCCGGGTTGGGGCCAAATTTGACCCCAGGGGTATAATTGGAACAAACTTGGTAGAGGTCCACTAGACAATGCTACATACCAAATCTTAAGGCTCAGGGCCTTGTGGTTTCAGACAAGAAGATTTTTTAAGATTTTCCTATATAAGCCTATGTAAAACCAATGACCCCAGGGTGGAGCAAAATTTGACCCCAGAGGTATAATTTGAACAAACTTGGTAGAAGTCCACTAGACAATGCTACATACCAAATATCTAAGCTCTATTCCTTACGGTTTCTGACAAGAAGATTTTTAAAGTTTTTCCTATATAACTCTATGTAAAACAAGTTACCCCTGGGGCGGGGCCATTTTTGACCCAGAGGCCATGATTTGAACAAACTTGGTAGAGGTCCACTAGATGATGCTTTATACCAAATATCTTAGCTCTATGCCTTACGGTTTCTGACAAGAAGATTTTTAAAGTTTTTCCTATATAACTCTTTGTAAAACAAGTTACCCCTGGGGCGGGGCCATTTTTGACCCAGAGGCCATGATTTGAACAAACTTGGTAGAGGTCCATTAGATGATGCTTTATACCAAATATCTAAGCTCTATGCCTTACAGTTTCTGACAAGAAGATTTTTAAAGTTTTTCCTATATAACTCTATGTAAAACAAGTTATCCCTGGGGCGGGGCCATTTTTGACCCAGAGGCCATGATTTGAACAAACTTGGTAGAGGTCAACTAGATGATGCTTTATACCAAATATCTTAGCTCTATGCCTTACGGTTTCTGACAAGAAGATTTTTAAAGTTTTTCTTATATAACTCTATGTAAAACAAGTTACCCCTGGGGCATTTTTGACCCCAGGATCATAATTTGAACAAACTTGGTAGAGATCCACTAGATGATGCTTTATACCAAATATCAAAGCTCCAGGCCTTGTGGTTTCTGACAAGAAGATTTTTAAAGATCCAACTTGTAAAATCTGTTTTTAGCTCCTGTGACCCAGAAATGCAATGAACCGGAACCATTTGAACAAACTTGGTAGAGCTTCACGCAAGGAACATTCTAGGCAAGTTTCATTAAATTTTGCCCAGTGGTTTCAGAGGAGATGTTGTTTGAATGAATTGTGGACGACGGACGGACGGACGGACGGACGGACGGACGGACGCCGGACAATCAAGGATCCTAAAAGCTCACATGAGCATGCTCAGGTGAGCTAAAAAAAATAAAAAACAAGTTTTGATTTATTACATTTAAAAAAAACAGTGTGTCCTCACTAAATGTGCCTGGTGTAATAATTTGTCCCTCACCTCTGAAGCAAGTGAGGAAGTAGTCAGTCACTTGAGGAGAAATTGTTTAGTAAACTGGTTATGGTTGAATACCCAGGGACACTGGCTAGGTGGACTGACTGCCGGGATATGACCACAGCTGTAAAAACTGGCAATAAATCCCAATAAACAAACAACAAACTGAACTGGTAAGTATAATATAGTTTGACAATAGTCTGAATTGTTCAGACAAAATTACTGTCATAATTACTGTCATAATCTTTAAGTTGAAAAATCATACTTTGAAACTTTAACACACAACTGTCCGAATAATTCAGATTAATGTATCAATTAATTATAAAGTGTAGTAAGAAAGAGTGTAACATACAACTAGCATGTTGTTTCTTTAGATGTTATTACTTTCAAATATTTTTCAAATGAAAAACATATAACATGTTTTGCTTTTGAACTTCAGTTTGAACTGAACTAATTGTCTTACACTAAACTTCCATATTGTGATATGAAAACTTTTATTTTTCTTTTCTTGAAAGAATAGTCTACTCTTACCATAAAGAGAATATCAGTGCAGAGAAATAATGATAAAATTAGAAAAAAGAATATAAATGATAAATTCGCGCTGTTATGCTACTGTATTAAAACCAAAACAATGTAAAACTGCCAAAAACTAGAAACAAAATGGCTTTAGTGGGGTTTGAACCCATGTCCTTCTGTGAAAATGTCTAAATCCTACACAAAATCAATGGAATTAAATGTGTCTGTTCAGATGACAGTCGGTTGAATACACTATACAATTATAACATATTTGAACAAAAGGGACATGCACTGTAACAAAATAATCAATACTAAATGTGTGTTGTTGGTGCTTAATGTTTGATATGCAAAAATAGCGTATGGTAGCTGATTAGAATATATATCTGTTTTTCAAATCTAAGCATCGGAACTGATAGATTTCAATAAGTTAAGGTGGGTAAATTGAAGAGCATAAGTGAGTTAGTTACAGATGATAAGGTGGGTAGAATTTGCAAGCTTATTGTTGTACAGTGTTCCTATAGTTATGCTATCTTCAAACCATCCTGTATATTTATTAGCCCTAATTATGGCTATATGATTGTCTGTTTAGTAGACATGTGCTTCTCATTATTTTAAGTTTACAGAAGAAATATCAATTTTCAAAATGTTTCAACAGCTCAGCACTTACAAGATTCTGACTCAATCACGATAGTATTTTCTAACATGATGGGGCATCTGTTTGAAAATAGTCACAAATTATTACGAAAATATTATGTAAGTGAAACTAGAAATGCATCAGAAACACCTTAACTTTCGCAGTGTTTAGGAATGGTCCGTTATAATGCTTGGCTGTTTAGCGTAAGTATGTAATCATAGATTATACTGCTACGAACATGCAAAAAAAATAACAGTTGTAGGAGCATATCATATGCCATTGGTGATATGCTTGGCCTGTAATCCAGGTTACACCCATTCCTCCACTAACGTTACAATCTTTCAGAAGAACCCGAGCTCACATGTGTCAGAGCTATGGTAATACTGATAACACTGCTACTACTAGTAGTATTACTTATCCTACTATCATTTGTACTACAGCTGCATTTTACGCCCTTACACTTGTGAATATCTGAAATTTTATTTTTTTCATTTTCAAGATCTTGAGACAAGATTCTATTGAAGCTGTCATAAAACGCATCGATGGACTATAACAGTGACTACTTATTGCATCACAACAATGCATCGCAACGTCAACAGATCACATTTCGAGACCAGTCTTTGAAGAAATTCATTGGCAATTCAGCCTTTCTTGTGTGTTTTTTTTTGTTTTACTATGGTTTGTAATCTGTTTAATTACAAAGTTTGTTAAATATTTGTAAAAAAAACATCCATAACAAATCAATCATATTATTTAAAACATAAATTACAGAAAGTATTTTGACAATACAATGCAAGCTGAATAAATAAAACTGATAAAAAAGTCTATTAATTTATCATTTATTAAAATATTTGATTGTAAAATTGATACAAGTACTTTTATCACTTTTTTTACATTATAACAGCTCGCACCTGCTTAGACATCGACTGAGCAACCTATGACGAATCATGGTTTACAGATGTATTTGACAGAATGATGGATTTTGTTATGTCATATATTTGTGCAAATTAAGGGCGAGTACTTTGAGCAGTTTAAAGAATAAAGCTATGCAGAATATGTGTAGATTGCAGTGCTATGACAATATGGCCAATGTACCAACATTTTGACATGATTGTGGTGTAGTAAATCGAACTTCACCAGGGTTAAACTTACTGTGTTTTTTCATAATTTTGGTGCATTTATTCTGATACCTAGACTGTAAACAGACGTTGTTGCTATGTTGATTGGTCCATTGATTATCTTCGATAAAGATCATAATTATTATAGAATTTTCAGATCGAAATCTTATGAAAATTATTTTCAACCCTTGCTCTTGTTTCAAATATTTATGACTGGACACTATGTCTTATTTTATTTTTAACGGGACTTGTGATACACTTAATTAATTTGTAAAATATTTTCATTAATATAAATGTATACATTCCTCTGGTTTGTTGGTATGTGTATATAAATGTACAAGTTAAAATTCTCTAAATCTCTTTTAAAGCGACTGATTCACAGAATTTAGCTGAAATTTGTTTTCTTTAGAATTAAAGAGAGGTTAATATACTATTAGAAAAACCCATAATATTATGCTTCTAAACACCATCAAAACTGAAAAAAATGTTTGACTATACCAGGATTCGAATTCATGACATTTCGGTCATATATTAGAGCGACGATCTACACAACTGAGCCACAGAGACTACTTATCAACTTTCGTCAAAATATGTTATAACTAAAGTATCTACCCCGTGACTAACGGGGTAAATATTCTACTGATAAAAGTGAGTGAAAATTATATTTTGATGTTTTTTCTGTATGAGTCAGTAACTTAGTTTAGATATGTTCTTCACATTTACAGCAAGAATTTCCAAGATGTATAAACATTTTCTTTTTTTGTCATCGTCGGCCCATCTGTGAGTCAGTCCCTTTAAACATAAGATGTAAAACAGCTTCAACAACCCCCCTTATTTAATGTCCTTCTCGGATGATGCCTCCCTAACATTAACTTTCTGAAGTTAACATTGTGTGCTATTAACCCCCTCCCCCCAACAATTGAATCCGATATCTAAATACACACATTAATATTTCATTAAATAAGATATGTTTTGCTTGCTAAAATGATACAGCCTGTCATCAAACGACACGTCTGAATGGAATTCATAATCTCTATGTGACTTACACTACTAAGAAAAGCGTACAATTGTATAACGTCTCAATTTTTTCAAGTTCCTTTTTTTGGTAACTGTTTTACCCCTCAGCCACACAAAACACCATATAACCTGTAAAAATCTCTACAATAATTGTTATTACTTCAGTATACGTCTTGATAATGAAATAATGATTGACGTCAATGATGACAATGAACATTTTAATTAGCAAAGATTCAAAATGTAAAATCAGTACCTGACCTGCTCTGTTGATATATCACTATCTAGTAGAGTACTTGGTTATAAAGATGCATTGTTCTGAAGAGGGAGTGATATTGATTAAACTAATCAAAAACATGTCACAGTGAGAGTTAACAAAGCCGTATTGTCCCACCCGTTTAAGAACCTCGGTTTCAGTAAATATGAGTACTGATGGTAACATTACTTAGAGCACTGTATTGAGATATTTGTCTGCAGGAGCAGAAAAAGAAAGGGGTGATAGCAGCAAGTGCCGGGAACCATGCACTGGCATTGTCTTATCATGGGAAATGTCTCGGGATACCTGTTTCTGTCGTCATGCCAACAATAGCGCCACTTATGAAGATTAAAGCTTGTGGAAAATATGGAGCTAATATCAAAATTCATGGGGAAAATATTGGTGAAGTATGTGTTTTTCTGTTTTATTGTATGCCTATTTCTTTGTAAGGATTTTGAAGCTTTCCTTAAGCAACCAAATTGTGTCCATTGTAGATGAATTGTCACCCAGTCTTATATTTCGACAACAGTCAAGCTCCTCTGGTGCGACCATTCGCAAAATGGCCTTAAAAGTCGATCAGTCTTTAAAGTAGACATTTGTAATGAGGCATCGGTTTTTTCAAACTGCTTAATTTTGCGTTATTTTGAAAGAGCTGTCCTTACAGCAGATTTTTTTTTCTGTACTTTCTTTTTCTGCATGTTTACTTTCAGTCTAGAAAATTGGCGCTAGAGATTGGCAAAAGAGAAGGTTTATTATATATAAACGGGTATGTATTTTCCTGATTATTTGCATGCGAAATTGTTTTGCAAATGAATGGTGATTCTTAGTAATGTCAAACAATTGAAGACTGAAATGCCTTATTCAAACAAATATCATCTGTCCTGAGGCACAAAGTAGAACTGAAACTGTGCTCTGATAGTTGTGTCAGTGAATTAGTCTTCTTAATATCCAACATCTTTGATGCTGCTTCATTTGTACCCTACTCTGTATACCAAAATGTACTTCCGATCATTTGATGAAAAGCTGAAACAACAATGAATTAAAAATGTAAGATAAGAATGACAATGAAAAGTATATAATATAAGAGAATACATTACCTTACATAACTAGTTAATTGAATTTATTCATTAATTAAAAAAGATAGAAACTGCAAACTCTTAGTGTAAAGGAAACGTGTATGGGTCAATAATGGTTGTAAGAATATAACCTGTATTAACATATTGCCTCGTCAGGTATGATCATCCCGACATCCTTGCTGGACAAGGAACCACTGGTCTGGAGATTTTGGAACAAGTGCCTGATCTTAATGCGTGCATAATTCCCATCGGGGGCGGAGGACTAATTGCGGGAACAGCTTTGGCCATCAAAAGCCAACGTCCAGATGTCATGATTATTGTACGCACAGCCTAATAGCTGAGGCTTAATTTGATATCTATAACAATCAAATAATGTATCAGATAAGAAATAAAAGATTGAGACGATAATCACATCAAATTATACATGTGAATCAAGATTGGTTGAGGGATGTCCTACAATGTAATCCTGATCATACGATGTGTACGTCTGTCAAATGAAATAATGTCTACAATTTGCACTCGTTAATTCTGTATGCCAGAACCATGAATTATAGATTCATTACCGCACTAATGCAGTTGCCTGCGTACAAAATCATCCGATCTTTAAGGTAAAACATGTAATTGAGCATTGTCACTGCTCTTATGTATTTGCCCGGATCTGCAAAACACATGCAACAGAGCATTGTTAATCCTCAGATCTGTACGTCAAAATCATAGCCTCCTTCCTGATCGTATGCAATTGCTTGCGTGCCATTGTGCCTTGTCTTTATATCAAACACAATAATCAGATTCTCTTAAATGCTCTTAGACGGTTGCTTTCAAGTAACATCACCTAGCCAGTTCGTCAAATAAATAAAGCAGGGAGTCGCTATTGCTCTTTTTGCAGTGGCTTGCTGCTCCAATTTCCCAAAAGGTAAGCCAAACTCATGCAACTGAGCCTCCATCGTGCTCGTATGCAATGTGGTAGTCTGATATCTATATCAACAGACCTGTTCGTCTAACACATGAAAGATATAATATTCATATCAAATACTTGCATCATTAGTATGTTTTAAGTTTTCTCCGTTTAATAATTTCTAAAGCCTTATGCAACTGACTTTTGTTTTCTCTCTGATTTAAAGGGCGTTGAACCAGAGCACTGCCCTAGTTTTGCCACTGCAAGAGAGGCCGGAAAACCTGTGCTTACACTGACAACCTCAACACTAGCTGATGGTAATTTGTTCCAAAGCTTCACGTAACTTTCCAGAAAGAAAATAATATGAAATAGAGATACTTGTATGTTTCGGTGTAAGATTGGAATGCGTTTCATTGAGTGAGCACCAAAAGTATTAATTTCACCAGTGACAAAGTCGTTAGAAAAATTGACTTATTTTGATGTTCACTAAATATGCGCAAAGTTTTACAAAAAAAAAAGGTTTTTCTTGCCATGGAAACTCTTTTTTTCTTGTCTTTTTTGTTGTTGTTGAAACACGATGTATGTTTATGGTTTTAATAACGACAGGAACATTTTGATCCGGCATTTTGGACCTGCTGTTGTATATAAGTAAAACAGACGTTCAACCGAGTTCAAACATAGTAAAACAATGAACTTCATTTTCTGATATTTTCACTAAATAAAGTAGTTTATCAGAATATAATTTACCGTGATATTCCTATAAACTATCAAATAGCATGAAAAAGAAAAATATTCCTTTCCCTGAAGTTCTGTTTAAGATTTCAAGGAATCGTTGATTAAATATCTGAATATTTTAAAGGTTTCCTCCGTAATTCCCCTTAGAGTATTTGTACATAAATGTGAGACTTGGTGTAACATTTCCAAACATTTTCATTCAATAGCATTTATTTTAGATTGAAGCTAAAGTGCTTGTAGTTTCCTTAAATTTACCTAGACAAAGGCTGCAATCTTTTATTTTAGGTCTAGCCGTTCCAACAGTCGGTGTGAACGCTTTCGTGACAGCCAATCCACTTATCGACAAATTGGTAACTGTCAAGTAAGTAAGCGTTTTGTACAATTTTTGAAGTATTACTAAGCATCCGACGTAACTTTTTTCCATTACAGTTCACAATACCTCTTTCGGCAGAACAAAGGGTAAAAGTTTTAATAAAAACTTTGATTATGCTATTGAACTTTCCGAAAACTTTCGATATCATTTTATTCATGTGTTTGTACGTTTTCGTTAGCCTGAGGAGGTATTGTGTGAATAAACAAATAAATAGCTGACTATAGAACACAACAGGACTTGTACATTGTACCTGATAAGAGGAAAATGTTAGGAAAAATACTTCATCAAAGGATGCCAAGGAAGGTTTTACGTGTTGAATCGGGGAACGTGGACTTTTTCTTCTTTCTGAGTTTCTTCTCTAGTCCTTGCATAAGAAACAGGCATATTAGCTGTGAAGAAGTCAAACAAAAACCAGTATGTTAAGTTACAGAGCCGTAGAGAACTTTCTTGACAGTTTTAAATGTTTCGGTAAAGCTGGTCGACTTTTTCTTCTGACAAGAACATCATTTTAAAAAACTTCTTCCTATCATACAAAGGATAGGGATACATTTTCGTTTAATCATTATCTTTGCTAGTTTCTCGTTGACCTT
Organism: Cyclina sinensis; assembly: GCA_012932295.1. Lineage (NCBI taxonomy): Eukaryota > Metazoa > Mollusca > Bivalvia > Venerida > Veneridae > Cyclina > Cyclina sinensis. The sequence goes on along the minus strand of JAAONU010000009.1, from coordinate 26,537,773 downwards.
CCCTCTCAGTAGGTGTAGTATTCACGTAGCTGTGATGTTACTAACTTTTTTGTAGTGAAAGGTTTTTATGTAACTTAACTGACTGCTAACATTTTATGATAAATACATCATCGGACAGGAATACTTGACAAAAAAGTACTTTTGTTAGAACCAATGTCATTTGAATAAAATTAATCTAAATATTGACAAAATTGTTTTTGTAATATCATTTGATTTTATTCAGCGAAGAGAGTATTGCACTGGCTATCCTGCGATGTATTGAGCTTGAGAAAGCCGTAGTAGAGGGAGCAGGAGCAGCAGGCTTGGCAGCGATCGTTCAGGGACAAGTACCCGAACTTAAAGACAAAACGTAATTTAATATTTATTTCGCACACAGTGATGCCATGCATTCTCTAACAACTGGTTCTGTAAGCTGTATTTTTGATTTGCATAATAAATATTACCAGAAACAGAAAAACTAAAACTATTCTCAAGCGTCGGTTATATCGGCATGAAATTCCAATGCTAGATAAATAAACTCAAACAGATTTTAATACATAACGAATAGAAGAACGTTCTATCGCAAAGATGTATGGCGTTACGAAGTGTCAGATATGAAGAGTTAAGATTACTACCTTTATTTTTTCAAGAGGATTTCGATTACTAGGTCAGTCCTCAACTAAGTGGACAATGATTGTTTTATCCGTTTCAATCTTTCCAGAAAAGTCATTTGGCTGTACAGTTCTTTCTTTCCAACTTACTGACGCACAATAATCTTGAAGGAGAGCGTTCAACATATAAAATCCATTTAAAAATTTCCTTAAATGACGGCTAGGTGCAATGATACCACCATCAATGTTCTTGTAGAGAATCACAAGTGGTATCATCTGTATTCTATGTTCTGAAATAAAGTACAAGCATTTCATGTCCAATCGGTGACTAATTCTTGCATACTTGCTTTTCGTTCCGACAGATGCACTGACGATGATACAATTATAGCATTTAATATCAAAATAAAAAATATTTGTGCACAATACTTTACAAGATTATCATCCTATTATATGTATTTGAACAACTATTAAGTTTTTATTAATTTTAACTCAATGTGATTAATGTGTCAGTTTGTTCAATGTTTATTTGTTTTGCTTTATTTCGACAAAAGACAGAAATTGAAATGGTTGAGAATAAATACCGTATCCTCCCTAAAGAAATACGAAATACAACAAGAATACTATTCAACAAGGGTGTCATTGTCACAAAATACGCCCGTCTATTTATGACCCTGAGCTTGGCCACAGGGACCGGAATTTTGCGTGCGACACTCTGCCTTACAATTGTCAACATTTGTACCAAGTTATATAAAAACCGCTTAATATATGTAGAAGATTTGCTCCGGACAAGCGTTTACCACTGACCTCTAGGTGTGACCATGACCTTTGACCTAGAGACCTGGTGCATGCGTGCAACACTATATTTCATGAATGTGAACTTTTGTATCAAGCAATACTAAAATACCTCCATGTATGTAGAAAATATCCTCCGGACAAAATCTGGACATTTCATCATCTCTAGTGACATTGACCTTGCATATATGGACCAGGATTGCCTAGTCTCATGATAGCGAACATTTGTGATATAATCCCTCAATTTATGATGACTAAATGGTCCATACTCACATTTTCATATATTTATCTGACTTTTTGACCACTGTGTGTGACCTTGATCTTGGCCACAGGACCTGAATTTTGCACGCGACACCCCGTCTTACAATGATAAGCATTTATGCCAAATTATATTAAAATTCCTCAATGCATGTAGAAGTTTTACTCCGGGCAAGCATTTTTCTCTGACTTTTAAGTGTGACCTTGACCTTTGACATAGAGACCCGGTTCTTGCGCGCATCACTAACACCATGATATTGAACTAATGTTTGTACTGATGTATAAAGTATCATTAAAATCCATCCAGGCACGTTGAATATATGCTCCGGACAAAACTGGACGCCGCCCGTCCGCCATGGGCGTTCCCATAATACGTTTCGTTTTTCAAACGGGCGTATAAAAACGGTTCAGTGTGTGCTTAAAGCAAATTTATATTTACATTTACATAAGGTTAAACACAATTTTATAAATACAAAATTAAGTGTAATAAAAAGACAATGACAGGGGTTCATGTGTCTGTTGATATCTATCTTACGTTAGAGTAGCAGCAAAATGTTAAGGTCTGTTACACGATCAACATTTTGGCACGACTTCGTAAAAACTCTCTGCAAATCATTAGGCCTCAGAGTATATGTAAACATTATTATCTATTATTTGTCCACAGAGTTGCAGTTGTACTTTGTGGTGGAAACATCGACACAACCGTTCTTGACCGTGTCATTGAGAGGGGTCTGGCCGAGGACGAACGATTAGTCAGGTTTAAGGTGTCAGTCAGTGACAGGCCCGGTGGCATCGCAGAGCTGGTAAAAGTTGTTGCAGACCTTGGTGTCAGGTGATTCTTCATTACTTTCCTTTTTTTGTACTTAAAGGTCCTGTTTCACTTGTAATGATATAATATACTTAAGTAACAGTATTTACGTATATGTTACACAATATCCACTAACGAGATTATAAATTTATAAAGGCATAAAGCAGCTGTTCTGTTTGTACTACATTTAGATCTGTGGCGGGTATCGTGACTACCCTCTTGACCGTAGCTAATGTGCATTTAGTTGATTTATCAACAAGTTCGTATGATAATAGCTATTTCCTGCAGATTTATACATACGTTGTACTTATCTGTTTGAATTTAATTTTATAAGGGTGTCTGTTGGAAGGGTATTTGGAATGTTATACTCGTAGTTTATCTGTGTAATTGAAAGTTGAGCTTTAAACTTTCTTATTAGTCACATTCATGTATCAGTTAAAATATTGAAACAACATAAATTGATCCATCTGCGTGTGACAGTAAAAGGTGTAAGTATATAAATATCAGCAGTGGTATATTCAGAAGTGGTATGTTTATATAAGTAAAACGTCATGTTTCATTATTTATAATGAAACTTACAATACTTAATAAAAAAGTTTTATGTCCGAGGATCACATTCATTTTACTGAGATAGAAAAATATATGTACTGATAGGATAATGATCGAATTATGTTCTTTTTACTCTAATACAATGCTGACATACATCTTGTTTTTTTTTTTTCGTATATTTTCGTATTCAAGTCATTTCTTCGTGAAAGGTCTAACTCAATTTCTACAACATCATTTAAAACATCGTTGCACTATATTTAAAAAATGTTCATTGAATTAAAAGGCAAAGCTTAGAATGATTTTCATACAAATAAAGATCATAATCGCGTGTAAGACATATTTCCTGGTAAAATATAAAACAACTTGAAATTGTGATCCTGTTACTTGAATGTAAAGATAACGCCTTCACAGTGAAATAATTTGTAGCGAGACGTTTTTCTTACAAATATGAACACGCATAGTTTTTAACGTTAAAATGTTTTCCACAGACACTATCTAGAAACAACATACACTAATTTCTGTTTTTCAGTATAAAGGACATATTTCAAGAGAGACCATGGGAAAAACATGATGTATTTTCTGTAATGGTAAGTAGTGGTGTGTTAGTTTATACACCTTTACAATGTCAATGACGTAGTAACAAAAAACGAATTAAACTGAAAACATTATTAACATAAGAATCACGAATATTAGAATAATGTTTTAACAATAAATAATAGGGTTTTTCTTGTCTTGTCCTGTATCACCACGTCTCGTTTACTTTTCTGAAAATGTGATTGTCATGTTAATATTACTATAGGGTTGCTTACCACTTCGTAATTTCAGCTCTAGAACATTTCAGTAACTATGAATTTTGAGGGGGAAAGTTCGTTTTTTTTGTTGTTTTTTTAAGAAGCAAAGAGCAAGTAAATTGTCTAAAAACCGCATAATAGCTATTATATTGAACTTCTGATATATTTTTATCTAATCTTAGGTGAAGGTGGTTTGTGAGACACGTGACAAGGAGCACAGCAAGCAGCTGCATGAAGTTATCAAGGAAAAGTATCCAGACAATCATCTTATCTGGGGACCCACCTACGACTAAACTGTTCGTATATGGAAAACAGATTGTGCAACGCACCAAGCCTAGGAGAAGGAACATGTGAAAGACAATATATCTGTATATTATATTATGTGTAGGTCTTGTTATAGAATTTGTGTTTACTTTTAACATTTGATGGCAATATGATATAACTGAAACTTAATTACTTTTTACCTGCAATAAAGTTCTGATATAGAATAAAGAAAGTCAAATGGATATTTTAGCAATGGTCACCTGAGCGATCCTTTTAACATATCATGAAAATATTATCTAGATTTGTATTTTATCAAACAAAGGTAGTTAATGATTAATGAACCAATTAAAGCTCAATCATCTCAGTAGACTCAAGCTGATAAATATTCTAATAAGGGAACTAGCTCATCAGATTAGGGAACCAGCTCATCTGATTTGAAAACTTGCTCATCTGACACGAGAACCAACTCATCTGATTCAGGAGCCAGCTCATCTAATTCGGGAACCAGCTCATCTGATTCGAGAAAAAGCTTATCTGATACGGGAACCATCTCATTAACAGTCAGCTGATTTGGAATTCAACTGAAAATTTATACGCAAAAGATTAAGAAAAATATCCTACTTATAGACAGAAAAAAGCAAATAAACTAAACAGAAAATTTGTAAACATAAAACTGGCTTCAACAGATAAAAAATTACAACAAACAAAAGCAAGTACTTTAACAATATGATTCATCAATATTTACGTAAAAGTGTTTTCTTGTGAAAGCATTTATTCAGAGTACGATTACAAAACATATATGACAGTTTCTTGTAACATTTATTTTCATTTTGTAGATGTTTCAATTTTGTTTGTTTAACCAGATTTCTCTTATAATGTTAATGCTGCAATGCACACGTAATGCAATGGAGATAACCTTGCATTTGGGGCAAAAGGTTGTTCGGTGCAAAAATTTCCGTTTAATTTATTAAAAACTGTTGCGATAAATTGTATTTATCGTGGTCGTTTTAGAATTCCTTTGAACGAAATTTTGCAAAAATTCTAGGTAAAAATTACTATCAGAAAACAATCTTTTGCTGCCAATGTCAAATGTGATTTAGCTAATAAAAATGATTTAATTTTTTCTCTTATCGTTCGTTTATATGAAACGTTTTTTTTTTTTTCTGTATGGGAACAACGTGCGCGGAAGATTTTTTTCGATAATATAACATAAAATCTTGAGCGATATTTACAAGTTAATTAATTTACTAATTTATCTATTCTTATGGACAATTCGTAACAAAAAAATCCAATACATCTTGAAAAAGACCAGCTAGAGTGGGATTAGATCTCAGGTCCTCCTTTATCGAAAACCAATGCCACCGAGCAAAAGATTCGGTTCCCTAATGCATTTTCAGAGGTGTATTTACACAATTATAGACCGGTGTGCCCTAGACCATACCACACCCTTCTTGAAGAAATGAATCATTTATGATGAAGAATGTTTTGCATATAGAATTTATTATTCGTAAAATCATGTGGGTTATCTCCGACAAGCCCGGACATGCAAATTAGCAACAGAAACATTCAAAGTAAAATCTCTGCCGGACAAGTAATTCAAATATGAAAAAATAAAAATAAAAGTCACATAGGTTTTTAAATATATGACTGCCAACCATTGACTTTTAAATCATCAGAGCAATAAAAATAAATTGTGCAAAACCTTATCAACGTGTATATGATTACAACAACAACTCCTTTTATTTTGACATATTTTTAAGTGAATTGAATATTTTACCCGCTCAGCGTCGTGAGCTAATTTATAACAAATATTTCGATGAGCTGGGTTGATAGCTTTTAAGAAAATATTCTTAAAAACAGTTTTAAAAATAACGGTAAGAAACAACCTTACACACCTGGGTTTGTAATCGTTTTGTTCAATAAGAATTTTATAGAATTTTAACATTAAAAGATATGTCAGGATAAGAAGCAGTAAGTTCATTAAAGGCAATCAAACAATTTCTATAGAATTCAGGAATTTGATCACTCTTTGGAAATTCGCCTTTTACTAGAATACTGTTTAATTTCCTCAAATTTAGCCCTTTCCAATATTTTGCAAAATAAACCTAAAAAGCATTTTATCCAGTCATTATATTTTGTACTTGACTTAATAAAAGTGAATACCATTTATACTGTATATCAGGTATATTTCGACCACCTACTAAAACTGGTAAATATAGAGTCATACGAGAAACAGGTCAAAGTATGTGGTCCTATAAAAACTTGAAACAAAACTTCTGAAACATATTCAACTAATGTTTTTGGTATAACACCGGCTGTTCTGATTCTTGGGCACTGCACATCTCCACAGTAAGATCTATTTACCTATGAAGTTTCAAGTTAATATCTTCAATACCTTTATAGTTATGCCCCGAAAAGACTTAATTATGAAAATTTTAAAAAGGCAATAACTAAAAAATTGTGAAAAATAGCGTTATGGTTCTTGGGCACTGCATCTTCACAAAATGAGATCTTTTCACCTAAAAAGTTTCAAGGTGAGATATTCAAAACCTTTTGAGTTATGCCCCGTACAACAATTAAGTATTAAAAATACAAATGGCAATAATTAAAAAAAATGCCAAAAAAGAGTTAGGATTCTTGGGCACTGCACCTCTTCACAGTGAGACCTATTAATGTAAGAAGTTTTAGGTTGATATCTTTAACACCTTTCAAGTTATGTCCCAGACAATAATTAAGTATGAAAATTACAAGAGGAAATAACTCAAAAATTACGCATAAAAGAGTTATGGTTCTTTGGCATTGCACCTTTCCGCAAAGAGATCCATTCACCTATGACGGCTGATCAGAGCGATTTTTCCATACCTAAATGCATTCCATTTGATTTTCTGTAATTGACTTTAGATCCTGAAACCTTTCCGAATAATTCAACATGAAAAAAGAAATGTTTGAGAGAATTGTCGTGCGAGAGTATTGTGGTATTATCCTCTGCATACAAAGACATCTTATAGTCATAAGCGTCACCTGGAACAGTTATCCCCGTAATATTGGGACTGTACTGGATCTTTTTTGCAAAGGGCATATAGCAAAGATGATAGCCAACATCTTTGACGAACTGATCTTGATAATAAGAAAGGTTCAGATATATGATTATTAACAATGACCGATTACTTTATATCTTTATATAAGATCTTTATCCATTTCATGAAAAAAGAAACACTGAATCTAAAAGCGCTAAGCGTATCATAAAAGATATGACAATGACACCCTTCCAAAAGTCTCTTCCTGATCAAGATTTATAAAACAAGCAGACAATTGGTTTTGTTCAACATAATCAAAATATTTTGGTTAACGTGTACATTGTCAAATATTGACCTCCTTTGATGGAGTATGTTTGGCATTATATTAGAAAGTCTGTCTGTTAAAAGCTTTGATACTTTTTTCCTATCTATAGACCGTTCCATAACTGATAAATTGACCGCCGCCGTTATGAAGATCACGTGACCGTCCGCCATTAATGAACTGCTAAACCCCGCAATGATGCTTATGTTCCGTATAATCTGTATAACTTTAGCAAATTTCAAGGTGACATACTGCCTTATATCGCGTAAATTTTGTTGCAATATAAACAACATTTTATTGTATTATTATTACTATATTGTAAGTTTTATTCCTGACTTGAACATATTATTAACTTGAATTATTTAACCCAAGAAAGACTGTGAAAAAAAGACCATGGACTGTTCAAAGTGGAAGCTGATGTAAACCACATATAATACGAGTATGTGTAAAACACAAATTAATATTGAAAGCACTGTTTTCCTTTTCGAAAGTTGATACTATGATTTCAATTATTTGAACAACTCTGAAAGATTACAAAATCGACAAAATGCACACAATGACAAAATTAAACATCTCGCTCATCAACCGCATGTTCACTCAATTTGACTAAAACTTTTTTCATTTTTTGATACAGTTTCAAAGAAAACTTGCCAGTTTATCTGCATTATTTAGCGCTTTTTTAATTATCAAACTGTCTTTTGTCTTTCGAGGTGTCCTGTGGTGAAGGAATGGGGTTACGTAATATGGGGTTGACATAATGTCTTTGTTGTGATAAGTCACTGTTAATTGTCATTGTTGGCCTTGCTTGATCAGTCACAGTAAAACACTGTAGTAACGAAAGTTGTTCTTGAGAAAATGCCTGAAGGCTATAAAACATGGGCTTTATTTGTTCCCAATTGTTATATGTAATTTAAGAATATATATTCCTCTTTCAAGCAAACTTTTCATGACTGTATGAAATTTAGCATCTGTTGCCATATGGACCTTTTTTCTATTCTTTATTTCTTGATATTGATCTTACAAAAATACCTTTGCTTTCCTTCTTATTTTTAACATTATTGGTGTGTTTATTTCTTGTTATACGGAAAACAAAATTATTATGACCCCAATATAACTGTATCATTTTGGTCAGATATTTTAAAGATAGATACATGTATCTTTTAAGAACAGTTTTTCGTGAAAGTTTGATAAAATAAAAAGAATTAATCTACCGGAGAAATCACAAGACCTTTATTTAACAGTTCAATAGACTGAGACGTCAGCAAAAAAAAATGTTTACAAATATACTTTTTCAGTAAGAAGACCACGGGAAAGATTTTTGTTGATAATAAATACGTCATGTGGTTTATATGAGTCTGTTTCTCTAACATACAACGTCGCAATCACATTAAAAATAAAATGGGACTTTTTTTAAGCTTTGCATTACAAAACTGCTTCAATCTGCACAGTTCCTTAATGGCGGACGCAAGGAAGGTAATCAGGGAAGAAATGATTTCTGGAACAATCTATATTTAAAAGCGATACAGAACGATAATTTTTCATAAGCGTTGAATTATTTTTGTCTTTACATAAAAGAGTTATATAGGATAACTTCAGAGATGTCGTCATTTCACCTATTTCATAACACTTTTCAAAACGCCTTTGAAGAATATCACGAAGTAAATTAAAAAAGTGAATATAAAGTGAAGAAAATAGACCATTGATGCCAGGAGATTTGTTTGGGTTCATTTCTTTAAGACTTTTAAATATTTCAGATTTTGTTATAGGTCTTACAAGTAGAAATTATCTTCTTCTGATAATGCCGTTATCAAAATTTGCTTGTTGTTCCATGCTACTGAAATAAGATGTAGGATTTTCTTTATTGTCTATCAACTTAACTTTACTTTTAGTTTTAGCCCAATTGCATATTTCTTTTTTAATTGTACTCTTTTGTGATAATTGTTATTCATTTTCTAAATTTTCCGTCTTTCGGTATAGATTTTTAAATGTTTTAAACGAGAATAATTATGTTTCCTTATGTCTGCTCTTTGAATAATCAATACAAAATTCTTTTATTAACGTTTTCATTTTGTCCCACCACTCCAAACTGATAATTTAGTTTGTTCTAGAAACTATTTTCCAAAAATATTCAAAACCGGAAGCGAAATCTTCGTCATCTAGTACTGCATTGTTGAATTTCAAAAATGATTTGCCAACGATTAAAATATCATTCAATTTCAATTTTGAAATAACAAAATCGTGATCAGAACTAGTGCATGGAATAATAATACTCTCTTTAATTTTATCTTCAAGTAATACCAAAATATAAATTCTGTCAAGTCTGCAACCTAATCGCTGATTTAAATACTTTCTATAGCATGTTGCAGCTTTTGTTTTCGGGTGCATTTTTCTATAATAATTCTCTATCTAAATGTATTCAAAATATTAGAAAATTGCTTTGAACTATTTCGTTCCCCTTTCTAAATCATCCTCTATTTTGTCAAGGCTTGTGTCAAGTACAAAGTTGATGTCCCCTAGAAGAATTAAATGACAGGCACCGCAGAGACCAGATGTGACTTTAAGCTTCAAAAAAGATCACTCCGTTCAATTTCGTCTGTCGAAAAGTGAACATTCATTATTCTAAAATTCCCATTCTGATAGCTAAAATCTACATAAATAAAACGACCATCAAAATCGCTTTGATATTTGACAATATTTAAAGAAAAATTGATAAAGATTGTTGCTATGCGATTGCGTCTTTAAAAGCCATAACTCGAAAGAATTTGTGGGCTAATGTAAGTGTTTCTCTTGATAAAACACGCAAATACAGTTGCCTTTTTTCTGATTTGAGGACATTTATATTTATTGTACACATTTTTAATTCTGACATAATTGAAATCAGTTAGTTAATTTTACAAAAATGCATTTATATATATAACAACTTTAGTATTAGCTATATAACTAATGTCAAAAAGTAAGTGTAAATGCTTTAAAAACATGACCATGTAACACATTTATCAGAAAATATAAAAAATGATATGAAATGCATACTCATACTAGAAATTAAATAATTTTCTACATTAACATTAGAATCAAGCAACTCAAAAATTGATGTTGCTTTACAGATAAATTCGTTAATCCAATGCAAAATCGATAGTTGTAGCTGGCACAGTAAGGTGGATAAAACTAATCAACCTTTTCTGGTTATCACTAGGGCTCATTTCTGCCAGTACACTACAATTGTTCTGCGTGGCAACAGGGGTAGTGAAAGAAGAACGCTTCTTCCACTTGCCAGCTCTGCGAGCTACTTGCGGCCTAAACGGTGGTATTCCTCATGAAAAGAGTCATTTTCGTAAGAATCACTAGATCTTTTGTCACATCCTATCGTCTGAAACATCATCTTCCTTCTCCTTGTCTTCTACAAATGTCGCCTCTATGTTTGGTACACCTTCATCATCTTCATGCCGAACCGTATCCTGAGGTATGGAAGCTTTAGCGGCACATGAATAAGACTTGCCTGGACCATAAATACATGTACATGATCAACTTGAGAGCACCTTAAGCATAGAGGTGGTCTACCATGAATAACACTCCATTCCGTCTTCAAATTTTATTAAGTACGAAATCTTCTTCTTTTCATTTTCTGAAACCTCCAAGGTAACTTTTCTCAAACCATTTTGAAAAAAAAATCTACAGTCTTCTTTATATGTTGTTAGCTTTTTAACATGAAGAACGTTACCAAACTTTAACAGGAAAGACGTAACTGCTGTGTCATTCATGTAGATGGGAAGCCAGCTGAGTTTAACAGTAACTGACTGTTTTTCCATTGCCACCAAATGAAAAGTCTTATTTCGGTATCAAAATATGATAATTGCAACTGACCTTTAAATTCCTGAATGGTCTCTTTTTGTTTACACGCAACATTAAACCCGTCGTCCCCGGGGGTTGGGGAGACTACTGATTACGGCAACTATCTCTCCTCTAGTGAAATGTCGTCCAGTCTCGCTCCTCTTTAAGATAACTGGATTGTTCGCTCTAAAACACCCACATCATTCATGGAATGGTTCAACACTCTCCTCTAAACGATAGCCATGTCTCTCAAAAACGATACCTTAAAATCCCTTGGGAATTTGTAGGGGATTGGCATTCGGCAGGTGCATATCGACAAATTTCAACATTTTATATACCAAGTCATTTATCAGTTTCTTAGCGTTAAGAATGTTTAGGCAATCTGATTAAAATCAGCTCCTAAATAACGCTCTGCTATTAGGATCTGAACGTCACCAATAGAAGGTCACCTTCTCATAACCTTTCAATTAGATAATCAGTGCCAATCTTTCAGGTTTTAAAAGATAAACCATTTGAACGCATGTGAAAAATCAATATTTAACTGGGATCCCAAATAACTCAGTCATTTTCTGTCATAAACGTCACAGTACGAGCGACTGACTCGATACATAAAAACAGAAAAATGTTTATACATTTAAAAATTCTGGGTGTAGTAGTGAAGAATATACCTTAACCAAGTCACTTTCTCAGTTTTAGAAACAGAAACAGTTGTTCACACTTTTATCGGTAAAAACTTTACCTAGTTAGTCACGGGGTAGGTACCTTGATTATATCATTAATCTATACGATTATAAAGAACATTTCGTAGTGGCTCAGTGATCTTGGTCGTTTCATAGTTTTATTGACCTGAAGAGCATGGGTTCGAATCCTGTTAAAATCAAATTCTTTCTCTTCAGTTTTCATAACGTATATAAGCAGAATATGATTTGTTGTTGTTGTTTTTTGTTGTTTTATTGTTGTTGTTGTTGTTTTCCAAGTAAATCAACTTCTCTTTGATTTCAAAGCAAACAAAATATTTAAGCTTAATTTTGTGAATAAGTCCCTTTAATTGGGGAAATCTTGTAAAATAATGAGATAATTGAATGTGTGGGAACATTTTTAGTAGCTTATGACATTTGATAGATACTGCATAACAGGTCCGTTTACTTTCTTCACAAAGCTAAATATTCTAATTAATATTCATTTAGAAAATACAAACCGAAACTTAAATAAGCTTATATTAATCGAAGGAGAATTCATTGATCCTCCGAAACACAAAACATTTTCAAAATATTCAAGATGATTTAAAACATACTTTAAAATTTTAGACGCTCAACATTAACACGCCGTGTAAACCATAGAGACGCGTCGTAAGATGCTGTCTGATTGTCTGGGATATAAATAACAATACTGGAAATCCAGATTATCGAGAAAATATAATTGAATTGGTCACCTTCAGATCTAACCGTAGTTAAATCATGTACAGATTGAATGTTTAAGTAACTTTTCTTCACAACTTTTCTTCACAACAACCGCACATCCTAAAACTTTTAAATGCAGAGATCTCTATTGTAAAACATGAAAAAGGAGATGAGTAGAAATGATTAAACATAGCATCTTACAGATAAATTCTACTTATAAGAATTTGTTTTAGATTTCTATGAAGATTGTTGTGAAAGAAAGAAAATCTAAAATATAAACAAATCATGGCCAGTATATCATCTGCATATTTCCGAACGATAATCTGACAAATATCATAATTTTAAAGTCTCAAAAAATGACTTCGTGTGGCATTGTCACTGTCAGACCGTCAGACGATGTTTAATCGTTATCAAACAATACAATTCAGTCACAGAACAGTTCAGTTGTGCTTAGAATAGCATTATCTACTAATGTTTAATTGAAACCTTCAGCGTAAGGTAACCTAATGTATATTTTCTGTTAGATATATTTTTTTATTTTTTAATATTACTTATTTAATTTTATCTGAATTGCTTTTAAATCTGATTTTAACATCACCATATCAAATACAGCCAACTTCAGCTCCTTCCTTTAATGTTTAAATGCGAACATCAACAGATATCATGCTCTAACTTGAAAGACTAAAAGACAGAGACTTATCCTCTTCTATACGTAAACATACAAAAACGTACTTAATGCATTTTTTGCTTTACCGTGACATAAATATTGACATCAATGTGTGACCCTCGGGAAACAAAGCGGTCACTCAAAATTTTGGTTTTCCTAAACTGTGCTGCTAAACTCTAACAACTGTCATAACATTACGTGATCCGGACGCACGGGTGGATACTAATGTACCAATGTGACCGCAAGGCAGCTTTCAGCCTGCGGGTTCAACTTTGTATCCTGACAGACAATCCTGATAATGCAGGTCAACTGTACGTGATGATCACATATCTCGTCATTTCCTGCGACACAGAGACGCAGCAAGTGTGTTATGGGTTCAAAGGTAAATGTTAAAATAATTCAAATACTGAATTTGATGATCTCAGATTCAATTAACAGACAATAGGAATATTCTTTGAAATTTCAGTTTTGTTTCAGGGAAAGTTTAAAGAAAAATGTGTAAGATCAGACGCAGAATCAGATACACAAAAATACCTGTCCTTCAGACAATGTCACAGGGATCATGTTGACGACATTTCCTTGTTAACAAAAGTGCAAGCAGCTTTATAAAGAAACACCGTAAATCTTTTCTGTTCACTTAGCACTCTGTCTAAGAGCATAACAAACAAAATCACGATAATGAACATGTCATACAAACCATTTAATATTTTGTTGTTACGATAAATTCATCTTGAACTTTGGAAAGAATAAATTACATGTTATAGAAATAGGATTTAATATAAAATCCATAATCTAGATTAATGGAGAATAACATATTTTTTATTTAATAAAAACACTCAGATACAATTGCTGTAAGACAGATAATAAAGACTTCTAAGAACATGTTAACAATTTTAAGGGCTCCGGAGCTTAAAGGAAGCATCTCCAAATACTGTTAAATAATGTAATTCTTTGTGTTTGCTAGAATGCTATAATTGTTCTCCTGATAGACTTTTAAAATTAAAATAAAAAAACTAAAATTCAATGGAATGATGATAGTCATTTTATTGGTACTGACTGCCTATAGAAAGAGGTGTATGTATGAATTAGGAGCTCGAAGCAGTCCAGTCGGTTAGGATACACCAAAGCATTCCCTTTGTAGAAAGTGCATCTCCAAAATAAGAGGTCGTTCAAGATGAGAAAACGGTAGTTTAGTTGAATGAGCATGAAATAACTTAAACAATAAACTACAGAATTAAAACTTAATGCGTAGGTAAAGCATTACAGTTTTGTTTTCAAATTCTCTCTAAATAGATTTCTTTTGTTCTTTTTCATTTCTTTCTTTCTTTCTTGCTTTCTTTCTTTCTTTCTTTCTTGTTTCGTTCTTTCTTCCTTACTTTCTTTACTTCTTTCTTTTCATTTTATTTTGCCATAACAATACCTTGAAATCAATCAGTTACTCAATTCATTTATTCATACATTTGTCAATCAAACGAAGAAGTTTGTATTAGCAGTTGGCTTCAATTCTTACTGGCTAACAGGCATATTTAGTAATGGATTCATTTGGCAGATTGAATAGAATTACCTGTACTTTATTTTAAAACGTCTCTGTCGTGCCGTTTTGCCCTATACACCTTCACGCACAAACGACAACGTTTGAAAGCAATACATGGTCTACCAACACGAATGTCATTTTTGAGGAAATAGATTTTTTCAAGTTTCAGTGTTTTAGTTTTTAGCCTTTTTCATAAGTAATAAAAGGAAAGGTTTAAATGCTTAAAAACATTTCTATAAGTTTATATATTTTCTTGACTAACCATTATGTGGGTACTGATATGTCACGGGAAGTAACTCTGCGTTTGAACGGTTTCAACGTCACTGCAGAGTTGCTTCTTTTATCGTGTCAGTGTTTTGTAGCTTAGTGAGTAATCAAATGTACGTGTAGTAATGTTCACAAACATTCTATAAATAGTTTATTTTCCATCTTTGATAAAGAATGTTGTAGTCTTGTACAAGTAAACTGTTTAATTCCGTACATCGGAAGTCTTCTAATTTTTTTCTGGTCGAAAAGTTTTATACTTATAACCACTTTGGGGCTCATGAATAGAAAACGTGTGTAAAAAGACAAATAAGAGCTGACTGCCATATAATACTATTGGGTGCGTAACCACGTCCGCAATAAAAACAAATAAAGTGAGTTCGACTTTTTTGTACGCAGTAACCTCCGTTAAGAAAACGTTGATTATTTTCGAACATATTTTCATTTTCATACAGATGAAATATTTCATCATTGTTTCAGGTTAACACTTTGGTTGATTTTCAATAAGTTCTCTGAAATTGTTCATTGTTGTCTAGCTAAACTGTCAATTTGTATCTAGGAATGGTTCAATGGTCCTAAGATCTGACCGTTGTAAATCAAAACAGGAAGTGCCTCCGCGGGCAATGGCTAATAGCTGACAATAAATAATCCGATTTTTTTTTCTGTTTGTGGGGTTTTGTTAGACTGTTTGGGTATCAAATAGATGTTTACTGACTAGGGCGAGAAAATGAATAGGATGTAACATTTGGCAAAAATAAAGCAAAACCTCATTTGAATAGCAAATATTTTTCTACGACAAAGTTATGGAAACAAGGGTCGGGTGTATCACTATAGTATCTACATCCAACAAATGAAAAAATAAATAAAAAAATAAAAGAAATAAAAACATCTAAGTCAGAAAAAAAACATGAGAGTATGAAACAGGAAAGTAAAAGCTTTTCATGAATGCAGAAAGTAAAAATAAAACACAAATATTTGATTAAAGGACATGCTAGGAGAACGACTAGTCAGTCCAAATATTTGCTATTACATATAAGCTAAAGAATCGCATTGTTTTGCGTGAATCTGATAAAAACTATCCTCAATCTCGCTACCATGCAAGGATATGAGGACAACAGAATGGTCACGTTCTCATTCTCAACTAATACTGACGTGCAAAAACCAGCATGTTGAAAATGTAGAATTTACAACAAGGTAATAGGAAATAAAAAATAAAACCTAAAATATTAATCAGGATGCACAATCTTTTAAAGGTTTAAATGTGTATAAAGGTAATGAGGCCGCAACCTCTGTAAAAGACACAAAACATAAACCGTTGACTCTGATAGGAAAAAATGCACCTCGCATATTCTTATAAGTGTAGTAAACTCATGACTCAAGCTTAATAAAATCATAACCTAAACATTGCTACAGTATGAGGATATAAAGAAGGCCGAAATAAGTCCTGTTCTCGTTACCTTCCATCAGCCAACAAAAAAAAATGCAAGTGGAATGCGTACACTTGGTCTTCTAGACCTAAAACCATTCGCATGCAGCCTGGGTTGGATAGTCTAGGTAGAGGCATGCACCCCTGATGCATTCAGGAATCAATGAAGCTTCACAACAGTTGCAAAACGGCTCTTTTATGTCCTTGTTAACAGTAATCTGTCATTAGCCCTTGACGTAGCTATTTCTCTGCCCCAAACATTGTCGTTTAACAGGTGCTATATACTGTCGACACCTTATCCTTGCTCTGGTGATTACAGTTCGATCCTCATCTACAACCTTCCCATCCTCATGGTGTCAAGCCCCATATTAGGCCATACGTACAGAAGATACAGCTCTGTTTAAGTTAAATGTTGCTTAATGGTTCCATAAGCTAACACATCAGAGGGATTGGCCATGAATAGACCACTACATAATATGACTGCTCCATTCACAAAAAAGATTACTTCTTGCTCATGAACTGAAAAAGTAATAACATTATGCCCCACCAAATACTAGGCAAAAAGTTGCAATTTTGCGGAAAACAGTAAAAAGTATACTACTCAAAATTTGATAGGGATCACTTTTTATTTCTTAAATATCTTTTTAGTGATAACCTCATGACAACTGATTTTTTCTCATACATGTAGTTTATTTATATGGAAAAGCCGACCTGTCGAGCAAATTTTGATTGTTTACCTGTACATGGCTCGAGATGCACGGGAAAAGCGATACCCTTGGAAAAGTGGTGCACCGCGGGCATGTACCTTTATGTTCACATCCATTTTATTCAGACTTCGCTTGTGCATGATAACGTTTATATCGAACCTAGCACTGGTCATGGCAAATCTACAGCAAAGACGGCGTATTGACGATGAGGAGATGAATAGGGATCACTAGCATCTGGAAAATTGAAATTTTAGACCAATAACAACTTATGTGCTGTTAATTGGGTTTATCAGGGAAGTAAAAGATAACAAAGCCCTATGTTGAATGATTGAAAACAAGAATCTTTACACCTCTATCAAAGTCTTTGTCTTCAGTGTGGCAGAGAAAATTACTGGACCAAAATTATTGTATGAAAGAGAGTATTTACTGATTTTTGTTTTAATTTAAATTTTACAGCTCTAATAAGGATTTATCTTCAAATCATGTATTTTATACATGGAATGAACATATTTCTATTAATTATAATAACTTTAAATAGCTTAAATAGAATTTTATTCCCTCAGTTGTCTGAAGAGTCTTCAATTGAAGGACTTTAATTTTAAATATAAAATGTAAATGTGAGAACTGCAGGATAGTAAACCTATCTATACAGCTTATCTAACTCACCGACTTTGAGCAAACAAGTATAATAAAGAGGCATACATTCAATAAGATATGAAATTACAAATATTAGAATGTTAAGATATAAACAATATATTCTGGAAATTAAATTTTAACTGACAGCGTGTTTCCATTAAAATATTTACATAAAAGACTTTCACATTACTCATTAGGGTTACTGTCACATGATTTGCTGAACCATATATTTAGAGAAGAAATATGTATGTATACAGAATAAATGTTGTTATTGTGAATGATACATCAAATCTATATAATGACTTAACTTTTGAATTTTGAATCACTCTAAAGAAGTAGGGTTTTTTATATATTTTACCTATCAACCTCTTTATTTTATTTGAAGTTTAGTGCATAAAACTGAGAAAAGTCCACGCATAGTTGGTTAGCTAGCTGCCTCATTTGTGCCTGGAATTCTAAAAAATGGATATGAATCCTGCTAGCAACATGATTTTTTTCAATTTCAAAGCTGTATAATAGCAAAAAGTTGTGTTTTTGAGATGATATATGACTTACCTATTTATCATTAATTTTGAAGAAAAAATATTCTAAGCTAAATACCTAAGATTGTACTTGCTGTCTTACCAAAATATTTTGAACATGTTGTTCTTTACTCAGAAGCATGCGCAGACAAGGCTAGGAATCAAATAATTTTAGCTTCCTTACTTCATGCTTTAACTTACATCTGAAATCTTTAAACAATTGATCATATTTTTTAGAAAGTGGATATTCACAAATGAGATGCGACAAAAAGCACTCAGCCATCGAGTTTGCGGAACAAAAAATTGTGCACCAAGTTAATGGAACACAATTATCACTATAACAAAGAGAAGAGATTCTTATACAGAAATACACTTGAAGCACACTGACTTTTTATATAACAAAAGCATGAAGTCCACACAGTAAATCCGCCAATGGACAAAGATGAGGTATCTGAGGTTTGTAAATATGGACGCAAAAAAATTCATGTTTTCAAATGAGAGCTGAATGCCAGTTTGCTAAAATATTCAGATCAGTGATGCTTGGACAGCTCATCCCTTAAAAGTACAAACAGAAACCTCTACGTTCTGCTGCTAAGAAAAAGTATCTTTCATTGTGCAAAAATGTAGTCACCCCCAAAAGAATTTCATGTTTATTACAAACTATTACTGCAATCCAATTCTGAATTTCAGGATTAACTTCCAGAACCCAATGCAGAAGATTCTGATGATTGACAGATACATAATAAGTGGAATCATAAACAGTGAAAATGAAAAGCACATCGTCAGCTACCATAGTGTCACAGCACTTCACACTCACTTTCAACATATTCAGTAGAGCTCAGATGGGTGAAATAACTAAACCAGGCTTAACTGCCTTTGACTGCTCAGCAATATACAGTTGCAGAGATATTTTCAGTTAATTAAATCATCTTTTTCCACATATGCAAATGAATTTAAGTATCTCAAAATAACAATGTGTTCATTATTGCAATAATAAACGACTGGTACGATGTTTTACTGCTTAATTACATTCCACATACTTGGTGCAAAAACATTGATTATATACAGATACCATGTTTGTGTGACATCTTGCTAAATATCTTTGTTTGTTTATTTTGTGCAAAGGTATTGTATCCAGAGATAACATTTTTATGCAGGATTAAATGTAACAATTTCCTCTATTTTATTTTCTGCAACAACCACGTATCTAATGATACAATGTTTTTGCAGAGAAAACAATGTTTTCATTTTTCATATCTTTTTCTCACAAAAGTGTTGTATGTTTAGATACCAGGTTTTTGCAGTGGGAAATTGAAGTCAGTTCATTTGAAGTGTTTGTGCAAATACCCTGTATCACAAGATAAAATGTTTTTGCAGAAAGTAAGTTGTTAATATTCAATCAAATTTGTATGCAAAAACACATTTCTTGTTTTTTCTCAGAATCTTTTAGAGTTATGTACTTGGCATGTTGGCACCAAAAATATAATCAATACTTACTTTATAAACAAAAGAAAAGTCTATGAAACACAATCAAGAACATTTTAGAATTATTTTTTCCTTCTCCTGAATGTTTTTTATAAAATGGAGATACGAGCTTTTTGCAGTAACCCCACGATACATATATGTATATATGTATATATATATATATATATATAATGTACGCATTCATATCAAATGAACATACCCAATAATGTTAAAGCCGTTGTTTACAATTTAACACAATTTAACAATGAATAATCCTGAAACATGCGTTTTATTGGTATGAACTGAACAAATAAATTGTAGCTTTGTAAAGAATAACAACATCCACCCCTTACATATACACCCGAAGAAAATTGATGCTTGTTTGATAATTTATATTCGATAATAAATACTTGATACAGTTTTGAATAAGTGTTCAAAGTGACCTTCTCAATTTCATAAAACTAATTTATGCTGATGTTTTTTATATTGCCGATGTTCTTTTTTAATTTTCAACACGAATTTGACTACATTCTGAATTATTTCCCTTGCCGTAGATTGGTTTCTTTTAACAGTTTTACTTTGTCTAAGATAACAAAACCTTGAAAATGTAGTTGCGTCAGCAATATTGTGTTTAACCTGTCGTGTGAAATGCGATATTCCACATTTGTTTGTAAAACTTTTGTAAAGAAATTTAAAATACAATGGTATAAATTCATCGTACACGTAACAGACCCGAAAGTGAACCAATTTGCGTTGGCTATCAAAGCATTGATCACATTCTTTTCACAAACAATAGCATGTTTTCGTTTATTTTCTTATATTCACGAATGATTTAATATTATAATGTCATATATGAAGCTTCTAAACATTATTTTTCCTGTTTTTTCTTTTGTTTTTAAATTTAGTAAGGGTTTACCATTAGTATCTGTTTCTGACCATAAAATAATTTCACTCGGAACACCTCGGGGAACTTCAATAAGTCACCTCGGAAATAATGTGGAAGGCGCCATGTTGGACTTTTTTATAATACAAATGGTGTCTACTAAATTGAAAACATTTTTAAAGCCTCTACCTGTTCATGATTTAAATCAATATATATTTTCATTTTTTTTGTAATGCATAAGACAAACACTCTTTGAATACCGTCCTGTTTGTTTATATTTTTTATTAAAGCCGGGGCAAATTACCATTTGGTGTATTGATACACTTACATACGAGGTCTTTTTACGAAGTTGTCGGAGATAGCCGAGTTGATACGATTGAATAAAATCAGTGTTCTTGTGTTATTTTTTTCTTTGATACACAGTGATCTTTTAAAAATTTGACATGAGTCATAGATTTCGTAATTAAAGATATATTAAAATTAAATGGATATTGTTTATATCATTTGGAATTAAAACATAAAGACTCCTGTAAACATTCCAATCAATTACTTCGTCTTGCATTAGCTGTTTATATTTGCTTTGAACGAATGTTGAGCTGAAGTTTCTTACCTCACATGCAAAAAAAGCAGCTTTAAAATCAACAGCAAGATGGTAGTTCACGACAACATTAACGATGCGTCATTCAATCCAAGGTCCTCCTAGTCATTCTATACAAAAAAAGATTAAAATGAACCACAATTGTGGTTATCAAAGTGGTAATTTTGTTTGCTTAACAGCGTACAAGTCCTTGTAAGTGATTTATTTCAAAACGTATTGCTGGAGCACTGAAAACTAAATGACGTAAAACTAAGCCTTTTAAATCGAGGGTGGGGGAATTAGGGTGGGGGTTGGCCGGAAAATAATGATATTTTAAACGAAAGAAAAAGAAAAGTAAATAAAGAAAAAACAAAATAAAAGAAGAAAACCTGTAAACCTTAGATATAATTATGTACTCAATATTAACTCCCAGATCGCTGGATATTGGTTAAAATTTTAAACAGAAAGTAGCATGACATTCTTGAGGCTAAAACTAGGTTTTAAAAATATGAGATAAATTACAAGTAATCATGTTCCCAGTGGGATTTGACCCCGCACCAAAGGCCTAGCAACCTTAGAGCACTTGGCCATTCCAACAACAACCCTCTTCCCCGAGAAAAAGAAAGGCTGGTCAAATAACCGGGATATAAGAATCCACCTCACACCTCAACGGTGACAGGCGTTAGATGTGTGACACTTAAGGGGAGACTTAATTTTTTTAATGTTAAAATTGTGCGTATGAGTGTATTTACACATGAGAATTAGGTTGCAAAAATGCAAAGTTGCAAAATTTTATTCCGTACCTAATACAAGGCTTACTTCAATGTCAAATGTATCAATATTATAAGACACCTTTGTTATCAGATTAAATATTCTCCACGAACGTCTATTTATAGGAATAAAGGTTCGGTTAAACTGGTTATGTGTTAATTAAGACAATGCAAAATCGGTTTTATGTAAGGAGGATCAAAGTTACTTTCTTTTAAACTGTACCCAGTGGAACGCAACCGAAAACAATTAAGGTATAGGGCAAACTACAGAATACAAACATTGTATATCAAGGTTGTTGGTGTGTGATTACCTCCTCCCTGAAATTAACTCGATTCCATTATTAAGCTTTTAACGATTTCAGTTATTATGTTCTCACATATTTGTGCTGACTGGCTGGATGGATGGATGACACAAAGTCTCAAACCACTGGGCGGATTTTAACCATATGTGGTGTGAGTGATTGTTGTAAAGAGTATTGCGCATGTTTTATTCATTTTATGGTTGAGAGATTTTACTAGGATTTTCATCCTCGATGCGTTTAATTTACTGACATTTGCACTATTCTCCTATACTGCTGACAGTATTAAAACTAAGCTTTAAGTAAATGATTGTTATAAAGAGTACTTTCTCATGCCATGTGCACTCTCTGGTTCTGTTATTGCTCATGCAGCTGAATTTGACCATGTTTTCACTACGATTTTCGCTTGTTTTCCTTTTCTTCTACTACTGATGTAAACCTGACTTCAAGTAAACGATTATTGTAAAGAGAACTTTAAGTATTTAAGTTGTAAAGAGCTGCCATTTGCGTTCTCTGGTCCGACGATCTTTATCACAGTTATTGCCCATGAATTTGACCATGATTACACTACGGTATTTGCCTCTTTACTTGAGAAACACACGACATAAAATCATGGAACTTTTTTCCACTCATTTCTCATGATGTGCATATGACTCATAAAGAGTTTTTGGTCAGTAGGTCAAAAGTTAAGGTAAAGAAGGCCATTTGTTCAGACAGGATTCCCATTCGGTAACTTGAAAACCACAAAAGCTAGAACCATCAAACGTTTTACATAAATTGTTTATGATGTGCCTGTGAATCTTGTTTTGATTAAGTAACAAACTTGCACGGTCCTCATTGTTAACACATAAGATTTTTAACATTAACTGTGTTACAAGTCCTTTAAAATAAGCATTCCTTATTTTTCACGAGATTGTCTGTTCTTGAGCAAGACCCCTCAGTTTTGGTAAAGAAGGCTGATAAAAACACCAGGCGACATTTATAATTGAAGTCGATATGTCCCCAGCGGCAGTTTAAACAGATAAACAAATAGATAAAACATTTTTAAAATCATGCTGACTAATATGGAATAGTTTGTATCTCCCCGACGATTGAATTTCTCCTTGAAAAAAAAAACAGTTGTGATAACCTACAGGTAATTGTTGACTTAATCTTATCAGTGAAACATACAATTCCTTTCCTACCAGTTGTTTAGAAAAAATCAAATAACATTATGCCTCTCCTTAAATAAGTGCATACGTATGTATCTGAAATACGAGAGAACCCTTATGTGTCGTTTTATTCCTATGTCACGCGAATTTCGCATTCCGTAATCTTAAAAGAAACGGGAATGTTTAACATTTATTTGTTTTTAGATATAAATTGAATCTGATCGGATTATCAAATTGGCTTTTATTTTTGTCTTTGTCATAATTTACTTAAAATAAAGTTCACAACATTGATCGAAGGCCCTTGTTATATAGTCTGGCTAGTAAAATTAGGGAATAATATGGGACAATGAAAAGATGAGGCTCAGGTCCAGATAATTTGTGGTCACGCGCTGACATGCCAGCTCATTTCATGTAATGGTACAGGTATCTTCGCAGCAGTATTCGGTCCTAATGCATTGCACTTCAACCTTTCCCTGCTTCAGTTTGAACGGAAACCAAATATTATGATCAATCGAAGTGCTCATTAAACATCTATTGACATAACTGCAAACAGTCGATTTAAGCTGTACTGTATCCTGAAATTCAGTAGTGTTCGTGCAGGTCATATTTCTAACATACGTAATAAAGAAATATGACCACCTATAAGTAATCTCTTAAATACTGTTTTCTGTAGGGGAATAAAGACATATGATCATCTATAAATAATCTCTGAAATACAGAATTCTATATGGGGAATAAAGAAATACGACCACCTATAAATAATCTCTGAAATACGGAATTCTGTAGGGGAATAAAGAAATACGACCACCTATAAATAATCTCTGAAATACTGTTTTCTGTAGGGGCATAAAGAAATATTTCCACCTATAAATAATCTCTGAAATACATAATTCTGTAGGGGAATAAAGAAATATGACCACCTATAAATAATCTCTGAAATACAGAATTCTATATGGGGAATAAAGAAATACGACCACCTATAAATAATCTCTGAAATACAGAATTCTGTAGGGGAATAAGAAATGCGACCACCTATAAATAATCTCTTAAATACTGTTTTCTGTAGGGGAATAAAAAAATATTAAAACCTATAAATACTCTCTTAAATACTGTTTTCTGTTGGGGATTGGAAAAATGACCACCTATAAATAATCTCTGAAATACAGTATTCTGTAGGAGAATAAAGAAATACGACCATCTATAAATTATCTATGAAATACATAATTCTGTAGGGGACTAAAGAAATATGACCACCTATAAATAATCTCTGAAATACAAAATTCCGTAGAAGAATAAAGAAATATGTTCGCCTATAAATAATCTCTGAAATACAGATTTCTGTAGGGGAATTAATGAATATGACCACCTATAAATAATCTCTGAAATACAGAATTCTGTAATGGAATAAAGGAATACGACCACCTATAAATAATTTCAAAAATACGGAATTGTCTATAATTAGAAATAGCATCCCGTATACATCTGAAAAACGGGAGTTTGCTTGCAAGTCTATATATTATTCGAATACGGCATTCCATATATTTGTAAATCTATGGGAATCTATTTGTTCTCCCTGTTAAAACGGAAATACGGGAGTCTGTGTACTTATATATGTCAAGACTTCAATATAACATTTAAAACCAAATTTGTTGAAGTGGTATCATAAGCTGAATAAGCGGTGGAACAAAGTTAACATCTTTGAATCAATCAAAGAGCAATAACTCATTTCAAAAAAGTGCAATTAATACTGGAAAGATTTCAGTGCATTGTAGTAATACAAATAAATTTTCACTCCTAGGCATTACAGGCAGACAGACGAACAGAAAGACAAGACCTTTTTATTCAACTCAGGTATAAGGTTAAAACAGTAACGAAAACATATATAGAAGCTTCTGAAACTAGCAACGTCAATTATGAATTGCAACCTCTAGGAACATAATGGAATAACTAGAAACCTGCTTTTGAAATCGGTCAAAATATATTGGTGCTCAAAGATCAGATTCCATGAGTGAAAAATGGGTTCTTACTTTTAAAACATTAAAACGACCCTCTTTATGTGTTATGTGTTAAAATATGTAATTTTGTCCGAAGCTCTCAATATTTATTTTGGCCCGAAACACAAGAAGGAAAACTGTTAGCAGTAATTTGTACCGACTAGGGCAAGAAAATAAAGAGGATGTCACCTTTCTCTCAGAATTAAGCAAAACCATATTTGAATAGCAAATATTTCCCTTCGACAATAGGCATTGAAACATGTGTCGGGTGTATCACCACAGTATCTACATCCAAAAAAAAGAAAGAAAAACAAAACAAAACAACGATCAAAGTCGAAAGACATGAGGGTATGAAAAAAGCAAGTCACAGTTTTTCATGACTGCATAAAGTAAAAGAAAAAATAAATACTTGATAAAAACAGAAGCAATAGGAGAAAAACTAGCCGGTCAAAATATTTGCAAGGAAGCTAAAAATTGTATTGTTTAGCGTGAACGAAAAACGAGCAAACCGGAGCTTAAATGTGATTTTAAGCAGGTGGAATCGTCTTATGTGATAGAGAAATAAATGCCTTCACCCTTAAATGGCGTACGAGTCAGAAAATCGAAATAAAACAGTTGATTCTCATGGGAATGCTTGTAACTCAAATATTATAATGCAGTAAAGTTTTGATCCTTGATAACAAATCTAATAAAAAACTAGAAATGTGTCCACAGGACATGGATGCCCCCACATTTCGCATAACTGTGCCGATCTCTAATAAATTTCAAAATACTTAAGTGCGTAACTTTACATGCCTACATGCTTACAACTTAGAAAGTTTCATGTTTCTAGCAGGTATACGTTTGGACTTTCACGAGACAACCGTTCACGGCGGGCGCATGCATGGCATTGTAGACCTAAGAAAACTTTCGATAGTCTTGGCAGAGACTTTCACCCAGATGCATAAACAAGGATTCCACGAAGTAGTTGCAAAATAGCTCGGTCGTGTCAATAATAGCAGAAATGTATCATTAGCCCTTAACGTAGCCATTTTCTGCACTTACATTATCGTCTAACTGGAACGCGTTCTGTCGATACCTAACCTAGGCTCTGGTTATAACAGTGTGATGTACACCTAAGACCTAACAATCCTCACGTTGTCTGCCCCCTACGGAAGCCCATTGAGGCCATTTTGAGTTAGAAGGCAACTATTCGAACTTAGATGTTAGATCTTAGAACTTAGGTCATAAATCTTAGAACTTAAGGTCATAATTCTTAGAACTTAGAAATTAAATGTTCCATAAAAGCTTTAAAAGGCTCAGAAAGGGACTGAGTGCACTTTGCATCTGTGGTCAATCCTTCCGTCTTTCCTTCAGGTCAAGATCACAGTGGCCACTTCAATAAAAGTTAACCAACTTATTGTTAGTTATGCAGTACGTTGTTGTTTGTTGTTTTGTGTCTGCCTTTTGGTCAAAGAATAGGTGTCAGCATCAGAAGAACCATGTTAACAGAATTTTACCCAATACATCTGCACTTGCGCCTGCTTTTTAGAACAGTTAGAACGTGTATGGATATAGTGATAGATCACTAAGTAAAATATATTTTCATTCGCTTTTGACTAAATTTAAGTCACATAGAGCTGCTAGTCAGTTTAACAATGCGGACCAACAGGTATAACAATGCGATACAGTCAAAATCGTATAACCAAGCTACAAAGTATAACCAAGCGGAGACCTTGTCACCGTGATTCGTGTCCATGCGCACCCATCGACCGAAATAAAGGGCTTCAAACAGGTGATCCAATCGGGGCCCCGTGGCAGTGAAGGATCTACATAGTGGCCCAAACGTGACCCGACGGCAGAGAGCACATTAATGTTATAAATAAGATCTTAGAACTTAGTTCTTAGAAATAGACATTAAAACTTAGTTCTTATATCTTAGATCTTAGAACTTAGAACTTAGTTTTTATAACTTAGTCATTAGAAATTAAACTTATGTTAGATAGAAATCTTTAAAAAATCGGTTCTATTTTTCAAATGTGAAGCTAAAAGAAGGAACACTCAACTCCATTCTCAAACATAAATTTTATTCAAGTAACGGTAAACTATAAAACATGATACGTGATACATATCTCATTAACCACTAAAAAATATATCATAATCTCGACTAGAACTTGTCGATGGCATATCCCCGTGCCACTCTCAAGAGATTGTTAATACTTAAGCTTTGTTAAATCTGACGCAAGCTTAGTTTAATATTATGCACAATATATAATAACAATATAATATACTTATATGATAAGCTATGGAAAAAGTCATGCTTAATACGCTCTAGTCTTGTTAAATGTGCCCTTTTGAGAATGACAGCTAAATCCGTGATCACAACACTAGTTACAGGTGTAATAACAAGCAGCCAAATTCCAAACAACCGTGCCCATTCTTCGTCGTCTGGAAAAGGAAAAGGGGAGGATCCAGCACTAGCCTGGAAGCGGATCAGTGGTAGAGTGGTAACGCGCTGGACTTGTAACCCAGTGGTCCAGTGATCAATCCCCCGCTCCCCTACTAACATCTTTCGGATGAGATGTTAAGCCGAGGTCCCATGTATCAGTGCGGTACATTAAACATGCAAAGGAACCAGGGGTGTCTCTGGAATAGGATATTTTCTGTATCTTGTATCTTGCACTACCCCCACAAATTGAAAAAAAAATAACTAATGTTTTTAGGGGACGTCGGTCATATGGGCAACCGGTACCGACGATAAATAAACTCAAATAGATAGCGTCGAAAAGTTTATTCGGGAAGCCTAGCGGTGTATATTAAGATCAAATGTCGTTGTCAGGAAAAGACCACCCACCCACTGGGTGAAGTGACTGTTTACAAAAGTGTACGATATCATATTCTCGTGCAAACCTAGAGGTGTGTGTTTACAAAGACAGGTCACGCAATCATTGCTGTCTTAAGAATGCATGATTTTAATTAGGACAATTCTATGTTAATGAATTGAAAAAGAGAAGTGTACCGAAACATATTGACCCACACATAACAATTTGCACCACATATCCAGCAATTTTGCGACATCGCACAGTTCAGTAAATTGTATTATAGGTCCTGCAGCTTTTAAGGGCATTTTTAAAGTATTTAGTAGAGCATGGTATTGGACGGTCAAAAAATAAGTTAATCAATCAAAGGGTGATAACGCCTTTATTTCAGAAACACTTTAAACCAGGTTATTTTAAATTGCACTTGATATTACATTTGCACATAATTCCAATAAATGTCATAACATTCTATTCAGTAGTGGTATAGAAATGACCTCGGTGCCCAAGATATATTTAATTGAATGTATTAAAAGGCCACGTTGTATTCCTATATCGTTTGAAACATAATAAATATCGACAGAATTGAATTGTAATCACACATACTTCATGTAAACCGGGTAAATTCCAGTTACAAAGAAAGGAGTCAGGACAATAATAATGTAGCGTGGGTAGAGCAATAAACTAACATGTTTTCACTTAATTTTACTTGTTGAATGTTATTTATTTAAATATAATTTTATCGTAGCAAGGATGTACAAAAGACAGGAACATTTTGTGTATATTAAGTCAAAAGAAAACAAGGTGAGATTAAAGTTAGCTTTAATCTTTTGCCTTACAGCTCATATGATAAGCACATCACAAAGTAAATATACGTAGATGATGAAACATCTATTTTCAACTTTTTAACATCAATAGAGTATTTCGGAATAATTAACGCTTTATAACTATTTACCTTGATTAAATACATCTGCAAATGTCCAGGCAACTATTTCAAAAAAGAAATTAAATTGCACTAACTAAATAGTGTTGATAGAATCTTGTAGATAGTGACATTAAATGTGAGATTTCTTTAATGTGCTCAATATAAAGCGTAATCATTTAACATTTTAATTAAAGCGATTACGTTGATAAACAAACAAAAAAATGATTTAAGTATTCTTCCTTTTTCCTACCGCTGCAAAATCATTTGGTTTTACGACAAACTTCTGACGCGACAGTCATCTGAGAATTTGTTTTTGAACCGGCAATTTTTTGCGCGGTACTGTATATTACCAAAACATTGATGAAAGGACCATTTATGCAACAAAATGTTTGACTTTGAAACCGTTTCTCAAACAGCACATTGGGGCCATCTTACTGTACTAAATAAACGGTGATGTCAAAACGGGACAATTTTCGAAGAAACTGGCTGAAACGGAACTGTCTCGGAAATGTTGCCAGGGTTGATACTTGTATCTATATAAAGCTTTTCACAATGATTATTAGAGCTTAGTCGGACCTTAAATATAAAAATTCCGTTTGAAATGTAGTGTCTAAAAAGTCTAAAAGTCTAAGTCTAAAAATGATATCTTAAACCAACACGATAAGTTTCGAATTTGTTAAATATAATTAGTAAGTATACCCTGCTAGTTATTTTGTATATAAAACAGGTATTATTTGAAAGTATAATAAACTCGATCATGAAAATCTACGAGTTTATACTAAACATGTTTAAAAAATAAACCAAATGAACAACACTTTGAACAAGAGCTGTAAGAAGGGCAGGACACTAATCCCCCCTCCCCCTTAACACGCAACAAAAGTCTCTCGATTCAATAAGGATTGTAAGTTCATCATGAATAATCTTACTTTCTTTCAGTTTGAGAATTTTAGATTCAGTATTTCTTAAGTTTTTGGGTCGACACTACTAATCAAAACGGGCGACTGCGACCATGACTCTTAAAGCAGCCTCAGTATCATACTAATCGCAGTTTGTACTAGGTTATTGATCCGAAACTGCCCTTATTTAGCCGGCACTTCCGAACTTTCACGTTTGCTCCTGTGTGCTAAGTTATTATTATGAATATAAATATTTGTTTTGAATAGAAATATTTAGTTCAATTGTATAAACATATTGTACACGTAATAGACCCGAAACAGAAACTATTTGCACTGTATGTCAAGATATTGATAACATTTTTTTCACGAGCAATAATATGTGTACATTTGTTTTATTGTATCCATGCACGATTTTTTTTTTCTAATGTCATATTCAATTCTTCGTGACCATAGTTTTTCTCTGTTTTTTATTCTCTATGACCCCATTTCTTAAAAGACATTTTAGTAAGTGTTCTCCACATTGTCTCTTTCTGACCATAATCAAATGATTTGTTTCAATACACAGTGCTCTTTTTAAAAGTTAAAATAAACCCTTAGATTTGTGATCTGTGATACAGTTATTCAGAAGTTAAATGTTTAAATGTATATTATTTACATCTATATTTCAATAGGTTAAATATAAAGACTCCTCTAAATATTTTAATTAACGTTTGATTTAGCTTGCTTTGTTTTGCATTTAGCTGATAATATTTGTTTCCTACGAAATTAGGAGTTGAAATATCTTACCTTGTATGCGAGAAAGCAGCTTTAAGATTAACAGCAAGATAGCACACGATAAAAGTAATGTTGCGTCATTCAAATGTAAAAGTTTTTCTCCCAAGGTCATGCGTGTCATTCTTAACATGAAAGAGCTAAATGTTCCACTATTGATTTAGTTATTACGGTTTTTTTGTTTACTTAATCGTGTGCAAATCTTTGTCCTTTATTTTTTCAAACTTAATAGCTTAGTCAGCATTAAAAACTAAATGAAAGTTAATGGTCACATCTTCAAAATTTCAAAGTAAAAGTTTGTTATCGTTTTAAGTTTATTTTTATAAACAGATAAATAAACTGAGGGCTGAAAATTTGTCATATTAATTTTGTTTGGATTTTATGCGCACAAAGGAGGGCATAAAGTTGTTTAACTGCCCGTCTGTCAGTTCGTCAGTCAAACTCTCATTCTGTAGGAGAACCTTAACAATACTCATAACTTCTTTATTTGTTAACGCATTTACCTAATCTTTAACACAACATCACTTTAGACAAGATCTTCCCACTAGTATATATTTATTTTTGACCTTGACCCTGAATGGCCTTGATCTCAAAGGTCCAATTGCTAAACCCTTTAACAATGTCCATAATTGTTCCAATTACAAAGCAGATTCAGCTCATATTTGCAAACTACAAGAAAGGACGATTCGGAAGAAATGATCCAAATGAAAGAGAAAAACATTTTTACTTTGACCCCTTGACCTTAAATTTGAGGTCAAATTGACAAAAGCCACTTATTTTGAGGGATAATATTATAAAAATATAAATTAAATTTATCTTCATCTGGTCCTTAGCTCAAAGATCAAAGCGCACCTTCGAGGGCATGTCAGTGACAGTTTTGTTTGCTTTTTCTTTCTTTGAAAGTCGAAAAAGGACAAAAGTACCTCAAGACGTAAGAAACTTAGAAAGTAAAAACAAAAAATGAAAGTAGATCTTTCCTGAATAAAAAAGTGATTTAATATCAAGGTTTCTTTAATCATTGTGCTTAAAAGACAGAAAAGGCAATACTACAATCGTAAGGCTCAAAATTTATATTTTCGATGGATATATTTTTCAAAATAAGACAACTTGACGATATTCATAAAAAAAGAAAAGAAAAATGCATGCGCTTCCAAATGTTAATTGTTTAAATTGTACTATTACGAAATATGCGGAATGTTTTAAAAAGAAAAATACATGCAACTCCTATTGTTAATTGTTTAAAATGTACATTTTTGTTTATTAAGTTTTAAAAAATGCAAAGTTGCAAAATTTTACTTCTTACGCAATAAGCGGAATGTTTTAGTTCAATGTCAAACTGATCAATACTATAGGAAAATATTAGATAGAATTTTTCCACGAATGTCTATTCATAGAAATAAAAAGTGCGGTTAAACTAGGTATGTGTTATGTAAGACAACAAAAAATTTGGCTAATAGTAAGGAAGATCAGGGTGATTTCGTTTGAAACTGTATCCTGTACAGTCCAACCATAAACATGGCTAAGATGAAGTTTTAACACATTAGTAGGTAGGTTGGTGTGATCAGCAGTCCTTCCCTACACAATACCATTATTATTTTTTTTTATTTGGGGGGAAAAACTATTTCACTGATGTTTAGGGGTTTGACACCCCGCCTTCCCTCAAATATAACCTTTTTATTTGAATTACGATAACGCTTTCGTATACCGCATACATTTTTTTTCTTTTATTTCTTTCCTTCTTGCTTTCTTTCCTTCTTTCTTTCTTTCTTTCTTTCTTTTTTTCTTTTTAATACAAATTTAGATAAAACCTAAGACAATGTCATGAAAATTATACAAATATAATAAAAGAAAAATAAAATTATTACGTGATCGAGATAACTTAATTTAAAGTATTCTTTATGTATCAAAACCACCGATAGCAATTACATGGTGTCTGGAATATGGCTTAATATTTTCATCCTGGAGACTATGTAAGGGAGCATAAACCGCACTATAACAATACGAGGTTACTGAGGAAATTTGCTGAAAGACAGTCTTATGTATTAAATTTTAAAGGCATGCCTCTTTATGTCTTCCGTATTTTTTTCAGAGTTCATAAATAAGTCAATACGTTTGTTATTTGTTCAGAGAATTGTAAAGAAAAAAAAAAACATTACTTTATCTTTCGGGTCAAACAAACTGCGCATCGAAGTTGCGCAAAAATGCACTGATAATGCAAAGATCGGCAAATTTCTATTTTTCGACAAGCTTAAGGATACGGTGCTTGTTGAGAAGCTTTGGAAAAAAGGTAAGTGACTCCATAATGTCATTTGATCAAACTTTTGCGTTTCTTCACTTACATGTATTACATGTATTATTGAAATAAATCGGCCATTATTTGATTTGAAGTATTATATATTTTTTTTAATTTCCTGTTGAATTGAAACTTTAAGAAAAACTTAACAGTTTTTCATCTCGCATGCTGCAAAATACTACATGTATTCATACAAGCACATTGAGTAGACGTTAACATCAAAATCAAGCAAATATCAGTTGTGTTTAAGTCGAGAAAACGAGCAAGTTTCAGTTTTGACACGGATAAGATACAAAATTTTTTTAAGAAAAAGGCAACTCTCGGTTTAAACAAGGGGAAGAAAAAATGAACAGGTCATAGTTTTGTTAAGGGCAGAAATTTAACAAATCACTTTTGAATGGCAACATTTAACTCTTGACAAGGGCACAGAAACCAGAGTCGGGGATATCGCTACATTTTTAAATCAACAGTCGGCCTAAGTCACAGGCCTAGAAGAAATGAAAGTACTGAACAAGTTAGTCACAGTTTTGAAGAACGCAGGACGATAAAGTCAAGAAATTTTTAATTTATATAACAAAAAATAGGAAAAATAACTCTAGGAAGTCCAAATATTTCCCAGACAAAGACAGCTAATATAGTGTTTGGCGAGGACAGAAACATGAGCAAGCCATAACATATATGTGATTATTATAAAGCCTATAAATAGCTTTATAACGGTTAATATGCTCTGATATTTATCGTTATTGTTTACAAAAGTTACGCCTGCACCAATCAGAGAAAGGCATTTCAAAGCTATTTATAAACTAAACTTATAAATAGCTTTGAAATGCCTTTCTCTGATTGGTGCAGGCTTAACTTTTTGTAAAAAATAACGGTAAATATCAGAGCATATTAACCGGTTCTTTTTTTTTCAGAAAATAGATTTCCTGGAAATCCCCCGCATCTGTTTAATATTCGGACATTTCCGGCGAAACGACTCACTATCGCCTCGGTCAATATTAATTGTTTAGGTAAATATCACATCATATTCACCGGCTAAAAAGTCCATATCTCTATATTGTTAAATCCAAAACACAGGAACTGACTTGATACGAATAGTCCTGGATTACCTGCTCCTTACCACTTTGGTTATCGGGTCAGGCAAAGCTGAATAATGTCGGCGGCTAGTGCGACACCCACGGTATCAGTAAATTTTAATAAACATTTTGCACTGTTGTTGAAATCAAAGCTACTATATTCCTAAATTACAGCGGAGACCTTATCTTCAATAATTCAGTTATATTCATGTCAAACAAGGCGGTAAATATCGGTGCAAAGTAGCCATATTTCGGACGTGTTGTTTGCCCGTTTGTTGGTTAATATTTCGGTAACTGTTACTAGACAAAGAAAAATCGAGTCTTAATGGCGTATATTGTACCTAACTCCTACTAAATCAACTATATTACAAAAAATGTTCGTACTAAATAAGAAACATTCGTTACGTGAACAAACCCTTTGGGCGCCGCCATTATTGTGCTTTGCCTGACGTACTTTAACGTAGCAAAGTATGACCCTGAACCAGACAAGAGTATGAAAAGTAATTGCCGTCACGTTTAAACAAAAACCATAAAAATGAATTGATAGAATTTTAATTAAGCTAATGGGACCTTAAAAGTGGCCAGTGTTTTGCCACTGACCGTTCCTTGGCAGTAACCCTGCTGGTTCTCATTTCCGTTACTAAGTTGTGGTATCTTTTTTGACTGATCAATATATAAATTATTCTCTCTTTCTTTCTCAATGTTTTGACTGTTTAGGGAGGCTGTGTTTTCTGACTGCGGGGTTTTCCTGATAAGCTTTTTTGTTAGTAAAAAAAAAAACTAAATAGGTATAGAAAACAAATGTTTAGAAGGAAAGCCTACAAAGTTGTTTTTAAGGGCGAAAAAGTTACTCTGTACAATAAATACAAGTTAAAACGGGGCAAAAACTTTGAGGTTTAAAGGATAATGCATTTACACCTTTGGGTATAAATACAAAACCTGAAAGTTGATACCACTACCAATCAATACTTGAATAAACTCAAATGAAGAACAATTCATTTATTCGACGATCACGTAAAGGTATTTCCATTGTATGTAAGATTTAAACATTTACACGCTCAATTCACACTCCAAATGAAACGTCTTATGATGTAATCTCATTGGTTGAAATATGAATAACAATATCGGAAATCTAAGTTTGATAAATGCGCGAAAATTAAGAAAAACACACCTGACGACGAGCCGTAACTCTAGGAACACTAAACATTAGACTGTAGTATCTAAGTAAGACTTACTTTTAAGAAAGCAAAAAAAAAAAAAAATACAGCTTGTAGAAAGGCTATATTATGGTGGTACAGAAGTGACATGCACAACTTTTTAAAAATTGCACTTCTCTTCTTTTTTTATCTTGTTCCCAGGAGATACTTACTCATGGGAATGAGATAAAAATAAGAGAAGGGCAAGTCTTAAACAGTATTGCATTTGAAAAGCGCAATTAAAAAAGAATCGTGTTATAAAATAAGAACAGTGCATGATAGCTGTGTCGAGGGAACGACTTACTAACTCGTGGAACGAGTTACCTTTGTCGTGGGAAAGTACTTAATATCTCGTTCCCTCTAGTTAGTATCTCGTGTGAACCAGATAAAAAAGAAAAGTGCGATTAAAAAAGTACTGCCTCGAAAATAAGTGTAGCACAATATTTTGCTTTCTGACATAGCTAACTCGTTCCCTCGACATAGCTTACATGCACTGTTCTTTTTTTACAATACGATTCCTTTTTTTACTGCGCTACACTTTTTTTTCAAAAGCGATACTTTTTTTCAGATTTGCACTTCTCTTTTTTATCTTGTTCCTACTACTTAGTAACTCGCGGGAACGAGATAAAAAAGAGAGAAGTGCAATTTATAAAAATAGTTCTGCATGTCACCTCTGTGTCACCGTCTTATATGGCCAAGAAGTAAGGTCGACTCTTTTGTACACAGTAATCTCCGTTAAGACAACGTTGATTTTTTCCGAACATATTTTCATTTTCATACAGATGAAATATTTCATCATTGTTTCAGGTTAACACTTTGGTTGATTTTCAATAACTCTGAAATTGTTCATTGTGTTTAGTAAACTGTCAATTTGTATCTAGGAATGGCTCAATGGTCCTAAGATCTGACCGGTTGTAAATCAAAACAGGAAGCGCCTCCGCGGGCAATGGCTAATGGCTGACAATAAATAATCCGATTTTTTAGGTTTGTGGGGTTTTGTTATACTGTTTTGGTATCAAATAAATGTTCACTGACTAGGGCGAGAAAATGAATAGGATGTAACATTAGGCACAGAATTCAGCAAAACCACATTTGAATAGCAAACATTTTTCGACAAAGGCATGGAAACAAGGTTCGGGTGTATCACTATAGTATCTACATCCAAACAAATGAAAAAAAAAAATAAAAAGAAAAAAGAAATAAAAACATCTAAGTCAGAAAAAAAAAACATGAGAGTATGAAACAAGAAAGTCAAAGCTTTTCATGAATGCAGGAAGTAAAAATAAAACACAAATATTTGAAAAAAGGACATGCTAGGAGAACAACTAGTCAGTCCAAATATTTGCTATTACTTGGAAGCTAACAAATTGCAATGTTTTGCGTGAACGAAAAACGAGTAAATCGGAACTTAAATGTGATTGTAAGCAGGTAGAATTGTTTTATGGGAGAACGGGAATTAAATGCCTTCACCTTTGAATGGCGTACGAGTCAGCAACTCGAAAAAAAGCCCAGTTGATTCTGATAGGGATGCTAGTAAGTCACATATTCTAATTCAGTAAAGATGTGACCCTTGATAACCAATATAATTAAAACTATCCTCAATCTCGCTACCACGTAAAGATATGAGGACAACAGAATGGTCACATTCTCGTTCCCTTGCCATCAGTCAGTCAGAGAAACGAAAAATGAGATAAATATATGCCCTATTACAAATCATACTGGCGTAAGAAAACCAACAGGCTGAGAATGTATGATTTTAAACAAACAAATAGGAACATTTTAAAGCTACAATAAGACTAGAAAAACTCAGCTAATAACTAGGACGCAAAACCTTTAAAATGTTTTACAGGGTAATAAGGTACGGTATGAGTATCTGAGGAAGTCAAGAAAAGGTTGTTCTCGATATCTTTCTCTCAGCCAGGCAGAGACACGTTTCCACCGTTTTAGTTTAAACCTATTTATTTAACATCGATTAGGAAGCAAGTTCCTGCAACTTATGTTAATCCCTCTCGATGACTGCTTCCTGGGGTCTAACCAGTACTCGCACCGAAAGTTAGGAATGTGGGATGTCACTGGAGTCTCTCATCCCCAGAAACTTCCGGATCGGGAGTCCGA
Source organism: Cyclina sinensis (assembly GCA_012932295.1). Lineage (NCBI taxonomy): Eukaryota > Metazoa > Mollusca > Bivalvia > Venerida > Veneridae > Cyclina > Cyclina sinensis. Next base: position 26,500,194 of record JAAONU010000009.1, on the reverse strand, counting down.
CGCTCTAATCCCTCGACCACTGCTCCTCCGATATTCATTCCACCGTTTTGGGGATGTATGTAGCGTCTCTATTCGACTGGTGAAAATCTATATATTGTATTTAACTGGGCGATATTCGTATGTCGACGGTTATCTAACATAAACAGATTTCAAAGCTGTTCTAATCAAATTTATCTGACAATCTTTTCATATACTTGGATGAGGATATATGTGGGAAATGTTCCAATAGCATGAGTCATTTGATAATGTATGTATGTAAACTAAAATTGATTAGGGTTGTTTTAGTCAATAATATGGTCTCAATATTCATATATTACAAGTACCAATTAACACTTAAATAAACTTATTACATTAACCGACCAACCACGTAAAGGTAATATCTATTTATTAAACGTTAAAAATGAAAATACTTATAGTACTGCAGGCGGAATGTCAATAGCTTTTAAGGTACAAAAATGTTCCACGGTCTGTGTATCAAATATGTCTAAAAATGAAAATGTGCATAGTGTCCACTAGTGTTGTTTTACCTGATGATAAAAAAAGAATATCAATTTATAACAACAAAAAATATATACGAGTATGATAAAAAATATTTAAACGAACCAGCCCTTGTAATTGCCGTCATTTTAAGCCCTCGGTCGATATCATATTTTTTGCAAGTAACTAAATCTTTATCGAGTGAACAACAGTCAAGAAGTACGTGTATAAGATATATAATTATGTAATTCGTGTTGTCGTGTGATGCTAGGTCGCGTCTTGTCGTGTGGCCTGTCTCAGAACTTGTTTACTTTTGGAGTAAGCTATTGGGGGCTCTTTTTCACACGTTTTTTTCTAGAATATATCCATTGTGCAAAGAGTTTTGCTCCCACTTAGTATACTTGAAGGTATATTTTCCTTTACATCACGTTAGACGTGAAAGAAGGTTCAACTCATTAACTGTTTTCAACATTTAGATTGACCGTCAAGCATTTTTCGTCGCTTTGAGAAAAAATATTAATTCAAACATTTTAACTATGTTTTGAAACCCAGTTCTCATAAAACAGAGAAATATTTTATAGCGGCGAGTGTAGGCTGACATGGTTCTCTGATATGTTAAAATTCCTGTAGATTATCTCACTGATAAAACGTGTAAATGGACGAGTTTCAATCGTCAGGCAAATACAAATACTTGCTTATAAGTAAGCCTGATTTTTAAAACACTGTTATGTTTTTGAAATGATGGCTTAATTAAAGATCAACCACAGTTGTAAGTTGATATGGTTGTCATTTTGAACGAGAGAAAACACTTTTAGATAGGTTATACTTCAAACAAGTAGTGCGTTTTAGATCATTTACGCCATCATTGCACCAAGCTCCTGTATGATTCTTGGCTATACTAACGTTGTCGTTACTAAACTGCTGACCCCGATCAAGCAAACATTGTTGTCTAGTCAAATCAACATTTCTCAATGCAATATCATCCGTTTACGACAGGCGTGTGCATGGCCCTGTAGACCTAAGGAAATTATCGATAGTCTGGGTAGAAACATTCACACAAGTCATGAAAATCTATGAGTTTATACTACACACGTTTTAAAATAGATCAAACACTATAATAGCCTTTTACAAGTGTGCACATAATACAGTATGAGATTTTTCAGAAATGAAATAGAGCCTTAAAAAGGTGACTTTTTGTTTTAAAACTTTGCCTTAATTCATATTGAATTCATGAATTCATATTGAAATGATACAAGCAGCGTTGTAGTATGAAGAGCGAAAAAGCCTTAACGAATAATATATATTAAGTGTTAACTACTGATGCATCTAGAATAAAAAGGTCCAAGGTGCCTAGTTACAGACAAGAAATAAAAGTCAACATATTTTACGTTGAGTATTTGGAATTGAAGCTTTATATCTCGTCACACACGTGAATTGATATCGCAACTTTATTTACATGAAAGCGGCAACGTGTATTATGCGTATGTCCTTTTATGTAATAACAGCATGATATGCATGACACTGATATCTTTTTTAATCTTTCATTTTTTTTTGTCTATGCATGATATGCATGACATAGGGGAAATTTAATTTTATGAATCTTACATTTTGCCCACGATACAACAATTTCAGTAAAATGCGAGTTGCCCTCTTAACCTCCTAAATGGTCCAAGAAAGAAAAACACTTTGAACAAGAGATGTACGAAGGACTGGACACTCATTACCTCCCCTGAACTGCGCAACATAAATCTCTGGAATCAATAAGGAACTGTCAACTCATCATGGATAACCTTTCTTTTCATTAGTTTGAGAATACTGGATTTATTATTTCTTACGTTATTTGGTCGACACTTCTAATCAAAACGGGCTACTGCTACCATGACTCTTAAAGGTTTCAGTATCATTCTAACATGCAGTTGGCATTAAGTTAGTGATTAAAACTACTCTTACTGAGCTTGAAGTTTCGAACTTCACGTTTCCTTCTGTATGCCAAAAGTTATTAGTGATCATTTATTGTTTATGCGTAAGAGTCCTGTAATGCTATTTTGTTCAGGGAGTAAATCAAATAATGTTGTTGTTTTTACATATTTCTCTGTTTCACATATTACTCTATTAAAACATTTTCTGAAAAATGTTGTTTTAATTAGGTCGTGCAAAATGACATTTATTATCAAACCATACACAGACTTTTAGGATCAGTGGTCGTAAATGGACTAATAGTTTTACATGTATCTGAACTGAAAAATTAAAGGAACAATGTCAAGGAGAAAAAAGCAGTAATTACAAAATCTTGTTAGACAAATATTGAAAATTTTATTAGACAGAATCCGAACTTCGAGTCACTGAATAAATTGTCTATCAGTTACTTGATTGCTTATCTTTTTTTTCTGAAAGTCATTCTTCATTTAGTAAGTGATGAAATTTTCGATACGTTTGAGACTAATCGGACCACATGTATTTATTAATAAATACGCTTCATACACAAGCTTTACGCATTTGTATAAAAGAGAACAAACACCATGAAGTTAAAGTAAACAATTGTCTAGCTTTCGTGCTGACGTACACTTTAACAATGATATAATCTGCATACATGTCTTTTACTGGTATGAACTTAACAAATCTATAGTAGCTTGCAGAAGAAAGACACCTCCATCATAAACACCTGAAAAAAATGGTTGCCTTTTTATATAATTGTTCTGAATAAGTGTTCAAAGTGACCCTTTAAGTTTAAAATAAGTAGTTTTTGCTGTCTGTTTCTTATATTGCAAATCTACTTAGTTTTATATAATCACTTTGAAAAAAATTATCCTATTTTTTACGTAAAGTTAAAATCTTGCAGCTTTCATCTTGACTGTTAAGCGTCTTTATCATATCCAACACGCATTTAACATTAAATGTTCATTTTTAAACTATTTCCCCTGCTGTACATTTATTTCTTTGAACAGTTTTATTATGTCCAATATAACATATAGTTAGCAAGATTTCTTGTCTGTCGTGCAAACATGCGGTATGAGCATTTGTACGGAAGCAATAGTACGCCGTGAGATGGGTGTTAGTGGAACGTGTGAATGTTATCGACACATGTGGAAAGGACTGGTAAAGGATTATGGGCTAGCTGTAAAAAGAACTTAAGTCATGCAAACAATGAAGCACATAAATCTTCGTGCAACAGCAATACGAAAAACACATAGGTTACAGCGAAGGGTATATACACTAAAGGAGCCTAACAACGTAGCATCTAGCAATTATGATCCTGCTATTGTCGCAAAATACTACCTTAAAACACTTTCAAATTGCTCTAAAAATTTTGAGAGCAGATCTTGTACGAGAGAACAGTAAACTTAGTATTTTGCAGCCAGTTTTTCAGATACGCTTCAGCTGACAGAATGGCTGGATTGAAAACTTTTATATACGGAAGAAGCACGACAAACCAGAGGATCAAATCATGGTGGGGTACACTTTGGAAGCTTGGTGTTCACTGGTGGATACATTTTTTCAAGGATATAAGGGATTCAGGAATGTACGGTTTTGAAAATCCAGTGACAAAAGCATTTTTGAGATTTTGTTTTATGTATGCTTGGCAAACAGATTTAGATAGAATTGCACATCACTGGAACTCTCATAATACTCGACGGCAAAAAACGGTACGCTGAATTGTCCTCTGGAAAACCCAATCTTATGTATTGTGTCCCTGAGCTGATGGATGGGTATAACTTCAAGACATTTGTAAATCCTGAAGACGTTGATATGTGTATAGTTTGTAGGGTAAAGAAAAAGAAGTTTGCAGTGCAGAATTTCAAAACATTGTGAATATTGTCAAACCTGATGTTCTAGTCCCTATCCATCCATAAGAAGCGTTACGTCTTTTCACTGAACTTCGTGGCATTTTGGAGGAACTCCTATAATACAACTCACTTGTAGAATCATTTATCACATTTGTAGTCAACGTTGAAATTTTCGCTTTGGTGTAGATAGGGTCATTATTTGCCATAAGAACATACAGCATAATAAATTCAGCACAATTATAGCTTCAATATGTCTTAAAAAATTTAATTATCAATCTTTCAGAATTAGTCCCTGAATGCTTGCTTGTATACCTAAGTTGTCCAGACCGAGTCCTATAGTACACAGACCTGATTCTGTATATTGACTGACGAGATTTTGGTGGTGGATTTATAGCTGAAACAATGGGGTAAACAATATTGTTTCTGTCATTAAAAATGAAGTTGGACACACTAATAATATAGTCTCGGAAAGTTTTTTTCAGATTTCCAGATGACCCACACTAACACTCGTCTGAGATTCATGAAGACAATTATTCTAACTACGTTTCATAAAGATTGGACAAGAAAAGTATCCACTAGAATATTAACAAGAATTTTCTCAGATTTGACACAATAACCTAGTTTTTACAACACATGACCTAAACTCGAACTGGTCCGAGAGACAAGCAATGTGACCAAGTTTCATGAAGATCGTACAAATATGTGGCCTCTACATTGTTAATAAGCAATTGTTGACGATGGACCTACGGCAACGATCATTATAATAGCTCACTAAATAAACAACTTGAAGTTTAGAAAGCATTAATTAACAATATATGATTATTCCTACCTTTACATTTTGCAACACAATCTTATTACAACATACTTAATGTTTGTTGTATTGAGTCTACACTTCCGTCGTAACTAAAAGGTATCATCATTTGTTGTTGTTATATGTAATTACTACTTACTATTAAAGTCGCATAATTAATGTCGACAAAAACTGTTTTCACAATATTCAAACACAATTTTGTTCTAAATATTCCCAATGACTGTTCAGTTCAGTGCTGAGCAGAGGCTTGCTCTTCTAGCAATTTAAGCTGAAAGCTTATCGAATCCATACTGGAAGGCACTTCTGCAAACCAACTAGTTTATCAAGAAATATTATGGCTACGCCAGGTTAGCTAAGACGCTTATTTAGTCAGACGCTGTAATCACTGTACATTGGCACCTTTTTGTTAAAATATAAACTGCAAAGCTTTAGGATTTTCTACACAGACAATAAAAGCAGGCACAAAAAGCACAGTTGTATGTACATAAGACTTTTATACACAATCTTCAACAACCTTCATCGTCACAAAATACGCCCGTCACAAACGCTTTTGGTGAAAATGTGGGCATAATGGCTAACAAGAGGGCCATGATGGCTGTATCGCTCACCTGAGTATGACTGCTTTAAACAAAGTTGATATGGACCTGGTTATTTGACCCCAGATGACCCATATTCGAACTTGACCTAGAAATTATGAAACAATCTCTTTGACAAATTTCAAGGTTATTTGTAATGAAAATGATACCTCTAGAGTGTTAACAACATTTTTCCATATTTGGGCTCTATGACCTAGTTTTTGACCCCAGATTACCCATATCCAAACTTGAGCTACAAATCATCAAAACTACCTTTCTGACAAATTTCCAGGACATTTGGACAAGAGGGCCATGATGGCTGTATCGCTCACCTGAGTATGACTGCTTTAAACAAAGTTGATATGGACCTGGTTATTTGACCCCAGATGACCCATATTCGAACTTGACCTAGAAATTATTGAAACAATCTCTTTGACAAATTTCAAGGTTATTTGTAATGAAAATGATACCTCTAGAGTGTTAACAACATTTTTCCGTATTTGGGCTCTATGACCTAGTTTTTGACCCCAGATTACCCATATCCAAACTTGAGCTACAAGTCATCAAAACTACATTTCTGACAAATTTCCAGGACATTTGGACTGAAAATGTAGCCTCTAGGTTGTTTACAAAGTTTTTCGATATTTGGGCTCTGTGACCTAGATGTTTCGACTCCAGATAACCCAAATTCAAACTTGACATAGAAACCATAGAATTAAGCTTTTTGACAAATTTCCAGGTTATTTGGAATTAAAATGTTACCTCTGTTAACAAGAATTTTCCATATTTGGGCTCTGTGACCTAGTTTTTGACCCAAGATGACCCATACTCCAACTTGAGCTAGAAATCATTAACAAACCTGTCTGACAAATTTCCAGGATATTTGGACTGAAAATGTAACCTCTGGAGTGTTAAAAAGTTGTTTACATATTTGGACCATGTGACCTAGTTTTTGATCCCAGTTTACCCATATCCAAATCTGAGCTAGAAATCATTGAAATAATCTTTCTGACAAATTTCAAGGACATTTAGACTAAAAATGTAACCTCTAGAGCATTAACAAGGTTTTTCTACTTTCGGGCTCTGTGACCTAGTTTTGACCCCAGAAAACCTATATTCAAAACTAAGCTAGAAAACATCGATAGAACCTTCCTGACAATTTTCCAGGTTATTTGGACTGAAAATGCTACCTTTAGAATGTTAACAAGGTTTTTCCATATTTGGACTCTGTGACCTAGTTTGTGACTCCAGATGACCCATATTCAAACTTGATCTAGAAATCCTCAAGGCAACTTTTCTGACAAATTTCCAGTTTATTTGGGCTGAAAATGTAACCTCTAGAGTGTTAACAAGGTTTTTCCATATTTGGGCTCCATAACCTAGTTTCTGACCTCAGATGACCCATATCTGAACTTGACCTAGATATTGTCAAAGCAACCTTTCTGACAAATTTCCAGATTATTTGGGCTGAAAATGTTACCTCTAGAGTGTTAACAAGATTTTTCTATTTTTGGGCTCCGTGACCTAGTTTTTGAACCCAGATGACCCATATTTGAACTTGAGCTAGAAATCATCAATAAAACCTTTCTGAAAAATTTCCAGGATATTTGGACTGAAAAAGTAGCCTCTGGAGTGTTAACAAGGTTTTTCTGTATTTGGGCTCTGTGACCTAGTTTTCCAACCCTGATAACCCGTGTTCGAACTCGTCCGAGATATCAATGAGGACAAATATCCTGACCAAGTTTCATGACAATTGAGGCAAAAATGTGACCACTAGAGTGTTAACAAACTAACTGTGGACGGACGGACGGACGGACGGACGACGGACAAAAGGTGATCAGAAAAGCTCACTCTGTCACTACGTGACAGGTGAGCTAAAAAGAGGTGTTAGTAGGGAAGCAAGTTTGACTATTTCTAATGCTGGATTGTGAAATGTACATTTTTGTAAGCACGAATTTATACCAGGTCTGATGTACATGAAATTATACAGAGGCTTGATTTTTGCACATGGCACTCTGTCTGATAATAATGAATATTTGTGCAAATCTAAATTACAATTCCTCAAAGCATGTGGACTGTCACTCTTGTTTCAGACAGGTGTATATTGAGCTTCAGTACTGAGATGTAAGTGAAACTGTACAACCAAGAAGTAGTATATTATGTATACGTTTGTTTCGTTGTATTCATGCACCAATTATCCTTATAATGTCATATTAAAAGGTTCGTGACCACAGTTTTTTACTCTGTTTTTTTTTTCTCCCTTTTTTAAGATGGTTTAGTAGGTGTTCCCCACATTGTCTTGTTCTGACCATAATAAAATCGGTGTTCTTGAAAATGATTTTTACTTTAATACACAGTGATCTTTCTAAAAGTAAAAATGAACCCTAGGATTCGTTATTTAGGTTATAGTTATTCAGAAGTTGAATATTTAAATGTATATTATTTATATTTATATTATTTGGGAGTCAAATATAAAGACTCCTGTAAATAATTCAATCCGCGTTTATTTTAGCTTTCTTTGTTTTGCATTTAGCTGAAAATATGCTTTGAACGAATTTTGAGATGTAATCTTTTACCTTATATGCGAGAAAGCAGCTTTAAAGTCAGTAGAAAGGTGGTAGTACACGATAAAATTAAAGTTGCGTCATTCCAGTGTAATAGTTCTTTTACCAAGGTCTTGAATGTCATTCTATACATAAAAGAGCTATACTTTAGTTATACTAAGTGTTTGTGTTTACTTAACTACGTGCACGTCCTTGTCCTTTTTTTTACCTTATTGCTTGATCAGCACTGAGAACTAAATTACATAATACTTAAAGGTCGTAGTATTCTGATAATTGGCCACAATGTTAACGTTACTTAATGCAACCTAATGGAATTTACCGTTTAAAATTATTATGTAATATGTAAAAAAAGAAACTTTCAATGGTATTTTGTTTATAAGTTTGATAATTCTGTGTTTATATTTCAAAGACAAGGAAACCTGTTGTGTACCCACAATCACAGACAAGGCAACAGGACAGTAGTCAAGAAGATACAACTTAAAGTCCAAACAGAGTTCATGTAACTTTCAGCACAGTAATCCCTGCAACCGAGCACGTCAGATGTTGGTAGTTGATGATAAATATTAACCTGTTAGTCTAATCAATTTCATACTTTTTTCCATAGGTCGAAAAACAATAATTTGTTTAAACAGAAATAAAATAAATAGATAAAAAAATACAAAAAAAAACAGAAAAAAGGAAATAAATATTAAAACATAATTTTCCAGCTGCTACTGACATAAACCTTAGCGATATGTACTGAATATTAATTGCGAGACCACCGGTTATTGATGGAAAGCATTTAAAGAGAAAGCAACATTGCATTCTTGAGGTTACAAAAATAACATTGGTTTTAAATAATGTGAGAAAGAAGTCGTTTTTTAAACGTTAAATTTATGTTGCAAAAATTTATTCTTTACCTAATAAACGGTTTAGTTCAATGTAAAATGTTATAAGACACCTTTATTGTCAGATCAAATATACTCCACGGACGTTTATTTATAGGAATAAAGATTCGGTTAAACAATGAATACTAAGGGTTCGGTTAAACATGGTGTGCATTAATTAAGACGGGGCAAAATCGGTTTTATATAAGGAGGATTAGAGTCACTTTCTTTCAAACTATACCCAGCGGAATGCAACCAAAACAAGGTATAGGTCAAGCTACAAAATACATACATGGTATGTTAAGGTAGTTGATGTGTGATGCAGTACCCTTTCCCTGATGTATATTGAAATCCATCATTGTTTCTTTTTTTTACAAATTCCCTTTCTTTATTGGTAAAAGTCCGTTTATCGGCTCGACCCCCATGCCAGGCCATATGTTTTCTTATTTTATTAATATTATCTTTTAATTAGATTTGGACAGGCTTTCTTTTTTAATGTATTTCAAATGTTTAAACGCCTTTAGGACATGGACAATAAATGAAAAATGGAGATCAACGAGTTCAGTACTATGTTATGAGTTGTCGTTGTAAACGGTACTTGTGCATATTTATGCATTTTCTGGTACAGTGGTTTTTACCATAGATATCATCCTTGATGTGTTTAAGTTGGTGATATTTACACTACCTATCCTCTACAACCAGATGCATTTAAACAAAACTTCATGGAATGATTGTTGTAGAGTAATTTTTCAGGTCGTTTGCATTTTCTGGTTCTCTGATTTTTACCAAAGTAATTGCCCTTGATGACATAATTTGACGATGTGTTCACTACTTTTCCTCTACTACTGGACAGATATTAACCACACTTAATGTAAATGATTATTGTGAAGAGTACTTGAGTTTGCTATTTGCACGATCTGTTCCAGTCATCTCTATTACAGATATTGCCCCTGACTAGCTGTATTTGACCATGTATGCACTTCAGTTTTCGCTTCATTACATCAGAAACATACAACAACCAAATTAATTGAACTTTTTGCAGACATTGCTCATGATGTGCAGATGACTCTTGAAGATGTCTGGGTCAGTGGGTCAAAAAATAAGGTTAAGAAGGCCATTATAACAGACAATGTTTCCTCTCTATAACATAAAATCACAAACGAAAGAACCATCAAACCTTTTACATAAATTGTTTTTGACATGCTTATAACTCCTGCGTATTTTGGGATCAGTAGATTGAAGGTCATGGTCACAGAGGCCAGAAATTTGAAACTGGATATCATTACATAACATTTGAAACACAAACATAGAACATACAAGATTTAATTACACATTTGGCATGATGTGTAGAAGACTCCTATAAATTTTTAGCTCACTGGGTAATAATGTAAGTCACATGGGTCTGTTAAGCTGTTTGCATAATTTGAATAATACTACATAGTGGTTCACAGACGTTGAGTGCGTATACTAGTAAGTGTACTCAGGTTTCACAATATTCTTAGTCAGGTTGGTCGTGATATGTTGATGACCACTATTGTTTTAAGTGGTTAGTAGATCAAAGGTCAAGGTCACAGTTACAATGACAATCAAAACCAACTAGAAAATGCTTGGACGCATGCATCTAAAACCTCCTGGGAAGGTTGACCATAACTGGAAAATGACTGCTTTAGATTTATGGGGTTAGTAGGTCAAAGGACAGGGTTCCAGGAACCAGAAAACATGTCTGACGAGTAATTTGTAAAGGCTAGGATCTTCAAACTCAATGAGTTGGTTGGTCATAAGTAGTACAATGCCCTTATGCCCTTTGGTGTCACTAGCTCACACTAATGTCACAATGACGTTAAACAGAACAACTTTTTTAATCACAACTGCAGACTATTTTGTCGCTAGTTCCTCAGGCTTCATAAGTAGATTGGTCCGGACCAGTAATTGACCTCCATTGTTTTCGAGGTCAATAGTTCAAAGACCAGTGACAAAGCGCCAAGTTCCAGTCAGAAGATTAGTATTTTTATTACCACAAGCCATGTACATTTTGCTTTCAGTTTGTACTAATGCTAAACCATAGACCCTGAAAAACAACTGTTGTGCTTGCTCCAGTCTTTGCAGGGTAGCTACTAGATTGCTCCAGCAAAAAGAAAAGATGCTGGGGGGGGGCGTGGGCAAACTAGTTAATCAGTTTGCATTTTCCTGGTTCTGTATTCCGAGTTGGGGGAGACATTTTTTCCGGAAAACAACATTTAGTGGGGTTATTTTCTTAGCTTAGTGTAAATGACAAGAATAGAACATGAATAAATTAAATTATTTCTTATTTTTAGCCCTTTTTTACATTTTTCGAAAACAAAATATAATTTCCCTCGTAATATATTGTCATAGTGATGAAGTGTCACTATTTTTCTAATCATTTTTAAATAGTTCTGAATATTTGGAGTACCTTTTTTGTTTATTATTTGTATACATCAGGTTTTCGTCACTTTTAAATGAGAACAAAATGTTATGCATCTGTTTCTTAAAACAAGCTTTAAGTTTTACTTTAATCAGAAAAGCTAACAAAATAGTAGTGTTTGGACGAGCAAGTCGGATCTAAAGTTGATTGTAAAATGAGATAGGTAACAACTTCTTATGTAAGTACGATAAATAAATGCCTTTACTTTTGACTGGCGTACGCAAACTTGATATTTTGAATGTTAAAAAAGCTTATAGGAAGTTTTAAAAAGTTAAATGAATACGGAAAATGTTTTGTTCAAGGAAGCTGCTTTTTGAAATGGCAAAAAAGTCTAGAACCTCTCAACTATCTTAAAGGGTACAAAAACTTCTGATAAAGACATAAGGAAAACTAGCAAGTCACATATACTCATGAATGTAGTAAAGTTATCTACCGGTATCTTAATAACCAGTTTGAAAAAAAATATTTCCTCAAAATCGGTGCGCTGTAAGGATATAAGAACGACCGAGAGAAGGTCACTTTCTCATTACCTTTCTATCAGCCAATCAGAGAAATGCTTCCGTCGTTTTGGAGCTGTTGCGTCTTTATTCTACTGGTGAAAATAAATATATGTTGTTTTAAACGAGAGCCTAAATGACAACTGTTCGGAACTGTCGACGGTCTTCCCTAAATAAATTCTAGCTACATTCAAGTCAAATTTATTTGAGAATTTTATAAGATACTTCAATGATTGTATGTGTCTGAAAACTTCCAGTAGCATTTGACACTTGATAGATTCTTCATGTAACCCGAAATAGAACAGGTTAAATGTTTACGGCGCTGTACTCATACGTATTGGGATGAAAATTAGCAAATCAATAGTAACTGATTTTCATCTTGTGTTTCATCTGATATACAAGCATTATCAATGTTTTTTTTTTGTTTTTTTTTTTGTTTTTTTTGTTTTTTTTTTTTTGGGGGGGGGGGGGGGAGAGGGTGGTGTTAAGTATGATATCATTGAGAAAAGAGTAATTCCAAATGAGTCAAGCTGTATATAATGAAATTCCTTTTCTAATATAATATTAACAACTATATTGAAAGGAGTATTTTCATTTTTAAGAAAAAGCTTTGTTTCGCTTTACTTATACATAATTTCTGAACGTTCATTTTCTTTACAGCTTATATCTTGTCTGCTATGCATTTTTTGTTCATTTCAGCAAGAATGTGACTTATTTTTCCAGTTTTTTTTTTTCACATTTACAAAACATTTCCTCCTTCTATACTTAGTTCTTATAACAGTTACTTTATATCCCATATAACCAATTCCTTTTAAAATCCATATATCGAAGTCAGAAAGGTTTTGTCAATAAATCCCGAGTCATGCAAACGTGCGCAGTTTTTCTTTGTGTACATATTCTTTTTGTATAGAATGTAAAATACAATGATATAAATCTTTCGTAAAAGTAAGAAACCCGAAACTGGAATATTGTGCACTGGTTTTTAATACATTGATCATATTCTTTTCATGTGAAATATTGTTTGTACATAAAAAGCTTTGTTGTAAGGTATTGCATGTCATTCTTAACATGAATTAAGTCTAGCGAAGGTTTTGAAGTTAATAGGTTCATCTTTAAAATGTCAAGGTAAAAGTTTATTGTCACTTTAAAGTTTATTCCTATTAACAGATAAATAAACTGGGGGCTCAAAAATTGTCAGATTATTTTTTATGCCTACGAAGGAGGGAATATAGTTATTTTAACTGTATATCTGTCAGTTCGTCAGCCAGACCGTCATTACGTCTGAAAACATTAACATTGCCCATAACTTTATTTGTTAACGCATTTACATTTACTTTAATCTCACTGGTATATATTTATATGACACTGACCCTGAATGGCTTTGACCTGAAAGGTCAGATTGCTAAAACCTTTAACAATGCCCACATTTTCCCAATTATAAAGCAGATTCAGCTAATATTTGCAAACTACAACACTTGGAAGAAATCATCTAAATGAAGAAGAAAACATTTTTTTACCTTGACCCCATCTGGTCCTAAGCTCAAGGGGTGGGGGGTGGGGGTGGCATGTCCATCTTTCAGTGACAGTTTTGTTTGCTTTTTCTTTCTTTAAAGGTCGAAAAAAGATAAAAGTAACCACAAGACGTAAGAAAACAATGAATATTGACTTAAAAAGTAAAAACAAAAAGTGAAAATAGTTCTTTGTTGAACTGGTTTTATATCAAGGTTTCTTTAATCGTTGTGCTTAAAAGACAGAAAAATATATTACAATGGTTAGTCTCAAAATTTATATTTTCGATGAATATATTTTTTTCTAAATAATACTTAACATGACGCCATTTAAAAAAAGAAAAGAAAAAATACGTGCACTTCCAATTGTTAATTGTTTAAAATGTACATATTTGTATATTAAGTTCTTCAAAATGCAAAGTTGCAAAATTTTACCTATAACGCAATAAGCGGAATGTTTTAAGTTCAATGTCAAATTGATCAATATTACAGAAAAACATGAGATCGAATTTTTTCCACGAATGTCTATTTATAGAAGTAAAAAGTGCGTAAACTGGGTATGTGTTTTTTAAGAGAGAAAAATTCGGCTAATAGTAAGGAAGATCAGGGTGACTTCCTTACAAACTGTATCCTGTACAATCCAACCATAAACATGGCTAAGGTTAAGCTATAACACATTCACATTATACATTAGTAGGTAGTTGGTGTGATCAGCAGCACCTCCCTACACAATACCATTATTATTTATTTTATATTTGAAAAAAAAAAACTATTTCACTGAAGTTTAGGGGTTTGACACCCCGCCTTCCCTCAAATATTTCCTTCTTATTTGAATGACGATAACGATTACGTATACCTCATACATTCTTTCTTTCTTTCTTTCTTTCTTTCTTTCTTTCTTCTTTTAATACAAATTTATGTGAAACCACACACAATGTCATGAAAATTATACAAATGTTGAAAAATTAAATTATTACGTGATCAAGATTACTTAATTAAAGCATTCCGTATGTATCAAATCCTCCGAAAATAATTTCACGGTGTCTGGAATATGGCTGAATATTTTCATCCTGGAGATCTAGATGAGGGCAAACTGCACATAACAAAATCAGCTTACTGGGGAAACATGCTGAAAGACATTCTTATTATTAAATTTTATAGACAAGCCTCTTTACGTCTTCCATATTTTTATCATATCTCATAAATGAGTCACTACTTGTAAAGACAAAATATTGATTGATCTTATTGGTCAAACAAACTGCGCATAAAGGTTGCGCAGATGTGCACTGTCGGCAAATTACTATTTTTCGGCAAGCGTAAGGATACGTTTTTTGTTTGGAAGTTTTAGAAAAAGGTAAGAACCCCTAAAATGCTTCAGATATTTAAACAATGTATAAAATTATTTCTTTGTTGCGTTTCTTCACTTACATGTACTCAATGTATTACTGAAATAAATAGGTCATTGTTTGGATTTTGAAGTATTCAATTTCCTCTAACCTTGAACAATAAAGAAAAAGCAAAAATGGTCAGAAACACAATTTTGAGTTCCTTTTGTTAGGTCTAGTGAACACATACCTATAATTGTATATTAAATACAACCTCTGACAACTGCGTCAGAGAATCGATTCTTTCGCGCAGTGGTTAGATTGTTGGCGTATTACGCGGGAGATCAATGTTCGAATCGCTCTCTGGGTTGTGTTTTCTAGGATACACTTCATCTTTCTGTTTCAGACGTTCATGTTTCGTAAGACTTTAATTTCACACATCAATAACGTGTAGAAATGATAAAAATGATTTCCAGATCATTTTGATTAAATATGAATTCTATAGTTAACAGATTTTCATCGCGCATGCTGCAGAATTTTACATGTATTCATCCAAGCACATCGGGTAGTCATAAGCATCATTAAATAGCAAATATCAGTTATGATTACGGCAATTAAACAAATAGTTTTCAGCATTAATTAGGGCAAGAAAACGAGTAAGTTTTAGTTTTGACAATGACAAGATACAATAGATTGTTTTCAGTTTTGACTTGGACAAGAAAACAAGCAACGCTCAGTTTGCCTAGGGCAAGAAATATAAAGTGTTTGTAAGTTTTTTAAGGGCACAAATTGAACATATCACTTAAGTAGCAATACTTTACTCTTAATAAGGTCACAGAATCTAGGGTTCGGGTTATCGCTACATTTTTATATCTACAATCGGCCTAAATCATAAAAGAAATTAAAGTATTGAACCTGTTAGCCAGAGTTTAAGAGAGCGCAGGTCAATAAAGAAAAGCACTTTTGATAACATCAAACAAAATAGAAAAATAATTCAAGCAAGTCAAAGTATTTGCGAGACAAAGAAAGCTAACAGTGTTTAAGCGGGGACAGAAAAAAATGAGCAAGCAATAACATATGTGTGATCGTTACATCCAAAAAATTGAATACGTGAAGAAATTCATGTTTAAACGAAAACCAGGAAGATAAATTGATAGAATTTCAAACAAGAGCCATGTTACACATGATTATTCACCCCACCCGCCGGGAAGAAGTTACCTGAAGGTTGTACTTTCAAACACTAAATGTAATAATGCACGTATGCAGTTTGAAGAAAATCCCTCAAAAATAGGCAAGGTACAGTTATTGTTCTTGCACACTGCACTTCCTATCAATGTGCAATGTCAGTGTATTAATTTTGAAGTGAATTCCTCAAATATGTTTGGAGTTAAGCTCTGGACAAACGTTTTAAGTAAATCTTTTTAAGTAACTCTAAAAGTAGGCAAGGTAGAGTTATTGTTCTTGTACATTGCACTTTCTACCAATGTGCTATGTCAGTGTATTAAATTTGAAGATAATCGCTCAAGTACTTTTGGAGTTATGCTTCGGACAAAGTTTTTCAAGTAAATCTGATAAAGGGGAATAACTTTAAAAGTAGGCAAGGTAGAGGAGTTATTGTTCTTAATACTGCACTTCACACCAATATGCTCTGTCAGTGTGTGAAGTTTGAAGAAAATAGCTCAAGTACTGGAATTATTCTCCGGAAAAAAATTGGGACGGACGCACCGACACACGGACGCACGGACGGAGGCCATTTCCAATATCCTCTCTGTCTTTTGATAAACAAGCTTATAGGAACTTTAAAGTGGTGAATGTTTTCCACTGACCGTTCCTAAGCGGTTATCCACCTTGTTCTCATTTTCGTTAATTGTTTGTAGTGTATTTTTAATTGATCAATATAAACGTATATTCTCTTTTCCTTTACTTTTTGACTGTGTAGACAGACTGTGATTTCTAGCTGTGTTTTTCTCCCGATATGTGTCTATCATATTGTTTTTAAACGGTACTTGTAGAAAAACAACTTTTTGTTAAGAGGGAAAGACTTTAGGTGCGAAAAATGCTCTAGACAATTTCAACTATTTTTAATAATGGCGCAGAAACTTTGAGGTTTAAAGGAAAATGCAGTTGCAAAACACAAAACCTGATAGGAAAACTAACATTTCACATATTCCTGGGATTGTAGTTAAAACATGACTTTTCATAACCAATCTTATTAAATTCATAGATTCAAAAATCATTTCACTATGATGATCTGCGGACAACCGAAAGAGGATTACGTTCTCGTAACCTAACCATTGGGCACGTCGAAAGATTTCTGCCATAAAAAATTCTGAAGGCACTCAAATCAAATTTATTTGATAATCTTTCAAAATAGTTCGATGATTGTATGTGCGGCCAATAGCGTTTGTCATTAACTTGACTGGGACATAAATAAAAGCTTTGGAAATCCAGGTTACCAAGGATAGTTCATTTGCCATTTTCAGACCTACCCGTATTAGTCGTGCATCTAGTCAGATTGCTTGATAACCGCAAGATATTTTGTTAAACATCCGAAAAATACATGAAAATTAAAATTAAGGCAATATCTGACGACGAGCAGCAACTCTAGAAACATCTAACTTTCGTTAACTAGGCTTGGATAACCCTACTAGCCACGAGCCACTCATGAAGATATATACCATAAGTATTTGACTGCCTCAATTTGTATACATTAAAATTATTTGATTTGATGATATCAGGGGGAAATATGTTTAAAAAGGGTTTTTAATATGGCAGAGATATTGAGAATGCAAAAATTACGTTCATAATGAACATGCCCAGTATTCGTAAACTGGAATCGCTAAAACAACATGTCAGGGCCGTATTCTGATACGTACATGAAATTTATTTGCACTCTTCGGATTTAATTCCGTTGACAGATCAATAAATTATTATATAAATGCAACAATAAGTAAATGTAAACAGCTGTTTCCCTTTTTATTGCAGAAAACAGCTGCCAGAGAATTCAGAAGCATGGCATCGCAAAACGAGGAAATATTAGACACGTACGTTTTTTTTCTTTGCTGTCAAATAAATAGATTGGATAGATTTAGGGCGATTTTATAAATCACTCCTGAGCGTGCAGTCAGACCAAACGTTTCTAGTTTAAATCTATGTTTTTATTGTTATATAAATGACTGAACTGATCGTAAAATTTTCAAAACTCTTTGGAAAACTATAATATATGAATTTTGAAAAGAGTTTTACTCCAATTATGTAAGTTGATATTATGGTAAAAAAACAAATCTATCTCGTCTAGTCATACAATAGCTTTAGAATTTTATGTCAAAAAACTTTTATTTATACTGTTTTAGACGTAAAGAAAACTTTCTAAACTCACTGTGTTTCAAAAATTTAGCTTGACCAGGCATGCGTTTTGGTCTTTTTGAAAACGAATATAAATAGAAACATTTTTCACAATATTTTGAAACTCGGTGCTCGTAAAACAAATGAACATTTTATACCAAAGATAGTAGGCTGCATGTTTCACTTTCAGGATTAAGTTTGTACCTCCTGTAGGTTTTCAAAGATGATGAAATGTGTGGGGTGAATGTATTTCAATCGTCAGGCAAAGCAAATACTTGCGTATTACTCAGCATGATAATAAAACTGTTTTATTCATTTGCTTTACTTAGGAACAATTGATTGATTATAGATAAACACGTCATAAATTTAAATAACTTCCCTTTTGTACGAGAGATAACACTTCTTAAACACGCATGAAAATGCATTCAGTTGATCATAAAATGCATTTTTGACGGTGATTAAAGTATCTTCTATTAGTTTCACAAGTTACTCAGGACGAAACGTATGTACTTACTCCTTCGGATACATGCATGTATTATCATTATTATGGAGCCCTTAATACGATATATGTTGCCATCTTGACTTACCATGTCAAAAACTATAATGCATAAAACAAGTGTAGACGTTTACTAATAAACTGTTATATGAACTCAGCTGCATATAGCATGACCACATTTAAACAATGTAAATAGTCATATTGACAGTTCATGAAATGAAATGTATCACTTGTACGGATAGTTTTATATATACCTTGTAGTATTAACATTATATCATACGAGAAGTGATGGATGGATGGATGGATGGATGGATATTGCCTGTTGTTTGCATTAACGTTCTTTAGCCAAAACCCGAGGTCTCGCTCATGAACAGACCGTTTGATAATCCGGAAACTTCACAAACACCAAGTGCACAATACTATTGTGTTGTGAAAAACAAAGGGTGCTTCTTTACAAAAACCTGTCACAAAGTCAATATTTAGAACTTTGTGGTTAACAATAAGGACCATTTGCGTTTGATAATAAATGAAAATAAAGTAGAAATTTAACACGAATTTAATTATGCACTAAATACCTGGCATGACTATATTTACACGTACCATGGAATGTACTGGAAGCCTGTCATTAAGAGTTTTTGACCTAATGTATTGCCTTTTTAAATCCTTTATATATTGTTCATAAAGCTTAACGCTTGTTCATAAGAGTTACAAGAAACTGTTCATTTAACACCTTTTTTGTCAAATATAGTCTACATTATCACTCTATATAATTATGAACGATTGACTTCGTGTTATCAAAATATTGTTGTTTTTTTTCTGTATAGATCTAGCTTTTGATTCAGGATCTGTCAATGTGATTCCATATATCTTTGAAATAACTACATGATACATGGAAATATATATTTAATATAATTATAATGCTTTAATTTAAACCTATTTTTATCTGAAATAAAGACTAGATTTAAAAGTGTGTTATAATTTTTCATTTTATGAGCTGGCAAGAAGTTCTGAATGTTCTTTTATGATGCGACGATTTATAGTTTTTCATATCTGCTGTAGCTGTCGATATTAAGGATACACTCCTTCTTTTCAACATCAACTGGCTTAAAAATAGTTCAACAGTCTCCGTTTGGGCATGCATATCTTTAAGAATATTAAACTTCATGGTTTTTGATATAAATTCTTTTAAGCTTCTGCGACCCTGAACATCCTGTGGCGGTAGAATTTGATAGAGTACTCAATGCAAGGAAAACAATTGGAGATTCTGTAGTGTACACACCATGCCGAGTAAGTATTAGAAATCAATACACGTGTCATAATCACACCATGCCGAGTAAATATTAGAAATCAATACAAATTTTATGATCACACCATATCGAGTAAGTATAAGAAATCAATACACATGTCATAATCACACCATGTCGAGTAAGTATAAGAAATCAATACACATGTCATAATCACACCATGCCGAGTGAATATTAGAAATCAATACACATGTCATAATCACACCATATCGAGTAAGTATAAGAAATCAATACACATGTCATAATCACACCATGCCGAGTGAATATTAGAAATCAATACACATTTTATGATCACACCATATCGAGTAAGTATAAGAAATCAATACACATGTCATAATCACACCATGTCGAGTAAGTATAAGAAATCAATACACATTTTATGATCACACCATGTCGAGTAAGTATTAGAAATCAATACATGTGTCATAATCACACCATGCCGAGTAAGTATTAGAAATCAATACACATGTCATAATCACACCATGCCGAGTAAGTATTAGAAATCAATACACATTTTATGATCACACCATATCGAGTAAGTATAAGAAATCAATAAACATGTCATAATCACACCATGTCGAGTAAGTATAAGAAATCAATACACATTTTATGATCACACCATGTCGAGTAAGTATTAGAAATCAATACATGTGTCATAATCACACCATGCCGAGTAAGTATTAGAAATTAAAACACATGTCATAATCACACCATGTCGAGTAAGTATTAGAAATCAATACACATGTTATAAACAGACCATGACTGGATTAACGTTGTAAACACAGTTACAAGAAATTAACTACGCTTGTTCGTTAAACCAGTTACCTCACAGGTGTACTTGAAACATTTTTAAAGCCATAACGATTTAAGGAGTATGTTCCTCATTTCTTTACCTGTATACTTTCAGAGATCTCAAATGTCAGACTTGTTTGACATGAATCTGTACTTCAAGAAAGAGTTTCTGCAGTACACAGGAAGGTTTGGCGAATAGTTTCATTTTTCGTCTCTATTCCCTTTTTTTGTTGAAATGAACTAAGATGAACTATATCAAACTTAATTCATCTATGTCTTTCTTAGACAGAGATTTCTTTTCAAAATTGTGTCTTCATTTAAATAAATGCTAGTGTTTTGATATCTAATTGTTGTATAAGATTCCGTATATATTGTAATTTTTGTTTTTTCAGCTTTAAAGAGAGAGGTGCAAGATACACGCTTGAGAACTTAACGTCGGTAATGAAACAACATTCACTTTATTGTTTATATATATATATATATAAATGTATCAAAAATGCAAATTTCAAAAGTCTTCTTGTTTGAAACTACTAAACCAAGAGCTTTGAAATGTGGTATGTAATATCATCTGGAGTTCTTCTACCAAAGTTTTTCAAATTATGTCTCTGGGTCTCTGGACTGAAAATTGGTCCCGCCCTAGGGATCATGGGTTTTCGTTATATGTATAAAGTAAAAACTTAGAAATCTTCTAAGAAATCTTAAGAAGTCTTCTCTGAAAACCCAAGGACTAGAACTTAGATATTTAGCATGAAACATAGTCTAGTGGACCTCTACCAAGATACTTCATATAATGGTGCTTGGGTAAAAATTTACCCAGCCCTGGGATCATGAATATTCATTACGTGTATATAGTAAAACTTTCAAAACTCTTCCTCTCTGAAACCACAAGAGCTAGAGCTTAGATATTTGGCATGAAACATAGTCTAGTGGACTTCTACCAAGATTGTTCAAATTATGGCCCTTGGGTGAAGATTGTCCCTGCCCTACGAAGTCATGGATTTTCCTTTTACTCATAAAGTAAAACCTTCAAAAAATCTTCTCTGAAACCCTAATGGCTGGACCTTAGATATTTAGGATGAAACAGCTTCTAGTTGACATCACCAAGATTGTTCAAATTACTTTCTCTGGGAGTCAAAACTGGCTCCGCCCTGTGTTGGTCATATCCCATGGGTCATGAGTTTTTATTTCTTAATGGATTGTCTCCATACGTAGATACAAAAACCCTTTGGAAAAGACCTTCAAAAAGACCAGACGTAACTTAACTTTGACTTATAAATGCAGGTCAAATTGATGAATTTTGCTGGATTTGATTTGTCCTGGATAAAAACTTTTTTTGACAAAACCGACATGTTAAATAATTCAAAGATGACATTGACCTTAAAATAACCCTGACCTCTAAGGTCAAATTATTGAATTTTGCTTAAATTGACGCAACTTTGTAATTTATTCACGTATTATATTTATACTTAAACAAAACAATATTTCTGGCAAAGTTGACAAGTGGAATTATTCAAGGTCGACACTGATCTTAAAATGACCGTGACCATGAAGGTCAGGTTATTGCATTTTGTTTAAGTTGTCATAACTTGGTCATATATTTACGGATCTGATTCATACTTTGAAAAAAAACGTAACTTTAAATTATTCAAGTATGAACTTGACCTTTATTTGACACTGACATTCAAGGTCAAATGTTGAATATTGCTAAAATTGGCCACAATACTTACAAAATCGACATGTTGAATAACTGACCTTGTCCCTACAATACCTTGACCGTCAAGGGAAAGTTATTGAATTTTACTTAAATTACCATAGCTTTGTTCTTTATTAACCGGTTTGATTCATACTGACAAAAAACAACACTGAGGACAAATCCTACCTGTTGAATGATTCAAATATCACCTTGACATTTAAATGACATTGACGGTGCGAAAATTGGTTATACCTTTGTTATCAATGAATTTATTGTCTTCATACTTGATCATAAGTACCTTGGCTCAAATGACATACACACTGTTTTTAAATGATTGTTGTTCCGCCAGTATGTCACACTATCAGTATTTAATAATGGTCGACGTAATGATGACAATATACCATCCTTTTAAGAAAAACACAAAAGGCTAAAACAGTACCTGAACTTTTCTTTTGCTACATAACAATATAGGACATTTGTAAGTTCTGATGTTATATAAATCTGATGAGGATCAGATATTAACTAAACCGATCAAGAATTCGACAGTGGAAGTTACGTTCCCTTAGACGCTATGTGAATACAGTAACGTTACTTCACACCGCTGCTTTATCAATTGTAGATTTATGATATTGACCTTTACCATGAACTTTAAACGACCAATGAAAGTGTACCAAAACAAGTGTCCCCGCGACCGAAAAATTGATTTCTGTTGGTTGAAACGAGCACGTGTCTGCGAAATGTGTTTCCTCACAATTTTGTAAATATTGTACTACGTGTTTACGTTACGTTACGTCTCCGCAACATTTTAAGACAGCAATAAAACGTCCGCAAACAATAAAACCATCGTGAATTTTGTTATTTTTAGTGGTTTATTTACGCATACATATTAAAAACACATTTTGATCAGTAAAAACAAAAGTAACAGCGAACATGCATTGTATGTAACTCATATTGTTTACATTTTGGGTTGTCAAATGTATGTATGTGACGATTCGTTGTAAGCTAGTCACTGACTGGCTGAAAAGTAACAAGTGTCCCCGCGACCGAAAAATTGATTTCCATTGGTTGAAACGAGCACGTGTCTGCGAAATGTGTTTCCTCACAATTTTGTAAATATTGTACTACGTGTTTACGTTACGTTACGTCTCCGCAACTTTTTAAGACAGCAATAAAACGTCCGCAAACAATAAAACCATCGTGAATTTTGTTATTTTTAGTGGTTTATTTACGCATACATATTAAAAACACATTTTGATCAGTAAAATCAAAAGTAACAGCGAACATGCATTGTATGTAACTCATATTGTTTACATTTTGGGTTGTCAAATGTATGTATGTGACGATTCGTTGTAAGCTAGTCACTGACTGGCTGAAAAGTAACTGTGGATTTCCCTGTCTACCAATAGAAATATCGTTCTGAAAATTGAATTTTAGCAGCGGTAAAGAACTGAACGGTATTGAAACATTCGACCGATGCGCAGGAGAGTAAATGATGGCCAACAAATCCTAACAATGAACCTTTGGTATCTATCAAATACTTTCTTTTTCAGTATCTTTGATTGTGTTATTACTTTTAGCACTGTATTGTGATATTATGTCTGCAGGAGCAGAAAAAGAAAGGCGTGATAGCAGCAAGTGCCGGGAACCATGCACTGGCATTGTCTTATCATGGGAAATGTCTCGGGATACCAATTTCCGTCGTCATGCCAACAATAGCGCCACTGATGAAGATAAAAGCATGTGAAAAATATGGAGCTAAAATCAAAATAGAAGGGGATAATGTTTGTGCAGTATGTGTTTTGGTCTATCTCTTGGTAAAGCTTTCCTTGAAGATTGTGTCCATTTTGTGAATAAATGAAGAGACATTTGCATCGCATTTTCGTGTATTATAAGCAAAAGACAATAGCCTTGTGTCATTCTGCCCCTTGTTTCGATTACAGTTAAGCTTCGCTAATGAGATCATTCACAAAATGGTGCTACTGGTGGATCGATCTTATAAATAGACATCTGGTACGAGATATTTGCTCTTGCAAATTCCTTAATTTTGCGTCATTTTGAAAGAGCTGGTCCTCGCAGTAGAAGTTTATTTCCGGCATATTTACTTTCAGTCTAGAAGAGTGGCACTAGAGATTGGCAAAAGGGAAGGTTTGTTATACATAAACGGGTATGTATATTCTTGATTTAGAAGTTACCTGCAATATCATATAAAATGGTGAATCTAAGTCAGATCAAACAGTTGCTGTCTGACAATTAGAACAATTATCATCAGTACTGATGCACGATTAAGCATGTTAAAGTCTTTCCTGAAGCTGTGTCCCGACGGTTTTACCAGTTAATCAGTCTCTTGAGAACTAATAGCTGTCATGCTGGTTTTATTGTACTCTATTTTAATACTAAACTATACGTTTGATCCAAATACATAGCTGAAACAAAAAAATGAATAAAATATTTTAGAATTTGAACAGTAAATGTATACAAATAAGTTAAATTTACACAAAAATTTAATCAAAACTGCTTACAAAATTCATTTAAGAAGATAGGAACTGCTTGAAGGAAGAATTTATTATTGGTTAACAATCTGTTTTACCTCATCAGGTATGACCATCCAGACATATTGGCCGGACAAGGAACCACTGGTCTGGAGATTTTAGAACAAGTCCCTGATCTTGAAGCTTGCATAATTCCTATCGGAGGTGGAGGCCTAATTTCGGGAACAGCTTTGGCAATCAAAAGCCAACGTCCAAATGTCATGATTATTGTAAGCAAATAATTCAAGCTTAATATGATATCTACACTATCAAATAGTAAATTAGATAACGATTGTATAAATGGACACGATAAATATATATTTATAATCATGATACAAGTGTATTAAGTCCCGCTTGAAGCACAACAAAAAAAACTCCAGCTCTCTTCCGTTTTGACCCGTAAACAATACCAAGAATTACCATTAACAATGGCAGAACTTCGTTACTGCAAGTGAGGCTTATCATATGATATGCAACTAATCATTTTTATGCTTTTGCTTTTGAGCAAGAAAACCCGACATGTACGCTTTACACATAAACAAATGATCCAATTTTTGCACAAAATGCATGCTCAGGAGCCTCATTTATGCACAAATTCAGTAACCCGCATGCCAAACTCACATGCACAAGAATCAGAGCCCCGTCTCTGCTTTGGTGCAGCTGATTGCGTGACATTTCGCCTGGTCTATAGAACTAATATTAATATAAATTCGAGTACTTTACTGATCGTAGGCAGTTGATTGCAAACCACATACCGGGCAGTTCGAAAAACATAGGAAGCGGTGACAGCGATCTTTTTCCAGTTGCCTTCTACCGATAAAGCCTAGACTGTAAGCAAAACTCATGCAACCGAGACTCCTTAATGCTCGCATGCAATGTAACAGTCGATATCTGAATAAACCAATCTGTGCATCTAACACATGAATGAAGCAGTTGTCATATAAAAAACAAACTTGCAACTTTTGTATAAGTTAACTTCCTTCAATTATTTCGAAAACATGACGAATTTTGTTTTCTCTCTAATATATAGGGGGTTGAACCGGAGCACAGCCCTAGTTTTGCCGCAGCGAGGAAGGCTGGGAAACCTATACTTACACCGACATCCTCAACACTAGCTGATGGTAATTTCACATTAAAAATGACGTTACTTTGTAGAAAAAAATATATATATAAGACAGAGGATTTTTTCGGTGAGCTCCAAGGTTGATATTTTCACGAATAGACATGAGTGAAAATAACTTTCTTTATGTTCATTATTTATGTGCGAACTTTCACTAAAAACAATTGATTTTTGTGTTTGTTTTTTTTTCGTTTTTAAGAAAGCAAAATTTTGCCTCTAACTGACATTAGTCTTCGAATTACACAAGACGATGTTTGGTTATGGTGTAAATGACGCTAGAAACATCTTGAAACCGGCACTGTGAACGTGCCATTATAAACAGAGGTTTAACCGACTAATGGCATGATAAATCAACGAAATGTATATTCTCGTAATTTCATTACACATAGTGAGTTTATAAAGATATAATTTACCGTTATATCCTAGTTAACTACCAAAAGCATGGAAACAAATCTTTTCTTGATATTCAAAAGTTTCGCTCTTGAATTTAGCTTAAAGTGTTTACATAAAAGCGAGACTAGGTGCAGCTTTTCCAAACATTTTCATTTAATGGATAAAGATTTGTAGCCATTTTAAATTGAAGCTATGCAGCTTAGCAAAGATCTAAGTAATTTCGTTAAATTTATCTAGACAAAGCCTGAATCTTTTATTTCAGGTCTACTTGTTCCAACAGTTGGTGTGAATTCTTTCGCGACAGGCAACCCATTTATCGACAAAATGGTAACTGTCAAGTGAGTAAACGTTGGTAAAACCTTGAAGTATTACTAAGCGTCTGGCGTAATTTTGTTTCCAAGCAAATTCTGATTTAGACATGTTACCTATTTCACCAGAACAAAGGGTAAAAGAGTTTGATATAAACCTTGATTTTGTTACTGAATTTTTGTGGAAACCTTCTTTGTCTATTTATCAATTTTTAATGGTTTTCATTAGCCTCAATGGGTATTTCCTGAAAAAATGGCTGAATATATCGCCCGCCAGGATTTGCATATTAGACCTGAATTAGGAAAAAGGACATATTTAAGGGGGCCAAGTAATGTTAAAAGATTTGATCAGGGTACTTGGACTTTTCCTTCTTCCTGCTTTTCGGTCCCAACCTTTGCATAAGGAACAAGCACATTAATTAAGAAGTTAAGCAAACTTCAGTATGTTGGTTGGGGGTGCATTTTTAATTTTAAGGACGGATCTGTTGCTTGTAATGGAACATACAGAACTTCCTTTACAGTTTTCAACCATTTCGCTAGAGTTGGTCGACTTATGTTTTTTACTGGCCACAACATCATTTGAAAAAAAACCAAAAACATCGTTTTATCATACAGGGGATACGGATGCATTTTCAATAAATTATTGGCTTTGTCAGTTTCTCATGGACATTTTACCAGTGGATGTTTTACTCACCTAGCACAGTTGTTTCTAAGTTGCAAGTGTTTGATAAAACATTTGCCAAATACTTTTTGTATAACTAAGCATACTTGTAATCCTTTAGGAGAGTTCTGGTGTTAGCAATAATCCAGTATGCAACAAAACTCCCCATCAATTTGTATCCGGCTTTAAAACTAAAGCTAGTCCTAACATTTATATCGGTTCTAATTTCAGACGTTGCTATCAATCTAATGCATTGTATAATGTTAGTGAGGGGGGCATGTATATAACGGAAAATTTTAAAACTAATAAAAAGTACATGTTTTATGTATCAGTGATCATATTACATATCACTTAACACAAAGCACATATTGGTAACTTTGAATGAAATATGCACTTTCGGACAGGAATACTTGACAAAACTGCACGAAGCATTTGTCTTGAGTAAGGTACGAACTTGTGTTAGAACTGATGGTTTTAAAATATGTTTAATTTAAATCTTTACCAAATTAGTTGTGTAATATTATTTTATGTTATTCAGCGAAGAGAGTATTGCGCTGGCTATCCTGCGATGTATTGAGCTTGAGAAGGCCGTTGTAGAGGGAGCAGGTGCAGCAAGCTTGGCGGCGATCATTCAGGGACAAGTCCCCGAACTTAAAGGCAAAACGTAAGTCAATAATTTATACACAATGATGTAGTATTTACATTCTCTGACACCTGGTGTTATAAGAACATATCAAAATCTCCAAAAAAAAAAAACAATCATAAAAAGAAAATATTTAAAATAAAACTATATGAACGTACCTCAAAGTGGCGTAAAGTCTTTGCAGTACATTAATTTTGTCTCCAATTTCGGTAGAAGAACTGAAAATGATAAAAAAATATTACATGACAAATGTTGTTTGTAAAACAATCTAACCATTATATATTTTATATATTACACGCCGTGTAATATAACGGCGAACAAAACATTACACATTTACTTCTTGCTTAAAATTAATTATACTGTTATCGTCAATTTTAAATTTATCATTTACATGTCCTATTTTAAAGATTGGTGTTTCCGAGATATGCTCACATTTTATTTAGAACATTTTTCTTGGCGGATGTTTTGAAGCAGTTTTTTTCCCTATATAATTCAAATAAATCTAACTACAGTAAGACCCATCATGAATGTTTCGGTCGTCATATGTTAAAAGAATCTGACACTCGTTAACATTTCAATGTAATCTTTTATTCAACTCGTCCAGAAACAATGTTACATGTAGTAAGCTTCTCAAGAAGATCGCTTAATAACAATTTCCTGAACCCCTTGAATAAATGTTTATATGAATTGCAAACCTGTGTCAGACCCTATAAATAGAATTAAAAGCAAAAAACTAGAGTGCTGAAAACTAATTTCGTTGAAATTGTAATCGATTCGATTACTGTTTCAGTATGTTAGTATAACCCTGAATCACAATAAGCGTTTGTGTGATTTTATTTATTTCAACAAGAGAAGGAAATTGAAAACAAAATTAAGAACGAAGCTCTTACTCTTCGTAAAACAATTTTGCTTTACAACAGGACTTTTACATACAACTGGCTATAAATGTTTGATGTGTACTTTCAGCAAATTTTATCTTTACAAAAAAATGTGGAGGTTACATCCAAACTTCCCGTAATATTTAACAAATCTGATGTTGAGTTTACTGCTTTTAATTCTTGATGTATACAGATGATCATTAAAAGTAAGTCACATGACTGTCACATCCTGAAAATAGTACAATAAGAATCCTCAAGATCTCGTGCACTATAATATCAAGCACTACTTTATACTTTATACTGATAGTGTTCAACATAGCTTAATATTTAACATAAATATAAATACTTTACTTAATGGATCTAGTGACCATCAATTAATATTTATCCATACACATTAAAATTAAAACATTACATGATTCTAGAACAAAACAACACATTATACAATTAATCAAATATCTAATACAAAAAATATAATCTCTTTTATATGAGTACAAAGGAGACACACCATTTGTGGAATGAAAGCACTCAATCACTCAACTGGTTCTTCGTCATAGGTGCTGGTGGTGTAGGTTAAAACTTCACATGATCCTGATTACTGTAGTTACTGTAAATAATTATAAACAGTGTTTGGTTAGAAATGCATTGTGAATGTTCAAGTTTATTAAAGAAGGTGATTGCAACCATTTGAATGCCTGCCGGGTTTTTTTTAAGGTATTTAAAGTGAAATTAACGCATATTTTTACAAAGCCAAAATGTAAATAAGCTTAATACAATTACAAAGTAAGAATGTAAATAGCTACTATACCAAAATTCTTCAGCAGAACATCTTTTTTCCACCATTTCAAAATATAAAAAAGCAGCTCTGAACACCTGACTATTTCTGCCACCTACTCGCGGGAAAATTAATCTTTTAATCCAGGTAACTCTTTGTCATATTATAACAAATTTAGCGGTTATAGAGAAGTAATTCATACCAGCAGTGAAAAACCACTAAATATTCAAAACTGAGCCCTCTTACTCAGATTAAGAGAATTTTATTAATACAAGTCGATACTTTGTAAAATAAAAGAGATAAGTATTTAAAGAAAACTTATGCACTTATGTGATAAAATATTTATTCTAGAATTTCTAAAAAGGTACTAGCAGTGGTCTGTTTTTGTCGACATTTACCTTACGTTTTACAAGCTACCAAAAAGTTTAGGTACTTTTACAAGACTTAAACTTTGACTCAAGTTTCGTAACAATCTTATATACGTTTACGTATCATCTATTCTCAAGGGTTGTAGCTGTGCTTAGTGGTGGAAACATCGACACAACCGTTCTTGACCGTGTCATTGAGAGGGGTTTGGCTGAGGACGAACGACTAGTCAGGTTTAAGGTGTCAGTCAGTGACAGGCCCGGTGGCATCGCAGACCTGGTAAAAGTTGTTGCCGACCTTGGTGTTAGGTGATTATTCATTCCATGTATTTTTCATATAGTTTCACTTGTAAGATTAATATACTTCAATAACAGTATTTACATTTATGTTACAGTTTGATACAAATTTAGGTCTGTATATGTGACTGTGTACGTGACCGTAAGTCATTTTTATTCAGTTTATGTTTCAAAAAAATAGTGAAACTAAAGTTATTTCCTACAGATTTATAGAATGGTGTCGTATTTCGCTGTTTATTTCCTACAGAGTTTTAGAATGGTGTCGTATTTCGCTGTTTATTTCCTACATAGTTATAGAATGGTGTCGTATTTCGCTGTTTATTTCCTACAGAGTTATAGAATGGCGTCGTATTCTGCTGTTTATTTCCTACAGAGTTATAGAATGGTGTCGTATTTTGCTGTTTATTTCCTACAAAGTTATAGAATGGTGTCGTATTTCGCTTTTTGAATCATGGGATCGTTCATTTGAAGCATAGTTGTAACACTTATGTTAGTCCTGTTATTAAAAAGTCCTGTTGAAAAAAGCAAGACTCTAAACTAAATGAATTCGTTATTCTGTGTATAAGAGTGACGAACGAAAGAACATAATTGGCATTCTTTACAAAATATTGTTATAATGAAACTAGCAATTCTTTAACAAAAATATTTAAATGAAAAGATAACGCTTTCACAGTGTTACAATTTTTATCAGAACATTTTCTTACAGATATAAACATATAGAGCCTTATATAATAAATTATTAATGTATTCTGCGTACTTGATTTAGATAACACCAGACACTTATTTGTATCTGTTTTTTCAGCATTAAGATATATTTCAAGAGAGACCATGGGAAAAACACGATATATTTTCTGTAATGGTAAGTACTGGTGCGTTAATTTGTTGACCTTTACGTTGTCACCTAAGTAGTAAACAAAATGACCTAGGCAGAAACATAATTCATATAAGAATCACGAATAAGCGAATAACGTTTCGACAATAAAGAATTGTTTTTCTCAAGTATTGTTTCATCTTGTCTTGTCACGTCTTGTTCCACCATGTCTCATTTTCATATCTGCAAATGTGATTGTCAGTTTTTTTCGTATCTATATAGTAACAGTTGCTTACAATTGCATTATTTTATCGAAAGAAAACTAGCGTCTCTTGGTAATCATCAGTTTTGTGGTGTTTCTTTCAAAGGTAAAATGTCTAAAAAACGCGTTATGGTCATTATATTGAACTTCTAATATATATTTTATCTGACCTTAGGTCAAGGTCGTTTGTGAGACACGTGATGCGGAGCACAGCAAGCAACTGCATGACGTTATCAAGAAAAAGTATCCAAACAATCATCTTATCTGGGGACCCTCCTATGACTAGACTGTTCGTATATGGAAAACAGATGGTGCAACGCACCAAACCTAAGAGAAGGAACATGTGAAAGACAATGTATCTGTATAAAATATTATGTGAAGGTCTTGTTATAGAATTTGTATTTACTTTTAACACTGGATGGCAATATCATATAACTGAAACTTACTTACTTATTACCTACAATATAGTTCTGATATAGAAAAAGAAAGACAAATAGACATTTTAATAATGGTCACCTGAACTGTCTTCTTAACATATCATGAAATTGTCATTTAGTTATATATTTTATCAAACAAAGGCAGTTAATTAAGGCTCAGTCATCTCAGTAAACCCATGCTGAAAATTAATCTAATTCGGGAACCAGCTCATATGATTCAGAGACCAGCTCACTTGATTCTAGAACCAGCTTATCTGATATTGTAACCAGCTCATCTGATTCAGGAACCAGCTAATCTGCTTCGAGAACTTGCTCATCTGATTTTGGAACCAGCTCATCTGATTCGGGAGCCAACTCATTTAATTCGGGAACCAGATCATAAACAGTCATCTGATTTGGAAATCCGCATAAAATCTAAACGCACAAGATTAAGAAAAATATCTTATCTCTCAACTTATTGACAGAAAAGGCGAAGAAACTGAATATAAAGTGTGTTAACATTAGATTGACTTGAACAGATAAAAAATTACAACTTGTAATAACAAACACTTTAACAATATGATTCATTAATATTTAGGTAAAAGTTTTTTTTTTATATGCAAGCATATTTTCAGACTATTTAGACCTTCCAGAATCCATTACATATATCGTTGACAGTTTCTTGTGACCTTATTTTATTTTGTAGATGTTTCCTTCTTGTTTGTTTAACCATAGTTCGCTAATAATATTAATGCAATGCACATGCAATGCAATGAAGCTAACCTTTATATTGGGGCAAAAGGTTGTATGTTTGTGTTTACGTTTATTTTATCACAATCAGTATTTATCATGGTCGTATTAGAATTCTTTGTATCGAAATCTAGCAAAACTTCGAGACAAAAGTTACTTCAGAAGACAACCGTCTGCTACCAATGTGTAGTTGTGATATATTTAGCTTATGAAGCGTTGTACTCTTTTCTCTTATAGTTCTTTTGCGTGAAATGTTTCTGTTTTTCTCTATAGAAATAACGTGCGTGGAAGATTTTGTTTTGATAATATAACTTAAAATCTTAACATTTATTTCTTTCTTTATTTCTTTACTTATTTATTCTTACAGGCATGAAATTTCGTAACACAAAAAAAATGCACTGCATCTTGGAAAAGACCGCCATAAGCGGGATTCGACCTGAGGTCCTCCTGCATCGAAAACCAATGTCACTGACCCAAAGATTCGATTCCCTGATGCAGTTGTCAAATGATGTATTTACACAATTTGACCGGTGTGCACTGAACCATAACACACTCCTTCTTGAAGAAATTAATCATTTCTGATCACGAATGTTTGGCCTATTATTTATATCAGAAATCTTGAAAGGGATTTTTATTATTATCCGTAAATCCAGATGGGGTTATCTCGGACGAGCCCCGTCTTATGAACATGAAAGTTCTAAACAATAAGAATAATTCACACCGGAAGCGGGTCACGTGGTGACGTACTAAACTGGTAACCCATGATTCGCGAGATCGATCCCCGCTCCTCCACGAACATTACTTATCGTCTTTCGGATGAGATGTTGAACGAGATCCCGTATATCAGTGTTGTACACTGAGCAAGCAAAAGAACCAGGGTTGGAATAGAATGTTTTCTGTATCTTGCACTATCCCCCATAAACATAAAATAACTTATCTCTGCAGGGGTGGGGGTGGTCATATGAGAAACTGGTACTGACAATAAATAAACTCAAAAAGAAAAAAAAATCCTCACTCAACGTTAATACCCCCAGCCAACTCTTGCCGGTTAAGTAATTTAAATATGAAACAAAATAAAAGCATCAAATGGGTTTTTAAATGTATACATTTTTAATTGCCAACCGGTTTCTTTTACAACTGTTTTAGTATAAATTGATTACATTCTGCAGCTTATGCAAGTCTGCGGAGAACCTTTCCACTATTTGCTGTATACAAATCGCTGTCCACAATCTCGTATTTTAGTCATATTCCTGACAGTTGTTCCTTGGTATCCAACCAGTTTAGCTGACCAATCCTTCCACAAGCGACTGAATGCTCCCTCACTTGAACCATTGGTGAGGAACACATGACTTTTAGACTCATTGTCATAGATCATTTATTTCTAAGAAATTGAGCCGATAAAAATTTTATATTTGACAAAATTTGTAATGATATAAGAACACAGCAGGTCTTTCATATAATTATGAAACATTTTCAAGAAAGCTTAAACGATGCTATTCTTTCGACTAGTGAAAATGTAATTTAAACATTTTTAACAGGCAACTTCACCTCATTCAATTTATGTTTAAATGTAAACATCAACAGGTATCATGCTCTTACTTGAAAAACTCAGAGACTTATCTCGTTTTTTAGGTAAAAACACAAAAACGTATTTAATGCATTTTTTTCTTACCGTGACATAAATATTGACATCAATGTGTGACCCTCCGGAAACAAAGCTGTCACTCAAAAGTTTACTTTTCCTTAACAATTACTGTGCTGCTAGACTCTTACAATTGTCATACATGTGGACGCACGCGTGGACACTAAGATAAAAGATCTCATGTAACAATGTGACCGCAAGGGAGATTTCAGGCTGCGGGTTCGTCTTTGTATCCTGACAGATAAGCTTGATGTTTCAGGTCAACTGTTCGTGATGGCCACATATCTCGTTAAGTTATTTCCCTGCGTCAAAGAGACGCAACCAGAGTGTTATGGGTTCAAATGTAAATGTTAAAGTAATTCAAATACTGAATCTGATGCTCTCATAAAGGAATAGGAATTTTGTTTGACATTTTAGTTTTGTTTCAGTTTAAAGTTTAAAGATAATGATGATAGATCAGACCCAGAACCACATACACCAAAATAGCTGCCCTTCAGATCACCATGACAATGTCACGCGAACCAGTCAGCTCATAGATTATTTGTTAACAAAGATGCAAGCAGCTACATAAAGTGACACCGTAACTCTTTTCTGTTCACCTTAGCGCTGTGTTTAAGAGCATCAACAAACAATCTGATTAAAATCAGCTCCTAAATAACGCTCTGCTTTCAGGATCTGAACGTCACCAAAAGAAGGTCGCCTTCTCATGACCTTTCAATAAGCCAATCAGTGCCCAGCTTTCAAGTTTTTGAAAGTAAATTAGTGTTTACTTTTTAACCATTTGAACGCATATGAAAGATCTATATTTGATTGGGATCCCAAATAGTCGTTTTCTGCCATAAACGTCACATTTTCGGAAAAAATGAGAGATGTGTGCTAATTGAGGAAATCTTACATCAATATTGAGATAATTGTAGGTGTGGGAAAATTTCCAGTAGCTTTTGACATTTGATAATGCATGTATAATAAAATAAACAGACCCGTTTACTTGAATATTTTCGCCACCATACTCATACTCTAATTAATATTCATTTAGAAAATACAAACCGGAACTTTAACAAACTTTAATCGAAGGACAATTCATTTACGAAACACAAAATATTTTCAAAATATTCAAGATGATTTAAACAAGCTATAGAAGTTTTCACACTCAATATCACGATGATGAACATGTTTACAAACCATTCAATATTTTGTTTTCACAATAAATTCATCTTGAACTTTGAAAAGAATAAAGTACATATTAAAGAAATGGGATTTAATATAAAATCCATTATCTATATTAATGGACAACAACATAACTTTTAAACTAATAAATGGCGCTGCTACGATTGTTAAGACAGATTAAAAAGACTTTTTAGAACATGTGAACAATTTGAGGGCTCCAGAGCTTAAAGGAATCATATCCGAATACTTTTATGTATACTGTAATGCAATACTTGGTGTCTTGTAAAATGTTTTAGTCGTTCTGCTGATAGACTATTAAAATTAAAATAATCTAATACAGAAAAACTACACGTTCATCAACTGAAATGATGATAGTCATTTAAAATGGTATTAACTAACTACCGGAAGGGTTTTTAAGCATGGGTGGAGAGCTCGAAACAGTTCAGTCGATTTAGAGTAGATCTAAACCTTCTTTTTGTAGAAAGCACAACTCCAAAATAAGTCGTCGTTCAAGATGAGTAAACAGTAGTTAAGTGAAAATGAAATAACTATAGCAATAAACTTCTGAATTGAAACTCACTTTATTTTAATACAAAACTATAATGTATTAACTTTACTTCAATTGGGAATCATGCTTGATCCACGGCGATGTCTGTTTCCTGGCTTTAAACAAGAACTCGCACCGGACTTGGTATTGTTGATCGTCGCTTGAGACACACCTCTGGTGGGATTCGGACCAGAAACCTCCGGATTGCAGGTCTTGCGTCTCAACCGCTCGACCACGGCTCCTAGCGTAAGTCAGACAGATTCGTCTTTTACACATTTTTTCTTTTGAAATCAGAAAATGTGTTGTTTTTTTCGTGCACGTCCAGCTGTAAATTATCATAGTAAACTACTAATATAAATTTTGTGTTGCGCATGCGAGGTAATGTAGGAAACTTACTGCCGAGGTAAAGCAGGGTCATGAAAACCAAGAAATGTTTTCGCGCATTTTAAGTTAGCAGATATTTCTCACTGCGGATGATCACGTGATTAAAATCGTACAATGGCTCAATTAATAGCTGCCGGTTCGGTCGGATAAGGTACTAAAATCCAGGTAAGCATGCAGTTAACGGTTAATTTATATCTAAAACGTGGCCGCACGGAACCCCTGTATAAAACCATGTACTGGCCTGTTATTGTTTACTTTGTAGTTCACTCTGTTTAGGCCTGAATGTCGAAAAAGTTGTTTCGGATATTGAGTACAATGGGCGAATAAGTACTTCTTGTCGTTGTTTTCAGCAAATGATACGCATGTATTGCAATATTTGCAATGACATCTTGTGTACAATTGTTATTTTGCCTTTCATAAGAAAAACCCCAGATGGACAGACTGATGGACGAATACATGGATGGTAACAAAATTTCAAACTTTCTGAATGATTTTTATTTTGCTTTTTTTTTCATTTGAAAATGTTTTACGACTCTGTACTCTGTACTTTTCGTTATTACAAAATCAACATTTTTCAGAGTACTGCCGGACAGACAGACGGACAGAAGTCTGATGCAGGACAAATGAGAAAATAACTGGCATTCATTACAAATAGTGCCTTACAACTGACATTCCATACTTTTGCGATCGCGGTACTGATTTTACTTACTGAAAGACGGACGGACAGGCTGAAAATTAAATAGTGTTCCAGTAAAAGTCTTCTTTTGGTCATTTTAAAATAATAATTACAATGAACAAACATTTGTTGATGAATTGTGTTCATATATACCCTTTGAATATTTGCTTATAAAAACAACAAACTAAAATTTATATTTTTTTTATTATTTATTTATCTATTTCTCGTAAACGTAATCAACTGGCATGTGTGGTCACAGATCACGATTTGCTTTCATAAGTTGTCGTTCGTTCGTGTTAAGCGACACAATACAGAAGTAAAATATATAAGAAATTCCTCTCTAGAAAACCTGGATAAAATAAGTCAGTTTAAACTGAAGCTAGCATTTGACCCTAATTCATTCGTTTCCTTGATGACTGGATGAACTAATAAATTGAGTAACTGATTGATTTTAAAGATGAAATTTAATATGGCGGAATAAAAAATAACGATAGAAAAAAGAAAGATCAAAAGGAAGAAACAAACTAACAAAAGAAAGAAAGGGCCAATGAAAAATAGAAAACTAAGAAAATACGAAAGAATGAAAGAAAAAAGAACGGAAAAAGAAATAATGAAAAGAGAATCATAACTTTCTAATTATGTGATTTTTGTGTAGTGAATTTTACGATTATTTTTTGTTCACACAACAAATTTATTAAATAACAAGAAAAGTATAACACTGACGTGTTATATGTGGACGACAATTAAGTGATGTGGAATATTGGGTGAAAAGGTGGCCAGCAAGCTATGATATACTGTAAATAAACAAATATTGGAGTGGAAGTTTTTTTGTTCTTTATTGACTATTGAGGTATTTTCATGGCCTTGTGTTGATGGTAAAATTTGTATACAGGATATTTATTGAACCTTGCGATTGAACTAGCCAGGTTAGAACATGGGTTCTGCATATCATCTTGATGGGCTGAACATTTGATCAGTTTCACGGGATTCATTCCAGGGGTGAAAAAGATATGAAACGGACATAAAACACACGGCTCATATCTTTAGACGCCACGGAGCATTTGCTTAGGTGAGCTAAAAACACCCTTCGGGTATATAATGCTCCGCCTAGCGGTGCTCTTGTTGACTTATTTTCTACTAAAATGAAATTTGTGTTCATTTAAAGAAAAATGCTTAGATTTTTTTCATATTTTGCATGTGTATGTATCTTATGAAAATACAGGTTACTTGCAAAATTGGGCAGTGCATCTCCAAATTTGTCAGAGTTTTTACCTTTATAGATTAAATTTCTGATAACAACCAAAATGTCGTCACATTTATAGGGTTGTGTTTTGTAGCACGCTGTTCATTAAATAAATGTAACAATTATACTGCTTTTGACACTCCACCTGCCTCTTTAATTTTTATCATCTGCTTATGATACATGGCTGGGGCAAATGTGTCTCATGGACACATTTCTAGTGAATTGTTGTTTTTGATAGTTTCATTTTGAAAAATAAAGATAATGTTAACAAGTATTGCTTTCTTGTGTTTGTGGTAAACTTATTGTCAGCTAAAGTTTTATCCCCTCTTTACTGTTGTATTCATATCAGAGTCAGTTTACCTTCTTAGAATTACTGGAAAGAACATGTACTAGACTGCAAATGTTACCAGTAAACTACCAACAGAACTTACAATATTGGTCAATATACATAAATCATGGTTGGTATAATAGTACTCTTGTACTTTTCTAGAACATTATAGTTGGAGTACCACAGGATTTTAGAAAAAAAAGTGAAATTGTCAATACTAAATTTGATAAATAAGTGTTGAAAATGATCAAGATCAGTGATGGTCAGTATTGATTAGAGTGTTCAGTAATTATGTACAAAAAAAATTCCAGTGAAGTTGGACTATAATTTATAGCAAGGCAGGTAAAAAAAAAAAAATTTTATCATATTCAGCTTAATGAGACTAGCTCCAATGGACCTCTATTGCACAGAGATAAATTCTCTCGGATAAAGGT
This sequence comes from Cyclina sinensis, assembly GCA_012932295.1. Taxonomy (NCBI): domain Eukaryota; kingdom Metazoa; phylum Mollusca; class Bivalvia; order Venerida; family Veneridae; genus Cyclina; species Cyclina sinensis. The sequence continues at coordinate 26,461,088 of JAAONU010000009.1, read as the reverse complement.
ATTGCATAACTTGCTTGTATCCATTACTTGAAAACATGACCCCCAGCAGTACGCGACAGGTTTTGCAGTACTTTCAGTGCTTTGATTTAATGTATACATGTGTTTATCAGTTTAACGCCGTCTTGGAAATACAGCGGGGTCAGTTCAACATTATCACAAATTAATACGCCGAATTATCACTACACATACGGTTTCGAGGGTACATTGATTCGCATCTAAATAATATTTTCTACATACTTAAACATAAAATTTTATCAAAGAAGACCAATAGATCTAACATAATTTAACAATTAAACTCCACATAATCAACCAAATATAAGAAATTACGTTGAAATCTTCCCTTATTTGCATAATAATTGGTACCCACGTTCAACAACGCCAGACAATTGCTGGTACTTCACTATCGCTGTAAATGTATATCTAAAGCCGTATACATTATTGAAAGAGATGTTCAAAAAGTTTATCTGTCCTCTCACGTTAACTCGGACATTTTCCTATTATAAACTAATGTTTCTATTTATGTAAATTTCCAAAATTAATAGATTTCATTAATAAAATTAACATTCTCTTGGAAATTACAGAATTTTCAACATCTTTTTATGACACAAACACAAAAAAACAACATATTTTCCTAAAGCAAACCCACATACACGGTACTTTTTTAGTAACCCACATGTCTCTCTTGGGTCGGAATAGATGTAAGTTGTAAAAGTCATCTAGTAATAGTTAAAAGTACTTATAATTTATGACCCATAATTCGTCCAGAAAATGTGATCATTTTATGACTTTATCTCTTCATTCTATTTATTGGGATATAGCTGTTTCTTTGTTAAGCTTCCTTTTCCTATGAAAACTGAATGTTGATTTGAAAAGAAATTCCATTTTAAGGATTTGCAGAAAGAGTTGAAACAACTTAAAAGAACTATAAAGAAATTCAAAAACATCAATTTGAAACCACTTTAATATCTACATGCATTACTAAATTAAGGAAGCGAAAAAGAGATAATCGATTTTTTCTTCAAGAAATGTCGGTGTTTCAAACGTGATTTATTCCATTTTCTATAAATCAATAAATGAATGTAATTTATATGCCGATATGTTTTAATATGAACTGATATCAAGGCTTCAGTGTCAAATTATGTCCACACCACACACGTATACACTGTATTTAGTAGCATTATACCTTACTGAAACAAATCATACGGCGCGTATATTACGTGACTCCGGCGGAAGTGGTTGTCTAGCAACCACGGTAAACAATTTGAAATTACGAAGCTGCTGGTATCAGTCGACGTAAATATTTCCATTATTCATTCAATAAACAACAGGTAAACGTTTTATTGATTCATTATTTAAAATTTTTCTCATAATTCATGATGTTTTCGTTGTTTTTAGTGGAATAACGTGCACAGAATCGTTAGAATTATCATTAAAATTTCACAACTTGTAAACAGATGAAACACGAAGCACTTCTGTATAATACTTAACACTTCTGAGATATCTAAAGACCTATTGAGACATGTAGCAAAATCCTACAGTCTCAAGTGAGGATTGAACCCATGTCTGCTGGGTGACAGTCATAGCTATTCATAGCAAGTCATAGTGTTAACATGTTAAATGTCATGCCGACTGTAAATAAAATTTTTATTTGAGCCAGCCCAACAGCATAGTCTCACTATTTTGCCTCCAAAGGTGATCCCCGAAATTATAGGTTTACATTTTTAGTTGTTCACCTTCTATGTTCACAATCTACCAACTGAGCTACCAAGCCAAACGGTTCTGCCTTATCAATTTATCGCCTATAACCCTATACCCGGCTACACTAATAGCAGGCAGTACTGATACCTTATTTGTTTAACAACAACAACTTCGATTAGGAACCAGGTTCTATGATAGTAACAGCATGGTAAAAAGAGAAGCAAGATTATTCAAGTAATCAATCGTACAAAAACAGTGGGACAGTGAAAAATGGTTAAATTTAATGTAAAATGTGTAGTACTCAATTTTTTGTATTTTCAGAATACTTTAAATAATAGGTTAGATATAGAGTAGACAAATTTTGTACTACAGATCTGGTATTGAACAATACTGAAGAAAGGAAAATGATAAATGCAGAAACTGCTCATGCTTAGCTGAACTGTCTGGCTATATAAAAATGAAAGAAAAAAAAAGAATGTTGAGAGCATTACTCTTGTAGGGACAAATAGACTTTAGAGAAGGGCTAGTAACATTTATAACTGGTACCAACTTAGTCAGTAAACTGTGTTGCTACTGCATTGCTCCAGCTCAGATGGACTCCAGTATGTTCTGAACCAGAGACGACTTCTCTAACTTCTAAAATATTGAGGTCTGCAAAATATTTTTCAGTCATGCATCTTTGATGTTATCAAGTGAACATAGATTTCAGATCTAGTAATTTTTTAACTCTGCAGGTCCAGTATTACTGGATAGCGTTACCGAAAGCATTCCTGCAAAATTTCTTACTTTTCACTTATGTAAACAAGTGTATAAAGTTGCATTACCTGACCTTCCTTGATAGATTTGATACAAATTAACTTCTTGAAATTTTAGAAAAGATTTTTACATGTGTAAACAAAGATCTATATTTCAAGTGATCTGTTTTGGTTTAAACATGTTCACTGATTACGAAACATGGGAATCTGGAAGAAACCAAATATATTAAGTAATTTATGTATTGAGAATCAAGTTTGCACACTGTATCGCTATTTTGGTCATTTAAGTGTTTGACACATGTTTGGAACAGCTGAATTTATGCTGAGTACTTTTTTTCAAACTAATAATACCAGTTTTGTCATTTAATGTGAAAGGAAGGGAAATTATGCCAGATACTTTAAGTGAGTTTTGCTTATTTGTATTAATAATTAGTTTGAATTGTACTAATTCCCACAAGTAGGCATGCAGACTGTAAGTCAAATTTAATTGACACAATTTTAGGAACAATTAATTTTTGTAATATTTTAGAGAACCAATTATCTTTAAGAACTTGAGAAAAAAAAGCATGGTCTTCAAAAATATCTGTTTCTTTGCATTTTAAACCATATGTGATATGGTAGAAAATTACAAGTAAATCAGAATGAATAAAGATTTGAATTAAGGTATAAGATTCCAAATACCCTACCCATTTGGTTTGTTTTTGTCAGCAGTCAGGAGGTCTTCATAATGTGAATGATTACATACCAAGTAACAGTTGTTTTTAAGGTCAGTCTTAGAAAGAAAAAAAAACAGAAAAACATTGTGTTTCTCTTTACCTTATAAACCGACGAAGTCGGATGAGGTTTGAAGTGAATATTAGTCATTTCTTAGAGCCTCAATGATAAAAGTCTCTAATATGGTCTATATTTTGTCCTAGGATAGTATATTTCTTTAAAAAAGCTAAATTCAGTGAGGGCTGACAAAATGTTTATTAGTATAGCAACAACTTGAGAGTTTTTTTGTTTTCAGAAATGGCTACTCCCAAGCCAACTAGCATGACTAGGGCAAAGGAATGGAGCCCCGAGGCAGAAGAGGCTTGGAGGTTCCAGATTGCTGGTTACAGAGATGAATTAGACTACAAAAATGTGAAAAAGACCTCAGAGGTATTTATACCTTTTAACTGTCTCAAATTTACCTATGAAATGCAGTTAATGTTTATCTAATATGACTTTTTATTGAACCAATGGTGGGTATGTTAGGTAGCTTGCTGCGCAATCTGTTATGATTCATTACATTTTCTTATCAATGAAGAAAACTTAAATGTACAGTGGGTATGACTATTTCAGCATTTCCTTATCATATTTTTTGACGTAAGAATCAAACACAGAAAGTTCCTGCTTAGAAATGTAGCTTGTAAGAGGGCTCTCAGACCCTTAAATTAATCAATGGTTTATTGGATATCTACTGTATTGGCTAGTGTGCTGAAAAATGAAAAAAAAAAATTGATAGTAAAAAAGAACAACATACATGTACATAAAAAAAGTTCTGTTAGACATTAACACACTAAGAAAGCATTTATTTGGAATATATGCCTGTCCATTCAAATATGGTACGGCAACAATTCTGCATACATATAAAGACTAACACACAAATGTGTAAAATGCATTCAGTTTACCTGTTGTTCTAAGAATTTTTTTATCAACAACTTAACATCAGGTAATATTTCATTCAATATTGTTCATATTCACATGATTTTAAAGAAAATTCAATGTTCATAATGATTGGGTATTCCTCTAGAAGAATTTACTTTAGCAGGACTGTGTACATTATATTATTCAAGGTATCTTTTCTTCCATTCTTGCTATAATCAAAAAGGATACGATTGTGTTTTTACTATGGTTTCAATTGTATTCATGTTTTTGGTATAATGTGTTATATGTGTTATAGACAAATGACCATTCTTACAGACATGAAAGTTTGTTACAGACAGATGTGATACATCTTTGAAAAGACAGACCAAAGCAGGTTTCGAAACTCTGGCCCTCCCGCTTAAAAAACCAGTGCTCACTGAGCCAAAGAATCAAATTATTTTATGTTGTAATCATACAAATACCATATGCTGGTGTGCACTTAACCATAACATCATAAGCAGATTATTTTGTGAAATAAAAAAATCTTCATAAATGTTTGAAGGATTTGGTTCAGACTTGCTCTAGCTATCAATTTTGATGTGAAATTGAACCGAAAGGCTGGATTTTTTGTTTCAACTTTCCTTCAGCATTATGACAATTTGAGTTATAACCTGTAATGCCAGATTAGGGGTTGTCTGTCACACAGGCCCCGATCATGTCCCACTCTTTGCCCACTCAATTGTACAAGAGGGACTCACATAGTCACTTGCTTGGGGAATTACTCATAGCTCAGGTAAAGCAACTCACATGTGAGGTCTGGGACTCCATTCAGTAGTAACCTGGTGACAGAGGGGTCAGCCCAGTGATGTTGGGCTTATTTGTCCAAAGCAATTTCAATACAATTCTATCCAATTTTCTGATGTTTTATTTTGTAGATAATATCTAATAGCAAACACATATATATTTATAACAAGTAAGTCCAGATTTTCTACTAAGGTAATTTTTTGATATTCCGTTATTTCATAAAAATAAGTTCACAGTTCTATTTGATGTAGCAGACTACCTTCAGTCTTAAATTATGCCACTGTGGCTTAGTTATGCCACTAGAACATTTTATGTCTTATTCCTGTGAAATCTAAATCCAAAAAAATCTAAGTTCTCATTTTTTCTTCTTCCCTTTTTTTCTCCCTTAAAATTTAGTATCTTACCATTAAGTACCAAAATGAAGTAAAAGATGTCCAATCAAAATAAAGGGGCTGGGCCCTAAAATATTATACTGGAACCAATGAAATTCTAAAATGTAAAAATATGTTTTTGACACTTGAGCAAAATTACTATTGAAACTCAAAAATGGCTTAACAATTTTTAGTGGCAGCTGACCTATCATGTAACAATATAAAGGTGCTAAATACTTTTAGATAGATAGGAAGTCAAATAGGCTATAGGGCTTCAAGATTTAACTATTTCCATTTCATTACAAAAACAACACCACATGTTTGTGTTTAAACAATCAGTTAAATAATACATATTTAAGAAAACAGAAGATTTTCTGTAACAACTAAGAAGAAAGATATAAAACGTTTATCCAAATATGTTGTGAAAGTTTTTTGCACCTTTCCCCCTTTATGTATTTTTTTTTTAAACATCTTATTTCAAAATTCAAAATTCTTAATTATTAATTAAATTCATAAAAATTCATATTAGACATTTTTCCCTAAAATTTACCTATTACAGTTGTCAGTGACATAAGAATGTTAAACATCTTATAATAACACAGGGTTGCTTTATCCATTGACTAAATTTTGGCCATATGTATATATAATCAGTTATAGTAGATGTTTATATATATTTTTCAGGTAGACAGATGGCCCCACAATGGATATGTGAAGAAGCTGCAAAGAAAAGATGGCTGCTGGTACTATTACAATAAAGGGAGAGAACTCTTGGACAAAGATATACCAAAATGCAAATTATATGTATACTGAATCTCAAAAACACAGAGGACAATTTAGTTCATGTACATTGCCATTTAGATTGTGTTGAACTGTTTTCGATAAAAAGTAGGTTTCCTCTAGGTCTTGTTTGTTTTTTGTTTTTTTCGATAAAAAACAAAAAGGGAAATCAAAATTGTTAAAAGTGTAATTAAGTAAGAACATGTTTCCACAATGTTGGCATCAACAGTGATTTATTTTTTTTCAATTCTGTGAAATATTTTACTTATGCAGTTTTGACTATAAGAAATCTGAACCCATCAACACACTGTTCATTCAGAATCAAAATATTTGAATGTATGCATATTTGGAATATTGATATATACTGGCTGCATTTCATTATTTAGTTTCATTACTTTGCAATTTGATTATTCATTGGAAAGAGAGAAAAAAATGTTTTGATTTTTTTATTTGAAAAGTTTAAAGCAGAGATGGCTTCTTTTCAGGAAGTGGACTTTAAGTGACTAATAGAAAATTAGCACCAGGCTTTTTCATTTTAAATAATAGGTTGGTGTCATAGATGAAGATCTGGCAGGGCATAGGAATTCATTGGGTGAGCTGAAGGCGAACCCGATAAATCTCAGAGCCAAGCCAGATAAACTTTTTTCCATCAATGACACCAACTTATTATTCCACTTATCCTGTTAAATTGTTTCTTTTGCTTTTTACTGACAAAAATAGTCCCCCTGATCACATGACCAGGTAACTGTATATCAACGTCATGTGATCAAGTGCCATAGTATAAGGCACCTTGTTATTAGTTCAAAATTGTTTTTAGTGACAGGATAAAAAGGTATATTATTATTTTAAGGCAAACACTGTAGATTGAAATTTGTACTTACAAGGTCTTCTGAATATTATTAACAAAAAAGTTACTTTGAATTTTTCATTATTTCTGTTAGACTTCTATTGGGAATACAGTGAGCAGTTCTGGAATTAAAACTTAAGGAATTTTGTTTGAATAGTCAGTTTGATGTCCTAAGGATATAACTGTAAATATTTGTAAATCTGTCATGTATTCCCTAATTTTCATATTACAGGCATGTCACAAGCATTCTTAATTTCATGTTTATGACTGAACGAATGAGATTTCATTAAGAATAGGTCACTTTATAATATAATGTGTCACTTGTGTTTTAAGATGTAACCTGAAACTGTTTTTGTGTTCACCGATTTTGAAATACATTAATTTTTTATGTTTCATTAAACATATGGATGCAAGGATTGTTGAATAGACTGCTGACTTTGTTCTTTACAAATTATATCTTTTTTCATGAAAAGTGTACAGTATTCAAGAAAACGATATAACTGATTACAAAGATGTCTGAAAAAAAAGATACCTGAATATTTATTGCTGCACCAATGTATACTTAAGAGTAACTTTTTAAAAACTTGTGCAGACAACCTAAAAATAGCATGGTATTTATACAGATAAAAGAACCAATTTTGAACAAAAGTTTAAAAGAGAAACTTAGTGTTAACATTAGCAAAATGTTAAGCTGCTTTTTAGAGATTTAAAAGTACAACCTTCTAATATTTAAAGATAGATGATCTTCTGAGTATACATGTGATTTTTGTGACATTTTATCCTGAAGTGCTAGAAGGCACTGCCACATTTTTCTGCACATATATTTTTTCTTTATTATTTTGAACATGATGCAATGGACTTTTTATTCCAGAACTTTGCCAGAGGATATTTGCCTCACATGGAAATATTTTTGTCTGATTAAATATGTTTGTAAAAAAAAATGCATTTGTGTATAATTTTAATTGACCTCTATCAGATTGTCTATGAGTAGAAAAATTGTCCTGTTTTCACTACTGGGCTATTCTTAAAGAACTTCCAAAAATTATAAGTGGTATAACCAGTTTTGAAATTAATTACCTGTTAAATGCAGTCACCTGCCAATATATATGGAAACTAGACTGAAATAATACAGAGAATTTACAGTGTAGACTTGAATATACAGTGTAGACTTGGTCAGTACTTAGATTTTAGTGAGCTTCTGTTGTTTTACATGAAAAGTCTGAAGACCCCAGTTCGCTGTTTAAACTAGGTGTTTGCGTGCAGCAAACATGGAATAATGTTGTAGTGTTATTATCAGACCCAAACCCCGACCCACTACAAGAAAAAAAATGATTGTTTCTGCAGAATATTCTAAAGGTCGACAGGCTCAATGGAAATGATACACTGACCTCTGTTAAAATGAAAAATAATAGTGGTTTTATGAAGGAAACCTTTCCCACCATACACAGATTAAAGTCGCCAACTGACGATCTTTGAAGAATACAATGGTAGTAAAATTCTACAGAAATGATTGGAATTGTTCTAAACGTATGGCACTTGGTTGGCATGCGTTTGAAGCTGTCGATTCTGACGTCGATCAGGGGATCAAAAATGATGACTGCTTTTTTCATATAAGAGGGACAAACTCGTAAATTTAGAGCACACCATTTCCTTCATGCTCATATAAATGGGAATGATATTAGATGAATTACTGCCCGATGCAAGGTTGTAGTCTAAAGGGAACAAACAAAATATGCAGTATAACCCCGGTTTGTTATACGTTATAGCCCTTTAAAGAAAACGTAGGCACGGCTCTCATTCCCTAAACATGAACAGGTTAAATGAAACCGAATACTTTTCTGTTTAGTCATTCGAAAAAAGACGAAGTTATACCATATACAAATTCATCATAACTTTACAGGCCTTGATGGAAGTCATTCCAAATAAATTAATATTTCTCACTGAGCCCACCACAAAATCGAAAGTGTATTAATTCGTTTCATATTAAAATATACGAGCGTGGAGTTCATATAGACCTCCTGTAATACAGTTTTTATTACCTACTTTGGAAACTTCACAGTTTATGCTGTGAACGGTCCACTTTGATGAAAAGTTGTAACAGGTTTAAAATAACGCAAGCGTTAACAACAAAACTAACCTTAAGGTAAACTTTACCTGCCAATCGATTTTGAATTTGAACACTTTTGTAAGGGGGGACAAATCTGTTTAAAACACTGTATTACGGTGATACTTGAGTTATAAGACCTGCATTCAACCCTGAAGATCAGACACATGGTGAAAAGTGTACATATAGAGACATAACGTCTGAAAACAATATCTGTCTGTTGGTGGACAGGAGGGTCGAACTTCCGACCCAGGGATTAGGCCTACCTTAAGTTGGATTTCTTTTCCCCATACAGACGGATTCAGATCTCAGTTTTGACAGCTGATTGGAACTATTTTCTCAGCGGACGTTTCTTCAAAACCGTCACACAAACAGGTGTAACCACTATAGAAAAGTCATATTTGTGTTCTTGTCCTGTGACTAGTAGACTATTGCATCAGTTAACACTTCTCTAGTAAGCCATTTGTGTTTAGGTATAGTCTGTGTCTAGGCAATACCGCTGACCTCAGACAAATAACTGGGCACTACGAAAGGAATTTTATCAACAGCCCTATATATTTAAATTGCTATTCTTATCGATAACTATATCTCGGTCCATTGTCCGTGGTCCTTAGTGATTTAGATGGGTACCTAAATGATAAAAATATCATATGCATAGCAGCGTTGGAATTTGTATAAAATGTGAGATTTCAACGGCTACTCTTCAATAAAGAGGTACGAGTGTTAACAATGATAATCGCAAGGAACTGTGGTGCGCTGACATTCTGAGTTTTTCTCACTCAGAAAATCAGTTAAAATAAATTATATACGTATATTTATAATGAACCGTGTTGAATTGTAATTTTAGACTAAGCTAGAAGTGAAAGGTTCAATGGAAACCTTGTCTTGCTAGCTAGTATACTATAAGTGTGTACTCAATGGTTGCTCAAGTACTCAATAACTTAACTCCATGGCCACCTTGAAAGGTCAAATTGTTTCTTAAATAGTACATTTATTTCCTACGAAAGAATATCAGTGAAAAAAAAGCGGATTTATGCGTATTTCGCATTTTATTTACCTTTTCTGACCTTTTTGCTGGTTTATGAAAGTGGTAACTTAGGTAGCGACATGACCTTATATAACGTGATATGGCATGATGGCAGGTTTGACATGACATAGTGTAGCATGTCGTGACATGAACCTGCGATCTCTGGCTCGACAGCAGAACATGTCAAGCAACGAATGAATTCAGCATTTTTAAAATAAAACACAAATCTTTTCAATCGCTTTAAGGAAAGGATCAGTGCCATCTGTTTGTGGACGCTTGTAGATTTAGATACTATACTTAAAGCCAATATCAATGAGATTTCATCTTGTTGAAGGATGCTGCCACACTTCCTTGTTTCTTATCTCCCTTTATGATAACATGTTCAAACACTTTGCAACGGTCTTTTAAACGAAGTAGCCCGCATTTATAGAAAACTGAACAGAATTCGTAGACTTCCTTGTTTTATTTTGCAGAATCCTTGCCAAGATAAATAGAAAAAGAGTAATGCAAAACAAAAAGGTCGAAACTCAAACACTAGGTGTAAAGTGTCTATATATTTACTTAAAGAAAAAAAGAAAGGATTAAAACAAGATAGCAAACTATTATTGAGAAATTAATCACAGGATTTTTCGAATTTGTTTTTTTACAATCTGTTCACCTTTGTTTGTTTTACACTGACAACAGACATAGAAACTCGAATATTTTCTCATTTTAGATGATAAATTCTAACCAATATTGGTGCAAAGATAAACCTGAAAAAGTCTGAGGCAAATTTTTGGTCTACTGGTTAAGGTTTTATTAAGGTTGTGATCACATTCAATGACAGAATTTTAAGGGGAGAAAGAAAACAAACAAAAATGGTATTAACGATAAATGAACTACTACAATTACAACTGTTTTTTTTTTTTTGTTGTTTGTTTTTTGTTGTTGTTTTTTTTTTTTTTTTTTTTTTTTTTTTTTTTAGATTGACAACTTAAATATATACTTAGATAAATTGCATTAATAAAATGATGTCTTTTTTAGTATCCACGCTACTGTTAAGAAGTCACAAATGTAAGGACAATCAACACCGCTTACATTTGTCCAAAATGCCAATGGATATTTGTTTTATCCTATTGAGAGACAAAATTATAATCTCTAAGTTAAATAAACAAAACCTACTTTATGCAAGCAACTTAATCAGTGTCATGCGGTAGAAATCATTTAGAAGTTATAAATGTTAAAAATTCTCAAGGTCAAAAGTGAGCGTTAAGCCTTTCTGTAGGAAATATAATCTTCGTTTATGTGCTGTCAGGGGTCATATCGTCAATACTGTTTGTTTATTCATCCCAAAAGTATGTATACTTCCTGGTAGGTTGCCTCCTTAGAGTATAGCTATAATGTCATTGCGTTACAATGTTTTACAAAGTTATTTTAAAATTGTAGGTAAATTTCAAATTATAATATAATTATAATATAATATAAAGTCAAATGACCCTGTTAAAAAATAGAGAAAGAGAGAGAGAGAGGGGGACTGGTGTGAATGTACTATTTTAGAAAGAGGAACATATCTCATTTAAAAAACTTCAGTCTAGAAATGAAAAAAAAAATGTTTAATTCTGACGCACGCACGCACGCACGCCCGCACGCACGCACGCACACACACACATAGTCGGTTACCCATATGACTGCAGAGATAAGTTATTTTATGTTTTTGGGGATAGCGCAAGATACAGAGAGCATCCCGTTCCAGAGACATCCCTGTTTTTGTTGTTTTTTTTTTTTTTTTGTTTTTTTTTTTTGTTTTTTTTTTTGTTGTTTTTTAGTTGTTGTTGTTGTTGTTGTTTGCATGCTCATCGTAAAGCACTGATACATGGGACCTCAGTTTAACGTAACATCCGAAATACAAACAAACAAAAAACAAATAGTAATGTTAGTGGAGGAGTGGGGTATTGATCCCGAGACCCCAGTCCAGCCCGTTACCACTGAACCACTGAACCGCTCCTCAAAATTCACACTTGCGCGGCTCGCGCTTTTGAAAGTAGCTCGCTTTTGAATTTAACTCCCTTCTTTAATAGCGAATAATGAAAATCACGTGATGTAATAACGGGCCCGTGATTTAGTTATAACGCATCTGCACCCTTACCCATAATATTATCTACGTTACACTCACGGCTAGGATTTAATATCTCTTAATTCTCATAATTCTCTTAATGTTGTTCCAATTTTGCTGGCTTCTGTAGACTAGAGCATCACTCTTTAATGTTCATGATTGATCAAAGTTGGAACAAATGTTTTAAAAAAGGAGCATTCAAAAGGGTTTTAAATTAAACTTTGCTGTGAACCGAACCAGATAAAGATAAATGGGATGGCCATACAAGCTAATTTCAACACGAAAATATAACAGCTGGATGTCCTCTAGCAAAGGTGGCCGATGGGGATAAGACCAATAAATGCACACTATGTTTTGATCCGTACTATAAAAATAGAATAGTATGCTTCAGAGCTTTAGAAGTAATTTTAAGCATATCAAAAATGGAAGCGGATTGTCCAAATAAAACCTCAATAAGTGAGCGAAACTAAGGATAGAAAAATCTAGAGAACTGGTGTATTTTTTAGAGATACAAAACAGATATGTATTTAAATTTTCACGTCAATACACAACATATTAAACAGTTTACGTTAACACTAAACAATTTGATAGGGTAAGAAATAATTCGGTATGATACGATATGATTCGATATGAATCGATGCAATTCGGTGCGGTTCGATCAGACGCGATACAATATAATGATAATGCAGTATAAAGTTCTGCTATCTGACAGGTGAGTGAAGTTCTTGCATCTTTAGACTTCCATTTTTAAATAAAAATTAAATCCTGGATGAACTTTTGGACTTGGTGATCGGGGGTCTTTTCATCACTTTGATTGATAGGAAAATTGGCTACGCCTAAAATCATTTCCATTCATCTTTTCTCTCGATCTTTTGATGAAATTCTATGTTTACTTTACTTATCTTATCAGACTTATTCAAATATGGCCAGTCGACTGATGAATTGACTGCCGGATTATTTATCAGGGAAAAATTTGTCGAAATTTGTAATTCATGGCTTATAACACTGATAGGTTTATTGTATAGCCTTTCAAACTACAAAAAAACGGTAAGAAACTTATCTAAAATGGGGATTGATTTTTGTATGTTTTAAACAATTTCGCGTTTAAATTAAAAGTTTTCTCATTTCGGGTGGGTGCGTGATTCAAACAGATGTGTCAGGTCAAGGGTGAAATCGTTGCCAAAATTGTTTAGAAATTTACATTTTTTTAACATGTGACAGTAAATTTCTTGGATCATCAATCAATTTAAAAAAATAAATCCAGGACATACTGAAGATCCACTTGTACTAAGTAACAACGAAGTATTCTTACTTTTTTTTTCATTTTTGAAACCCTAGTTATTTTAAATCAGGTCATACAAGAAATCTGTAAGAAAAATAAACCTTATGTATTATGCTATTACTTCAGGTCTGAAGAAAAAGGCTGGTTTTTGTTTCCAGTCTGGTTCATCATACATATTTAACAGTACACTCACAAAGTATAGCTCCACCTAATCCTCCATCATCATCATTATCATAAACATCATCATCTTCTTCTTTATTATCATTATCATCACCGTTATCATCGTCGTCGGCATTGACATCATAATATCATCATGATCATCATCTTCTACTTTTCTTCTTCATCATCATCTTCTTAATCTTTTAACGTCACTCTCTCAATGTTTACATTATTATCAGATAAATACTTCGCCTCAAACTTTTCAACAACAACAAAAAAAAGAACTATTTACAGAAAAAAAATGCCAACCAAGTAAATGGATAACACAATTTAGAATTCCATGAATGCACACTTGCTTAACAAAACAAAGGTGATAGATTTTATATGTGATTGTAACCTAGTAACACGTTAAGTACCCATGAATGTGGCCGTCATTTCATTTGCTAGACATTTTAGACACTTAGTCATGAATTAACCTGTGATACCATAAAAATGCCCATTGAAATGCATCGGTCAATAATTGGCATGTGTTTTGATAAAAATAATTATCTTTTAAAGTATCGCCACCATCATCGCGGTTTGAGGTCATCTAAAACATCTTATTTTCTGATAGGCAAAGGTTAAAATCTGTTTCCTAGCTGAAATGAAATTAGAAGAATTCTGGGGAACAAAATGATCTTAAAATATAACGATCAAGACACGATGAGGACAAAGTGACCCTGAAAATTTCAAAAACTTCAGTTTGCACTGATATGTACTTTTTGAAAAACTAACTTCACCAATCTTTTAACTTAAATAGTTACATTCATTATGAAAAAAAATGTTTTACTCCTATGTATGTAGGTCGAGGGTATCCCACTCCTCACCTAGCCGAGTAAAAAAATAAGTCATCTTTGCTGGGATATTTTTTTCACTTTTTTTGTTGTTTGATTAACTCAAAGATCTAAACTATGATACTTTACGTCTTTGATTAACTCAAATACCCATTGCTAAGACTCGTTTGGCAAAATGCCGTCAATTGGTACCTTACAATATTACGACATCGTTACGACATCGAAATCGAAGAGGTACGGTAGCACCCGATAACACCTTTAGTCACACTAAATAGTCTGCAGATAAGCGATAAAAATTTTGGGCGTTGTCATTTGGGCTATCCTTTAATACACCGATCCCTTAATCCATATACCCATAAAAGAACAAAAAGCTTTTCTGAACTGGTTTGTTTTAGAAAAAAATAGAAATATTCAAGGATAAAAATACATCTGGATTTTTTTCCTTTAACAAATTATTGGAGTGTTAAAAATAAAAGCGTTAAGTTTCTGAGAGTGCTTGAAGGTAAGATATAAATGATAATCAATTTTGAAATCATTTATTATTACTATTTTTTAATGATTACTTTAAAAATTATTTTTTTAACTTTTCACATAAATTATAGACCAAAGTCTTGCATGTAGGATAAAATATTTTGATCAAATTCTATCTAATGCTCTTTTGAACATTTGCTCCAAAAGTAGGAATTCATTGTCAAGATTTGCTGTATATGACAAATGCTTTAATGTATTTTTAACAAAACAAAAAATACTGATTTAATAACTGTTAATATTTGTTCTCATAAAAACTAAACCCCTGTATCGGTAAAAAAAGGACCGCCTCAATAATAGAGCTAGCATTATCGGCCCTAAAGCCGCTAAAGTGATATTTTTATTTGTCCCTGCTATGAAGCACTTTGAATGGGTCGAATAACAAGGTCGAAAAAGGAATTATGAACTAAGTGATTTATATGTGTTTTATATACCTTAAAAATTGAAAACAAATCGCTAGCAATGAGCTAATGACAGTATGTCTGGGAACTCAACTCGAAATGGTTATATTTACAAGCAGACTTTAATCATTTGTACTGATTTGTCATTTTTATTTAAGCAAAATTATTATTTATTTTAAAAAATAAGTGATTTTAAACAATCCCTGTTAATTGTCCTCGGTACTGCTGTAGACCAATAAAATATACCTCAAACAAAAAAAGCAAAACAAAACAAAAACGGGCAATGCAATATTTGTCCTCCACTAACTGCCCGTTACTTGTATGACACGCAATGTTACAGCCTGCAGTTTTGGTATTCTTGTGTGGATGTAAAAATGCCATATTTGTTTTTATTTGTAATCGTCACGGTTAGAAAGACTTTAGTACTGCAAGTAAAACAAATGCTGTTATCGGGGACAAATCAGTTTGCAGGCGAGTGTAATGCATTATTAAATATTGACATATTGCCTACACACTTTTCTATGCATAACTTATAACTGCAATGGTCATTATACTTCGGAAATCTCGTAAGTAAACAAAACCTACTCATTGAGATATAAAAAATTGATTGATTTTCAGAGAGTAAATAATATATGTGTTGTTGTGCAAATCGTTGATTCAAAAATCAACAAAAGACTTTAATCTGACTACTCTTTTAATGAGTTCAAAATTATTTTTTCTGAGAGATAATGGGACTTAAAGGAAATGTCTTTCTTAAAGCTCTGTCATTTGATTTTAAGAGTAAAGTAAAGTGCTTGTTTATTATAGTTTCACCCATACTGAAAGGGCCAGCCTCCCGAGCTTATGATACACCTCTGATTGTGTACACATTTACTCCCCGATTCCTTACCCTATGTGCCAGGCGGACAGGCAATCGGTAATCATTCTTTAACTAGCTGGCGGCTCACTAACTGGCCGCATCAGAACGAGCCCCTGACTTGACTCGAACCTTCGACCTCCCGCTCCGTAAGAGGACGCCTTAACCACTAAATCACGTAGACGGAGAGTTTGATTTTAATATACCTGTTAGCTAATTTAGATATCGACTCTGGTCATAATAGTGAGTTTTAGTTTAACACAGATCAATTAGAAACACACTTATCTGTTAAGAGGGTCTACTTTTATCTAAAACCAAAGACCTGGTGCATATTGTCTTTAAAAAATCTATAAGCAACATTAAAGCTATTAAATCAGCAAAGAAATTGGCCTCATCTAGCTATCCTTGAGCTACCGAAATCGATGCAGCGAGTAATATTGTCAGTTAATGGACTTTTGGGAAATATTCGGTAAAGCTGTAGTAACACCATCATTAGTATCAGCATCCTCACCACCATTAATATATTCAATAAAAAATGTTGCTGATAACAGAACAAGGGCATTTCTGAGAAATTTAAACCTTAAAAATTATCGACATGTAATAATAACAATAATAATAATAATAATAATAATAATAATAATAATAATAATAATAACAAGAGCACCACTGGGCGGAGCATTATATGCCCGAAAGGTATTTTTTTTCCAAGTATGATGCATTTGTGATATAAGGGAGGAAACCTTAGGTTTTAAAATTAAATGATCTCCTCTAAATTTTGATTTGTCTGACCTTTGACCTACTGACCCCAAAATCAATAGGGGTCATTCACTCAATGGGTGCAATCATTATATGAATTTTGAAGTCTCTATGAGAAATGGTTGACGAGTTACAGAGTGTAAATGATTCTAAACATTTAGATTACTGTGTCCCTTACCTTTGACATACTGATTCCAAAATGTACAAGGTTCATTCACTCAGTGTGTGCAGTCATGGTATAAAGTTTGAAGTCTCTTTAACAAATGATTGTCAAGTTACATGGCGGAAATGGTTTTCAATATTACAGTCATTGTGACCTTGACCTTTGACCTCTAACTCAAAAGGAGTAATGTGTTCAACCATTATATAAATTTTGAAGTTTCTATGAAAAATGGTTGTCAAGTAACAAAGTGTAAATGATTCTAAACATTAAGGTCACTGTGTCCTTGACCTTTGACAAACTGACCCCAAAATGTACAGGAGTCATCCACTCAACGTGTACAATTATGATATAAAGTTTGAAGTCTCTATTGTCAAGTAAAATGGTGGACATGGTTTTCAATTTTAAGGTCTAAGTGACCTTGACCTTTTACCTACTGACCCCAAAATCGATTGGGGTCATTCACTTAATGTGTGCAACCATCAAATAAATTTTAAAGTCTCTATGACAAATGGATGTCGAGTTACAGAGTGTAAATGATTCTTAACATTTAGGTCACTGTGACCTTGACCTTTGTCATACTGATCCCAAAATGTATAGGGGTCATCCACTTAATGTGTGCAATCATGATATAAAGTTTGAAGTCACTATAACAAATGATTGTCAAGTTACGTGGTGGAAATGGTTTTCAATGTTAAGGTCTATGTGACCTGGACCTTTGAGCTACTGACTCCAAAATCCACAGGGGTCATCCATTTAATGTGGGCAATAATCACAAAGGTAAAAGACTGTAGACCAAAGAGTGCTCAAGTTATCCTGCAGAAAGCAAATTGCTAACGGACGGACGGACAAACAAACGGACGCCCTGGACCATAACATAATATGCCCCCTTCATGGAATATAATAATAATAGTAATAATAATAATAATAATGAAATCTTTATTTATAGAAGGTAAACTACAAACTGTACACATAAACATAACATGCAAACTTATTTACAGTATGGTCTTCTGATCCAACAATAATAAAAAAATCAAAACTATACATGTATACAACATTGAACATTCATATTTCATGTTACATGTATAATAAAATGAAATAAAGAAAAAAGGAAAGTAACATTCATGTAAATACTTTTACATGAGTGTTTCAATTGAAACAAATGCTCATTTAATTTATATAAGAAGAGTAATGTGAATTGAAAACAACACGCAATAATATGAATTAAACATCAATATAAATCTGTTATACTATTTTAGTAAAAAATTGGGTTTAATCATATATCAGATTGAACATTGAGGGAATGAATTTTGCAAGTTATGATATTTGTTGTTAGAGAAATTCAAAATTTCATACATACATATAAGTGTCGTATTATGCAAAGCTTTATAAACCATTATTTAGGTGTGGTTTTTCACTCTATAACTAAATTTAAAGGGGCTGTAATCCAGATTTGATATAAAAATATTTTTTACATAAATTAAATATCTAGATGCCGTGAGATTATAACAACATGATATTTTACTTCAAAACTGATTATAAAAGTCCAAATAGAACAAAACAGATATATTCGCTTCAACTTGATTTGAACTCTGGACCCTCATGTTAACAAATTTTTTCCAATGCTTTTACTGTCACCACTATCACTGCAACTGAAATAACAATTATTTACTTTAAATGTTACACAATATAGTTATACCGTCGCGTTACGGTATAGCACTACGAAAGGAAAAAAAATCAATTTATAATGTGATTATCTGACTTATTTTTTGTCAGTAAGTTAGTTTTTAAGCATTAGTCATAAATATTACAAGAAATTTATAATACAAGAAAACTTTCTTTTTTGTCATTTGGAGCACAGCCCCTTTAAGCCATTTTAGTTTATTGACGAGATCCGATGTAGGAGATCGTACCGACCGATTTAATATAATTTTCGCGGCTCTTTTTTAAACTGAATATACTTTGTTTTTATATGAGTTTGTGTTTTCCCCATATCATACCGTAAAACAATAATCGATCACTGGAATGATATACGCGTTATAATACAATATCTTTATCTGTTCATCTGTAAGATAATATATAATGCTTTATAACACTGCAATTTTTACATCTAGTTTTTTTACATACAGAGTCGAATTGATAGTGCCAGTTTAATGTATTATCTACATATATGCCCAATATCTTTTGAACAGTAACATTTCTAGCGTTGTATCATTTATTTTCAAAATAAGAGGGTTACATTTCTTGACCTTTTTTGAAGATCCAATTATCAAGCACTTTGTTTTCGTTAGATGTGAAGACATGTTATTAAGGATGCACCATTCATTAATATAAGATAAATCTTTCTGTTGGTTATCTTGTATTGTTGATAAAAGATCACAAGATTTACAAAGGGTAGAGTCGTCTGCATATAAGTCTATGTTAAGATAATCGCAAAGTATTGACATATCGTTAATATATATTAAAAAAAGTAAAGGCCCAAGGGGCTACTGATTTTACCGTAAGAATGTCAGATTGTAAATTACCTACTTGAACTGTCTGAAGGAATTGAAAAGTTTTTAATGTCTTTTCAGAAAATGATGTATCATTAATTTATGCATTAAAACTTCGTGGTCAACAAGATCAAATGCTTTCCTTAAAGCTAGGAAAACCGTGCCTATCATTTTACCATTATCGATATCCTTAATCCAGGCATCAATTCATTTAATTAATGCTGTATTACAAGAGTGATTTTTGCGAAAACCAGGTTGTCTTTCGTGTATTATTTTAGTATTTTGAAAAAATACCTGGAACTGTGTATGGCGCTAAAATATTTTGGAGATGGTTGATAAAATAGAAATCGAGCGATAAATTTCACACAATTCTTTACTTCCAGATTTAAAGTTATGTAGGAAACGAGCCTCCTTGAGTTTATCAAGGGAAATACCAGTATATATACTATTATTTATTATTGAAGTAACGCAAGGAATAATAGTATCTCCCGAGCGTTTTAAAATTATAGGTCCAGTGCCATCAAGACCTGTTGATTACTTTGAATTTAGTTTTAAGATTATTTGTTTTACTTCCAGGGTTGTTATCTAAGGGACATCAAAGACGTTTGTGCCTAACATTGTATCAAGTTTTTCTGTTAGAGCCAAAAAACTTTTTTCAGAAAAAAAAAGTTTTCGTTATAATATTTGGAATATTGATAAAATGCTTATTCAATTCATTAACGATATTTAAATCATTATCAATAACCTGATCATTTTTTTTTCAATTTTCGAAGGAAGAGCGATGCGTCTCATTCGATTAGCGTTTGATATATCTTTTAAATTTTTTCCGTACGTAGCTTGAATCCTTGTTGCTTTGTATTGCTCTATTACAGAATTTTTTCTAAGCCTTTTTTTATTAAGATCGATGCAATATATATTTTTTCTTCAATTTATTTTGATTTATAAAAATCATGTTTGTACTTATGTACTAACAACCAAATTAAAATATCCGTTGATGGTTGGCAGTAAAAGTGATCTACAAATGTAGTTAAAAAAACAAACACTAGTGAAGATGATATTAAAGAAAACAAAGTACGCTCCATGTAATGTTTATGTTTGCCCTCTGTCACTTCACTTTTAACTTCTTTTTAAACTCGAGCTTTATAATAGGCAGCAGTCCATTGATACACACCTAGATTAATCTGTTAAGTTAGTAAACGTTATGGCTTAGCTCTATTTGTTTATATAACTTCAAAAAAGATAAGGACAACATAAACATGTATACGAGAATTGTTGATCAGTAAAAAAGAACATGTAAAAGATTGCTTTCCATTGATTTCTAAAACATTGTTTTGTTGAAATGAAACCTGTAAAACTCTCAGTAACCTGTTTAAACTTCTGTTGCAGTGAATAAAGAGACGCCAAAAAGATGTCGAACATACATGCTCGTTTTGGTCTCCTGTGTGCTATGATAACAGCGAGTACTGTATTGATAGTCTCACCTACAGCTGCACAAACTACAGACGAAAATAGATCTCTAACTAGTATAGTACCAACTGAAGTAAAGAGTAAAAGTACTGATTTGTCTGCAGCTTCAAGGACAAGTACCAATGCGGTCCACACTATAACAGTCACTACTACGGCTTCACCAAAGACTGACTTAAATGGTATATCCACCAAGGATAATTCTACAACACAACCGACCACGGCTTCTCAAGGGGCTGTCTCAAGCACTGCAGAAACTGCTAATTCAAACACTACAGAACCTAAATACAACTCTAAGAAAGTCACAAATACTGTTTCGCCAGGGAATGTCTCAATTACTACAGAACCGAAAGAAAATGCTACGAAAGTCACGACTACTGCTTCTCCAAGGAATATCTCAATCACTACAGAACCTACAAGCAATTCTATAAATGTTGATTCTACTGTTTCTCCAGGGAATGTATCAATTACTACAGAAACTAAAAGCAATTCTACGAATGATGGTTCTACTGTTTCTCCAGGGAATGTCTCAATTACTACAGAACCGAAATCCAATTCTACGAATTTTGCTTCTTCTGTTTCTCCAGGGAATTTCTTAAGCACTACAGAACTGATATACAATTCTACGAATGTTGCTTCTACTGTTTCTCCCGGGAATGTCTCCATTACTACAGAAGCGAAATACAATTCTACGAATGTTGCTTCTACTGTTTCTCCAGGGAATGTTTCAATTACTACAGAACCGAAATACAATTCTACGAATGTTGCTTCTACTGTTTCTCCAGTGAATGTCTCAGTTACTACAGAACAGCAAGACAATACTACGAATGTTGCTTCAACTGTTTCTCCAGGGAACGTCTCAATTACTACAGAACCTAAAAGCAATTCTACGAATGTTGCTTCTACTGTTTCTCCAGGGAATGTCTCTATTTCAACAGAACCAAAACACAATTCTACGATCCTTGGTTCAACTGTTTCTCCAGGGAATGTCTCAATTACTACAGAACCGAAATACAATTCTACGAATGTTGATTCTACTGTTTCTCCAGGGAATTTGGTAATCACTACAGAACCTAAAAGCAATTCTACGAATGTTGCTTCTCCTGTTTCTCCAGGGAATATCTTAATCACTAAAGAATCGAAAGATAATTCTACGAATGTTGCTTCTACTGTTTCTCCAGGGAATGTCTCAATTACTACAGGACCGAATTCCAATTCTACGAATTTTGCTTCATCTGTTTCTCCAGGGAATGTCTCAATTACTACAGAACCGAAATCCAATTCTACGAATTTTGCTTCTTCTGTTTCTCCAGGGAATTTCTTAAGCACTACAGAACTGATATACAATTCTACGAATGTTGCTTCTACTGTTTCTCCAGGGAATGTCTCCATTACTACAGAAGCGAAATACAATTCTACGAATGTTGCTTCTACTGTTTCTCCAGTGAATGTCTCAATTACTACAGAACAGCAAGACAATTCTACGAATTTTGCTTCAACTGTTTCTCCAGGGAACGTATCAATTACTACAGAACCTAAAAGCTATTCTTCGAATGTTGTCTCTACTGTTTCTCCAGGGAATGTCTCAGTTACTACAGAACCGAGAGCCAATTCTACGATTCTTACTTCTACTGTTTCTCCAGGGAATGTCACAATTACTACAGAACCGAAAGACAATTCTACGAATGTTGCTTCTACTGTTTCGCCAGGTAAAATGTTACTCACTACAGAACATAAAAGCGATTCTACAAATGTTGCTTCTACTGTTTCTCCAAGGAATGTCTCAATTACAACAGAACCAAAAGACAATTCTACGAATGTTGCTTCTACTGTTTCTCCAGGGAATGTCTCCATTACTACAGAAGCGAAATACAATTCTACGAATGTTGCTTCTACTGTTTCTCCAGGGAAAGTTTCAATTACTACAGAACCGAAATCCAATTCTACGAATTTTGCTTCTTCTGTTTCTCCAGGGAATTTCTTAAGCACTACAGAACTGATATACAATTCTACGAATGTTGCTTCTACTGTTTCTCCAGGGAATGTCTCCATTACTACAGAAGCGAAATACAATTCTACGAATGTTGCTTCTACTGTTTCTCCAGGGAATATTTCAATTACTACAGAACCGAAATACAATTCTACGAATGTTGCTTCTACTGTTTCTCCAGTGAATGTCTCAGTTACTACAGAACAGCAAGACAATACTACGAATGTTGCTTCAACTGTTTCTCCAGGGAACGTCTCAATTACTACAGAACCTAAAAGCAATTCTACGAATGTTGCTTCTACTGTTTCTCCAGGGAATGTCTCAATTTCAACAGAACCAAAACACAATTCTACGATCCTTGGTTCAACTGTTTCTCCAGGGAATGTCTCAATTACTACAGAACCGAAATACAATTCTACGAATGTTGATTCTACTGTTTCTCCAGGGAATTTGGTAATCACTACAGAACCTAAAAGCAATTCTACGAATGTTGCTTCTCCTGTTTCTCCAGGGAATATCTTAATCACTAAAGAATCGAAAGATAATTCTACGAATGTTGCTTCTACTGTTTCTCCAGGGAATGTCTCAATTACTACAGGACCGAATTCCAATTCTACGAATTTTGCTTCATCTGTTTCTCCAGGGAATGTCTCAATTACTACAGAACCGAAATCCAATTCTACGAATTTTGCTTCTTCTGTTTCTCCAGGGAATTTCTTAAGCACTACAGAACTGATATACAATTCTACGAATGTTGCTTCTACTGTTTCTCCAGGGAATGTTTCCATTACTACAGAAGCGAAATACAATTCTACTAATGTTGCTTCTACTGTTTCTCCAGGGAATGTTTCAATTACTTCAGAACCGAAATACAATTCTACCAATGTTGCTTCTACTGTTTCTCCAGTGAATGTCTCAATTACTACAGAACAGCAAGACAATTCTACGAATGTTGCTTCAACTGTTTCTCCAGGGAACGTATCAATTACTACAGAACCTAAAAGCAATTCTTCGAATGTTGTCTCTACTGTTTCTCCAGGGAATGTCTCAGTTACTACAGAACCGAGAGCCAATTCTACGATTCTTACTTCTACTGTTTCTCCAGGGAATGTCACAATTACTACAGAACCGAAAGACAATTCTACGAATGTTGCTTCTACTGTTTCGCCAGGTAAAATGTTACTCACTACAGAACATAAAAGCGATTCTACGAATGTTGCTTCTACTGTTTCTCCAAGGAATGTCTCAATTACAACAGAACCAAAAGACAATTCTACGAATGTTGCTTCTACTGTTTCTCCAGGGAATGTCTCCATTAGTACAGAAGCGAAATATAATTCTACGAATGTTGCTTCTACTGTTTCTCCAGGGAAAGTTTCAATTACTTCAGAACCGAAATACAATTATACGAATGTTGCTTCTACTGTTTCTCTAGTGAATGTCTCAATTACTACAGAACAGCAAGACAATTCTACGAATGTTGCTTCAACTGTTTCTCCAGGGAACGTCTCAATTACTACAGAACCTAAAAGCAATTTTTCGAATGTTGCTTCTACTGTTTCTCCAGGGAATGTCTCACTTACTACAGAACCGAGAGCCAATTCTACGATTCTTACTTCTACTTTTTCTTCAGGGAATGTCACAATAACTACAGAACCGAAAGACAATTCTACGAATGTTGCTTCTACTGTTTCGCCAGGTAAAATGTTACTCACTACAGAACATAAAAGCGATTCTACGAATGTTGCTTCTACTGTTTCTCCAGGGAATGTCTCAATTACTACAGAACCGAAATCCAATTCTACGAACTTTGCTTCTTCTGTTTCTCCAGGGAATTTCTCAAGCACTACAGAACTGATATACAATTCTACGAATGTTGCTTTTAATGTTTCTCCAGGGAAAGTCTCTATTACTGCAGAACCGAAATACAATTATACGAATGTTGGTTCTACTGTTTCTCCAGGGAATGTCTCAATTACTACAGAACCGAAATCAAATTCCACGAAATTTGCTTCTGCTGTTCCTTCAGGGAATTTCTCAAGCCCTACAGAACCGAAATACAATTATACGAATGTTGCTTCTTCTGTTTCTCCAGGGAATGTCTCAATTACTTCAGAACCGAAATCCAATTCTACGAATGTTGCTTCTTCTGTTCCTTCAGGGAATTTCTCAAGCACTACAGAACTGATATACAATTCTACGAATGTTGCTTCTACTGTTTCTCCAGGGAATGTCTCCATCACTACAGAACCGAAAGACAATTCTACGAATGTTGCTTCAACTGTTTCTCCAGGAAATGTCTCAATTACTACAGAACCTAAAAGCAATTCTACGAATGTTGCTTCTACTGTTTCTCCAGGGAATGTCTCAATTACTACAGAACCGAAAGAGAATTCTACGACTGTTGCTTCTACTGTTTCTCCAGGGAATGTCTCAATTACTACAGAACCGAAAGACAATTCTACGAATGTTGCTTCTACTGTTTCTCCAGGGAATGTCTCAATTACTACAGAACCGAAAGACAATTCTACGAATGTTGCTTCTACTGTTTCTCCAGGGAATGTCTCAATGACTACAGAACCGAAATCCAATGCTACGAATGTTGCTTCTACTGTTTCGCCAGGGAATGTCTCAATTACAATAGAAACTAAAAGTAATGCTACGAATGTTGGTTCTACTGTTTCCTCAGGGAATTTCTCAACCACTACAGAACCGAAATACAATTCTACGAATGTTGATTCTACTTTTTCTCCAGGGAATATCTTAATCACTACAGAACCGAAATACAATTTTACGAATGTTGTTTCTACTGTTTCTCCAGTGAATGTCCAAATAAATAAAGAATCGAAATCCAATTCTACGAATTTCGCTTCTTCTGTTTCCCCAGGGAATTTCTCAAGCACTACAGAACCGAAATACAATTCTACGAATGTTGCTTCTACTGTTTCTCCAGGGAATGTCTCAATTACTACAGAACCGAAATACCATTCTACGAATGTTGCTTCTGCTGTTTCTCCAGGGAATGTTTCAATTACTACAGAACCGAAATACCATTCTACGAATGTTGCTTCTGCTGTTTCTCCAGGGAATGTCTCAATTACTACAGAACCGAAAGAGAATTCTACAAAAGTTATTGCTACTGTTTCTCCGGGGCATGTCTCAATTACTACAGAACCGAAAGTCAATTTTACAAAAGACACTTCTTCTGTTTCTCCAGGTAATGTTTCATTTACTAAAGAACCAAAAGACAGTTCTACGAAAGTCACTTCTACTGTTCATCGAGAGAATGACTTAACCACTACAGAACGTAAAGAAAATTCTAAGATAGTAACTGCTACTGCTTCTACAGGGAATGTCTCAATTACTACAAAACCGAAAGAAAATTCTACTAAAGTCATAACTACTGTTTCTCCAGGGAATTTCTTAATTACTACAGAAACGAAAGACAATTCTACGAAAGTCACTTCTGCTGTTTCTTCAGGGAATGTCTCAGTTACTAACGAAACGAAATACAATTCTACGAATGTCACTTCTACTGTTTCTCCAGGTAATGTAACAAACACTACAGAACCTAAATACAATTCTAACAAAGTCACAGCTACTGTTTCTCCAGGGAATGTCTTAAACACTTCAGTACTTAAACACAATTCTACTATAATTATTACTGCCGTTTCTTTAGTGAATTCCACCCCCCCCCCCCCCCCCCCCCAAAGCTTGGTAGGTGGATAGAAATAGCCCAGCTACCGTACTTTAGAGTGTACAACCCCCTCAATGTACCTGACTGTTTGCCGCAGGCTTCAACCTGTGTTACTTGATGAGGGGATCCTGCTCGTTGATTGGGTATGGAGAATGGCTGGTAATGTCTCTCTGCCTGTAACACACTACTTTGGCCCTAACAGGAGGTCAGGAAGGCCCGTCTTTGATCAAACGGTTGGTCATGCCGAGCCATAGAGCTTTGATTTTCCATTCATCTGCACCTGTTCTATCTATTGATATGTTGAACGATTTTCCACATGAAGCTTCTTTCTCTTTTTTTATTAAGGCTCTAGAAGGGGGTGGCTCATGGGCTAACCAGTTGAAAGATTTTTATTTGACTGCCTGTTGTGTTTTCTCAAGGATTATCTGTTCTTGGTAGGGTATTCTGCGAGGCCACATTAGTCCAGCCAAGTACTTTCATGCTGAGTATATTTCTGATACATCCTTGTTATGATCTAGAGTTGGTTGCCCCTATGATCATTTCCCCTTGTTGCGCTCCGAGGTGGGTGAGGAGCATCATTGATGAACTTACTCCCTTAACATGGCAAACATACAAAAAAGCCAAGCGTTCTCTGTCGGACACGGACTCAGACTCGGAAAGGTCTACAATACCAGCAACTGTCTTTTCGCGATTTTTAGTCATTGAGTCACTCAAGAAAGAAAAATCAAACACCAAAATGTCTCCTTTTGTTATTGAAAAACAACGATCTTCTATCATGGGCACCCCCAAGTCAGTAAAAAAACTTCGGAACAATACACTTCTTGTGGAATAATGTACCAAACAACAAAGCCTGAACCTTCTTCAACAAAAGTCCTTTTTTAACATCTCAGTGAAAGTTTCTCCTCATAAAACCTTGAACTCATCCAAAGGAGATATTCGGTGCAGGGATTTATCTCTCTGTGCCTCACTGGCAGAAATTAAAGACAACTTATCCCAACAAAATGTTTCTGACGTTAAAAGAATCAAAGACACACACACGTACATTTTAACATTTTTCACACCAGACCTGACTCTAAAAATAGAGCTCTGAGGAATTATCAATTCTTTTATCTCAGTTCAAACCAGTAGCAGTTTGTCTCCAAGAAACTTTTCTTAAGAGTGTGATACTTTTTCTGTAAAACATTATTCTTCTTATCACAAAACACCATATTATGGTGACAAAGCGTGTGGAGGAGTTTCAATACTCATCAGTACTGCTGTTCCACATAAGGTTTTACCTATTGATACAACTCTCCAGGCACAATCTGTCAGCATCTCCTTACGCAATACCATTACTATATGCTCTCTTTATCTACCACCAAGTCAGCCAATTAACATTGCTAATCTTGACAAACTCATTTTACAACTTCCTTCCCCATTTCTACTGATGGGTGACTTAAACTCGCAAAATAATTTATGGGGTTGTTCTTATACAAATCAACGAG
The DNA here is from genome assembly GCA_012932295.1 of Cyclina sinensis. NCBI lineage: Eukaryota > Metazoa > Mollusca > Bivalvia > Venerida > Veneridae > Cyclina > Cyclina sinensis. The sequence goes on along the minus strand of JAAONU010000009.1, from coordinate 26,432,900 downwards.
AGAACAATATAAAATTCAAAATTGCCCGAGCAAATGCTCGTAGAACTATAAAACAAAGCAAACGCTCATCATGGTGACAGTATTTCTAACCTTAACTCTAGATCATCTATAAAGAAAACTTATGGATATGATGAGGAAAATTTCTGGACAAAATAACCATAACTTTGTTCAACATCTTAAAACACCATCTGCTATAGCAACATCTAAAAAAGCAATAGCAGATATTTAGCTAATACATTTACACTTGCAAAACTGTTTTTCATCCTATGTACACAGATCTTTTTCAAAAGAAAGAGACAAAAACATTCCTCCATTTAGCTTACGCAACAGCCCCTTCCTCAAATGTCTAGACATGGACTGCGATGACATAGCAATAACTAAAATATCCAGTCTTCCACCATGGACTTGGAAATCTCCGAAATTTATTTATGATCTTGCTAAAGATAAGAAAAATACAACCAGTCCTGAAATATTCAAAACTAAATACTATGAAATCAAAACAGCAGTGTCGCTGCTGCAGCTGTAATAGCAGATGAACCTTTTTCTTTTCGTCTTCGTGATAATTCTTCAATCTTTTCAGTTGAACTTAAAGCATTTGAACTAGCTTTGGATTATATTGAAACTGATGATTATTTTAGATCTTTCATTTTCACTGACTCTTTATCAGCTATGCAAGCCCTTGATCATGAAAATACTGACAATCCTCTGGTTGTTGATTTGTTACAACAACTTTCTCATCTTCTTCAGGATTCTGAGATAATATTTTGTTGGCTCCCTAGCCATATTGGAATTCAAGGCAATGAGGCAGCATATAAAGCTGCCAAACAGCTCTAAATACTGAGGTTTTACCTTTCCATGTTCCTTACAGTGATTTTAAATCCATTGTTAATAGTTTTATACAGAAAGTCTGGCAGAAAACTTGGGAAGATCCTATGAATCAAACAAATAAATTGTTTTCTGTTAAACCTATCCTAGGAGAGTGGTTGTTATCTTCTAGACCATCACGCAAAGAAGAAATTGTCTTTTGTCGTCTACGTATTCTCCAGGGAATGTCTCAATTACTACAGAACCGAAAGACAATTCTACGAAAGTCACTTCTACTGTTTCTCCATTGAAAGTCGTTATTATTACAGAACTCAAAGACAATTTTACTGTTTCTCCGGGGAATTTCCTTAACACATTTTAAAACCTAAAGACAATTTTACTGTTTCTCCGGGAAATTTCCTTAACACTTCAGAACCTTAAGACAATTTTACTGTTTCTCCGGGGAATTTCCTTAACACTTCAGAACCTTAAGACAATTTTACTGTTTCTCCGGGGAATTTCCTTAACACTTCAGAACCTTAAGACAATTTTACTGTTTCTCCGGGGAATTTCCTTAACACATTTTAAAACCTAAAGACAATTTTACTGTTTCTCCGGGGAATTTCCTTAACACTTCAGAACCTTAAGACAATTTTACTGTTTCTCCGGGGAATTTCCTTAACACTTCAGAACCTAAAGACAATTTTACTGTTTCTTCGGGGAATTTCCTTAACACTTCAGAACCTAAAGACAATTTTACTGTTTCTCCGGGGAGTTTCCTTAACTATTCAGAACCCAAAGACAATTTTACTGTTTCTCCGGGGAATTTCTTTAACACTTCAGAACCTATAGACAATTCTACGAAAGTCACTACTGCTATTTCTTCAGGGAATATCTTTAACACTGCAAAAACAACAGGGTCTGTGGCAAAAATTTAAACACTACAGGCAGTTTTTTAATTACCACATTAGCTACATTTTCAACCTTTGTAGCACGCCTTACGGAAACTTCAGTTACTTTAGCAACATTGTAAATATCTGCTTTTTCAATAACTTTCTCATATGCTTTAAAAATATATAGGCATTGCCAAAACAGCAACCACCTCCACTGCTACATTTTATATAAGGCTGTTTCTTGCTACTGTGGACATTAGTTATTGTTGTTTTTACTACTATGTGCGCAAGACTTTTATTTTGTTGTTCTTGTTTTGTTGGTGGCGTGGGGAGTGAGAGTGTGGGTTCCTTTTTTTGGAGGGGCTTGTTTTTGTTGTTGATGATGTATTTTATTATTATTTGTTTTTTTTTTTTTTTTTTTTTTTTTTTTTTGTGGGGGGTGGGGGAGTCGCTTTTAATTGACTCTCTTTAAACTTACATTATATAAGTTATTCTATTTTCAAATCCTGCCTTAGAAATTCCTTTCATTTAAGTTTTCCGTAACACTTCTGCCTTATACGAAAACTATTGTTTCTAATATAACAAAGCAGACTTCAGCGTTTTTTATTCAGTAATGTAATTCTGATCTTTAAGTTACACACAAATGTGTGTCGAATGTCGCTGATAAAATATTGCTCTAAGAAAAAGTTTGTAATACTCAAACTGATTAAAATTGAGAATAAAAATATTCTTTCAGTATTAATTTTCGTGTCTTTATTTTGCTACCTACATATACTACGATATATATTGTATTATGTTATTGTATATAGGTCATTTAAGGTCTAGGCATAGAAAATCATGCATTCAGCCAAAAGGTTGTTATATCAAAGGCTGTATGTAACAAATTAACGTGTTTCCATTCTTTTATTTTGACTCCAAATATTTCAGAAATTATCAGCGGGCCAGTTTCAAACGGCATAACAGAATCAAATACAATATCAACGCCGAATGTTACCATGGCAACGAGAACAGTCACATCTTGGACACCTAGGACAACAAAGTATCCGCCAGTTTCGCCAAGGACAGGTTTCTTATTTTCTTCTCTTGAAATTCGTATTTTTTCATAAAAAGTATTAAATTTATTTATTCATGTATCAGAAATGAATTTAGCGCTGTTAAAAGTGCGTCTAAGAGACTAATTTTTGGCCGAATAATTTCGATGGTATGAGCCACAGAATGATCCACCGTTGACTCTTATTAAGTATATATGAACACACAGTTACTTTTTTTAAATTTTGAAATACAAGGTAAAACAAGCAAGTGTGGCTTAGATCACAGCCCCTTTGTGAGACAACTTTCGCCGCGGTCTGTCGTCACAAATTTACAAGTATTGAGAAAATTAAAAAAAAAGCAGCTGACTGTTTTCCGTCGCAAGTAAAAATACTTGTTTACACAACAATACATATATCGCATCTAAAACTTCTTTTCAGCTTTCTAAAAGAACTCTTCTTTCTTTAATGCCGCATTAAATATTGCATCTCTATATAACGTACATCATTTTGACTGTCATGTTGCTTTAATAAAGAGCATGGATCGTAAGCACGCTTGCTTATTTTATATTCTAGCTTTAGATTTCATATAGTTTATCTATAAAGAGCTTCAACGTATGTATTTTTTCCTATCGCAAACAGATAAACTTGTATATGTATTGGAGTTTGCATTGACCATCAATGGAAAATTCGACCAAAATTTACAAGAAGACAAGACGTTCATGGCTTCACTAAATCAGACGGTAATGTTAATTTATGGCATACCCTAAAATCAAGAGTATTATATTTTCTGTAATTGTAAATGTGAGTAATATCAAATTATTTATTACACAATGTCAATGTGTCCGTTAAAAAGTGCATAAAGGGTCGAAAGTGTACGTCTGACGTGAGATATCTCAAACTGTACCAGAATATGACCAAACAAAGGTTGAAATGGCGTAAAAACCCAATAACAAATCTCGTAACAACTCCATATTACACTTTTCTAGTAACAGCGCTTATATGTTTGCCATTGTTCTCAGAAAGTTACATTTCCAAACAAACATGTGTTCACAAACATGTCTTTTATATCGCAGCTGATGGATCATGTGTTCACAGCCATACCTGGTGTCAGTCTAGAGTTCTCCTTTAGGTGAGTGTTTAGACTTCTGTCCTTGACTTAAAATCATATCACTATTTCCTATGAACTATTACTGTATTTGCTTTGTTTTCTAAAATTATGATGTATGTTGCTTTTATTTTAAATCTCCTTTCCTTATGGCATGTTTAATCGGTGTATTAAAAGAGTAATATTTGGGTATTGCACAGACGATTCAGAAAGGGTGAGTTTTTGATGTATTTTTAATACTAAGAATGAATTACTTAAAGTGTTTCATCATCTGAGCGCTTGTAATAAACAAGATGATCTTATGAAATGAACAGCTAACGGAACAAATGTTTATTTCCTAAAAATATGTGTCTTTTTCAAGCCTTCGTGCGTGTTCATTCTTTTCAACATTTACTTGCATTTTCAATCTTATATATGTTTACTAAAAACATTAAGAGGCAGTTCTAATAAGTATCTTCCCAAATGGGACCAGACCACATTTTATTGTTGTAATTAGTATCTTCCCAAATGGAACCAGACCACATTTTATTGTTGTAATTAATATCTTCCCAAATGGAACCAGACCACATTTTATTGTTGTAATTAGTATCTTCCCAAATGGAACCAGACCACATTTTATTGTTGTAATTAATATCTTCCCAAATGGAACCAGACCACATTTTATTGTTGTAATTAGTATCTTCCCAAATGGAACCAGACCACATTTTATTGCTAAAGCTGTTTTACGACTCAAACTGAGTTGTTCAGACTTGATAGTATTTCATGTTCTTGAATATAGTTAAAGTGAGATAACCTATAATTTACCTAGTATTGCATGTTCTTTTGTTCGGTTAAAGGGACATAACCTATAATTAACCGGTAATCTACTGCGTATATACTATCTTATTGGCACGTTCGAGGAATATTTGATAACTAAAAGGACATATGTGATGAATATAGACACCAAGAACGTGCCCATTTTGGAATAAATGGCAATCCACCCAAAAATGATACAACAACACTATATATAAATATCGCTTTCAGTTTTGCTATTGTACTGAGATTTTTTAACTGTCGCCTTGACAACTGATAATTTTATTCAATATCCATTTACAGTTATTTGATTTGAAAGAAAATGGAACTCTCACAGTTTTACAATATGTTTCTTTCACAACATATATTTACGCACACTAGTGTATTCAAAGTGACCATTAAGTAAGCATTGGCCTTTCATATGTTTTTGCGCTTTTGTTCTACCCACTTTACTTATGTTAAACGTATATTTCTTTTAATATTTGCTTCTCTTCTTTCTTTCAGTTTAGAGAAGTAATTATAAATATGTGTATGATATGCTAGCGTAATTTGTATTCTATTTTTTGTTGATAGCCTGCGTTGTTCATTTAAAATGTTATATGCTTCTCTACACTGTGTGCATTGTGAATGCTTCTTTTTACAGTTAATTTGTAAAAAAATAACTGTTTTTACTTTGTTTAACTACAGTATCAGACAACGTTTATTATTAAATGAACTATAAATAGACGCAATCCCATTGGTTCAAAACGCAGTCGGCGACCAACAATATATCGTTATATTCCTGCATTCTGGGTTTTTCCCATGCTATATTTTAGGTCTAAAAATAGATTGCTGTTGATACTCGTAGTAGTGCTATCTGGTGCCCGGCACTCAGTTAACAAAATTACTCTAATGCCGGGAAATAAACAAAAAACATCAAAATACATTACCTGTCAGACTTCTGAGTATTGCTGTAATGTAAGAATGAGTATAAAAAGTCCTACAAAAAATTAACACATTGTATGAATGTAAAATCAGTCTGGAAGAAAACTTAGTAGAAACAATTGTATGTAGTCATATAATAGAACAGTTATTGACTAGTGTGCCATAGAATATGATGTGATATTCACCGGCCAAATGTTATATTGATCTCGGCTTCGCCTCGGTCAGTATAACATTTGGCCGATGAATATCACATCATATTCTATGGCACACTAGTCAATAATTGTATAATATTGCAGAGTAAAGGCGGTCGCAAAAATATTTTCTTAAGACAAATATCAATAATTATTGTTACCGAGCAGTGTTTTGCTGTGTGTTTTGTGGTGTTGTGTGTTGTGTAGGAAAAGTCAAGCTTTAAAAATGCTTATAAAGAATGGGGAAAGAACATGTTTGCAATTTATACTGTTGTAAAATCAACAAAAATACTCAAACAAACAAACACTGCTTATATAATTGATCTGTGGTTTACGAGTAAAATTTCATTTTAGAGAGTTTCTTTATTGTAGACTTTTTTCTATATGGTTTAAACCGACACCATTTTGGTAGTTAACTTTACAAAAGACTTTCAAAAATTATTTCCTGGTACTTCGTGGTTATGGTGGCACAATTCAGATACATAATACAGATATGCTGACCTTCCCCACCAGATGTAGATAAATGATAAAAATATTGTCTTGTTCTTATGTTTCAGGAAGGGGAGTATTATTGTTACTATAGACGCCAAGTTTGAAAAGGCGGAGCTTGAGAAAGAACATTTATCCATTAGTAATGTCCTAGAACAGATAAAAACTAATGCTAAAAACAACAAAACATCTCTAAACACAACCAGGGGACCAGTAGACGGAGAAGAGTTTGTAAATAATGTTGCAACGATGACAGGTATTCATGGAATTTTTTAAATGTAAACATGCAGTCTGTTTTGTACTGCATTATTATAACGAAATTGTCTACAAAATAGAACGGTAACATAAAAGTTCAGAAAAAATGTTGATAATGATTTATCATCACAACCAAACAAATCTGTTGATAATGGATTAGTATTATTTTGGTACTGAATTATCACCATAGACAAAACAACAAAGTTGATAATGAATATTCATATCTACGTCTACATATAAACGTTTTAAGTGAGTGATTGTGACAACTAGCTTTGTCCTGTATTTTCATTCTGCTGAAAAAATCAATGTTACCGTCATATTCCGTTCCCCGTTACATTTTGGAGGATCTTGAGCCATTAATTTGAGGTGGATTTTTTATTAGTACCAGTATCAGGACCCTCGTGATAACCTCGTTAAGTCTTCATTCATTACACGTGGTTTATTTATTATATTTCACACTTACCAGACGAAGTTTTGTCACATACATGATTCATTAACAGTTAAACAAACACATTTTAGGCATAATTAGAATAATCTTGACAAAGTTACTGACCAAAAAAAACAGAATTAAAATTTAGCTGATATTTTCAGTTTTCTTCATTTTACAGAAAAGTACCAAAGTGAAAAAGACAAGTGTTCGTACATATTAAATGCCTGCAATCTACCATATGTTTACACTTGTCCAAACGCCGAACAAGGGACTTGCGAACACAAGTGTGAGCACGAAACGGATTTATGCAATGCTCATGGACAGTGCTTCTTTGATCTTCAAAACAATGCAAAAGCGTGCAGGTAATGTAGATTTATCAATAGCACTTATTTCTTTAGGACAACATCGATAGTAGTTATTCCAAATGAAATTATACTTCTCTCGTAAAACAGATGTTAAAACCAACCATCGAGAAAATTAAGTAACTCTCGTTTCATATACACGGGTACAGATAGGTAAACGGCGTCTATATCTATGATTTACAATCATGCTGTAGAGACCTAGAGAAAAGAAAGCAAACGCCTAAACCACTGAGAAATATACCAGAAGTAATTAAGATCAACACGCATTTACTACAAGGAATAAAAAATAAGAACATTCAATTTGTTGAATATTAAGATTGCTCAATTGGAAATATAGAGATATTTGTTTGTTTTTGTGGAAGATGAGAATTTATTTCATCGAGTGAACACCATATGTGATATTTTCACGAGTGGCGCAGCCACGAGTGAAAATATAAACATATGGTGTTCACGAGATGAAATAAATTCCCATCTTCCACTAAAAAACAAACAAATTTTCTTTTTATTTTATGCCAACACGTCAAAAATGGGTATTTTATGACATTTTTACTCAGGGCCTTCAATAAATTCCCCATGGTGAGCCCCAAATCAGTAAATGCGTACTTTGGTCAAACCGCACAAAAAAAAGTGCAGACAATCTCCAATACATATGATAACTTTACTTCTGCTGAAATAAACTGAATACACTTTCATGAAATAACATTTATTTTTCTCTACACAGTTTATCAATATTTATTGAATTTTAGCCATACATACTTTAATTATAAAAGCGGATTAATACCGAGTAATATTCAATCAATTGAATTGAAAGTCGGCCATATTGGATATTGTCCATATGAGTTATGTAAACAAATCAGACATTTTAAATAATTTATGGCGAATTTCATCATTGTTCACAACTAGTTAGGCTCAGGAATTCAATATTATAACTGGATTTAACAAGGTAAATAAATTTCACTCGCTGTCACTGTCTGAAATACAGCGGATTCTCTTGTATTTACGTGGTGGGGAAATTAGTTCCGGCACAAACAGTGTATTATAAAAATGGTAATTTCACTGATTCAAAACAGTGGATTATCACTTTTATCTCACTGATATTTCCCTATATTTCATTGGTAGGCATAAAATAAATAGAGTTAGCACATACGGTGCTCACATGTACTGATTAATGGTTCATTACAAAATTAATGTTAATGTTATAAATATAAAGGAACACTAATATTGTTGTAGATGTGAAAGAACGTCATTTCACGTGTATCATGGCGAACGTTGCCAGGAATCCACAGCAACGAAGGAATTCGTGTTGGCTGTGTCACTCGGTGTTGGAGGCGGCGTCATCTTGATTCTTTTCGTTATCATCTGTATTTGTGCGCGTAGACGTTCAGACTCCAAACACAACATGAGGTAAGAAATATATCATTGTTAGAATGGTGATCCTTTTGCTTCAAACATACTAAAGAATTATCAAATAGATGTACAACTGAAACGGAAGAGAGTGTTACCAATATCTGAAACTTTGTTTTTAATTCTTGTTTACAAATAAATACAAAGAAGAGTAGACTTAATAGTGTTATTTCAAATGTTACACCTGAACTTGGTACATGGTTTGTCGTAGCATTTTCTTGTTCAATAACAAAAGAAATGAACAGAATAAAAAGAATGATTCAATTTGAAATTCTATTTTTGATTCAGTGATCATAGTGAATCCGTATGGAAGTTGTCTACAAATGACGTGGCATTAAAAGATCTCAGTTTTAGGTCAAGCGCAGAGAAAACCAGTCCTCTGTATGGAAGATATCATCGTTCCCCGGGACATGTTAATCAGGTATTTAATGTTTCTGTAGAGAAGTGGGGTATATTGCTTTCCAAATGTTTGTCGGTTTGACGGTAGATCAAGTGATTTCCGAATACAGAAATCCAAAGTCTTGATTCAAGTAAGTAGGTTTTGAATCACTAGCGGATCCAGAGGGGGGCGCACCAGCGCCACCCCCCCCCCTAAAATTCCCGGACCATAGTTGTTATTGTAGGTCAATTTTGAATATGTCTTTAAATAATGTATACTTAATTGTTCAAAATTGAACTGTATAATCAGAGGGCCTAGTGAGTAGATGACCCCTAATGTTTTGTGCTCACACAATCAAGAATAGGTGTCGATGGAGCCATGCAGTAACTTGATACGAACTGAACCAAGAACCTTCACAGTTTACAGGATGGTTGGGCATAATAAGGAGAAAATCTTTATTTATTATTTGCAAACAAGGACAAAGGTCAATCTCACAGGGGCTTGTAATTTTCAGTTTTTGGTGAAGAACCCAAGAACAACTGCAACAATAACTTTTAGAATACACAAGAGTTAGACATGGCGAGTAAATTAACCGAAGGGGGTTTTAGGATATTGGGTCAAAGGTCAACCTCACAGGGATTTGCTCTAAGAAAAAGGTTTTGCTTCAATGTTTCAAATATCTTACTGGGACCCTCAGGCGTTACAGGATGGTTGTGTTTGATGGAAATTTTGGTAAAGGGTTAAAGGTCAGGTTCACAGGGGCCTGCACTTTGAATATAGCTTTCGCTAAATAACTCAGTAATTTCTGTACATAGCTTGCTCACTGTACAAAATGCCTGGACCTTCATAGATAAATTCTACTGATTAAATGTTTAATACATCAAAAGGCAAGTTCACAGTTGTCCCGTTCAATCACACAAGAACGAATAAGTTTGAAAACTTTAAATTTAGTTCTTCTTTATGAGGAAATCCCCCAAATTTCTTTAAGGGGTTAAATCTGGTAGACAAATATTGTGTGCTGCAGAAAGAATTCCAAAAGAGTAATTATTTCTTTGATATTGAGGTTTTTGCTATGTCTGTTCATTTTTTCTTCAATTCCGTAATATGCCATCACAAAAGGAATATTACAAAACTGTAAATAAAACAAACAGAAATTAAAATGCTAATGCTTCTCTGTATTTGTTTTGTAAATACTGTAATAGCTTTTTATCTGTTTCAGGCGTATGAACCGGTGTTTTCAGGTAGTGGGCGAGGCGGACCGTCAATATTTCTTCCCGCAGACAGTGACCAAGGTTCGAACACTAATATCGGACACTATTACTCCACCATAGACACCAAAGCCGACGTAAGTACTCGATCAATTACCTTTGAAGCAAACACGATATTTGCTTAGCATAATGTGCAAATATGCAGCCAATTAAATATTTCTTTTATGTCAAACTCTCCGACTTTTGGTAGTCTTTGCTTCGCCTACGTCCCGTTTGCCTGTCCTGTACCTAAAAACGAATTTACGTGCTACTCATATTAATACTATCAGGTCTGGTACAGTTGAACTTTCATTTTATGATATTTCAAGCAAAGTGATTTTTACGATAAGTGCATTTATTTATTTCCTGGTTTTCCGTGTATAGCCTGGCTTAAAAATAGCACATAACATTTCGCGAAGTCATGACATTGCAAAATTTTCAGACAATAAGAAAGTTGCCTTGCCAACAGGTGACCAGGAATTTAAAAATAAAATAAAAATAATGCCGTCTAAAGTCCTTTAAATTTTATATTTAGTCTCATCCAAAAGAATCGACTCATGTTGTTATTGCAAGGTAAATACGGTCTTGGCTTATTAGTTTGCAGACGTGATGTTATTGTTGCTGTGGCAGACTTCGCTTCTTGTACCTTCCGCGGCATTTTCTGGATGGCATACTACATTGTTTAGATAGCTAGACTGTAATGTCTCTCTATAAATTATCATAAACCGATTAGGAATTTTCAGTGACGTATGCAGAAATCATCACATTGATATTTGATTGGTTGATATGTTGTCAGCTGGTTCGTTGTCATAGGCAAAGCTCGACATGCTTATCGTTCATAGGATTTACATGAAGTAAACTTTTCTTATCCTGATTTTGTTATTTTCCCACCGACGAATGGAAAGTTCTCTTTCATTACAGATATATTGTATTTAGTATAGTTAGAATAGTTGCTTTGGTTTGAGTTTCATTTTTCGAGTCCTTCTTACATTTTGCAAAGCTAATGCAGTCAATTGTCAATAGGTTCGTAAACATTTGTATCAAACTGTCTTGACAATTGCGATTTCCCTTTCGGTGACGAAAAGAAAACACAAACTTGGCAATTTTAGTGCATTACGTATTACGTATTGTAGGACAACCTTTATTTGAAGAATTTTATTTTCTGTTATACATTCAGAACCTGGTATGGGCTGTTTCAGATATAGATTTCAAGTTTTAAGATAATGTTTATACATTCATTTCGTTTTAGTGTTATATTTGCAAATTATTTGTCATATAATATGCTTTATAGAATTGTTGTTGATATGAAACTGAAACCGTGTAACATTTGTTCTCTTTTCAGTACTCCATAAAAAGACCACGTGTTTCTTCTCAACCACACGAGGTCTACAATAATATGTATTTCGATGTAAGTATAGATTTATATGAGTTTCTTCCCCTGAAACATTGTGAATACACCCGTAGTAGACGATTTTATTTTCATTCTTGTCAGATATGTTGTAATATGAGTATACTATAAATCTTCACTTTGTGACTTTTCGATAAATCATAGTCTTCTGTAGCCATGTCGGAAAGATATGCAAAATAATCCGAAGCCAGTCAGCTGCATTTGAATGAAATTTTATATTCTGTGTACAACTTGTGGTAAAAAATGTCTAACTACTATGCAGAAAAAAACATTCCTTAGAATCTATTAAGCACGTTTTCTAGTTTGCAATGTCTGATGAATTGAAGAAGAGGTGATGCTACATTTTTTTTATCTTTTGCGTCCTGTTGAAGTAATATATCTTTGTATTTCGAAGTAAGGCTTACTTTCGAATAATTTCTTGAAATTAATTAATAGTTTTAAAGTTTGCAGAATGGGAGTGGGGAACCTTAGAGACATGACGTCAGTGCAAAATCAACGTCATGAGAACGCGTCTTTATTTCTTCTTAAGCGAAAATTAAAAACAAAAACTGGAATTTGTCCATTCTGTTGTATTTCTTTTGCTTGCAGAATGAAGCAGAGTTACTAGATGATTCTCCAGGACCAAGGGTTACAGATATGAAAACAACCCTGTGAACACAGACAGACAAAAACATATAACATCAATGTAAAATGAAAACTTATTAGCTCCTTTTTTCAGAGATTTAAGTCACCCACCAGTATTTCGACCGACTGAGTAAGAGAAAAGGCAGTGAATGTGCCAATTGTTGTAGTAACTTCAACTTAAACAATGTTCATTGACGAAAGAATATACACTGTACAGGACAATGATTTATGGTCCACTACAAAACATACTTGACTTTTTACTAAGTTTTCTACATGCTGTTTTTATTGTTAAGTTGTGTTTTAAAGTCAACAGTTTGGTTTTTATGTGAATAATAAAATGTGTAGTATCTGACTATCTACAAATCATTCTACGAACTTAAAGACCCATCAATGTTTCGCTTAACTTCCTCGTATGCTACTCAAAACAAATATCCTGTACGTCCGTCCATTTATTATTTTACTTTTTTTCCACATTTCGTCATATTACCTGACTGCTAAGTATCATGTTAAGTTTGCTTATAAAGATAAAAATATTGTTTGTGAAATTGCCAGTAATCCGGGGTTTTATGACTATTTTACCACATAAGATTGTTTTTGAGCGTGATTTTTAACTAAAGGCATATTAACGTTTTTATGTCGCACAAGTTTTCTGTCATGTCTACAATAGTTTTTAAAACGTATGTGCACAGTGAGGTCATATCGTTTGAGAATTTTTATCTTTTTTAAAGTTCTTTTGGTGATGTTTATTTTCTTTGAATGACTCTTTTTTTCTGTATAACGTTTAGTTGACTGTAATATTTTAGTGAACTAGGCTATTTCCTTCTATGATTTTAACCAATGTAGTCTGGCTTGAAATAATATTTGATGAATGTTAGAGAGGTGTGGTCTAATATTCAAAATGAATAATATTGTTTTCCTTTTTCCATAAGGACATTGTTGTTTGGCTATTGTTTCAAATAACACACTTACTAAAAGTAAGATTGTACGACATTATGTTTTTTTTGTAATAAACATTGAATTCATATCCTTGTGTTTTCGGCTTCGATATTTGTGAATTAAGTTATGGCAGTGAACGACAGTCTAACTTCCAGTCTATTCCGTCCGGCTTCCGGCTTGTAGATACGTCATTTACCATCTACCTTTTACTCAGCGGCTAAAAATGAATAACACGAAATTTTACACATACAGAATATTTATAAACCTGTAGTGCTTTTAATGTGACCATTTGTGTGTGCAATTCGTATTCGTACGCCTCGTTCATAAGTTGTTTGCTAAACCAACGCTCTTTCCACTGACCGAAGGAATCAGTTCCCTGACGCGTGTGTCAGAGGTTGTATAGCTACCTCTTCATGTTCGCACTAGTTCTTTTGCTACCCAGTAGAAGGTCGATTCCCTACCCAGTAGAAAGTCGATTCGCCACCTAAGTGTTTTAGATGAATGATATCTTGCAATAATACAAATACAACTGTTGCTACTAAAACAAATTCATATTCCACAAGTGTTTTGAAAACATGTACATGTTCTGTGGTAACAAAATTCATTTTTGAGCCACAGGAACTCATTTGTAAATTCATGGCATAGCAAATTTATAGACAGACATACAGAGGCGTGGCGGACATCTTCATCTTTAAGCTTTTATGATAACAAGGTTAAAGCGCGTAGTTCGATTACAATGAATGATTAAAACACTCCCTTTGTTATGACGTAGGGCTATGTCTTAAGACAAAAAGCACTTTCAACCAGTATTTAAAACTTTCTTTTATCCATTGAGGATTTCAGAAATGAGAAAGAACTAGAATGACCCTAAAACTTCTAGATTTATTTCCCGTGTTTTAGCGTGTATTATCAAACTTTAAAACTAATCTATCAATCAGATTTGAATACAGCTGTCTGAACTACAGTCGGCATAGTCTCTGTAGAGTATTTGTTTCTAATCTTGAATATAATTTATCATATAAACTGATTACGATTTCAAAGCACATTTAAATTTTATCTTAGATATTCATTTTTTATTATTATTTGCACAGTGGCACTTTAAACTGTATTAATGTATTTGTCAAATGCAATAAGGCACACGTATTAGGATTGCTCGCGTGAATATACCTACGATACATTCTTTTCAACAGTTTGTTTAGACCAGTTCCTCTTGGAATTTGAGGACAAAACAATGTTTGTTTCAGTCAGTTTTTAAGCTTTGCAACCCAAAATACATCGTCGGTTACCCAAGGTGTAAACAGAACAGGATGTTCAAAATTCAGCTACAGCTTAAGATCGGCCGAAATACTGATCTATTTTTTCTGCTACAATAATGCAGTATTGCGTTCAACTCTATTTTTGAACGGAGTCAGTCTCAGACTTGATTGAGATACCATGTCTGTTAAGATATTAATGAACGACGGAGATCAGTATAATGTGTCTCAGTTTACTCTCAAAAGGAGAGCCATTTTTTGTACAGAGAACGCAATGTGTTGGGGTCTACTCAAAATATATTCCTTTTCCCGCCGGCCTTAAACAATAAACGATACTTCCGGTTTAGCAAAAAGAAAGATAAAAGACTTTCATTTTTGTTCGAAATTTGTAAAACACACATTGTCAGAAAATACCTCGAAGCAGTTATACAATGTGTCATCACGAAAATGATCTTGAAGATCTTTAAGTAGTCCCTTTATTGCTGACCAAGTAACTGTCAGACATCGTAAATATAGTCATGATTGCTGTAGTATTTGTATAGGACAAGATTAACGATATAAAAGAATGCTACAGGAGAAACGTGCAATAAACTTTTGTTTACTTTAATAGGGCTTACTGTGGTCTAAGCTTTTATGTTCAGCACATGATATTTGACTAACAATTGTTTACTCTGAACAGAATGATATGCGGTGTAGGGATGGTGGTATTGTGAGTTGTAATTTATATTCTCACTAAAAACGAGGAATTTAGAAGTCTTTTTTTCTACTAATTTGGTTCAGACCCCGACATCTTAAGTAGTTTGCCGTCCGAATTAAAGCCTTCATTTTCTATATTTTCATTATTCTAAGTTCTTATAATTTATTCTTTATTGTTTTTACCTACCTATTCAATATCAGGAGTAAAATCATTGGTAGACACGAATTTATATATTTTGTCAATAAATACTTTAAAGTTTATGACAAACAGTATTTTAGCTTTCACTTGTTTTGAGATAAACTTTCGTAAAAAAAATGAAATAAAAACTAAAATGAAATAATCATGTCCTAAATGCAGATATTACTAATCTTACCAAATGCTTCCTCATTATGCCCCCACAAAGTGGGGTGCATATAGCGTTGCACTTGTCCGTCCGTCCGTCCGTCCTTCCGTCCGTCCGTACGTCTGTCCGTACGTCCCGAAATCTTGTGAACGCAACTCCTCTTAAACCGGATGGCAGATTTTTCTTAAACTTCCAGGGATGAACAACCTTAATGTGTAGATGGTAGTAAAGGAAGGAATTTTTGCTGCGACCATATTTCACAGAATTATGGGCCTTTGTTGATTTTTTCACTAGAAATTTTGTGAACGCAACTCCTCTTAAACCGGATGGCAGATTTTGCTTAAACTTCCAGGGATGAACAACCTTAATGTGTAGATGGTAGTAAAGGAAGGAATTTTTGCTGCGACCAAATTTCACAGAATTATGGGCCTTTGTTGATTTTTTCACTATATACCATATAGAAATTTTGTGAATGCAACTCCTCTTAAACCGGATGGCAGATTTTGCTTAAACTTCCAGGGATGAACAACCTTAATGTGTAGATGGAAGTAATGGAAGGAATTTTTGCTGCGATCAAACTTAACGGAATTATGGCCCTTTGTTAATGTTTTCACTATATACCATATAGACATTTTGTGAACGCAACTCCTCTTAAACCGGATGGCAGATTTTGCTTAAACTTCCAGGGATGAACAGCTTTAATGTGTAAATGGTAGTAATGGAAGGAATTTTTGCTGTGACCATATTTAACAGAATTATGGCCCTTTGTTGATTTTTTCACTATATACCATATAAATAATTGAACATATAAATTTTACATTTGTAATTTAATTTAACATGTACATAAGGTTACCTGTAGATCATTTTAGGTATATGTACAGAAAAAATCTTACATACAGGATATACATGCTCTTGTTTATGAGCACTTTTGCATAGTGGGGGCATCCGTGTCCTATGGACACAGTTCTAGTTTTATTACTGTCATGGCGCAATATCTGTTTATCGTTTTTCAGTGCAATTTTTGAGTGATGTAGAATAAATAAAAATATGTAAATGGCTTTCTGTAACAATTTAACTTAAGAGACTCACAGGTAAAAATAACGAGAAACGGTATTTTAAGAATTATTTCCTTGAATGGAGTGTAGCCTATGCCTCTGAATGACATTTGGTTATCTTTGTTAAAGAAGCCTTTACGTTAAATCTCAACACCCGAATATTTTTACATCGAATTTTAAATTTGCGTCATTCAAAGTTGCACGACTATAAAATCTGGTACTTCGATTACTATACTGCAGTGTGCTTATCCAAAAGGGAGACAGTTCAATAAATCATTTGTGAAATATGATTGAGGTCTCTCTTCAGGTCAAAAAGTGTTATGTTGGCAATGCTGGGATATACCCAGGACTTAGAAATATTAAATTTAATAATAAAAATCCTTCAAGAGGGCGTGTCTTATGGTTCTCTGCATACCGGTCTGTAATCATATAAACACAGCCTCTGACAACTGTGTCAGGAAATCGATTGGCTCAGTGGCCTATCTGGTTTCCGATGCGGAAGGACCAGAGTTCGTATCACGCTCCGGGCGGTCTTTTCCAAACTGCATTGCATCTTACTGTTTCAAATTTTCATGCCCGTGTATGCGTGCGTGCGTTTGTGTGTTTGTGTGTGCTCTCAAATTCAGAATGACAAGAGTTGTATGTTACTACAGGTCAGTCATACAAACATTGTTTCTTTCTTTTCTTTCTTTCTATGCCTTGAAATTAACTAGTGCTATACTTCGCCTGTATTTTATTGGATCATTATCAATAAAGTCGGAAACATTCTGTAATGTAAAGAAAGGGCGTATTTGTAAAACAATCCCCTAGGCATATAGCAACTAAGGAAATGATCATTGGTAATAAATGACTACCCACCCAAAATGTTATAACATGTTTCTATATACATTAATGCATCAAGTTTACCTTGGTACATAGAACTTAATTGACTGACACATAACATCGGGAAATATTTCATCCAACAGCGTTCACATTTACATCATTTTGAAGAATTCGGAAAACGTTCTGCAATATTGAGGTATGACTCTTTTGAAGTTTTTTTGATAACTAGATAATAAGGTGTATGCTATACATTTTCGACGATACGTGAACTCGTGCTTCGTAAGAAATCTTTTACTCAGATTTTTGTCACTTTTATAAAAGTAAGCATGAAAACAAAAGTATCGGTAATGCCCGAGTGAAGTTCATTGTACAAAGTCACAAGACACTAGTATCGTGAACTACCATAGTGACATAGGTTCTAAATTATTTGATACATCTAAACGAATATTCTTCCGTAGAAACAGGAAACATTTGTAGTCTAATGATGATCTTTTTTGCATAAAAGACTAGATTGTCACCAAACAGAGGCTGAAAAAAAAATTTCAAGTTACAAAAAAGGCTGATCAAAAGGACAATATTAGTAAGAAACGCACACAAATAAAAATGAAAATATTATTATTATTATTATTATTATTATTATTTATCTATTTATTTATTATCAAAAAGCGATTGCAATGTAATGCTACAGTTTTAATATTAAACAAAATGTCAACAGTTTCTATGCTAATACCTATTTTGCTTGACTTTTGTTTTTGTCAACGAAATCAAAAATATCATTTCAAGTAAGCATGACGATTAGTGAAGGAGATATTTGACAGTGAACGGATAAACCAATATTTTTTCTGTGCGTTTATATCTTACGATCGCATTCCTTATCAGAAATGTTTGATAGCACTTGACAAAAAATTGTGATCTCTTAAAAAGTATCTTAAAAAGATAAAATTTTTGGGCGTTCCTTACCACGTGTTATTGATATATTGAAACGTTAATCACATAACTTGTCCCCGGAATAAAGGTTTTGAATGTACTCTACTCTGTGTTTAAGAAAGGATAAGAATTCTTATCTTTAACAATATTTTTAAATAGGAAATATAAGGGAATAAACAAATCAACACTGAAAAGTGAGTATTACCATGTCTTCTATCACTGGTTATAAACTGACGAAGTTCACGAGAAATTCCTAAAGTTATTTGAACTTTAATTGGATTACTGTTTTAAAATAAAGAGATAACATTATAAATCGAAATACCTCGATTAGAATTGTTAATTCAATATTACAATGGTGAGATATAGGAACTCTATATTCTGATATATCGTTCACCGGTATTGCATCAACGTCATTTCAACGAGTGGGCAAGACATGACAAGAGAGTTAAATTTTTATAACGTTTTTTTTTTTTACTTCCAAAGCTGTGTGACTTAAATGCTAAAACTGTATAAGGAGCATTCTTTAACTCAGATAGTTTCCCATGAAGCTGCGGAACTTGAGGTTAAATTTTAAAACATTTGAAAGTTTTAAAAACCTTCAAATATGACTTTTTCCCCATATTCTATTAATTTCGAATCCGGAGAAGAAACTATCCGGAGATGACTGGCCATAATGTTTCATATTTTACCCCTAAATATGTGATTCGAAAAATCGCAGAAAGGTACTCTGATAAAAAATAATTAATCATCCTGTGCTTATCAATAAACCATAAAATATTATCATACAAAATATTATCAATTAGAGAAATGTATTTTACTGTTGATTTCATCAAACAAATTGCGACAGAATGACAAAAAAAAAAAACTGTATATTAAATCATCTTATTTCTTCTTACATAAGTATTGTTGTCGTTGTTGATGATGATGATGATGATGTTTCGTAATAATGATGGCACATTTACCGTTTTATCAGACGCAGTAGTCAAAATGTTTGTCGTCTGCTGTTTCACTGCTTTCTTATCCGTAAGATTGCGATTTGTTACATTTATTTTCATTTGCTATAATTTTAGGTCCTGCAGAGGGTGGAAAAAAGTTATATACACAAATAGATTCTTTAGAGTTTTCTTTGATTATTCTAAACAACAAATACATTAATTTAATTTTAATGCCCCCCACCCCACCCCTCCAACACACACACAAACACAAAGCTTTAATTAACCGTTTCATTCTATTTAATTAGTAAATGTGCAGTCGTTTCAAGGTCAGTACATAGTAGTGATAATATCAAAGTGATAATAGTAGACAGCGCAAAACCTGTCAAATTTGTGTTTTGAAAAAAAAATACCAAAAAAATACATCAACGTTTTCTTAAAAAAAAAGAAGAAAAATTTGGTTTGCTCCTGTTATAGCGGTATTGTTTCCATTCTACATATTCAACTTACGCCAGCCTATAAACTGATAAAAATGATATACCACACAAGTATAATCAACCGACTGTTGCCACTAGAACTTGAAAATAAGGTGTATTTGAACTGCCTTAATGTCGAAGCGTTGTCTCAAACTTTCAATGTCTCAAACTACTTTGTTTATACCAATAAAACATCGATTTGGTCTTTTAAACAAGTTCACACTTGTTTGTAGCTTTCTTTTTTAATATCAAAACTTTGTAATGAAATATCAATTTTAAGGACGTGTAAATCCCCCACCCTGATTTTTATGCAAATACCTCAACGAAAAAGAACGCTATTTTATCAGTGGCCACAAATTCATAAATCTCTTACAAGCCAATTATTTAATAATTTGTCAAGGAAAACATAAGTAATCCCTAACATTGATGAAGAAGGATGCCATTCAATCCTTAATCATTTAAAAAAGTGAGCAGATTGATATGAGTTAAGAACTATCTAAACGTTTAATACTAATTTTTATGCACCCCCCACCCTCCACCCGAAGATCAGGGGGCATATAGTTTTGCAAATGTCGGTCGGTCGGTAGACACTTTGGTTTCCGATCATTATCTTCAGAACCCTTGGAATCACCTTCCTCAATCTTGGTTGTAGGTTGGTCATGACTAGTAGATGACCCCTATAGCTTTTTCAGGTCACCAGGTCAAAGGTCAAGGTAACAATGACCTTGAATAGCAAAGTAGTTTCCGATTAATAACTACAGAACGCTTGAGCCCAGCTCCTCATAGGTAGGTTGGTCATGACAATTAGATGACCCCTGTTGTTTTCAGGATTATAAGGTCAAAGGGCAAGGACAGAGTGGCCTTCAAAAGCAAAACAGTTTCTGCTGAATATATAGGGAATCATCGGGCCCAGGTTTGTCAGACTTAGTATGTGGGTTTGTCATGATCAATAGATAACAATAATCGTTTTTCATGCCATTGAGTCAAAGGTCAAGGTCACAGTGTCCTTTGAAAGCAAAATAGTTTTCAATAAATAAGTGTAAAACGCTTGGGTCCATGTTCCTCAAACTTTGTATATAAGTTGTTCATTACTTGAAGATAACAACTTTCGTTTTTCAGGTCACCAGGTCAAAGGCCATGGTCGCAGTGTCCTTGAATAGCAAAATGGTTTCCAATCAATACCTATAGAACGCTTGGTCCTAGCTCCTCAAAACTTCATGGCTGCCTCTAGGGATAAGGCGCTAAGGTGCATATATTATGTTTAACAAACATCCCTTGTATACAATTGATTTAAACATTGGTTATGTCGTCGGTGGTCCAATATATATGTATTTAATGACCAAGATTTGAAATTGTCGTTTCTTTTTTTACAGCGATGGAAATCCGTAAGTCGTTTATTATTTGTATTGTGTGCTTGATGAATATTGCTGACAGACCCTATGTTACTGGGTCCACTTCCACTATAGCAACGTCATCTGATACTGCTGCTTCTAGTGTAGCAACGGCAACGGAAAACACAGTAGAAACTACATCAATACCTACCACAACCACTGCATCGGCAAGTATATCGACAGCAACTGAAAACCATTCAGAAAATACATCAATTTCTACCACCATTGTATCGACAATCAAAACTGATTCTAGTTCAACAACTGAGTCGGAAGAATCATCAACTTTCACCACAGCTACCACTGTTAGTACCGGCCCAACTGTAATACTTTCTAGTTCAACAATAGGGAGTACGGATTCAGAAACATCATCAACGGCTGGCTCAACGTCTCTTAGTGTGGCAACTTCAAGTTTAATATCGGCCTCTTCAACATTAAGTTCACCAACAACCAACAAAAACATGACATCTAGCACGACAAATGCAGCAGATTTGACAAATACATCTTTGGCTTCGTCAGCATCTAGTGAAGCAAGTTCCAGCTCAACTTCTCCGTCTACAACTGAAACTACAGAGACAACAAGCGGAATTTCAGCAACGACTGAGACACTTTCAACAACCTCACAAAGTTCGGAAACAATTATCACAGGTAGCAGTGTCACGTCTTCAGAACTGTCAACAGCTGGCAGTGATACAACTTTAGAATCATCAACAATGTCAGTCTCCTACACGCCTGTTACATCATATACCGTACACAATGAAACATCGTCGGAAGAAAGCTCAACGTCTATTTCAACTTCGACATCAGAGTCATTTAGTTCAGACTCTTCCCCTACCACTGACAACACGATTAAAACGGATACAAGTCCCCACTCTACACCTGAGGAGACTTCTTCAGGTATTCCGTCGTCAATATCAACCACAGTTTCGTCTTCAGTCCCCCAGACCTCAGACGAAAGCACCATATCAGAAAGTATGTCTACAGAAACAGGAAGTATGTCTACAGAAACAGAAAGTATACCTACAGAAACGACATCCTCTTCAGGTTCAACGCCGTTAACAACTGCAGTAGGGACTTCTAGCGTCATAGGTTCGGATACAGCTGAAACGACTACTTCAACTGAAGAAAACATAAGTTCAAGCGAGACCTCAGATATATCTTCAACAACGACAACCAAAACAACAACACCATCAGCCACAACAACTGTCTATTCCACGTTTTATCCTACGGTTGAACCTTCTTTAGGTAAGGCATTTGTCTATTTAAGATGTATTTACTAAATACATAAAATATTTCTTATACTGGCGAGATATTTAAGTGCGGAATAAGTTAGAATTGAATTAAGGATTAAAACATTACACCTTAGTTTATGAGGATACTGGCGCTGACGCTTCCATCACAAATGTTCGGGTTAACCGAAGAACACTTAGCACTGCATCATTATTACTCATGACATGATAGCTACTCTTCTTTGACACTTTCTCGATAAATTAGTTCAAATTTAACTACATGTATTTAAAATTCTGTTCTACGAGAGAAAATCGCTTTTTTTCAATTGCCTTCGCTTTTGAACGTATTTGTTTGTAAAATGAAAAATGTAGATTGTCTAGTCATATCAGACGAATGTCTTTTATGCTTTAGGCATTCATTTTTGTCATGTACATTATCATTACATTACCAACGAATGATGAATTATTTTTTTTTTTTATTTTTCTTATTTATTTGTTACTTTTCTAACTGTTTACTACCTTATAAGGATACTCTGCAAAACACTGTATCTAATGATCTTTAAATGCCAAGATAGTGAGTTATAATATCAGAACTAACAGAAGTAGGAACTTTGTATTAAATCGAGTTTCAATGATAGTTTTTTTTTTCTTTCTCTTTTTTCTGGCAACGGGATATGAAGAGTACATCTTTATCTTCACTATTAAGTGTTGTGTGGATAAGATAATTATAAATTGAAGTAACTCACGTACTTGTAACTGATTTCCATTTTTTTATTTTAGAATCTGCCTACTACATTTTCGATTTGAAACTGACGATCGATGGGAACTATACTGATTATTTGAAAAATGTTACAGGATTCATAAATTCACTGAATGAAACGGTAATCTAAAAACAGCAAGACTTTGCTAACAAGTTTTCCTTTGTATACATTAATTTTCGTTGTACGGAAACGATCGTTAATCTTCGGAAATTTCGAAGGTAAACAAAACCTAGCCAATTTTGAGATATTTTTCAGAGAGTAAAGATCTATTTGTAAATGTGCAAATGTCGCAGACTACAACAAAAAAGAAACGGTGGCTTAGACCCATAAAGTTGATGTGAAATAAAAATTTAAATATATGACAAGCAGTCACACTCTATGACAAATAATGATCCAGTTTCACTAACAAATAAAATATATGCTACAATAACATTATTTGTCACGAACAAGCCGGATACTGAAACAGCTATACGGTCATATGGGTAGTCACAAGACCCATAAGTGGAAAATGGATAAGTTTCCTGGTTAATCTTTGTTTCGTCTTTTTATTTTAGTTATTAATGTACGTGTTCGTCGGAATACAAGGCATACAACTGAACCACTCATTTAGGTATGTTGGTTATACTTGTCCTATCTGTGATGATACCTTTCTTAAAACGAACACATTGTTTCTTCTCCTTTTTTTTTTCTTTTTAAGTGTGTGTGCATTGTTCAGTAATTAAATATGCATTAAGATATAGCTATGCTGATCTTTTTATTTTTCTTTAACAGTCACGGTAGTATAATTGTTAATACTAGAACGACAGTAAATGGTTTGGAAGTGGGAACAAATGTTACTGGCTTTTTACAAGAGATACTTGATAACGTTCAAACCAATATCACCATGCTGAACACTTCTGAAGGAAAAGTAAATAATGACAGCAATCTTGAAGACAGTATCAGAAAAGTGATTGGTTTGTAGATATAAGTTATTCTTTATTCACGTGTAAGTCACTTGTAAGTCAAAGAACACAAAGGGGGATAATTTGGGGAATAATTTAAGTCTCAGATTCAACAATCTACTATATTGATATATACACCTTGCGTGTAAACGATACTGTAACAATACACTTGATCTATCTGACCATCACATCTTATCAGTTTTAATTATTTTACATTCTTTAGTCCGAGCGCTGTTTATCTTGCTGATATGTGACAACCCCGAAATATACTTTCTTTTGAAATATTTGTAGTAATTTACCTCTTTCCTTTTTGCACAACTTTTCAGTTTGCCGAAAGTGAATGATACAGTTGCTACTAAACAAACAATCTAAAACTTAGATTTAAGAGTTTAGTACTTGTCACACGTTTCAATACTTTCTTAACTGGAATATATATTTCATTGTTATTCTCTCCTTTTTGCTTTTTTTTTAAGAAATGTGTATCTATATATTCAGTTTGAGGGGTTAATGTGTAAATGTTCTAACTGTAATGAAATAAAGATAGCATATTTTTACATTCACCTCTCGAATTGCTTTGTTCACAATCTTTATCAAAATAAATCTAAAATCGTCTGAATCTTCAATCATTTTATATTTACGTTTGAAATTATCCTCTCAGAGCAGCTAAGGGAAATAATAAGAAGGGTAAATGAAAACCTATCACTTAAAGATCAAGTATATATATTTATGTGCGACGTTTTATAGAGCTGAACGACCCATGCACCTTTATGACTGGAGCTTGTCCACCGTCATACTATTCCACGTGCAAAAACAGTGAACTTGTGACGTGCAGACATAAGTGTGATGAACAAACTGGTGATTACTGTGGGAAAAATGGACAATGTTTCTTTGATTTAGCCAACAACTTAAAGGCTTGCAGGTAATTTGAATAACAACGCAACAATACACATTTATTTTTATACAACGAATGATGCCTATTTTAGACTAATTTGGTTTTTTTAATGCTCGCACTAAAGTCTCCCAGCAACCTTCAGGATAGGAGTTAGTCACTTCAAGTGATTTCACCACTCCATGCATTATCCTTTCCATGCCAATAAGCTAATTTGATTGGAATATATTATATTAAATTTAATAATAACTGCACCACCTTTACAATAAATAGATCATTTGACACATGTTCATCCGTTGTATACGTATTTAATCAATAATTTGCATAACGGTAAGCCTACAACTGGATAAACTTTTCATATTTACTAATTTGAAAACCAAAAAATTAAAATTCTTATTCTGCTCGTGTCTATTCCACTTTGACATGTTAAATATTCCACTCCTATCAGTTGTATTCAATTCTGTCTTCCGTCCATTCTTATTCTAATGTCGTCCATTTCGTTCTGACCGATTCTAATATTTTCTTCTGAGATTTATTCTTTAAATTTCTATTCTACTTTAATGGTTCCTTATAAGTATGCCGGTCTGTTACGTTCTAATTGAGTTTATTAAGTTCCGATCCGTTCCCTTCCGTTCCGTTAAAAGTCTGTTCATTTTATGTTGTACATTGCTCCACTGTACGTCACTGTGCTGTCCTCTAACTGATTTTCGGTCAAATTTTGTTATATACGTTTTTCTTTATTTTTCACTTTATCCCGCAGTTTTTATAAGATATAAATAATATATAAATTGCACTGATCGGGATACCTTTTTTTAGAGTACAATAATTCACATCCCATACCATTTCTTAATTTCTTTTCCTAGATGTGAGACAACATCATTTCGTGTTTATCACGGAGAACGGTGTCAGGAGACAACGGCAACCAAGTTGTTTGTGTTGGCGGTGTCACTTGGTGTTGGAGGCGGCGTTATCGTTATTTTTTTCGTCATTATCGTCTGCATGTGCGCGCGCATGCGTTCAGAACCAAAGCAGAACGTGAGGTAAGAAACAACTTCTCCGGACATTATAAACAACTGTTCATATATGTAAATTTAAAAGAAAAGGAAACTGAACTAAAATGCGAAATCAGCACTGATCATTTCTGTTTACATACATTTGTACATCAAATCTTAAATTCCTACAGGTTAAATGACTTAAAAAGTAACGGAGTTGTCTAGAGAACTGAATAAAAACTTAACGTTCTTTTTTCTGCAAAGCTTTTACAAAACGAGTCATTCTATTAGTATTGTCAGTGTTTGGTGTATGTTTATACTGTCCATTAACTAAATTGAATGCCATTAACTCTCTACTTGGAACACAATAAATGACAAAAAATCGCTGCGTGTCTTTTAGGCTTTTATAAGTGTATGTCACATGCATTTATAGGGAAATTCCCTTTAACTGTGGAGAATATTATGTAAATCTTGCGACTTTTTAAACTCACATGAATCTTAAAACCTATTTAGTGGGAATGATGAAACTGAATGGTTCCCGTCACATGGTGCAGAGTTAACGGAACTAAGTTACCGATCAGCGGCAGAGAAATTCGGTTACGACAGACTGAACAGAAACGCGGACATGAACTCAGGGTATGCGTAAATCATCACAGTGATAGATTTATTTCGTAATAAATTACACATCTCGTAATAACAATTAATAGTGTGACGTTTTTAATTATAAAGAGAAACTTTTAGCTCGGTATATAAGGATGATGTTATTTCTTTGAGGTGTCGACATTAATCGATTTGACAGTCTTTGTAAGTAATATATATAGTCCTACAGATTTGAACTTTCATTTGAGTGCAGAAGCACTTAAGACTTTTTAATCTCGCCATTGTTAAAACGTAATTCAAACACCTTTTTTTACTTTTCGAGTTTAAATCACATATTTTCTCTGTAATAATACATCAAATTTAACAAAAGACCTACATGAACTGTTTAAAGTAATACCAACAGAATATATCTTGTTATTACGAGATCTTTTTTTGTGTGTTTACGTCATAATACAATTACGAAATAAGGATGACATAACTAATAGACATTTTGCTGTGATTACATTTAACGGAGATCGTTATAACAAGATAATATGTCGTAATAACGATCAAAAAATCACATTATAACCAGATAAAATATCATTATAATTATCTGAATGAAATAAAATATCTCGTTATAATGAGGTAGGAGAGTTATATCTTTTTTCTATGACGCTTTTCGGCTTCCGTAGTATAATAGTAATAATTGATTCCTTCAGAATCATATCAGTTTGAACGATATTGAATAAATCAAGCCCAATATCAAAGTTTCGGTAAAAAATGTAAAAATTATCAGGCAAACTAAATGCATTAATGAAGAGAGTTTTCGGTGTTAAAGTTTTGAGAAGATATAGAGATATATCACAAGAATAAAGAAGATATATCACAAATTAACACATTCTTTCGTGTCTACATGTCCGAGGGAATTGTTTTCGCGCATGTTTTTCTTTGAATTGTTGATTTTTTTTCATTCTGTAGAGAATAAGCTATGACAAAAGTTCAAAATGCCCCTGTATCAACGATTATATCAAAGATCTACCATACCATTCAGGGTTTATTCCTCTTTAACTTCTGTACTGTATTGATACCGTTCAGTGGTGTGGTTGGCTAAAAATCTATGTTATGTTCTTATGCAGGGTATCAGTTCGTATTCAACAGATTAATAGGCTTGTGAGATACCAAACGCCTACTTTAATAACACGCGTACTGTCTCGTAATTAGTGGAACTGTTAACAAAAGCACTCTCGGCCGTCTCGGCCTCGGGCCGCAAAAGAGATATTTCCATTGGCCCTGAAATAAAGCTGTTTAATCGAGTTGACATTGAATACTATCTAAATGACCACCATTTTGCTTTTTCGAAATACAACAATGTGTTCGTTATATTTTTAAAACTGAAACTGGTTTCGCTACCGTTAAGCTATGATTATGTGAGGTGGATGAACTTAAATGGCAGCGCGAAGCTCATGACGGTGTACGTAGAAATAGCAGTCGCCTTGTGTAGATTTTGAAATTCTTGTATTTACAAACAAAAGTGAATTATATGTAGAAATTTGTTCAGGAATGTTTGAAATTAAGCAAGTCAAACATTCTAATAATTAATAGTTATTATATGAAATTGTCAATAAAATTAATGATTTATTAGTCCTTTTGATTAATTTTGGCCTATCAGCATTCAGCCTCACGGCCAATACAACCGGAATCGGACAAATAAATGGACATCTACCAAACCACTTATTATTTGTATAAATAACTTGAATTAGTTATAATGATATTTTAAAATGTATCTACCAGTATTCTTAATTTATCAGTATTTATGCACATTTGATTTTAGTATCATAACACGATCTTTTTCATGTGATTTCAAGGACAAACTTGACCTTCCAACCTGAGTCGGGTACTGGGTACACCATGATATACCCTCCTTTGAAAAAAGACGAAGGCTCTGGTTCCACCTTGGGGAACCTCTACTCTACTTTCGACACAACGAGCAATGTATGTAAACCAGTAGTTTTTTCTTCTTCTTTCTTTTTTTGTGGATATACTTTATAATCAGCAAAATATCTGAAATATCGGGAGTTGTAGTTGCAAATCTGCTATAACGCCCATCTTCAAAGAAATAGAAATACAAAAGTCTCCTGCCGATAAGTCGGTAGACCAATAGGTTTCTGATCAATAACTCAAGAATTCATGGACATACAGACTTTATTCTTGGTGAGTAAATTGGGACTTTATTTCAGATTCACTGCGTCAAAGGTTAAAACCAGAGACACATTTATTTTGAAAGCGGATTCTCGACAATTACTTAACACAATTACATCAAAGATCCTACAGATTGTATTAACAAGCTCACCATGACAGTTATTTAGAAAATTGTTTCCAATCAAGAAGTTTGATTTTGAAGGTTCTCTGCTTCAAGATCAATGCCACCTCGGCCTGTAAAACTTAGAACTATGGAACCGAAGTGGTTTTATCTTTATTGGAAGGTTCCGATAAAATCACCATAATTAATCATTGGGCTTCCTGATGCAAATAATAAGGGGCAACAGTGCCATTATGAAAGGTCTTGTTCCGAATCTCTTCTTTATTGGTTAAGAAGATGAACCAAAATAGATTTTTTTATCCATATCAGTGAATCCCAAGATGATAGATAGATAGATAGATAGGTAGGTAGGTAGGTAAATTCGATGGGTGGGTGGGTCGGTGGATGGATGGTTGGATGGATGAATGAATGAATGAATTTATTTATTTATTTATTTATTTATAAGATAGAAATATGAGCAAATTTAAAAACACCTATATGAATTAAAAGAAATACGGTCTACATATATGTCTGTGAACTGTACAAAATAATAATTTTCTTTTCCAGTATTCAATAATACGACCGAAAGTTTCATCTCGGCCGAACGATGCTTACAGAAGTAGCGTGTATGTTGATGTAAGTATGATCCGTTACAAACCTGTTAATTACAAAATTCTCAAGTACAATATAGCAAGGTCAAATCGACATATTTTTAACAAAGCGGGTATGGGTTGTTATCTCATCAGGGCAATAAAGCCTTGACGCGAGAATAGACTTACACTAAAAAGCAGTCATAGGTATTTGTCAACTGTGGTAGAAGCTTTTTCAAATAATTGGTTACTTATAATTAGTCATTACTGAGGATGGACAATTTTTGCTGTTGCAGTCTGACCGCAGAAAATAAAAGTCACTACATGTTTTTCGATACGACCGATTGCGTTCTTCAGACCAATGGCTTAGTCAGCGTTATCGCTGAATGTATTTTATTTGAAGCTGATAGCATGCCTAGAAGTGTACAGATTCAAATTGTGTTGTTTTGTACCCTATCAGTTAATAAACATAGGTTTTTTTCCACTTATAAACAGTTAAGGTGTGTATCCAAAAATGAAAGAATGATCCTGTTTTTTAAAGTGCTTTAATCTTTAAAACAAAGATCGCAAAAACAGAAATCGCAAAAAAAGAAATAATCCCAGTTTGATCCAAAACGCAAAACATGCACCCTCAAAAGAAACAACTTGTATGGTTAATTCTTAAGTTTTTTTTTTCACTAGATGTTTTTACATGTATGACCCTCCTGACAAAATACCCAATTTAACCGAATGAAATTGAAAACTACACAGTTTACATTTAATTGTTAAATGGCAAGAAGTGCTAAACGTTAAGTATTTAGCTGTTTTCTTGTAGGGCAAAAACTTAAGCTAAATTATGGTACAAATGTACATTTCTAGCGACAATATTCAGTAATTTTTGGAAGGGTAGTTAACCAAATGGCGTTTTGTTGTAGCATATTAGGTAGGATTTTTAAGGTTTAGAAAACCACGCTCATGTCATTTTTTATCTTTTAATTTATTTTTAATTAATATTTATTATTATTATTATTATTATTATTATTATTATTATTATGAAAAATATGAGACAACAACTTTGTTAACTAAAATGTTTAAAAAAATATGATACAAAAAAAGAAAATTAAGTAAGCACTATAAATAACATTTTAAGATACTTGCGCGCCAAGTGCATTATATATTTAGATTATTTATGGTAAACATATATGAAGATATACCAGTCGAATTTATGTACATGCTGCATGAATAAATCTTAGATTTATGTCCCCTGTGGTAAATTTTTCAAAATGAATTTAACTCTTCTCAAGAGTGTAAATAATAACCAGACAATACGTATTACTTCTTTAAAAAATATTCATGCATCATGTAAACAGATTTATTTGGCATTTGAAGAATATATATAAGCGTATTGTACCGACTTCAAAGGGACTTATTTTAAATTAGAAAGTGTTCATTTTTCATCATGACAACGTAAGATGTATTTAGACTCATACACACTTAAAAAATAAACTACTTAAGGATTCTACAAGAGCTTTATTTAGTTTTCCCTGTCACTGTTTAAATATTTTATACGTCGAACAGAAACATGTCAAATACTGTGAAAATACTATGATAAAGAGCGTTGCGCAGTCCCAAACTAAAACTACGGCGAACACAAACCTTGTTTTACTATGCATGAGATCCATATGTATTTCAAGCAAAACTCAATTTGAACAAATAGAAATTTTACTTTTACTCTTTTTACCAGAAAGAACAAGTGTAAGACTTATTCTTGAGAGACATGACTGGGTAACCAGTTTAGAATCTACTACTAATTATTACGTACCAGCAAAAGATTATGGAGATTTAAAGAAAACAGACACAATGCCTCCAAAACATGGCAATGGTCAGTCCTTAATGTTACCTTGATCATTTGTGCCAGAATGTTTTGCTGTCTTTGAACTGAACATAGTACTCATACGTCAAGGATGTGACTTTTGTATGTCCTTTATCTATTTGCATAGCTTGTAAAATTAATAAAGTTCCAAAACAGATGTGCTTCAAGAAATACTGATTTAGTGTTTTGTCATGACTTGTCTTTTACAGAAAAAGTGTTAAAAAACAGTTTCTTACCTTTTCACTTTTGGATTTTTATGCTCCAGTTGAACAACATAAGTAGTATAAAAGTGGTTGGGGAGGTGAAGATTGCCCCTTGGGTTACTGCACATGCGTGAAAGGGGAGAAAAGCGTGACAAGAAGTCTATCATGAAGGCAGGGAGTTATCTGAACTTTGTTAGCACCAGCATTCCTGAAAGTCTGCAATACTCCCTGAAATTGTAAAAGACTGTTGTAAATGAGTTGAGACATAAAGTTGTCCTATATCTTATAATCTACTAGGTGAAGATTTGCTCCCTTGGTACTGCGCATGCGCGAAAGGGGAGATAAGCGTGACAAGAAGTCTGTCTTGAAAGTGGGGCTTATTTGAACTTTGTTAGCACCAACATTCCTTGGAAGTCTGAGAGGCTCCCTGAAAGTGTCGCAGACTGCTTTAAATGGGCTGAGACATTAAATTTTAATGTACCTTATGATCCGCTGTTTCAGCAGGCATGGAGAGTAAAAGAGGAGGCATGAGGAGTGAAAGAGTAGGCATGAGGAGTGAGAAAGGAGGAATGAGGAGGCATGAGTAGTGAGAGAGGAGGCATGAGAAGTGAAAGAGGAGGCATGAGGAGTGTGTCTGACAGACATCTAATATCTGATATCTAATATCGTCTGCGGGACCTAATTCGGCCCCAAAAAAGTTTTACTGAGTCTGTTTTGAGTCTGTTTTTAAACTTTGAAAACGAAGCCAAGCTCGTGTAGAAAACTTCATTATTGTTGCTTTATGACCTGTTTATTAATCAAAACTCATACTGTATTTCATAAACTGTAACAGTTGTGTGTGTTCTTTATTTTCTTCAGGATAAAACAGACACTTCTGATGAGACAGAACGACCGGCATCAGACATGAGAACAACACTGTGAAAATATACGCACACAGAAAAGCGGACACAAATTTTGTGAAACTTTTCGTTAAATATATAATTCTTTTAACTCATTTCTAATACATGTTAGCATAAACGGCCTGTTAATACCATGGTTCAATATGATCTTAAGCTGCCCTTTACAAGTTTTTTAATATTCTTTAAAATATAACTGTGCAGTATGAAATATATAAACAAATTTCAATTAAAACTCCTTTGAACTTTCCGTAATACTTTTCAGTTTGAACGAGAAGACAAGTCTGTATAGAAATGAAGCGATGTTATATTTAAAAGCTGTTGCGCTTAAAAAAATCGCATTTCGACAAGGGTCATATAAAAATACAGTCAGTCATAAATTCGATACCCTTCACAGTAAATAAGTGTGCAAGATGAGACACAGCGTGTCTGACATAAGCAGTAAGCGTCCTAAGTGTGACACAGCCATTCAGAAATGTGCTAATCAAACACTAAGTGTTCTAGGAGAGACACAATCATTCAGACATTAGCTAACCTAAGGACTAAGTGTTCCAGATGAGACTCAGCCAGTCAGACATTAGCTTACCTAAGCACCAAGTTTTCCAGGTGTATTACAGCCAGTAAGACATTAGCTTATCTAATCTAGGTGAGACACAACCAATTAGACATTGGCTTACCTAATATAGGTGAGACACAACCAATTAGACATTGGCTTACCTAATCTAGGTGAGACACAACCAATTAGACATTGGCTTACCTAATATAGGTGAGTCACAACCAATTAGACATTGGCTTACCTAATATAGGTGAGACACAACCAATTAGACATTGGCTTACCTAATCTAGATGAGACACAACCAATTAGACATTGGTTTACCTAATCTAGGTAAGACACAACCAATTAGACATTAGCTTACCTAATCTAGGTGATACACAACCAATTAGGCAGTAGCTTATCTAAGCACCAAATGTTCCAGGTGTATAACAGCCAGTAAGACATTGGCTTACTTCAGCACCAAGTGTTCAAAGTGTATCACAGTCATGAGCTATCTATGCACTTTGTGCACGAGATGAGTTACTGAGAATCCTCTCCATACTTGTCTTCCAAACCACAACAACAACAATCTTCAAATGGGGTCTTTCTTTACTAATTTGCTCTTTTCTGATAAAAAAATGGCGTCTTAAAACTTAAAATATGAATATGTATCTGCTGATTTTGTATCATTTTCCATGTTTTGTCGTTGGTAATATATACTAATGCAAATGAAGTAGGTGTTTCTCATAGTAATTCATATTTGGTCGAAATCAATTTAGACTTTTAAAAAGAACGCATCACTAGAAAAAACATTGTATGAATGAAGAGTCTGATGTATTTTGTTTGCTAAGATTAAACTATTCAGATGTTTGATTATGCATTTAAGACTTTACATTGATTTATTCATTGTTAAAGATTAAATCCAAATGAAGGAATTCCCTGATTCCGGGCATTATATATAGTGAACAGTTTTTACCTGTCGAAGATTTTCTGTTTCTTATCTACGTTTACATTAAATAATTTTTGCGTTTTGTTCATCGGTATTGTAGAAACAGAATTAAAGTTAATCTACATGTTTATTGCAAACATTGACCAGGAAGTCATTTAAATCTAAAGTGTTTTTATTATTATTGTTTATATTGGATGTATATGCTGGCTCTGTTCAATTATGATACTAGTGCATGATTTTGCTAGCAGGTCAGCCAACTTGAATTTAGGTATTGGTATTTATGTCAATTTAAACGACGTTTGGTATACAGTGTGTACACATTACTAAAGGCTGTTTCCATGGGACACCATCTTTATCATTATTATTGTTACTTTTTAGTTCTTTATTTTTTGCATTCATTTTGACTTAGTATGTTAGCGTTGATACCGTCGGCTGTCTATCTTTATCGGTTAACTTTTATTTTACATATAATTAAACAATATATGAGTCCTCTTAATCATATTTTCCTTTGTTGTACAAAATCTGAGACTGAAGGCTCTGGGCTTGACTCAAGGGCTTGAACCTATACAACTTTTCGGTGAACTTACTTTTGAAAAGCGCAAAGTCTTTGTAGTAAACGGTTATACCTTCTAGAACATAGTGAAATTTTGGTTTTAAACTTTGCCAGTCATCGATTCATTTTGCAAGCAAATTTCTACATATATGTGATCACACAGTATGCTATTCTGGAACATATAATTTGTTATATTTTGAAATTTTACGAGAATAAAGTAAAAATGGCAAATGTCTTTATGTTTTTCCCAGTTAAATTAAAACCGCAGGTGTTTACGGATACGAACCTGACAAAGTTCTGAAACCTTTGACCTCAGCCAGAAAAGTAAACCATAGGTCCAAACTATCAACTGCTCGGAACAAAAATATTACCCTTAGTAATACAGAGTTATTATTATACATGTACCAGATACTAAGCAAGGTCATAGTAGTGTAATTTTGCGTTCTGTAAGTTTACAAGTTTATTGTGTCTATACTTTGGGATAATCATATTATGCGATGAATCATTTAGGTTATGTATTTCAATTAATAACACGAAATTCCAGAAGTTTCATCCAGTTAAAA
The DNA here is from genome assembly GCA_012932295.1 of Cyclina sinensis. Lineage (NCBI taxonomy): Eukaryota > Metazoa > Mollusca > Bivalvia > Venerida > Veneridae > Cyclina > Cyclina sinensis. Next base: position 26,397,902 of record JAAONU010000009.1, on the reverse strand, counting down.
CTTAGTTAATAGTATTGATACACGTGCTGTATTCGTATTGTGCTTTTGGACTGTTAGCTAAAGCCGACAGTCTTTAGCATCGCAAATCAAAATCAGATATCGAGAGACACGTGCACTTTTGCAATGATATAAATGCGACAAAACAATATTATCCACATGCGCCGACGAAATGCATGGATGATCTCGTAATTCGTTCATATTCACACATGCCCATGATGACTTCTTCTTGTTGTTGTTGTCGTCAGATGTACACTATAAATGTGGGAAAAATGCGTTTAGCTTCTGATATACTAAGAACAGCAACCGAAATTTTGTTTAATAAAATATTATATGCGCAACTCCTTCTACGTCACTGAGTATATGAAAACAATAACAAAGGCTGAACTATAGTACAGAAATAAAACAACAACAACGTGACTGACAAAACAAAAATGAACAATTGGAAAAATAATGATATCAAGCAAATCAACAGAGGCTGATCCATAAAAGTATTCAGTATTCCACACGCAGATGCTTGACATATGCTCGGTTAAACAGGAACCACAAATTTGCATAAAAGACCTGCAGATATTTATGTCGTTTAGTTTTACGTTTTATGAAAACATGGTCATTTTGATTTTTTGATTTTTCTTTTGTTTAGATGCGAATTATCAAAATAACACACGACTATCATGCTAAGCACGAGTTACCTGTGTGTGTAAACAGAAAGGGCTAGTCTATGATAGTGAAAAAGTTCAAGTTTTGATTGCTACAGGATCAAAAAGTAATGGGGATTGAAAAATGATCTTGGAGGTCTTTAAGTAGTCCATTTATTGTTGACCAAGTAACCGTCAGACATCGTAAATATAGTCATCATCATTGCTGTAGTATTTGAATAGGACAAGATTAACGATATAAAAGAATGCTACAGGAGAAACGTGCAATAAACTTTTAATGTACAGAGTGATATGCGGTTTAGGGATGGTGGCACTGTGGGTTGTAAAATATATTCTCACTAAAAACGGGGAATGTAGAAGTCTTTTTTCCACTAATTTGGTTCAGATCCCGACATCTTAAGTGGTTTGTCGTCCGATGCACAGCCTTCAATTTCTATGTTTTTTATTCTTCTAAGTTCTTAGAATTTATTCTTTATTGTTTTTTCCTACATATTCAATATCAGGAGTAAAATCATAGGTAGACACGAACTGATATATTTTGTCAATAAATACTTGAAAGTTTATGACAAACAGCGTTTTAGCTTTTACTTGTTTTAATTTAAACTTTCGTAAAAAAATGAAATAATAAAAATGAAATAATCATGTCCTAAATGCAGATATTACTAATCTTACCAAATGCTTCCTCATTTTATTACTGTCATGGCGCAATATCTGTTAATCGTTTTTCAGTACAATTTTTGAGTGATGTAGAATAAATAAAAATATGTAAATGGCTTCCTGTAACAATTTAACTTAAAAGACTCACAGGTGAAAGTAACGAGAAACGGTATTTTAAGAATTATTTCCTTGAATGGAGTGTAGCCTATGAATGACATTTGATTATCTTTGTTTAGCAAACCTTTACGTTAAATCTCAACACCCGAATATTTTCAAATCAAATTATTAATTCGCGTCATTCAAAGTTGCACGACCATAAAATCTGGTACATCGATGACTATACTGCAGTGTGCTTATCCAAAAGAGAGACAGTTCAATAAATCATTTACGAAATATGACTGAGGTATCTCTTCAGGTCAAAAAAATGTTATGCTGTCAATGCTGTGATATACCAAGGACTTAGTAATATTACATTTAATAAATATTTTATATAAACATTTTACAAATACGCCCTTTCTTTACATTATAGATTTTTTCCCTTTTACTGTGAATAAGCCAGTAAAATACAGACGTAGCATTGGTTAATTTCAAGGGATATACAGAAAGAAAAGAAAGAAACCATGTTTGGTCTCCTTGTACGACTCACCTGTAGTAATATACAACTTTTTTGTCAGTATTCTTTGAGACAACACACACACACGCACACACGCACGCACGCACGGAAACATGAAAATTTATAACAGTAAGATGCAGTACAGATTGGAAAAGACCGCCCGGAGCGGGATACGAACTCAGGTCCTCCCGCATCGGAAACCAAATAGACCACTGAGCCAATCGATTTCCTGACACAGTTGTTAGAGGTGGTGTTTATATGATTACAGACCGGTACGCACAGGACCATAACACACGCCCTCTTAAGAAAATCGGTATTTATGATGAAGTATGTTGTGGTCTATTTTATAGCAACAAAGTAAATTATCATTGGTAATAAATGGCTACCCACCCAAAATGTTATAACATGTTTCTTTATAATTTAATGTATTAAATTTATCTTTGTACTTAAACTTTTTTGACTGACACATAACATCGGGAATTATTTCATTCAATAACGTTCACAATATAACGTTTGCAATATTAAGGTATGACTCTTTTGAAGTTTTTTTTTTTTAATAACTAGATGATAAGGTGTATGTTATACATTTTCGACGATACGTGAACTCGTGCTTCGTAAGAAATCTTTGACTCAGATTTTTGTTACTTTTATAAAAGTCAGCGTGAAAACAAAAGTATCGGTAATGCCCGAGGAAAGTTCATTGTACAAAGTCACAAGACACTAGTCTCGTGAACTATCATAGTGACATAGGTTCTGAATCATTTGATACATCTAAACGAATATTCTTCCGTAGAAACAGGGAACATTTGTAGTCTAATGATGATCTTTTTTGTATTAAAGACTAGGTTGTCACCAGACAGAGGCTGAAAAAATATTTCCAAATTACATAAAGGGCAGATCAAAAGTAAACATTTGTAAGAAATGCATACAAATAAAAGCGTCAAATAAGATTAAAATAGTTCTGTTTTTCCACTTCTTCTTCTTTTATATAAGATCAAAAAGCAATTGCAATGCAATGCCAAAGTTTCAATATAAAACAAAATGTCAACAGTTTCTATGCTAAAACCTATTAAGCTTGGCTTTTGTTTTTGTTAAAATAAGCATGACGATTTCAGAAGTAGATATTTAAGATAGTGAACGGATAAACCAATATTTTTTTCTGTTTTTTTTTTTTTTTTTTTTTTATTATTATCTTAACATCGCATTCCATATCAGAAATGTTTGATAACACTTGACAAAAATTGCGACCTCTTAAAAAGTATCTTAAAGACATAAATTTTTTGGGCGTTCCTTACAACATGTTATTGATTTTTGATTTCTGTACCACATAACCAGTCCCCTAAATAAAGGTTTTGAATGTAGTCTACCCTGTGTTTCAGAAAGATCTTATCTTTAACAATAGTTTAGATAAAAATATAAAGGAATAAACAAATTAACACTGAAAAGTAAGTATTGCCATTTATTCTATTACTGATCCAGTACTGACAAAATTCGTGATATTTCTTGAAGATATTTGTCATTTAATTGGAGTACCTTTTTGATAAAGAGATACCATTATAACATTAGACCACTGTGCCAATACGATGTGTTCTTAACAAATGTCAAAATTAAAAATATAGGGTTAACGCACGTTTTTTCGTGTTATAACATCTGCAGAATCCCGAGAGATGGTTGGTGCCCGAGCCCTATCCCGAGGGATTCTGCAGATGTTATGACACGAAAAAAACGTGCTTTAACGTTATTCTAGCATATTTAATGATCTAGAAAAGACATGTTTACGAAAAAAAAATAATAATAATAGTACAGCCGCCTTTAGGTTGTTATGGATACATGTTTTAAATATACGTTCCAGGGCGACACGTCAACATGTTTCAACCTCTTGAGCGGCCATCTTGAAACTTAAAAGTGTCGATTAAAAAAATATTTAGAAGGATTTCATGTGGATCTGGATTTAATCAGATAATGTAGACAAGGCCAGCCATTGATTTTATCAATAATCATGACTGTTCCGTCTACGTTCCGACCTGCAAAGTTACATGAACTGCCGATTTGGGGCAAAAAAGACGTATCAGCGTCGATTATTTACAAAGGCCCTGTAACGCGTATAACTGAAAACGGGTAATAACAGCGCGTGAGCGCGAGATTTTCCTTGTTAACACACATTTTTGCTCTTGTTAAAACATAGGCAAAACGGGCAAAAACAAGCTATTTTATGCTAGAATATGTGTCAAAAACTGAAACAGTAACTAACTTTAGATATGTTCTTTACAACCACAACCAGAATTTTTACATAAATATATCTTTTTTATGCATCGTCGACCTATCTGTAAGTCAGTCGTTTTAAAGCTGTAATTATAAACAGTGCACAACCTCTATCAATTTTGTGTTTTGTAAAAAAGGACAAATTCCATCGACGTTTTTTAAATGAAAGAGAAATTTTGTCTATTCTCGTTGATAAGCTATATAAATCCAGCAACAATTTTCAACCTGGAATTTTTAAAGCTGTCTTGTTTCTATGCTAGATATTTTACTTGAGCGGGTCTTTAAAATGACGTGCAAAATAATCATAATCAAGCTGTTGACATTCGAGCTTGAAGGTGGATCTGAATTTTCTTAAATGCCGAAGCGTCTAAAGCGCTTAAAACATATCAACACCCTGTCTCGTGGATGGCAAGATGTGCTTGAGATATATCGGGATTAAATTATCAAAACTATTTTATTACCCGCAGGTCTTAAATTGCTTCGGATATCTCTCTTATTTATCGTCAGTGCCGGTTGCCCATATGACTCCCCCTACAAGTAAGTATTTTATGTTGTGGGATAGCGAAACGTACAGAAAACATCGAATTCCAGAGACACCTCTGGTTCTTTGGCATGCTCAAATGTACAGCACCGATACATGGGACCTTGTTTTAACGTTTCATCCGAAAGACATCTAGTAATATTGTTAGAGAAGCAGGTATCGGTCTCGTGAGTCTTGGGTACCAGTCCAGCGAGTCGTCAATTTCACGTGATCAATTTTTAGTATGTGACGTAGGCAACAATAGTGAATCATTTAAAACGTAATACTAAAAAGACAGATAGGCCAAAACGACTCGAAAGTTTAGCCGTCGAAATTTTTACAATACTCAGAAAAAAATGTAAAATTTAAAAAAGAAGAAGTACGACCCGTCGAGAATACTTATCGTCACAAAATCTATCAGGTCCTGTAAATGAAATAGTGTTTCTAAAGACAATTTATATATGCAAATAAGCATCAACCGACAATATCTGAGCAATGGTGTAGAGCCTTAAGAAGACGAAAGTAGGTATTTTTATATCCGTCCACGAACACAGTCAAGTTATACGTGAAAAATTAACAACAACTTTTCTTTTTAGCATTGGTGCTAATATTTGCATAATTTTGGCTATAAAATTATATTTTTATTAGTGGGCGGTATCACAACTTTCATTCGCTCTATTTCTCAAAAAACATGTTTTTACAATATCCATTGTATCTTTAAACACGTTCCCACCTGTCTATTTTTTTTCATATTATAAACGCTTTGTCATAAAATACAAATTTTATGGACGTGTTAATTGCTCCCCTCCCTGTTTTTCATGTAATTATTTCAACGAAAAGGTACGCTACTTTATGAGTGGTCACGAATCCATAAATCTTTTTTACTAACCAGCTATTCAATATTCTGTCAAGGAACATAAGAAATGCATAGCAGCAGCGGTGTGATACAAAACTTCTATTCCCTTCACTCGCTCTATGCTGATTTGAACTATGGTACCTTTGAATTCTCAGCGAACACTCTACCACGCCGCCATAAAAGCTAGCTGATAGGCAAAGGAGTAGAATTGCCGTATTATAGCTCTGGTACACCTATAAACCCTTTTGCATTTGAAAAAAAAAATTGAGCTAATCCTTATCTACAGGCAAAGTTTTCAGCGTACTTCGTACACTGGATTTGAGAAGTAATAATATCAATAATTTGATGTTGTGATGCATTTAAAAATAAGTTCATTCTTTTTTTGTCTAGCAATGGAAATTCGCAACTGTTTATGTACGTGTATAATGATATTAATGGCTGGAAGAACCATTGCTGAGGGGACAGCGTCAACAAATACCACAAATTCAAAAATACAGACAACAACAAGCACTGAAAAGGGGACTGTAAGTACCACTACTGTTGAGTCGACAACTAAAAATATTTCTAGTACAACAACTGAGTCTACGATTGATAATGCATCAAGAGCAAACACACAATCCTCATCGACCGCCACATCTTCTACAGAAGGTACTGTTTCATCAACTGTTGAATCAAGCTCAAGTTCAACACCAGTTTCTACGACTGAAAATGCATCAACAACAGCCAACACACAATCCTCATCGACCGCCACATCTTCTACAGAAGATACTGTTTCATCAACTGTTGAATCTAGCTCAAGTTCAACACCAGTTTCTACGACTGAAAATGCATCAACAACAGTCAACACACAATCCTCATCGACCGCCACATCTTCTACAGAAGGTACAGTTTCATCAACTGTTGAATCAAGCTCAAGTTCAACACCAGTTTCTACGACTGAAAATGAATCAACAACAGCCGACACACAATCCTCGTCGACCGCCACATCTTCTACAGAAGGTACAGTTTCATCAACTGTTGAATCAAGTTCAAGTTCAACACCAGTCCCTACGACTGAAAATGAATCAACAGCCGACACACAATCCACATTGACTGACAAATTCTCTACTTCATCTTCTACAGAAGATACTGTTTCATCAACTGTTGAATCAAGCTCAAGTTCAACACCAGTTTCTACGACTGAAAATGCACCAACAGCCGACACACAATCCTCATCGACCGCCACATCTTCTACAGAAGATACTGTTTCATCAACTGTTGAATCAAGCTCAAGTTCAGCACCAGTTTCTACGACTGAAAATGCATCAACAACAGCCGACACACAATCCTCGTCGACCGCCACATCTTCTACAGAAGGTACAGTTTCATCAACTGTTGAATCAAGCTCAAGTTCAACACCAGTCTCTTCGACTGAAAATGAATCAACAACAGCCGACACACAATCCTCGTCGACCGCCACATCTTCTACAGAAGGTACAGTTTCATCAACTGTTGAATCAAGTTCAAGTTCAACACCAGTCTCTACGACTGAAAATGCATCAACAGCCAACACACAATCCACATTGACTGACACATCGTCTACTACATTTTCTACAGAAGGTACTGTTTCATCAACTGTTGAATCAAGCTCAAGTTCAACACCAGTTTCTACGACTGAAAATGCATCAACAGCCGACACACAATCCACATTGACTGACATATCGTCTACTACATCTTCTACAGAAGGTACTGTTTCATCAACTGTTGAATCAAGCTCAAGTTCAACACCAGTTTCTACGACTGAAAATGCATCAACAGCCGACACACAATCCACATTGACTGACATATCGTCTACTACATCTTCTACAGAAGGTACAGTTTCATCAACTGTTGAATCAAGCTCAAGTTCAACACCAGTTTCTACGACTGAAAATGCATCAACAGCCGACACACAATCCACATTGACTGACATATCGTCTACTACATCTTCTACAGAAGGTCCTGTTTCATCAACTGTTGAATCTAGCTCAAGTTCAACACCAGTCTCTACGACTGAAAATACATCAAAAGCCAACACACAATCCGCATTGACTGACACATCGTCTACTTCATCTTCTACAGAAGGTGCTGTTTCATCAACTGTTGAATCAAGCTCAAGTTCAACACCAGTTTCTACGACTGAAAATGCACCAACAGCCGACACACAATCCTTGTCGACCGCCACATCTTCTACAGAAGGTACTGTTTCATCAACTGTTGAATCAAGCTCAAGTTCAACACCAGTTTCTACGACTAAAAATGCACCAATAGCCGACACACAATCCTCGTCGACCACCACATCTTCTACAGAAGGTACTATTTCATCAACTGTTGAATCAAGCTCAAGTTCAACACCAGTTTCTACGACTGAAAATGCACCAACAGCCGACACACAATCCTCGTCGACCTCCACATCTTCTACAGAAGGTACAGTTTCATCAACTGTTGAATCAAGCTCAAGTTCAACACCAGTTTCTACGACTGAAAATGCATCAACAGCCGACACACAATCCACATTGACTGACATATCGTCTACTACATCTTCTACAGAAGGTACTGTTTCATCAACTATTGAATCAAGCTCAAGTTCAGCACCAGATTCCACGACTGAAAATGCATCAACAGCCGACACACAATCCTCGTCGACCGCCACATCTTCTACAGAAGGTACAGTTTCATCAACTGTTGAATCAAGCTTTAGTTCAACACCAGTTTCTACGACTGAAAATGCATCAACAGCCGACACACAATCCACATTGACTGACATATCGTCTACTACATCTTCTACAGAAGGTCCTGTTTCATCAACTGTTGAATCTAGCTCAAGTTCAACACCAGTCTCTACGACTGAAAATACATCAACAGCCAACACACAATCCGCATTGACTGACACATCGTCTACTACATCTTCTACAGAAGGTACTGTTTCATCAACTGTTGAATCAAGCTCAAGTTCAACACCAGTTTCTACGACTAAAAATGCACCAACAGCCGACACACAATCCTCGTCGACCGCCACATCTTCTACAGAAGATACAGTTTCATCAACTGTTGAATCAAGCTCAAGTTCAACACCAGTTTCTACGACTGAAAATGCACCAACAGGCGACACACAATCCTCGTCGACCGCCACATCTTCTACAGAAGGTACTGTTTCATCAACTGTTGAATCAAGCTCAAGTTCAACACCAGTTTCTACGACTGAAAATGCATCATCAGCCGACACACAATCCACATTGACTGACATATCGTCTACTACATCGTCTACAGAAGGTACTGTTTCATCAACTGTTGAATCAAGCTCAAGTTCAACACCAGTTTCTACGACTGAAAATGCACCAACAGCCGACACACAATCCTCGTCGACCTCCACATCTTCTACAGAAGGTACAGTTTCATCAACTGTTGAATCAAGCTTAAGTTCAACACCAGTTTCTACGACTGAAAATGCATCAACAGCCGACAAACAATCCGCATTGACTGGTTCATCGTCTACTTCAACTAAAATCCCAGACTCAACAACAATCGACGACAGTGCTTCGACTTCCGCTGCATCGACAGTGATTTCTTCAACATCTTTCGGTGAGAATGATACTAGTTCAGCAACAACGTCTGTAACCCCGGGATCGAATACAGCTGAAACGACATATTCAGCTAAAGAAAACACAAGTTCAACTGCGATTTCAGATTTATCTTCAACTACAACAACAATCAAAGTATCAACATCATCAGCCACAACAACTATCTATCCCACGTTTTACCCTACGGTTAAACCTTCTTTAGGTAAGACATTTGTCTCCCAATTAATATTTCATGCCTACACACAATAGTTTTGGTTAAAGAACCAGTTGCTGTATATGCTTTTAAAACTAATGCACAGTGGTTAAAAATCAAAACTAAAAACACAAAATAACATATATTTATACTAAAAACATAATGTGTTTCTTGTATATGCAAGCTATTCAATTGCTATATATTACGAAGAAATTGCACTTCTGGTTGAAACATTACACCTAAATCTTTGAGGATACTGTCGCTAACGCTTACATCTTTAGTATTCAGGGCACCTGAGAAACACTTAACAAAGTGTCATTATTACACTTTTCATGATCGTTATTCTTTTTTGACATCTTGATAAATCAGTTGAAATCTAACTACTTAAAACTCTGTTGTACAAAGGAAATCGCTTTTTATTTGCCCTTGCATAATAACATATTTGTTCATAAAAATATCAAGATTGTCTAATCATATCAGACAAATGTCCAGTATGCTTAAGCATTCATTCTTTGCCATTCATTATCTTCTTACAAAAATGCAGAACATGTTTTGTTTGTTTGTTTGATAAGTGTTACTAAGTCTTCTTGGTGCTCTGTAAGATACTAAATCACGTGTGCATTTAAATACCCAGAAGGTGAGTAACAGTATCCCAGCAGAAGTTGAAAAGGTGTACGAAATCGAAATTAAATGGCAGCTTTTTTTTCTTGTTTTTATACAGAATACATATTTTCTACACTTTTAAGTGCTGTATGGTAAATTACATCATTATAAATTGAAGTTAAATACTTACGTGCATGTAACTGTTTTTCTTTTTATATTTAAGAATTGGTCTACTACAAATTCAGTTTTAGTCTAACGATAGATGGAGACTATAATGAGAGTTTGAAGAGTGACACAGAATTCATAAAGTCACTGAATAACACGGTAATGTTAAAACAATATACTTTGCCAACACTATTTTCTTTGCAAAAATTAACTTCTGTTCTACGGAAACTATCTTTAATCTTCGAAAATCTTGAAAGTAAACAAAACCTGCTAATACTCAGATTTGAAATCAGATCAATTTTTTAAAAGAGTAAAGGATTTGGTGTTGTGCAAGTTATCATGAATTCCTAAATCAATGAAAGATTAAAGGGACTTGTGATGTACTTAAAATGATTGTTTCTGAGAGATAATGGGGATTTAATAAGCATGCTTAGGGAAGTTTCAGATGTACAGCAAGGCTGGTATGTTAACATTGCTGATCGCCAAGACTACAACAGTAGAAATTTCGAAAGTATGATTTTAACATGTAGAGTTCGTGTTAAATGAAAATGAAAACTTGTAAGAAGTAGTCACACTCTATGAGAAATACAGATCCATTTTAACTCATAAATATAATATATACTATAATAACAAGGCTTGCCTATGTGTCACAGCTATACTTTTTTCGAACATTCCCTGTATCTAAGCAGCTAAATACAACACCATTTCTACAAATCTGAAGGAAACGAACAAGACAGTATATAAACTATATGTTAACAACAGTCACGTGAACACACACGGGACCATAAGCAGATCTAAATTTATCACAAGCATATCGAATGTTTCCTACCGGTTATAAATTTATATGCTCTTTAAAAGAATAGTTGTTGCATAAATCGAGGATTGACAAGTATTATTGTTTCTTCTACAACACTAGGAAAATTTTTGCAGTCGCCGCTTGAAATGTAAAGTCCCTTTATTTTTATCGCCGTCCCTGGACGGCGATATATACAATTAACAAGATTTGAACAGTTTTGCCTGTACACCGCCTGCCTTTAGCCAATCAAAGCAAAGCATTTCATATCACATGATAACAAAATGGACGTCAAAATTCTTCTGCAAGGGATGCGTAAATGGACTCGCCCAACCGCCATGTTTGTCGGGTTACTTATTCTTACAACTGAAAAATACCATCATGAATGTACGATCTCAGGACCAGTGTTCAGGCTGGTGTAGGATAAACACAGGATAATCGCAATATTTTTTGCTACATGTCATTTTTAACTAGAGAATGAAGTCTAAATAAGGGTATGTTTTTTTTTTTTTTTCCAAAACCTGCACTTAAAGAAAAAAATAAATGCTTGCTTCCGGGCGGTTCTAATCAGGATACAAACTCCCCGCAGGGGTTACTTCCCCTGATTAGTACAGTAAAAGTAGCAAAGCGTGACTTAACCGGTGCGAGGAGTTTGATCAGGATTTTTCCGTGTTTTATATATGCTTCATTAGGGTTAGGGCGATATGTTTTTATTAAGAAGCCAAATCGTCTGCTTTCAAAAATAGTCCAGCTACAATAAAAATTACAATGTATATTTAATCTACTTTATAATTTCTGTGTGAAAATTATCAAATATAACTTCGCTTTTTAGTGCAAAGCATGTTGTAAGATTATCAAATTAATGAATGTAGAACATGAAATACATTCATCTATGGATAAGACGAAATGCATGGCTGAACGGCGATTTCAAGCATTTTTGGAAATGCTAATACTTGTAATATCTTTACAGAGTGAAACTTGCTCTTTAATACTTGAACAATGATTGTCGTAGAGTTGTACTGTTTCCTATAAGATATGATTTTCATTTAAAAGTGCATTTAGTTTTATTTAGATATCTTAGCAATTTTCCTTGTATTTGCATTCAAATCGGTATTACTTGGCAGATTATTCTATTTTAATGCAGAAATCTCAAGTCAGATTGAAACAGCTTTAAAAAAAAGTCCGAATCTTACAAATACGGAAAATTCTTTTTTTCCGACACATGTTTTTGGTTTTTGACTATGGTGGTTAAGTTTCCAAGAGAGTGACATACAACGAAGGGTGAATAAAGCTAAAGAAAAGAAAATGCTAATCATACAAAATTAAAATGATGAAATGAAATTAAAATAGTGTTAAAGATGATGATTTTAAAACGAGATTAAAAAGACAAGAAAGTTTTGATGATGATGTTGATGGTGATGATGATGATGATGATGATGATAAGTCACATTAAGCACCTCGTTTTTCCATTTTAGTTATTAGAGTACATGATCGTCGGAATAAAAGACATAGAACTGAACCACTCATTTAGGTATGTTGATTATAAAATCCTTGGCTGATACATTTTTTCAAACAAGGATATCATTTTTTTCTGTTTGGTTTTTAATTATTATTATTATTAATGACATTCCACTGGTTTATAATTTATTGCATACTTTCAGTTGCAGTCTGTGCAATGTGCATTTTAATATCTGATGTATTTGTTGTTTTTTTTCTAAAATACATTAAGATATAGCTGTGCTAATTTTTTTCTTTAACAGTAATGGCAGTATAAACGTTACTTCCGAAACAACAGTGAATAGTTTGGAAGTGGGAACAAATGTTACTGGCTTTTTACAAGAGATACTTGGAAACGTTAAACAGAATATCAGCAAGCTGGAAACCACTGCAGGGAGAGTGAAAAACGACAGCACTCTTTACGATAGTATTTCAGAAATGATTAGTTAGTAGATTTCAGTTATTCTTTATTCGCTTTAAGTCAATGAATAGAAATAGAATTCTACCCTTTGAAGCCCCAAGCGGTGGGTTTTTATCTTGAACCTGGGCATGTTTTCTTTTGACACACTTGATGTTATTTCTGTTTTTCTTTATTTGCACAACTTTTCACTCTTCAGAAAGTGAAATGACACAGTTAGTACTAAATTAACAATCTAGAATTTAGATTTAAGAGTTTAGTACTTCTTACACGAGCCGTCAAGTGCAGAAGCTTCAATACTTTCTTAGCTGGTACATATTTCATTATCAGTTTCTATTTTTGTCGCATACCTTTTAAGATATAATTGTGTGTTTATTCAATTCGAAGTTTATGAAAAAAGTTCTAAGTGCTTCGAAATAAAGAAAATGATAGCACTTTTTTCGCATTCATCTTTCTCGAATCGCTTTGTTCAAGGCTGTCAAAGCACATGCTTTATCAAAATTAAATTGAGATAGTCTGAACAATAAATTGTTTTATATTTGCGATTAATTATTAATTATGCACACGTAGCAGGTAAGAGGAATAACAAGAGAGCTGAGTGAGTATTCGCTTATCACTTAAAAATCAAGTAAGGTCAATCTTTCCTTATCATCTAACATACAAATGTATGTATGTAACGTTTGACAGAAGTGGCCGAAGAGGACCCATGCTCTCTTGTGAAATCTATAACTGACGCTTGCCAACTGCCATACTATTCCACGTGCACAAAAAGTGAACATATCACTTGCAGACATAAGTGTGACGAAACTCCTGGTTATTGTGGGGAAAACGGACAGTGTTTCTTTGAATTAGCAAACGACATAAAGGGCTGCAGGTAATTTAAATTACAGCGCCTCAGTGTGATCGTAAGTTAGACCCTCTCTCTCTCTCTCTCTCTCTCTCTCTCGCAATAATTTTTACAGTATTTTTGCAATCATTTTGTTTTAGTAATTGCTTCTTGCAGTTTCTATAAAGCTCACACCAGAGACCGCTTATAGGATTATTCGAGCCAACGACCTTCAGGGTAGTTAGTGACGACCACTCCAGGCATTATCTAGTTTCGTTTTGATTGGCATACATCATAATAACTTCATCATATTCACAACTGACAGATTATTAGACACATGTTCTTGTGTTTAACTTTTCACATTTATTTGTTTAAAATCCGAATATCAAAATGTTGCATCTGTTTAATTTTTATTATATGCCTATGCTCTGATTTCACCTTGACTTACTGTAGCTTGGATGTTCACTGCAAAAAATTCATAGGTGGACATTAGTTACATGCCAAAAAAACTGAAAAAAAATGGCAAGCATATTTATACCTTTTGAGGGCGAAAGCATTCGCCCTCAAAAACGGAAAGGATTCTCGGAAATGAGCACCTAGGCTATTTTAACTCTGAACTTATATGTAATCTTATAGTTTTATAAGCATTTCAGCTGCTTTATATTTTTCAAATTTGATATTCGTGAAAGAAAGGAAACAATCGTTAATATCGGCAAAACTATCGTAGAGGTCTGGTTCAATATTTTGTATTTTGCCTTTCGGTCATATAAAACGTTTTCTGTGCGCGCTTCCTTTCTGCCAAACTGCATCACAAAGCCAGTAACTTAACTGATGCTGCAGTACTTATTCTCAAATTATCATTGCATACATTCCCAGTTTCACGAGTGTTTGTACCACGGCCCCGTATCTTTTAAAAGATACTGTTGCTTCAATTAAATGGTAAACCACATTTCTTATAAAATATAATTCATATTAAAATCACTGAATTCGGGATACCAGATTTATATTCTAATGATATAAATTGCTTACATCAAATACCACTTCATAATTTCTTTTATTAGATGTGAGACAACATCATTTCGTGTATATCACGGAGAACGATGTCAAGAGTCGACGGCAACCAAGGCATTCGTGTTGGCGGTGTCACTCGGTGCTGGAGGCGGCGCCATTGTAATTCTTTTCGTCATTATCATCTGCATGTGCGCGCGTAGGCGTTCAGACTCAAAAAGGAATGCGAGGTACGGAAAAAATTCTCCAGACTCTACAAACAGCTGTTTCTGTATGACAAAATCAAAATAAATCGAAATAGAACTTAAAATTGAAAGCAGTACTAGTCATGTTCTTTGTACATACATCTGTACACCATATGCCCTCGTCCTCGTCCAAAACAAAAACAAAATCACGAAAAAAAATTAAAAGAACACGAACTAGTCTTTTCCTTAGACATTTTACAACAACAACAATAAAAATATTAGCACTGTGCTCATGCGCAGCGCCAATGACGTCATTGTATCCATTTATACAACAGAGAGCGGTCAGTGCATAGAGAAAAAACTTGTGCTTGGAAATGCATTGAAATATTTCTTTGCATTCATATTACGAAGTGCAACAGAAACATGATGCAGGGACTGAATAAAAACTTAAACAATTTATGCCTAACTGATTATGCCATTCTTGTCAGTCAGTTCAATTAAAATGGTTTCTGGTATAAATTTTACATTTCATTCTATTTAAAAAGAAGTAAGTCCTTTATGCAAACGGTGAAGACCCAGATCAGACGCTGCATATCGGCCCATGTCTACCTTTGTAGACGCAAGACATTTTTAACGTACTTTTTCTGCAAAGGAATTACAAAACGAAAACTTGTATTTGTATTGTTAATGTTTAGTGGATATATAATCTGCCCATATAATACATCGAAAGTCATCAACTCTTTTCTTGGAGCACGAAAAAATGAAAATTAACAACATAGCGTACGGCGTCTCTAGGTCTATGTCACATAAGTTTGTATGGAAATTCCTGTAATTTGTTAAACTTGCGGCTTTTTTAATTACATAAATCTTAAAACTTTTCAGTTGGATTGATGAAACGGAAAGGTTCCAGCCATATGATGCGGAGTTAACGGAATTCAGTCATCGATCAGGCGCAGACATATTCGGTTACGACAGACTGAACAAAAACGCGGAATTGACTTCAAGGTATGTGTTAGTCATTACAGTGATAGAATAAACTCGTATATAGGTACTTATCTGGTTTGTGACGTAATTAGGAGATGAGGCATCTAGTAATTACGAGAAAACTAAATTTAATAACTTATTTTAGGTAGATATTAAAAGACGTCATTATTTCTTTGAGGTGTTGACAGTCCCTATGCACTGCACTTTTACTCCTTGAGATCTCACAACATAAAAGTTTCGGGTTTACAACTTTAATGGTTTTTTAGTTATGTTCCAAATAAAAATTGTAAAGGTTTGACAGATGGACGAACAAACAGCCGGGCGAACAAAACCATATCTATATCTCTTTTTTCTTCAATGACATTTTAGCCAGTTAGTTTCATGTTGATACAGTTTCATGTTGATACTTTAATTATTTTTTCAGTTATGTTTAGAATAAAATTTAAGTACGAAACTAACAAAGGGCAATCACACAAAAGATATTAAGTGAAGAGTTATAGTTCCTATGAAATGCACGACTCCTAAATGACATCTATGCACCTATGAGGTTTGATGTTGATATTGCAAATACTTTAATGAATTATGGTCCAAACAAATATTAGATATTAATTTTGAAAATACAAAGAAGAATTACTCCAAAAATTATGAAGTGAAGATTTACAGTATCTATAAATTGCACTTTTACTCAGTTAGATTTAATTGTGTATGAAGTTTAAGGTTCATAACTTTAAAATTTTTTGAGTTATGTTCAAACAAAAAGTGTAACGGACGGACGGACGGACGGACAGACGGACGGAAAGACGAACGCCAAATATATATCTCTCGGCCTTTTGCGAGGCTATTGAATCTGGTTTAAAAGTCCACCATTTTGCTTTCCCAGATATAACAATGAGATCATTTTATATCTAATTTTTAGCAATATTTGTGAAGCGGATGAACTAAATGGCAGTTCAAAACTCATGACGGTGTACGTGAGAAAAGCAGAGTCGCCTTGTCTACATTTTGAAATTCTTGTATTTACAAGTAGAAGTGAATTATTTGTTGTAATTTGTTCAGGAATATTTCAAATTAAGCAAGTCAAGCATTTAAATTATGAATAGTTATTTAATGAAATCGTCATTAAAATGAAACTTTTAATATAGTCTTTGTTATTTAGGCCTAAGGACGAATACAGCTTGTCTCGGACCAAATAAAGTAGCCTGAATCAAATCATTTACATATATTTATTAAAATGTAGCATATACAACCAGTGTTCACTTTATATCAGTAATTTGGCTATTGTTTATAGTACCATTACACGCCTTTTTACTTGTGATTTCCAGAAAAAACTTTGGTTTCCGACCAGAGTCGGTAACAAGGGACACAGTGTTTTACCCTTCTGTCGACAAAGGCGACCTTTCCGGCTCCAGTATGGAGACGCTTTACTCCACCTTTGACACAACGAGCAATGTAAGCTTGCAGAGTATTTTGCGTATAATTCTGAAAAGAAATTTTAATTAGCAGACTATCTGAAATATTTTGAGATGTAGAACAAACTATATTGTAAATCTGCGCGTAAATACCTAAAAGGTAACGAAATAAAAACGAACAAAAGGAACATCTCGTGTAATATGACAGAGATAATAACTGTACCCCTCTATAAGCAACTGATTTTAAGTCTTCTGCATTAAAGTCAAGGTCCTTCGGCCTTTAATTCTTAGAAAGTTATTTTTAATCAATAATTAAAAACATACTATGGAATCTAGGTTATTAAATCTTTAGCGTGAGGAACTGATAAAAGCTCTCGAATTATTCATAGGGCTGATACATTTACGACTGGCATCAATGTCATTTTGAAATCTCTTGTTCCAAATTACATCTTCATCGGTTAAGAAAATAAGAACAAATCTAAATTTGATAGCTCTATTTATGTTTAAAAGATTGAAGTAAAAGTAGATGTAAAAATCGTTATGCATTTAGATATAATGATGTCTAAATTGTTGCCTATGAAATTGTTCACAATTTAAGTTTTGTTTTCCAGTTTTCAATTAAACGACCACAAGTTTCATCTCGGCCGAACGATGCTTACACTGGTAGCGTGTACCTTGATGTAAGTATGATCCGTTACAAGCCTGTTAATTCAAAGTACAATGTAGCAAGGATATATCGACATATTCTTGACACAGAGGTCATGGGTTCTTATCTCGTGGAATAAGGCAGTCTCTTGTGCCAGTGCTAGTAAAGCCCAAACACTAAAAACCAGTTATCTGTGCCAACTGTTGTAGGTTCAAATAGCTAATGACTTATAACTAGTCATTACTGAGAGTGAGAAATGTTTGTTGTTCAAGTCTAACCGCAAGAATAAAAGTCACAAAATATTTTTCGATGCGGCAATTTGCATATTTCAGAACAATGGCTTAGTAAGTAATAATGCTGAATGTACTGTAGTTGAAGCAAACACCATAATAGGAAGTGTACAGATTTTGATTGTGTAGCTATGTACCCTGTCAGTTAAACTGATCAAATTGAGTGTTTTTAAATTAAAAACAAAACTTTAAAGAAATTGTAAAACCGCTGATAAACTTTCAATGCTGATTGTCACTATTAAATAATCGAGGTATGTATTCACAAATAAAAGAAATGTTGTGTTTTTAAAAGTCCTTTAATTTTCAAATCAAAGACCGCAAAAACAGAAATTGGCAAAAAAAAAAGAAAAGTCCCAGTTTGACGTAAAACGCAAAACATGCACCCTCAAAAGAAAAACTTGTATGGTTAATTCTTAAGTATTTTTTTCACAAGATTTTTTTTACATATATGACCCTACTGACAAAGTACACAATTTAACCGATTTTGCATTAAGAATAGAAACAAACGAAAGTGTCTGTTTACTGCTTTGACTTTAGAATATAATCATGGAATCCATTCGTGCAACATCAAGCTATTTCAAAGTTAGAAACAGGACCTTCAGAACCTAACGCTAATTTCTTCATCACTCAGGTAGCGACATTCAGTATCATTCCAGTGAAATTAAGTAATCAGTTGGTTAATCACTTTTCTGGCTCATAAGTTGGTAGCAAAATAAACGGAAAAAGTATTTATACAAAATAAATAAGGGAACATTTTTTCAACTATTATACGCATAACCATGTATATAGTAAGAGTTCTGCAAAGTCAGTTTATTCCGGACGAAGGGTTTTTCAAACTTTCACGAAAACGTGAAAATCCGATTAAAATATTTGAATTTTGTCATGTATGATATTTTGATGGACTTTGTTTTTACAGATGAGAAAGAAATTGAAAACCACACAGTTTATATCAAATTGTTAAATGGCCAGTGCTAAACATTAAGTATTTAGCTTTCTTCTTATAGGGCTAAAACTAAAGCTAATTTATGGTACAAATGTACCTTTCGTAGCGACAATATTCAATAATTTTTTGAAGGGTAGTTAACCAATATGTTGTAGCATATCAGGTAAGACTTTTTAAGGTTTGAAAACCACTCTCATATTATTTTTTTTTTTAATTTATTATTTCTTAGAAAAATATGAGACAACAGTTTTGTTATGTAAGTTGTTGAGAGAAATATGATACAAAAAAAGAAAAAAACATTTTTAAGTAAGCACTATAAATAACATCTTAATTTACTTGCGCGTCAAGTGCATTTTTTATTTCAATTATTTATGGTAAACATATATCAAGATATACCAGTCGAATTTATTTACATGCTGCATGAATAAATCTTAGATTTATGCCCCCAGCGGTTTTTTTTTTTCAAAATGAATTTAACGCTTCTCCAGTTGTGTACATAATTACAAGATGATACGTATTTCTTCTTTAAAAAAAATATTTATTCATGCGTCTTGTAAAATATTCATTTGGCATTTGAAGAATATGTAAAAGTGTATTTTACCGACTTCAAACGGACATATTTTAGATTAGAAAGTGTTAATTTTTCATCATGACAACGTAAGATGTATTTAGACTAATAAACTACTTAAGGATTCTACGAGAGCGGTATTTAGTTTTCCCTGTCACTGTTTGAATAGTTTACAGGTCGAACAGAAACATGTCAAATACTCTGAAAATACTATGATAAAGAGCGTTGCGCAGTCCCAAACTAAAACTACGGCGAACACAAACCTTGTTTTACTATGCACGAGATTCATATGTGTTTCAAGCAAAAGTCAATTTGAACAAAAAGAAGTTTTACTTTTACTCTTTTTACCTGAAAGAACAAGTGTTATACTAATTCTTGAGAGACATGACTGGGTAACCGGTTTAGAATCGACTACTAATTATTACGTACCAGCAAAAGGTCATGGAGATATAAAGAAAACAGACACAATGCCTCCAAAACGTGGCAATGGTCAGTCCTTGATGTTACCTTGATCATTTGTGTCAAAATGTTTTGCAGTCTTTGAAATGAACAGAGTACTCATACGTCAGGGGGTGACTTTCATATGTCATTTACCTATTTGTATACCTGGTAAAATTAATAAATTTCTAAAACCCACGTGCTTCGAGAAATACTGATTTAATGTTTTGTCACGACTTGTCTTTTACAGAAAAAGTGTTTAAAAACAGTTTCGTACCTTTTCACTTTTGGATTTTTATGCTCTAGTTCAACAACATAGGCGAAAATATAGTTATATATTATAAAATTGTAGCAGTTGTGCACAGAAGCGATATTACGTAAAATTAAATGAAGGGCATTAACTCCGCCAAAAATGATCGAACTGCAAAAGCCTGAGTATAACTATGCGCTTGATAATGATTGTTCTGTGAAATTTTGGTAACATCATATGAGAATTGTAGAAACAGTTGTGCAAAGAAGTAATATTTTGTAAACTTTAACAAAGGGCAATATTTATGCCCTAAAAAATCAAATCGCAAAAGCCTGTTAATATGCACTGTGGTCCTTGATAATGAACATTCTATAAAACTTGGTGAACATCATATGAGAATTATAGGAAGTGTTGTGCACAGAAGTAATATTTAGAAAATAACAAAGGGCAATAACTATACCAAAAATAGATGCATTGGAGGCCGGAGTATATGCGTTGCGTCATAATGATCATTCTGTAAAATTTTGGTAAAAGTTGAAAGAGTTGCGCACAGGAGATGGGACGGACAGACGGAACAGCGCGACTACTATATGCTAAACTTCGGGCGTATAACAAGCTTTTACATCTTTGATGTAGAACCCTCTTACAGACATCTAATATCTGATATCTAATATCGTCTGCGGGACCTAATTCAACCCCAAAAGAGTTTTACTGAGTCTGTTTAGAGTCTGTTTTTAAGCTTTGTAAACGAAGCCAAGCTCTTGTAGAAAACTTCATTGTGTTGCTTTAAGACCTGTTTTGTAATCAAAACTCATACTGTATTTCATAAACTGTAACATTTGTGTGTGTTCTTTATTTTCTACAGAGTAAAACAGACACTTCTGATGAGACAGAACGACCAGCATCAGACATGAGGACAACACTGTGAAAATATACGCACACAGAAAAGCGGACACAAATTTTGTGAAACTTTTCGTTAAATATCTCATTCTTTGAACCATTTCTAATACATGTTAGCATATACGGCCTGTTAACACCGTGGTTAGGCTACTTCAATCCGATCTTAAGCTGCCCTTTACAAGTTTTTATATATTCTTTAAACTATAACTGTGCAGTGTGAAAGATATAAATGAATTTCAATTAAACACCTTTGAACTGTCCGATATACTTTTCAGTTTGGACGATAAGACAAGTTTGTATAGAAATGAAGCGGTGCTATATTTAAAAGCTGTTGCGCTTAAAAAATGCATTTCGTCAAGGGTCATATGAAAATACAGTCAGTCATAAATTCGATAACCTTCGCAGTAAGTGTGCAAGCCAGTCTGACATAAGCACGAAGCGTCCTAGGTGTGACACAGTCATTCAGAAATTAACTAATCAAACACTAAGTGTTCTAGGAGAGACCCAATCATTCAGACATTAGCTAACCTAAGGACTAAGTATTCCAGATGAGACTCAGCCAGTCAGACATTAGCTTACCTAAGCACTAAGTTTTCCAGGTGTATTACAGCCAGTAAGACATTAGCTTATCTAATCTAGGTGAGACACGACCAATTAGACATTTGCTTACCTAAAACGAATTTGACATTAGCTTACCTAATCTAGATGAGACACAACCAATTAGGCATTAGCTTACCTAAGCACCAAATGTTCCAGGTGTGTAACAGCCAGTAAGACATTAGCTAACCTAAGCACGTGGTGTTCAAGGTGTATCACAGTCATGAGCTAATCTATGCACTTTGTGCACGAGATGAGTTATTGAGATTCCTCTTCATGCTTGTCTTCCAAACTACAACAACAACAATCTTCAAATGCGATCTTTTTTACTGATTTGCTCTTTTCTGATAAAAAAATGAACTCTTAAAACTTAAAATATGAATGTGTATCTGCTGTTTTTGTATTTTGTTTCCATGTTTTGTCGTTGGAAAATATTTACTTATGCATATGAAGTAGGTGTTTCCTCATAGTTATTCATATTTAGTCGAAATTTATTTGAACTTTTAAAAAGAACGCATCATTAGAAAAAAAAATTGTATGAATGAAGAGCCTGGTGTATTTTGTGTGTTAAGATTAAACTATTCAGATGTTTGATTATGCATTTAAGACTATACATTGATTTATTCATTGTTAAAGATTAAATCCAAATGAAGGAATTCGCTGATTCCAGGCATTATAAATAGTGCGAACAGTTTTTACCTGTCGAATTTTCTGTTTCGGTATTTTAGAAACAGAATTAAAGTTAATCTACATGTTTATTGACATTGACCAGGAAGTCATTTAAATGTAAAGTGTTTTTATTATTATTGTTTATATTGGATGTATATGCTGGCTCTGTTCAATTATGATACTAGTGTATGTTGTTGCAAGCATGTCAGCAAACTTGAATTTAAATAATGGTATTTATGTCAATTTAAACGACGTTTTGCATACAGTGTGTACACATTACTAAAGGCTGTTTCCATGGGACACCATCTTTATCATTATTATTGTTACTTTTTATTTCTTTATTTTTTGCATTATTTTTGACTCAGTGTGTTAGTGTTGATACCGTCGGCTGTCTATCTTTATCTGTTAACTTTTATTTTACATATAATTAAACAATATATTAGTCTTCTTAATCATATTTTCCTTTGTTGTACAAAATCTGAGACTGAAGGCTCTGGGCTTGACTCAAGGGCTTGAACCTATGCAACTTTTCGGTGAACTTACTTTTGAAAAGCGCAAAGTCTTTGTAGTAAACGGTTATATTACGCTACCTTCTAGAACATAGTTAAATTTTGGTTTTAAACTTTGTATACATATATGTGATCACACAGTATGCTATTCTGGAACATATAATCTGATATATTTTGAAATTTTACGAGAATAAAGCAAAAATGGCAAATGTCTTTGTGTTTTTTCCCAGTTAAATTAAACCCGCATTTGTTTACTGAAATAAACCTGACAAAGTTCTGAAACCTTTGACCTCAGCCCGAAAAGGAAACCATAGATCCAACCTGTCAACTGCTCGGAACAAAAATATTACTTTTAGTAATATAGAGTTATGTATTATACATGTACCAGATACTAAGCAAGGTCATATTCGTGTAATTTTGCGTTCTGTAAATTTGCAAGTTTTTTGTGTCTGTACCTTGGGATAATCATATTATACGATGTATCATTTAGATTGTGTTTATGTTCAATTAACAACACGCAATTCAAGAAGTTTCATCCAGTTAAAACTTAGTTACTAGAATTGAAACACGTGCTGTATTCGTATTTTGCTTTTGGACTGTTAGCTACAGCCGACAGTCTTTAGCATCGCAAATCAAAATCAGATATCGAGGGACACATGCACTTTTACAATGATATAAATGCGCCAAAACTTATCCTAATGCGCCGACGATATGCATGGATGATCTCGTAATTCGTTAATACTCACACATGCCCATGATGACTTCTTCTTGTTGTTGTTGTCGTCAGATGTACACTATAAATGTGGGAAAAAAATGCGTTTAGCTTCTGAGATACTAAGAACAGCAACCGAAACTTTGTTTAATCAAACATTATATGCGCAACTCCTTCTACGTCACTGAGTATAATGGAAACAATTACAAAGGCTGAAAATAATACAGAAATAAAAAAAAAACAACGTGACTGACAAAACAAAAATGAACAATTGGAAAAATAATGATATCAAGCAAATCAACAGAAACTGATCCATAAAAGTATTCAGCATTCCACACGCAGATGCTTGACATATGCTCGGTTAAACAGGGACCACAAATTCGGATAAAAGACCCGCAAATATTTTGTCGTGGAACTTTACGTTTATTGAAAACGTGGTCATTTTAGGTTTTTATTTACTTTTATTCACAAACACGTAAAATGCGAATTATCAAAATAACACACGACTATCATGCTCAGCACGAGTTACCTGTGTGTGTAAACAGAATGGGCTAGTCTATGACAGTGAAAAAGTTCAAGTTTTGATAGCTACAGGATCAAAAAGATATGCGGATTGAAAATCTATTTGTTATTCCAACCAGGTAAAATTCCAGACGCATTTTGTATTTTGAAGGTTTATTCGTTATAAAGTAGGAACATAAGAAAAAGAATCACGAACGATTACTGGAGAAAGCAAATCAAGAAAGATTTTAAAATATTTTCTGTACTTCTAAAGCAACGGATTGACCGGAACAATCTGGTGCAAAACGACGGTAAAGAAAGGTAATTGCAACCTTAAACTCATTTTAATTGAAGGCGAATGTTTTGTAGACGTCTTGAAACTGAAAGAACTTTATCAGCCTCACTGGTTGACTGTTGAATGACTTTATGACTGTGTTCATCAAGAATTTTGTGAATACGCAAATAATAGTGAAACTTCTGCCTACTAGTTTGCTTACAAAGCGGACATTCCTTTTGCTGTTTATAGGAGTCAGGCTTTAGTTTAGACGGTGACCTAAAAGAAGAGCGGGGAACTTTAGCCTCATTAGATGATGCAATGTCATCCAATAAACTATCATGAACGAATGATATTTCAGGTTTGAGTGATGAAAGTGTTTTCAAGCGTAAATCAATTCCATATCTTTCCTTTCTCTTAAACTGGTAAGTTTTTATCAATTAACCGCAGGCTTCACAAAATTTTCAACTCTATGCGTTATTTCCTCATCAGCTTCTAGTGTTTCTCCCATATGACTTATTCAAGTTGTCAACAAGTTATCTTCAACAAAACTGCTAAGTCTCCGATACAGATCTTCAGGTCTCTTCCCAGATTCAAGTTTTATAGTATCAAAGTCAAGAAAATTTCCGCAACTTGATTGAAATCTGAAGTGCAATCTGACAGCCTGTCAGATGTCATTCATGCGTGTAAAGTTTTCTAGAATTTACAGAACAAGAATTTGCGGTTTGTCCAAGTATTAGCTCTAAGTGAGTAACCTTTTGAGCTGCAGTGCGTCGACGAGCTCCCGGTTCATCTTCGCCGTCATCTGACTTGTCTCTGAGAGATGTAGTACCTTTTTGTCCATTCGGCACGATCGACTAAAATGGAGCAAATTTTTTCTCCAATAGTGTATTGCAGATTCTGACACCAGGACTATAATATAGGGTTAACGCACGTTTTTTCATGTTATAACATCTGCAGAATCCCGAGAAAACGTGCTTTAACGCTATTCTAGCATAAAATGATCTAGAAAAGACATGTTTACGAAAAAATAAATAAATAAATAATAGTGCAGTCGCCTTTAGGTTGTTATGGATACGAGTTTTAAATAGATGTGTGAAGTTAGCGGCCTAGCGGCCTGGCGGCGTGAAGTTAGCGGCCTGGCGGCGTGAAGTTAGCGGCCTGGCGGCCTAGCGGCCTGGCGGCGTGAAGTTAGCGGCCTAGCGGCGTGAAGATGGCTGCCTTTATCACAATTTAGGTTGATCTTAAAAACGGATTAAAATCTATTTTTACAGCATATAATGTAAATTGCAGGGGTGTATAAGAAAGTTATCGACATGATTTAGCTTTTATTTTTTAAAATAAATTATTTAACAAAGTTCTAGCTTATCTGCAAAGACGACTCGGAATCTCTTTGCACATTTACTCCCATGTACTCTTTGTAAATTACATTTCAGTTGATGATTAGGTAAAATATCAACAAGAACTAGCTTTGATTTTTTTTAACTTTTCGAAGCCTGGCGGCCTAGCGGCCTAAACTTAAAATTTATCATAATTATTGTTTATCTTAAGAACGTCTTGAAATCGATTTTTTCAGCATGTAATGTACATTTCAGGGGTGAATAAGCAAAATATCAACAAGAACTAGCTTTGATTTTTTTTAACTTTTCGAAGCCTGGCGACCTGGCGGCCTAAACTTAAAATTTATCATAATTTATGTTTATGTTAAAAACGTCTTGAAATCGATTTTTTCAGCATGTAATGTACATTTCAGGGGTGAATAAGCAAAAAATCAACAAGAAATAGCTTTGATTTTTTTTTACTTTTCGAAGCCTGGCGGCCTAAACTTAATATTTATCATAATTTATGTTACCTTAAAAACGGCTTGAATTCGATTTTTACAGCATGCAATGTACATTTCAGGGATGATTTAGTAAAATATCAACAAGAACTAGCTTTGATTTTTTTTAAGTTTTCGAAGCCTGCGTCAAAATTTGCCGCTAGGCCGCTAACTTCACGCCGCCAGGCCGCTAGGCCGCCAGGCCGCTAACTTCACGCCGCCAGGCCGCTAGGCCGCTAACTTCACGCCGCCAGGTCGCTAGGCCGCTAACTTCACACATCTGTTTTAAATATGCGTTCCAGGGTGACACGTCAACATGTTTCAACCTGTCGAGCGGCCATCTTGAAACTTAAAAAGTGTCGATTAAAAAATATTTGGAAGGATTTACGATTGATAGTATACACCTCATGAATGTTTCGTCTACGTTCCGACCTGCAAAGTTACATAAACTGCCGATTTGGGGCAAAAAAGACGGATCAGCGTCCATTATTTACAAAGGCTCTGTAACGCGCATAACTGAAAACGGGTAATAACAGCGCGTGAGCGCGAGAACTTCCTTGTTAACACACATTTTTGCTCTCGTTAAAACATAGGCACAGCGGGCAAAAACAAGCGATTTTATGCTAGAATGACGTTATGTATCTCATGCTTTGTCAACATCTACTGTTTAGGAGCACGTGATGACATTCTGGCTGAAAGCATACCAAATGTCAGCAAATAACAATTCAAAATGGTAATTTCATGTTGATCAAGTATTAACAGCTACTGAAATATACTGCCTTGTCAGTCTCTCTATCTGAGTAGTTCTCTTTCTTATACATTTAGTAGTGTGGCATGCATTAAGATCTCAATAAAAGTTCTTGTTTATTGTTCGGACAGGCGTAGAAGGTTCTTTAGCTGCGGTGCCACCATGACAGTAAGGAGAAAACAGCGACGAACCTTCACAACTTTTATTTCACCAGAAGGGGGTAAACCAATGCATAACCTTCTTATATATCCGGTGTTCCCTGTAAGGTACTACAGTACACAATAGGGTTATATCAATATAATGGAACTGAATAGCCTAAAAAACGTTTAACTTGTTTGTTTGCTACTTTTTTCAAGCTGTTTTTCCGTCTTTAAGTCTTTAAAACTTAATCCCAATATACGCGTACGTCAAAATTTAACATTCTGCTGATTTGAAGACTGTATTTTAATCCGAATATAGGGATGATTACGAGAGCAAAATATATACCTCGGCATGAACTTTCGCCTCCTATCCATCCGACAGTCTCTCAACGTTTCAAACGTTTTGATTCCTCTTTGTCTATATAATCTTGTATGTCATCGTTTAGGAAAAATGTTACATAGACTGCCAATGCCAAAAATATTACATGCACATACACAGCCTTTATATATTTTTAAATAAATTTTAGTAACAGGCTTACAGAATGATTTTTACAGAGTCGCCTAAACATGACGTTTTCTTTACTCGCATAGCGAGTTGAATACTCGACGCGTTGAAAAAAAAAAAGATACATAAATTAAATTATATCAACAAATAAATATGAGAATTTTGACCAAAATGTGGGTTTGTCACGTTTCTCCTCAAGGTTTTTTTGTCAATCCCAATACATATTGTATATCTAAAATTATCACAGTGGCTAACTTAACGATTGCGTTAAAACTTTGAAATATATCATTTCCTGTCTTTTATCAAAACAATAGTATACGATGTACCGATATTGACATGTAGCCTCTATTATACAGCTGTGTTAAAAGCGGTTTACACAAACGTTACTTAAACAGAGGAGTAAATCATAAGTCAATATGTAGAGTGTTACACATGTGTAAATATAACACATTAAAATATGCATAATAAAGTGTTTCTCAGTGTGACATATTTGGTTTTATTTGTATTTATTTACAGGTAAGATTTCATTTAATTCTCCATTAATGTGTAAATCATAAGTCAATATGTATTGTTACACATGTGCAGGGCCTTAATTATAAATATAGGCCCTGATATGTGTAAACATAACACATTAAAATCTGCATAACAGTGTGACATACTTGATTTTATTTGTATCTATTTACAGGTAAGATTTCTTTTAATTCTCCATTAATGTGTAAAAATATTTAACCCGTTTAAAGATGGCTTTACATTCATTTAAGATGAATTAACGTGTACGCGGCGTTATGATATTTTCTGTTAACACGTGAGACTCATTTGATATAATTTTGTCATCTTTAAACTCTTAAACGATTATATGGAAACCAATTGTTTGTAACCTGTATCTTAGATACTGATTTTTTTTTGGACAATTTCATTGTATCAGAACCAGAAGTTTACCTACAGACTTTTCAGCCAGAAGTTATGTTGGTTAAATACATTTAACATTTAAAATGGGTTTCCTGTTTCATTTACATGTCTTACTGATTTTCATTATGTATTTGCAAATCCGAAACTTTGCCCTTTTGATCCTTGAACGATTGAGACTAGCAATATCTTATGACGGATACTGAAATTTAAGTTGAATGAATGTTTAAGATAAGCGTCTAAATTCCTCTGTTGTCAACACAGACATTTATTTACATCTATTAATCATTGCCTTTACTTTACGAAAGTGTGTAATTGGTTACATGTTCTGTAACTGTTTTGTGAGCTATTCAAGTAGAGAAAGAATAAGTTTTGAATGTGCTAACCAAGTTAATGTAGAATATACATACTTAAACAGTCAAGGTAGACATATTTGTTGAAATCATGTTTTTAAGAACATTATTCCCTTAGGTGCATGAAGCAACATTATTTTGTCTTAAAACCAAATACGAACGAAACACTTTACTCCATCGTTTATTGTAACTGGTGTCAGTTGACATCAGTTTCAATTACAAAATTTTTACTTCCCTGCTCATCTGGATAAAAGCTCAACATAAGTACGTTATAAATAGAGCGTTTTTCGTACATACACTTTTTAAATGCTATTTATATCTGTGTAACCTCTCCTTTATTGTTCATCATTTTTTTTGAAAACGACATTTTAAGGTATTTACCGTGTACAGGGCCTTATTGAGACACGTATCTTGTTTTCTAAAACATGAAAATCAACTTCCTCATTATTACGTCAATGTAAACACTCCTTGAATTATACATTAAACATGTCTCGTTTAGTTGAAGTTACATGGTTGACATGCACAAGTGGTTATAATTTTAATGTACAATAGTAACACTCTTATTTCAATATTGCTTTTATGTTATTTATTTCAGACAAACAGTGATCTGAGAATCGTGGAAACGAATGCGTATTTCAGACAAATGGTTAGCTTCGAAATTATTAGTTGAAATTATTTTATGCTGGAAACATGGCTTCCAAGAAAAGGGCATTAAGTATACCACTTACCTCCAAAGGTAAAACTAAATCGAAGAAGACTATGAAGGTTGTGGAACCTGAACCAGATCCGCTATTTCAACCGGATGTTATTGACTACAGATCACGTTTAAAACGCAAATTTGATAAGGAGGCACCAAAGCAGAAATTTCAAAGTCATGCTCAAAGTGTTTATGATTTTGGGCAAACAGTCGATATTGCTACATTAGACGTTGATGACACGCCTGACGACGACGAAATCTATGAGTCTTTAGATGATGATGACCTTGACTATGAACAAACATCAGTTTCCCGCCAAGGTCGGTTGTTTTCGGGAAGAGCGTCATATAGAAATGTTTACACTGATCCAAAACGACTAGAGGACAAGACTTGGAATACATGGGAAGCATTTTCTGCCATTTCAGGAATGAGTGTGAAACAACTTGTTCAGAAAGCTGAGACTGGAGACCTTGTCCTGGATAGCAGAGCACTATCAAGGCTACGGAGTAATTATTCATTCATTCATTCATTCATTTTTTGTATTTTTTCTTTTCTGTTTTGTTTGTATTTTTATATTCATTTTCGTTCATTCCTACATTCATTGATCAGTCTTACAAGTAATTTAAGTTGACTCAAATCCTTCAATCACTCATTTCTTTGGTCACAAACACTTATTATCCCACTGGTTTTCTGGACAATTTCATTTGTATGAATTATCATTACATCTACTTAAAACCAAGTAAATCGGAGTGGGAGAGATATAGGATTTAGTCGGTCCTTCTGTTGGTTTTCACTTAGTACGTTTTTTATGGATGATAGAAAGCCAATGAGTTAAGACAAGGTAACGAAACTCCGTGCGTGTCTAGCTTATGTGGCAATGTTTCAATTACGTTAGTTTGTCTGCGTTCAAAGTCAGTTGCACTGTAACAAAAATAGAAATAATAATAGTTTCTGGTTATTAACCTTGTTCCAGAAAGTCAAATTTAATGAAACTTGGCGTGCCTTTAGTTTAAATGCAATTGTCGCTTCATTGCATTTGGGATGTCTGTGATCATAGTTAAAAGTGCTGAAAATGAGAAAAGATTTAATTCGGTCAATGACTTCATTTTGAAAATATAATTGTTATGCTTATTAATGTATAAGAATTGGTATGCAGCTGTCGGTTGGGATTGCTGATGGGTTGACTACGTTTATTGTCGAGGTTACTTACAATTTGAAAACACTTCCGATCAATAGCTTCATTTCAGAACGCAATGAAACTTGGGGTGTAGGTAGCTTCTATGCAGCTGTCGCTTTGATCAATTCTTTAATTCGAAATGCCATATATCAATGAATCTTGGTGTATTTTATGCCGTTGTGACTTAATACTATATTTTGCAGTCAAAGTAATTGTTACTAAAAATAAAAACGATCAATATCTCCTCTTCAGAATGTTTTAATGTACTGAATCTTGTTTAAGCTTGTTTAAAACTGTCACTTGAGGTAGTGTCAGTGCTCTCCTATTTCTTTTGTTCCTGTGGGGAGTGAGTCTGCACTGACATTCCCTATTCCTCACTTTCGATGCGAGTATTGGTTTGAATCCAGGAAGAAGTCATTGAGAGAGATCAATATAAGTTGCAAGAACTTGCTTCCCAATCGGTGTAAAATAAATATGTTTAAACTAAAACTGAATGTTGGGGTATCTATCAGCTCTAGCTTTTTGCTGCTTTCAGAACGATTCACGTCTATGCAGAAAGTGTACAAGCGGCAGTACTACATGTGTGGGGACCACTATATCATCCCTGAGCAGATACCGAGCTGGAGTGAGCATTGTCAGCATCATGGAAATCTAGGTGGCTTAAGTTTCTGTATACTCCCATAAGTTTCTGTATACTCCCATACTAGATATGTTAATAGTTCAGGCCAAGCATTGGTGACCGCGTGTAATGCCCACATGACTGACTGAGCTGAATAAAAATCAGTCCATTGCTGACTACACATATCTCCGGCCAAACAAAACAATTCAGACATAACCTTTTCTGGACAGTTAGAAATATATATTTATAAAACTTCAAAACCACATCGTTCTTATTCTTATCTTTTGTCAAAACACTCTTATGGCTCAAACCACTTCTAGGTAATTCTTCTATAATCATTACAGTGTAGGACATTGTGAAATCTAAGGATAACTTTGTTGTATATTTCGTTTTGAAAAGATAAGTAAAATTGAAGATAAACATGACGAGATATATCGTACATGAGATTGGACACATAGTTGTAGAATCATGAACGATGTTTTTGATATAACCTCTAATTGCAGGTCAAATTGAAGGAAATAGAAAAGGCGATGATGCTCTTAATCAAAAGGTTGCGCTGTTCCACGGGGATATTACAACGCTAGAGCTTGATGTCATTGTAAATTCTATTTCATCACATGTAACTGATAGTCATGAAGGAGGTATGTAAGAAACAATTCAAAGAGTCATTGTTGTAAGCGAAATATAAATTCAAACATACTGATCAAAATACAAAATATATCAACAAGTAATATCTACAATTTATGCAATTTATCCCCTTTTTTAATTTATGAGTTTAATAAAATAATCAGTTGCTCAATCAACTGTCGGTTGGTTGGTCGGCCAACAGTTGTCAGAATAACTATACAATGCGGTCAAACTTATTACCAAAAACACGGTACATTTTTTATATCATGTTAATTAAATGTAACGGATTTCTTTATCTTAAGTGAAATGAATGCATACATCTTAGTATAGTTTTGACAAGCTCAGTAAAGACGGTTTTTGATTTTATCATTTACTTAGCTTTGTATACGTCCGAAGGGTTGCGTGTCTCTTGATCGGTCAGTACTTAGCTTTGTATACGTCCTAAGAGTTGCGTGTCTCTTGATCGGTCAGTCAGTATAGGATAAGGAGACGAAGCTGTTTGGTCTCGGTAGTCCAAATGTCAAGCTCACTTGGGTTTCTTTTGGGAAATTGTTTCCGATCAATAATTCAGAAGCAGCTAAACTCAGAGCCTTCGAAATTTAAATTTTATTTTCGAAATTTGGGCATGATGGGTAGATAAAACCTATTTATTTTGGTTTCACTGGTTCGAACGTTAAGTTCACACAGCCTGTTTTAATTACCAGTCTCCGAGCAATTACTCAAAACTGATAAATGTCGGGTCCACATAAATCACAGGATAAGATAGCATTATGACAGAATAACTTAGATCCGCGGAGAAAATTAGGCATTTTTGTAACTAATAGTATTAACTATTAATTATTCATGAAGGAGATATCTATTTAAAATTCTTCAGTTTATACAAAATGTACATTGGTTTACATCATTATCTATTCATTTAAAGCTCAGTTCTTCCGTACATAATACTTAGATCCGCGGACAGAAAAAGGCATATCTTATAGTTCGATATTTAACGATCATAAAAAAAGATATTCGTCTCAAATTTGTTTCAGACATACATTTGTATATAATACTTCAATTTGTACAATAAATACCTGGATTTTATTGATTCTCTGTTCTTACGAAGCTAGATGTCCGTAGTCAAATCTTTGATCCGAACTAAAGTGTCAAAGGTCAATACCTTAGTGATCTGGTGTTTGTTTTTTTGTTGTTTTTGTTGTCTTCGTTAACTCTCAGAGTCATTTTGACTTCTTGTTTAAATGTAAATGTTTTATTTGTTGTTGTTGTTGTTATTTCAGTGTCTAAATCAATAGTTAAAGCAGCTAGTAGACTTGTGTATTATGAGTTAGAAGCCATCTGGATCATTTTGGTTGGTGAAGTAGCAGCAACTGCAGGTACCTTTTATATCTAATGTGCCTGTCATTGTTTTTTTCTGTTGTTTTTATTATATTTATTATATTTTTTTTATTGATTGTGCTGTTTTCATTATATTTTTTGTTATTGTTCTTTATTGTTGTTGTAGTTATTGTTACTGATTATTATTATTATTATTATTATTATTATTAGTCCTTTGTAATTGTTATATTATTATTACATTTGTAATTATTATTTAGTAAGTAATAGAAGAAGTAGAAGTATGCAGTGTTCTTTATGTAGTAAAATTTAAATTTCGATCATTTAATAAAGAAACACTATTTTGTTTTGTTTGACCTAAATTTTCAAAAGCGAATTGTAAACTGCCAAATTCTTAATGAGATTGTGATTTGTTAATCATGCATATCAGCAGAAAATTCTACTAACGTTTAACAAATTAAGTAACTTATTTATTTCTTATATTTGGTTGTGTAAGAAAGCTCTCATATAAACTTGAATTTCTTTTTGAAAATCATGTTAGTCATCAGTTTTACAGAATAAACTCCAGTAAAGAATTTTGTGCTGAAACTTTATTATAAGACAGTCAAGCCTATCATCTACATCACCACTACATTTGTACAAATACGAAATTTCGTTTGAGCAGATCCCTGTTGTCTTAATTATTTCGGGAACAGGGTAAATCATGATCAGACTGATCCTGATTGGTCTCTGAAACTAAATCAGTCCCTACCAGAGGGAGAATGGCAAATACATTTACATTTGTCTTTTCAGGGTACCTGTTACCGGCAAAATGTAAGTACATCACAATACTAATCTTTTAATAAAATATATCAATTTTTCCAGTGCGTAGATAAAAAAGTTCAGTTTATCATTCAACAATGCTTGTAAAGCCTGACTAGTTCTTTTCAAAATGATAAAAAAAACCTGCGGTGATATATTGGCGCCAGGATATTTTCTGACATTTCTGATATTTCAAAGTCCTTTTATATCATAATCGAGCTTATGGAAACTTGATGATGTTAAAGTGTTTGATCACCTTGTTTAGTAAAATGATATAACTTTATCTTTGGTATTAGATATATATCATACCTCTGGTCCTACAAAGCACGACGAAGACTTTGAAAGGGATTTGAAAAATTGTTATGAAAATTGTTTGGCGATGATGAAACAAATGGGCCTACGCACGCTGGTAAGATATTTATTCCTACGCGCACTTTGACTAGAACTACAAGGGACGTAACTATAACTTATAATGAGATAAAGATTGAAAGACTTATTAATAATTGGTTCAGGGTATGAAACAGGGTTGGTGCGAAACCATAGCTGTAAATCTTCTTAAAAGACAGACTGATTATCACTTTGCTTCATTTCTCATGAATAAAACTGGTGTATGTTATCCTAGTACTCTGTGATTTACTTTTAACTGATGAAATGCAAAATTAAGGTATCTGTATTGATACATGTTGTGATAATTACATACTATGTCTGTTTAATATTGAAATTCAGAACGTTTTGCGTCAGGTCCTGAGGTCCTGTTATCTCGATCTTGTAGAAAAATTTGTGTGTGTGTCTGAACACTCCCCAAATCTTGATAAACTTGTTCCCGAAAGAAAGCATAAGAATATCTGCATTTCATATTGATAAAGTAATTTTAGTTACTTGCAGTATTCATTGTAACTTGTTGATAATTACTGAAGTAAATAACGTCTGTTTTTTTTTCAACATTTTCAGGCATTCCCATGCATTGCCACTGGAGCAAAAAGTAGGTAGTGGAGTTGTCAATTAGTAGTTATTAATTGAAAAAAGCTTATAGCTTTAAATATTTGTAAGGTAATTCTAATACCTACACTTCTGTTCTCTATGAAAAAAAACTTCATTGTTTACTTTTTCTCAAGTAAATTGTCTCCTGTTATATGTGAATAAAACTGAGTTTAGCAAGTGAGAGCGCAGGACTTTCTAACATTTGAAAAGGTGAAGTAAAATATTATTTTTTCAAAGAAGATTGCATGACAATTTTACAGAGCTAAATGCGAAGCAAGCAGCAATGGTTGCTTTGACAACGGTGAAAGAATGGTTACAGAAGAACAAAGATTCGGTAAGTCATTAATATTTCTTTCTTATCCTATGGCAGAAATGACAGCATCCGATGTCTTTATAATAAAATGTCAAAGTGCATTAATGGATACAGTTGATATCTAATAACAAAGAAACATTTAAAGGAGGGCAGATTATAATGTTGTAAAAACAGTTCACGAATTTATAAGAACATAAGTGGTCAAAAAGATCCCAAACATTTTAATCTGTTTGCAGTACTTATTTCTGATTACTAATCTTTTAACTTCCAAAGATTGATTATGGAAAGGTTTTACTCCACGGTGTAAAGTTGAAGATGACACACCTTCATTTTCACTGTCCTAGCCAAATATTAAATTTCACAGCTCTGCTGGTACGCATATTGTCTTGCAAGAAGTGAAATAAGTCTTTGTTATTTCTGACTTACATGACTTCTGAATATTTGCAGTGTTTTCAGCATTTATCTTAACCATAATGCATCTTGGTCTTTTTTTAACACTAATGTGACATTAAGAGTGGTCATTATATTTTTTTATTTGTTTAAGGTGGATAAGATCGTATTTTCGGTGTACGACATTGAGAATTGGTCATGTTACCAAGAGCTGATGCCAGCGGTTTTCCCTCCAGGCAAAAGCACTAGTGTACAAGGTAAGTAACATCATTCTTCAGCTTATTTCCATAAATCAGCATGTTGTTTCCATCAATTTATTCTTTCTACAGAGTATTTCGAAGAATGTTCTGTTTGGGCTGATGACCTAAATTTTGGCACAATACATTTTGAGATTATACTGTCCTTCATTCTGACCCCATTTAATTAAGAAAGGGTCAGAACTATTACATCTAGTTCAGAATGTCTTCCAATGATCTTAACTGGTGAACGAGTTTTTAACCAAATTTCATGAACTTGTCCAAAAGATCACCAGCGTAAACATTCTGAGCAATTTTAATGAAGTTTGTTTTAAAAAGTGGTTTCTGGGGTGTTCAGAAGGTGTTCCTTTAGCTTTTTTGGTGACATAGTTTTTGAACCCACATGACTCAATTTCAAATTTTTCCGAGAAATCAATAGGAAAAATACTGAGAAAGTTTCATAAAGGTTGGAAAAAGGGTCGCTGAAGTGTTCACTAGATTGACGGCAAACAACGGACAAAGGTCGATCCCATCCTGTGCTCATGTGAGTTGAAACATTATCAAAGAAGAAAAAAGGTTTTCTTTCCTACGGTGAAAAGAGTCTTTATGATATTTGCATGATATTTGTTATTAGTACAATTATGTCATTAAAATTCATATTAAAGGGACTGACTCACAGAATGTTGCTGATTTTTTTTCTTTAAAATTAAGAGAATTTAATATACTATGGAAAAAAATAATATTATGCTTCTATACACCATGAAAACTCGAAAATAAAGTTTTGAGTTAACCAGGATTCGAACCCAAGACCTTTCGGTCAGTAAAATATAAAGCGACGGTCTAGACCACTGAGCCACAGCACCTACTTGCAAGGATGCGTCAAGATTAATCTTGTAACTAAAGTATCTATCTCGTGACTAACCATGCTAACGGGGTAAATTTTTTACCGATAAAAGTGTGTAAAACTTTATATTTTGATATTTTTCTGTATCAAAAAATGAAACAGTAACTTAATAGTAATTTGAATATGTTCTTCACAATTGCAGCAAAATTTTCAAGATGTAAGAACATTTTCTTTTTTCATCGTCGGCCCATCTGTGAGTCAGTCGCTTTAAAACAAGTTTTAAGCTTTTAATATCAATAAATTATAAAGACAAATGATGATGTTGTTGATGATGTTGGGGTTTTTATCCAGGAAATTGGATTCCTGCCGAAATCCTGCGCATGGACAATAAATCTATTGAATTATACAAACGTGCTTTGAGTGAAGGCAAAGAAGCTGTGCATAGTATCCGTTTGATGGTCGTGGGACATTATGGCGTCGGCAAAACAACATTAACTAAACGACTGTTTGGTGAAGATGTAGACATCTCTAAACGTGAGAGCACTGAAGGAATAGACGTTCACGTAAGAAGATGCAAAGTGTCCCTTGATACTGGCAAGTGGAACATAAAAGACAAAGGTAATAAAACTGAGTTAAATGATGCTGATGATTTCAAAAGCATGTGTCTTTGTGTAGATAGTCTTCAGTTATCAGTTGAAACAGACATTAAAATGTCGGATGTCTTAAAAGCAAGCAAATTTGAAAAAAAATATGTTAGTATCGCCTCCGGTCGTATACAACAGATATAAACCCATGTGCAATGTTTTATAAATAAATGGCAACAAAACAGCTTGATTTATGTAATACTTATTAGTCCTCAATTATTTTTTTCTTGTATAACATAAAAAAGATGAGTAAAGTAAAAGGCTGTTTTTGAAAAAGTTCAAGTTTCGCACAAGTTTGAAAACCATGTCTAGGTAATTAAAATATTTTTGGCTATTCTAAAGATGAGAAGGCTGAAAAAGTATGTCATCGCTTGATTAAATTGCTGAAGAACCAGAAGTCTGAACAAGAAACACGTGAAAACAAGGAGAACAACATTGATTCATTAAACGAAGCCGGGATGGATGCTTTAGACGGATTTAATCCTACTGATGAGAATACTGTCACTGCTGATGATTCAGAAAAGAATGGTATCTTTTTATAATCACCTTGGATACTTTTTTAACCATTACTCGACCAATATATCAAATGATTAAGACTATGATTATGACAGGATTTTCAGTTTAATCGTACAGACTGTCGTGATTATTAATGTGTATATGTTATTTTAGTAACTGATTTGCATTATGCGATTGATATTTGATTATAACATGTATATGCTGTTTCTTTATTCGTAGCGACAATATGTTTCCACAATTTGATAGATAGAAGGATAAATAAAGCCTTTCAGGTGCTGACAGTAGAGTCGACTGAACTTATCTCATGACAGATTTTGTTTCTTATGACATATAGCTATTACACATTCCTTTAGATCATAAACAATTAATGTAACTTCAAATATAGCACTGCACATTTATTTTTACTTCTTTCTACAAAATAATAGTTTATTTACTACCATTGTCTAATTTGGGTGTCCTGTAGTTGTTCTGTGGAATGACCCGATTAATTTCAATCTTATTCAAAATATTTCAAAACAGATTAAAGGAACTATTGTCTTTGGTGATAGGTTGTGATAGCCTCTTTGCATTGGAAATGAAGTAAGCTTGTCAGATTAAACTTATTTTAGTATTGTTTTGGTTGCATGATAAAAGGAATCTGACTCGCAGTAAACTTTTAATCAACTCATTGCAACTCGTACTGGAGGTTTATATGAAATATAAATTCATAATCCATGTCTGGTTCTGCATGCATAACTAATGATATTCTTTTATTAAACCCGTTCATTGAAAGTTTTCACGAAATGTAATCTCATGGCAGGTTCTACATAATTTATTTTCTTTCCACCTGTTCAGTGAAAGATAATGTGAAATGTAAACTCGTGCCAGATCCTTTGAGTATAACTTATTACCTTTTTTTCCTAAACCTGTTCAATAAAAGTGTTTATGAAATGTAAACTCGTGCCAGGTCTTTTGAGTATAACTAAATACTTTTTTTCCTAAACCTGTTCATTAAAAGTGTTTATGAAATGTAAACTCGTGCCAGGTCTTTTGAGTATAACTAAATAATTTTTTTCCTAAACCTGTTCAATAAAAGTGTTTATGAAATGTAAACTCGTGCCAGATCCTTTGAGTATAGCTAATTACCTTTTTTCCTAAACCTGTTCAATAAAAGTGTTTATGAAATGTAAACTCGTGCCAGATCCTTTGAGTATAGCTAATTACCTTTTTTCCTAAACCTGTTCAATAAAAGTGTTTATGAAATGTAAACTCGTGCCAGGTCCTTTGAGTATAGCTAATTACCTTTTTTTCTAAACCTGTTCAATAAAAGTGTTTATGAAATGTAAACTAGTGTCGGGTCCGGTTCTAACAAGTATAACTGAAAACATTTTAGGCACTGACGATTTGACTGAAGATACCGATCCTGATAGCTCCATGAAAGAAGTCATTGACTTGACAGAAACTCTTACTGTTAAATCAGTGCAACCAAAGGAAGAGCATATTTTGAACCATCTGAAGGTACTAGTAGCATGCATCGTAACCATATTATTCATTGTTTATCAGGAAAAAAATTCTGTTAGTGATTTTACTGTGTTAGTGAAGGTATTTGTGATAACAACCTTGCATTTACTTTGTCCGTATATTTATTTTTCTGTACCTTTTACCTAGAATAATCTTATTTCAGTATATCAATTTCACCATTTTTCTTCCTAAGTTTATTGTTTGTATTGGTCATTTTTGAGTTCTTTGCTGTTGCCGATGGCTATTTGATTTTGTCTCTTTTTTTTGTCATATCCTGTATGGTTGTGTTTCTATTTCATTTTTTACTTTTACTGTTCCAGACTAAATATTTCTTTTTTGGAAAAGAAACAAAATTTATTAAAGTAGAAATTCACTTTAAATGGCATTTTTTTCTTTTATTTATCATGTAGGAATTGATAGAAGAGATTCAACA
Organism: Cyclina sinensis; assembly: GCA_012932295.1. NCBI lineage: Eukaryota > Metazoa > Mollusca > Bivalvia > Venerida > Veneridae > Cyclina > Cyclina sinensis. The sequence goes on along the minus strand of JAAONU010000009.1, from coordinate 26,357,782 downwards.
AAATAGCATAGACAATTCAGATTCTGACGCCGCAGATCTGTCAGTGTGGGATTTCGCAGGACAGTTTGTGTTCTATGCTACACATCAAGTATTTCTTACCAGACGAGCTGTATACCTGCTGGTGACTGATATCTCCAAGCACGCCCAGGACCTTGTCGAGGATGACGATTGTTTCACTGATAGCAAAGGCGTTAATCAATGGAAAATATCTGGTACGGTACAGTGTTGGTAAAAACGCTACAACGCTACTGTACTCATCAATCTGACAGTTAGCTTTTTGGGAAATATGAACGAAGTTAAAAGCTTAAATGGACATTCCCTACCATGAACCAATGGTTTACCGCATATCTATTCTATTGGCCCATATGCTGATTGATAATTGCATATCTGTTTTATTGGCCCATATGCTTAAAATAGAAAAATGATTGATACTTTCAAGAGAATCATACGCCATTATTTTCCTTTAGGCATCGAGATACTTATAAAAGTCTTTATTTTGAATAAATGGCTATCAACTCAGCGATGGTACAACTTTCTATACAAAGGTTAATATCATTTATGCATTAAGTTTACATGTTGTATTTAGAATTTTTGACTGACTTCTTGACTTCGATTGATAATTTTTTCAATATCATTCAAATTTGCATGATTTAAAGAAAATAATGTGCTCTAGATTTTAGGGCGTGCCTTTTAAACAGTATTTCCAAGAATTTCACTTTTCGGAAGTAAGCACACATATAACGTACAAGAAAATCAGAATCACCATGAACCATAAACTTCTCTAAGTACTACAAACTCGTATTTACCTCCAGTCTAAATGCAACAGTTTTAACACAGACACTTGACCATGAACCATAAACTTTTCTAAGCACTGCAAACTCGTATTTACCTCCAGTCTAAATGCAACAGTTTTAACACACACACTTGACCATGAACCATAAACTTTCTAAGTACTGTAAACTCGTATTTACCTCCAGTCTAAATGCAGCAGTTTTTACACACACTTGACCATGAACCATTCACTTATCTAAATACTGCAAACTCGTATTTACCTCCAGTCTAAATGCAACAGTTTTAACACACACACTTGACCATGAACCATAAATTTATCTAAGTACTGCAAACTCGTATTTACCTCCAGTCTAAATGCAACAGTTTTAACACACACACTTGACCATGAACCATAAACTTCTCTAAGTACTTCAAACTCGTATTTACCTCCAGTCTAAATGCAACAGTTTTAACACACACACTTGACCATGAACCATTCACTTATTTAAATACTGCAAACTCGTATTTACCTCCAGTCTAAATGCAACAGTTTTAACACACACACTTGACCATGAACCATAAACTTATCTAAGTACTGCAAACTCGTATTTACCTCCAGTCTAAATGCAACAGTCTTAACACAAAAACTTGACCATGAACCATAAATTTATCTAAGTACTGCAAACTCGTATTTACCTCCAGTCTAAATGCAACAGTTTTAACACACACACTTGACCATGAACCATAAACTTATCTAAGTACTGCAAACTCGTATTTACCTCCAGTCTAAATGCAACAGTTTTAACACACACACTTGACCATGAACCATTAACTTATCTAAGTACTGCAAACTCGTATTTACCTCCAGTCTAAATGCAACAGTCTTAACACACACACTTGACCATGAACCATAAACTTATCTAAGTACTGCAAACTCGTATTTACCTCCAGTCTAAATGCAACAGTTTTAACACACACACTTGACCATGAACCATAAACTTATCTAAGTACTGCAAACTCGTATTTACCTCCAGTCTAAATGCAACAGTTTTAACACACACACTTGACCATGAACCATAAACTTTCTAAGCACTGTAAACTCGTATTTACCTCCAGTCTAAATGCAGCAGTTTTTACACACACTTGACCATGAACCATTCACTTATCTAAATACTGCAAACTCGTATTTACCTCCAGTCTAAATGCAACAGTTTTAACACACACACTTGACCATGAACCATAAACTTATCTAAATACTGCAAACTCGTATTTACCTCCAGTCTAAATGCAACAGTTTTAACACACACACTTGACCATGAACCATAAACTTCTCTAAGTACTTCAAACTCGTATTTACCTCCAGTCTAAATGCAACAGTTTTAACACACACACTTGACCATGAACCATTCACTTATTTAAATACTGCAAACTCGTATTTACCTCCAGTCTAAATGCAACAGTTTTAACACACACACTTGACCATGAACCATTAACTTATCTAAGTACTGCAAACTCGTATTTACCTCCAGTCTAAATGCAACAGTCTTAACACAAAAACTTGACCATGAACCATAAATTTATCTAAATACTGCATACTCGTATTTACCTCCAGTCTAAATGCAACAGTTTTAACACACACACTTGACCATGAACCATAAACTTATCTAATTACTGCAAACTCGTATTTACCTCCAGTCTAAATGCAACAGTTTTAACACACACGGGAACAGGAACTTCTAATTTTGGCTGACTTACAATGACATTATGATGATAGTCAAATTTGAATATGGCGGAAGGACTTGAGTCAGTAATAAAAGCTCATTGGATAATTATTCATTGTATGTTTCGATACAGCATTAGAAAAGATTTTTCCATTCAATATAACTACTGAGTGGCCATTTGATTTGAGCGCCTAAATAAACATTTTGGAACGAGCTAACAGCTATTTAGAGTTTTATAAATTTTTCTGAAAGCATCATGTGCCTTTGAAAAAATGTTTAGACTTATACTTATGAATTGCAAAGTAGCCGTGTATTTGTGTCTATTCTTTGACTTGTAAATTCCGTCGTATATCAAATGTTTTAACGAAGTGTATCAAAGATATTCTTCATGTTTTTTAGAATTTACTGAATTCTGGTTAAATTCCATACACGAGTTTTGCAATTCGCCTAATGATGATGGACCTCCTGTCATTCTGGTTGGGACATTTGCTGATAAACTTAGTCCGGTAAGCAAACATTTGATACACTTGTACAGTTAGTATCTTAAGAGACATTTGTCAAGTTAAGCGGTGAGCGAGTAATAAATATGAGGAAATACAAGGTAATGTAAATACTGCTATTTACTACAAGGTTAAAACATTTCTGCTTTTTCAATCAACGAACGAACATGTCAGATATTTGTTACTGTGTGTATAGCTGAAAATATTCCACCTATCAGTAAATAATACAACACTGTAATCATTTTGTCTCAAACAGCAACAAGATTTGCCTTTCAGCCAGTTGTAGTAGATCTAACCCAAAACATTTTAGAACAGAACATAAGCCTTCTAATTTTAGTTTCTAACTCTCATTTCACCAGTACAAATGTAAACTGTAAGTAATGTAATTTAATGTTAGTCACAAGGCTTTTTTGTACTTTTTGTTTTTGCGCAAACATGCGTTTGTTTTTTGTTGTATATTAATTTTTTAATAATTGCTCTTCTGCTGTTATTAGCTGGATGTTAATTTTACATGATTGTTACTTTGTCTCACTTAATAATATTTCTGTTCATCTAGTTAAAATATATTTCTGTTAAAACGAATAGATCGAAAGTGGATTTTTGTATATTGATTTTTCTCTTATTGAACAAAATAAATTAAGTTTTTTTCTTGAAGAAAAATAGTAAGATAAACATACAGAATTAAATTTTCCGCACTTATAAAAAAACTGTTTCCTGGCATGTAAAACATGGATAGAATCCTTATTGATAAACTTACTCCATTTAATAGGAAACAAAATCCGCTACAGTTGATGAGTTCTTCTACACGCTGAGAAGTTGTCTGATTGATAAAGCCACATATGCTCACCTGATTGACGAAGACTTTGTTATTGACAACTCAGTAAATGATACCAACATCGAGAAGTTACGCAAACAAATTCTTGACACGGCTTCAAAGCAGAGTTACTGGGGGGAACTCATTCCTGCCAAATGGATAACGTTAGAGAACATTCTTATTAGTTTGAAAGACGATGGTCTTAAGGTAGTGATTTGTATAGATTGTAATATGGTTGTAAAATCATGTGTGTACAGAATGGCATCCAAGTACTGTTCAAATATAAACTGTTCCAATAAAAACAGTAGTCGCAAGAGAGGTTGTAGGGGTCGATCAAAAATACCGCCCGTTTCTCTATATTTGTAAATAAAAAAAATACAGTACAATTCAGAAATACTAAACACAAAACTTTCCCTTTGGAAATTTCTGAAAAATGATTTGAGCGTTGTTTGTCTCCAAGTTGTTTTCTCTGTATTATGATTTAAAGTTGATGGAAAGTCGTTTAGTTGTTGGATTAAACCGTTTGAATCTCTGTTAAATGCACAATGTTATAATGCTTTGAATTAAAAACGCATGCACTGAAAATATGAATTTCACCATAAATATTGTAAAGAAATAAGAGCTGAGGGCATGGTGTTATATTTATTCATACATAAATAGAATTATGAAATATCATAACTTTAATTGCAGGTTCTCTACAAGGACAAATTTCTTTCCCTGAATAATACATTACCTGTACCCATAGATTCTGAAGAAGAACTGGAACTTTTCTTGAGGTTCCATCATGAGTCTGGAAACATTCTGCATTTCAGGTAAAATTAACAGTACCGTCAAGTTGATGTAGGGCATTAGTGCCATTTGTTTTTGTTTTACTGAAGCCTTCTACGAAAGAAAGAGGCTTAAAATCTAATTTATAGTTTCATAATGCATGTTATTTTTCAGTGACTTAGGCTGATTTCTATGAGAATTTCTATTTCTATTTTAATACATATAATATACATATAGAAAACAAATTGTACAGGCTGTATAAAATGTTAGACCAAATATTAAAATTATTTTTAAAAATCGGACTTAAGATTTACAGATGATAAATGTATGCTTTGGACAATATTTCCCTTGAAAACGAGTGTTCCATGAATACAATTTAAAGTAATTTTCACTGTATCTAATTTCTGTTTAATACTTTCATTTTACAGTGATGAAAAGCTGAATGACAGTATTGTCTTAGAGCCACAGTGGTTGATAGACGCTTTCAAAAGCCTGATCACAGCAAAGATGTTTTGTTGCAGAAAGCCAAAGATATTCAAAAAATGGCTACAGTTTAATCAGTCAGCTATCTTGACAAATGAGCTTGTTGGTACGTATTTCTACATGTTGGTGAAGATGAGGGCATAACATTGTTAAAGGGCATAACAAAACATAACCAAGTTGAGTGTGTATTTCTTCAAGTTTAGTCATGCTTTAGACATTACACTTCTCTTCAAAGTATTCGTTCCTCAAGAAATGTTGTTGGACGTCGTCTTGGCAAGAATTGTAAACGAAATGTTACGTGAATTTATTTTGTTTTGACGTTCTAAATGTTTGATAATTAGTGTATTTTTGCAGAGGCCATTTGGGAAAAGGAGGAAAATTCTATATTTCATGAATACAAGGACTTGTTACTGGATTATCTTGAGAATTTAGGTTTCATAGCAAAACCTCTTCAAGACCAAAGCAAGAAAGAGGTAAATGCAATATTTTATGATTTTGTCTTAAGTAACCAGTGACAGTTGTGTAACATTTCTCATGATGTCTTTGTGAACGTTTGGCTCCTTGAGTGAAAGAGTTAGTACATTAAGGAGAGAAAAGGCAGGTAAGGGTACGTGCGCCAAAATAGGTGAGCGCGTTAGTCATCCTTCTACCTATTTACTCACTTACCTACTTTTACTTACTCACTTACTGTCGCGATTCAGCTAGTGTTTGAATGATGAATAAGATAAAATTGACCAAAACGCAAATGACGTATAGTAAACCTTTTTTTTGCTTATTGTTTGGATACTTATCAAGCAAGCAATATAGACAGTTGAACTCTTCTTTCCTAGGTTGCTGATATTGAATTCATCTCTTAGTTCGAATGCAGCTTTCAGAGCAGGTCTGCGAGTCACACTAAATTGACAACATGCTCTATGTGCTGTTTTATGTTTTACATAGGTTGCAGATTATTATTTTGCGCCTTGTGTTCTGAAAACACCACCGCCAGACGATCTTCTGGTAAATGATGACTGTGAAAACAGAACTTCAACCAGTAGACTTTGCTTCAAGACCTCTTCTGGCTTCCTGCCAACAGCTGTGTTCAACAAACTTCTTGCAGTTTGTGTAAGCAAATGGCCACTGTCCAAATGGAATACGAAGCCGACGATATTCTGCGGCTGTGGAATATTTGATCTCCGTGACAATCACAGACTATACATATACTTCTTTAACCACGAAATACAAATCTGGTTGACAAAATTTAGTACTTCGGGTGAAGACCCTGACAGAAACGTGTGTTCAGAAGTGAAAACAGTTGTCTTGGACCTTCTACGAAATAGATATAGGTTGTCAAGTAATATTGAAATATTTGTAAAATGTCCAACAGCAGTTCTTCGTTCCAGTGAAGATGAGTTTGCACTCAAAGATCTTGCTCATAAATCAGAAGTTGTGTGTAACTGCAGACCAAAGCAACATGTTTTACGCTCAAAGGAACTGACCAAATATTGGCAGGGTATGTATTGTATTTACCACAGTATTTTACAGGAGAGTAGCGGGGTTTGGCCCAAATGAATGTTGACGGAGGTGCCTCGGTGATTCGTTTCAGATTCTATACAGTATATACAAGTCTTATAAACGAAATTAACGTTCTCACTGGTATTCAGGCCAGACTGATCATATATCTGGAATGAGCATCGAACCCGCGACCCCATTGTTGGAAACTAGATGCGATGCCTCCTAAACATAAATGCGGCACTTACACTTTGAATGATGAAAATACATGTGTTAAAGGTTTTTGTTTTTTTTTACACAAAAATAAACATACATGAAATGAACACATCTTTTAAACTACTGATGCTGGTTATATATTAATACACAACAATCTTATAAAGATTATCCTGATGAGTGTCCTATAGCCTTGAGAACATTATACTATGTATTTGCCCTACTGGTTGTATATGTTATATATAAAGCTATTAGCTTTAGAATTCATTCGTTCAAGCCTATATAAACAGTATATTTTATATATAAAGCTAATAGCTGTAGAATTCATTCGTTCAAGCCTATATAAACAGTATATTTCATATATAAAGCTAATAGCTGTAGAATTCATTCGTTCAAGCCTATATAAACAGTATATTTTATATTTAAAGCTAATAGCTGTAGAATTAATTCGTTCAATCCTATATAAACAGTATATTTTTAAATGATATGGTTTATACGCAAGTACGTTAAGTATTTATTTGTTTAATCTTAGAATATCGTATTTCAGAAAGTTGTTTTCTTTTAGAAATGAAAATAATTGCTTTAATTGATGCGAGACTTTTAAAGTTGATTTCTTCAAATGTTTATGTTTTGACACAAACATGCAATGCGTGTTTCAGATACAAAACTTGGACATGAGGACAGCGTCCTAACAGACAAAGAAATCAACCGCATTGCACATCATATTGGAATGGAATACCAGTCCCTTGGATTAGAACTTGGACTTACTCAGCCAGATATGGATCATATCCACCTCGACTGTAAAACTACTGTTGATAGGATAAGATATGTGTTACTGAAATGGAAAAGTAATGTAGAAGACAAAGCAACTGTGGAGACTTTGAAGAAAGCAATGGAAACAGTTGGCATTGATACAGACACGGCTTTAGAATGTGTACAGAAGACTTAACAGGACTGAAGAAATACATTAGTATTGAACAATGCGTTTGTAAAGTAGGGGTTAAAGAGTGTTATGAATAAAGGAGCATGTTGGTATAAAATGAAATAAATGGTAGCCTGATCTCAAATATTTGGTTTCCTTGTGCATATTGACCTCGAAATTACAATATGCTGTGGTAACGGCATGATTTTTTAGTACGGCAACATAGATTGAGACATTTTAGTTCATGTACTTGTTTCTGTCCGTCCGCTTTCCGTCTTCATCTCATACAGTAGCACCTGTTGTTGGTACAGTTAAACATTTTGGCAATTTTACTCATGGTCATTGGTTTTTATGATGCTCTGTCCTATCAAGTAAAAAGAAATTGATGGCTAAATAAAGAGATATGGCCATGTGATAGGCTGTGGATCCATAAATTAAACAGTTGATGTTAAAGAGTTATTTCAAAGAATTTAAGTGAAATGTTCTCCACGTGCTTATTGTACATGTAATCGTGAAACAAACGGTATGATGAATAAAAAGAATATCAAAATGTGTTAATTGATCTTTATAAAGTTGTTTTTCAGTACAGGATAACGTAACTTTATTTATCAGATCAAACCAATTCGTTACTTGGTAAATGAAAGACAATAGTTGATTCTTTTTTGTAATATTATTCTCTAGGGAAAAGAAGGGGGCTGCTATGTTCCCGGGTTGATCTCTTTGCGGAAGTTTATACTGCGACAATGACCAACACATTGGAAACCCTGTGCTCTTTCCAGACACAGTTTAGAGGCAAAGCGAGCAATCTTCATCACTGATAGCGATTTGCATCGGTTCAGCTAAAAGTAATGGGATCAAATGTCTTACCAGAGGAGCCTCAAACGTCAATTAATCCTTCTGTTTTGTTAAAGTTCTAACAGTTATTGCCAACTGCTGTAAAGCTTAATTTCCTTGAAGGAAAGAGGATGTCCCTTCAATGTCAAATTTCGTACACTTGTAAAATACGAAAGTAAGGCAACGGTTTTAATTTCTTTGAAAAATCAGATTAGGAAAAGAGTAAATAAAAAGTACAACCCACGTTTTGATCGTCTTTTACCTTTAATGAAATATCTGTCTATCCAATAAAATAAACATCAGTCACTTTTCTCGAAGTGCATGATCTATAAACATTTCCAACAGCTCGTATTTTGCAATATTTCCCCGAAAAGCATTCCACCTAACAAGTAACCTTTCCTGAGAGCATGACCAATTATTAATAACTATGCCAATTTTGGAGGAAAAAATGCATAAAGTTGAACTAGTGATTCATCCTGTTAAACAAATACTTTACAAATGACCTTTCTTTTTCTGGCAATAGCTCCAAGAAAAGAAAAATGCAAATTCTTCCGCAAATAACTAGATGAAATTCTTTGTTAACCTTTATGCATGCCAACTCCTTGAAGTTTTGACCAATGCTTGGGTTTTGGGCTATAGTGTTCAACGTCAAATTACGCTATTCTAATTGGAATTCGCGACACGCGGACTTGTCCGGACACTACTGCGCTTCTTCAAATATATAATTGCCTACAGTTGGAGAATAGTTCAGGATACGTGGAATAAAGCAAAACAGATAAATGCACACAGTTTAACAAAAACAGTGCGCAATATTACGGATTGGTAGTTGATTAAAAGTCCAGTTATGAGCAGAGATTAACGAGATTAACTGTAAAATCACCGTTTCAGTTGGCAATCTTCGCGATCTTACCCGTCCACTTTTATGTTAGACAAACGCCAGTTGTAATGCAACACTTTGCTAGGCTGGTAACCAGTCCACATTTAAGTTAGACAAACGACGGATGCCGGGTTAATATTAAGATTAAGATTTATTTTGGCATAATGTACATATATGGTATTTAAACACATGAAGTGATAAATAGTATAACACATACATGAGCACAAAAACCATGACATGTACACCAACACCAGGGATAATACAAAAAAGGGTAAACCCTTATTTCCATTGTGGTCCCTAAAATTCACTTCTAAATTCAGGTAACCCGTCCGCGAGTTTGATTGTACTTTGCTAAATAACACTTTGGTAGACTAGAAACCCGTCCACTGTTAGACAAAACCGGGTGTTGGGTTACACTTTGCAAACAAACTGTTTCAAATATCTAATTCTTTAACACACAATGCTTCACTTACCTTACAGATGGTGAAATACATAACATCCTAGCTATATCATACAGGAGAGTCTAATCCGAATAACAAGTTAACAAATACCCTGAGCTTTTATTTCAGAAATATGTACATCGCTTGTATAAACAGTATACGTCATGAAAAAAGAGAGTATTGTTTTAATTACTTTTTCAAGATGGCGTCAAATATATAAAAAAGATACATAGAAAAGACAGTTTAACCGAATGTTAACTTTAGCTGGATCAATTATGCATGCGTATCAACAAGGAACACCAAACGGTGTAAGCATATTTTACTTCTGCAGCAGTTTCTGTCAAAAATTTTAAATGAAAACTTAAGCCATTTCAAATAAAACTATCAACTTATGTGTTCAGTAACTTGTTTTGGCAAGCTTTTTCGACCAAACTTGAAAATGTCCACACGTCTGTTAGAAGAAAAAAGTTACTTTTATTAGTTTGAAGAAAAGGGGCCGACATTGGCTATTATTATAAATAACCTGATTGCCGTCAACTGTTTTCTTAGAAGTAACGCAAAATGTTTCCGCTTTTGATTGTCTGGCACTGTTATAAATTAAAGAAACTGAAAAGATGCCATTGTTGGCAGGGATACTAGTCCTGTTTTACCTCAAATGGAAGTAAGTGTCCCTATTGATTTTGTCAATATGAGAGTTATCCCTCGTGCACCCTTCTCAAAATAGGTAGAATAAAATATTTATCAAAACGCTGAATATCGAAAATTCACTTGCCGATTCTATATTTCTAAACATAACATTCTGAAGTCACTCGGTTCTTTTCTTTTTCTTTTTTTTTATTTGGTTGAAAGTGATAGGCAAAATATACCAGACGATGGATACTTCTTGCCTGACACCAGTACATAAGTCAAGTAAAATAAAGATTATTAAATAATCACGTGACAAAATTTATGTAAAATGACCACAGCAAATGCTTTTAACGTCCGTACATAAATACAGAAATACTTAAATGGCGTAGGCCCTAAATTGCTTAGTATAACCGTTTGTGTAACGACTTGCTTTGTAACGTAATTTTCTGTTCATAACTTTGTATAAGAAAAAAACTACCTTTATATAAAACCAGTAAGGCGAGTTATATAAAAATAAAGAGCTGGTACAAGACATACATATTTAAAAATATTCTCGTATTCTAAGTAATAGTATTCAATATAATTATGAAATCTACTTAGGCAATAAGTATAAACACAGTCATACGTGTTCTCTTGTCTGTTTGCATATAAACATCATGAAGAAACATGAAAATAACATCTCCAGAGTTGTTCACGATCGCTTGAGTTTGCTCCTTAACAAACCCTTTGATCATCACTACAACTTAGCTGAAAATACATCCCCAGAATCCGCTGCAGTCCTCCTCACCTTGTTCTACGGCAATCCTCACATCGAAGCATACTAGCTCCTCCTGGTTGGTGTTATCTATCACCCGTACATTGGCTCTGTAGGTACCCTGAAAATGTATGTTTGATCATTCTAAATACCAAACATCTTGAATACTGTCAAATAGAATAGGCCTACTGGCACAATATACTTTAGACTTTTTTCATTTTTTGGTTTAATTATTTTATGCTGATTTTGTAAAACAATGAGTCATATTTCGGTAATCCAACTTGTTTGCCTTGGCTGGTTTATTATGCACTCTGTTTTATCAGTAATTCGTATTTCATACTTTGGTTAGTTTATCAATAATTTGTGCGGTTTATCAATTATTCGTCTTTCCTACATCGATTGGTTTATCAATAATTCGTGTTTCACACTTTGAATGGTTAACAAATAATTCGTGTTTTACACTTTGATTGGTTAACAGATAATTCGTGTTTTGCACTTTGATTGGTTAACAGATAATTCGTGTTTCACAGTTTGACTGGTTATTCGACAATTCTTGTTTCGCACTGAATAGTTTATTGATTGTTTTTTTATCACACTTATTAATTAATTACCTATACATCTGCCAGGTTTGTTGAGTATTCAAAATGTACATTTGATTACATTACTGATTATTTAGTTCATTGCATCTTTTTTGACATAATACAATCCTATCTATACAGATACAAATTCAGCCAAAATAACAACATTAGAGACAGCCCTTCATAAGAAGATAATAGTTTTAACTACCAAATTCTCAAAATAAAATTGGGACAATTATGATTTCTCAGAATCTGGACAATGTCATCAGTTTCGGGAAGACAGAACAAAAATAATACAAATAAATACAACATGCAATGGTGGTTTACGGGACATTGTTTCTTATCAAACTTAACAAGTTTATAACCTTGAAAAAAATTTAGTCCTCTTTATAAGTGAAATAAAATTAAGCTCTTTACCTTCAGCAGTAAGTTCAAATAAGAGTGTGTTGGTGTGTCAAGAGGGTGGGAAAAGCAATATTCATTTAAAGTACAAATACACAAGACTATACATTGGTCACTACATTAGACTGGTTTCAGACCCAGCAGTTAGGTGGCACATACCAGTTTTTCAGCCACACATTCGAACTGGCCATGTCCATGTAGAAATTATTTATGATAGGGTTTGATGCATTGATATGTGTATTGCTGAAGTCTAAATTAATTAATACATGAGGATATGGATATTCAGAGTGGTCAGGATGAGGTTTACTAAATGTTTTCCTTATTGAACACTACTGAAATGCACTCAGTGTGAAGTAGGAGCTTGAAAGTCGAAACTGATGAAAGCAGGTTATGTCAGTGGTTTCGGCTGCAGAAGTTCAATAGGATGCCGTGTGAGCTGGATACTGAAAAAAGTGTAGCGTTGACAGGTATCTAGCACTAGCTTATTTAGGTGTGCCATAACAGACGAGCAATTAGAATGTAGTGTTATGACTCTACCGTGTGCTTTTGAATACCAGGCGACTTGTCTGTTTCAATGAATTTGCCTTGGCCATGGGTCGAAAAGTGGGGCTTGGGAAAAGTTCCTTTCTTGCAGCTGAGTTTTTTAGAGAAGTGTTTCATCTGAAATTTGAGTTTTTGTTGTAGATTGTCTTCAGTCCTATAAGAATAGCTGTACTTTTCTTTTCAGGTTGTTGTATTGGGATTGTCAGTGAGGCGCTAACAGTTTGAGTGGTCGTCAGACACTAAATTTCAGAGTGAAACTGTTATCTGCCACGTTAATGCCATTCCTTAGTAATGTTAGCTATATGACTATTAAGTCCCTTCCTAACTACAGATTTATCTTTTCTTGGCTGGAATCGCCAGCAGAGAAAAATGTTGCTTGAGAGGTAAAAAAATAAATATATCAATGCAGTAACATAAAAAGAAAAGGATCATATAGTCTGAAGCCAGGCTATCGCTACATCAACATGTGTAATGCTGGTCTAGCAGATTATATATTTCTTTCTCGAAACTAAATAGCCTTTGTATTGTACTCGTCATCATCAAAAACATGTACTGATCGCCATCTTCACTAATATCGTCGGTGAGTTTGTATAAAGTGTATTCTCTGTGCACATGTGTAGTGTTATCAATTCTGGTATCTTTCCATGTGCCTGGAGTTCCTGATCTTTCTGATGATAACAAATTTAGAATGTGACTCTACGTGTGTTTGCATGACTTTGAAGAAAAATGCATATATTGAAAAAAGGTATTCCGTTTTGACAACAGTGATTTTAAGGATCTCTTTATCGCGATGCAGGCTGATTCGGTGGTGTAAGAGCTATAAAGTGATGAAGAGAAGGTGTGTGATGAAAACTCTATCATACGATGATAGATAAAACAACTGCTATAACATCGTCCCTTGACAATTTTAACGTTGCTTTATCTCGCATCGTTCCATCCGAACAACGTAAGGAGATGACGCTTGATTTGTATGTTTTTGGGGTTTATTTATGTTTTTTTTCTTATTTACCCCGATGGGTTTACCCCGTTCAGTCGTTTTGAAAGCTTAACCCATATATATTAATAACGACATAACCAGTTGAAAATATCTGAATGAGCAACCACTTAAGAGTTCGTAAAAACTCGGTTATTAAAACTAAGTAAGATAGTTTTGCTAGCTTAAAACTTTGGTCTCCGAGTCTTATTTTCCTTATTACTGAAAGTGCTTTAGTCACACTGCCATAATCAAAGTGCAAAATGGTTATATACGTAGATATACTAACCGCGGCAAACCAGTTCAAAACTGCAGGCATTCTGGGTAAGCGGAGGCTATTTCTGTCTATACTGATGGACTGTGGCGGCTGTGGACAAAGTCCAGGACGCATGCCGTTACGTCTCAACATCCGCTTAATGTCACGTCCCAGGTCACGGGTTATATGCAACCAGTCCTCACTGATCATATCATCAAGCATTGTACACATGTCAGCATACGTACTGTAATATATTAAAAACATGTATATAAAGTGTTGCATATATACATTTGGCAAGATCTAGTTATTGGCCATATATCAAATTTTAGTGAACTTATCACAAGCGCAGCGTAGAGGGCGGCGCAACAATTAAGCACTATTTAAGAAACAGTTCACACCATTGAGGGCCTTCTGGCCTTATAGTGATCGACCAGTCAGCCATCACTTAGACCGTCCGCTATATGTTTGGGGCTGACTGGGAGGTAACTACAAGGTCAGAAGGTCCGAACTGGGGTGTACTATTTCTTATATTGTACCGCACATTTTATTTTTCAACTTTACTTCAGAAGCACATCTGAACAATATAAAATAAACTGTTCTGACATCTAATTAAAATGTGTATAATATACAAATATTGCGTTTAAAAACGGTACAAAGGTTACAAACATCTAAATCCCAAGCGGACCACTATGTTGAAATAGTGACCAGTCACTATCTGAGCCGAGGGCCCGCTGAGCCAGAATTCTGTCACCTCGCTGATTTATGGACCGCATTATATGCAAAGAAGGAACATATTTATGTAATGTTTAATATTAAATTTTGGTACATGGTCGATATTTAATTTAAAGCCATGTTATTGTTTGTTCACGTTTAAACCACGTATATTGATACTGACAAGAATTTTTAAATAATTGCTGACGTCACGCTATCTTCATATAAAGTTAAGTAATTTACTTAATTTGGTCATAACAAGGGTTCACTAACATCGTATGCTCCAAAATTTGAAAAATTGTTAAAACCTGATTGGACAAAAAAGTAGAGAGCAAACTGGATGTCTATATACACGAAAGCCTTTTGACAGCTGGTTAAGGAGTCTTAGGCTGTATTCATCCCATAATTTAGTATTTGGTGCCGCCTTGAAAGAACGCTTTGTGAAGGCAAGCCCAGTATTTTTTACAAAATGTCATACACACCACACAATACTTGATGAATATGATTATGAAACCAAGGTCCACTTTGTCTGGAAGTGGTAATTTACAGATATGGAAGCACCTTTCGATATTTTATTTCCGTATAAAAGTACATGACATAATCGACGCTTGATCATTTCCAATAATTCACTCTAAAATAATAAATGCAAAATTTTCCTGTCGGATGCGTATTTTCGGTATTATGTAATTTGCTGCTGATGATCATGATGACGACGACGATAATAATAATAATTATAATAATAATTATAATAATAATAATTATAATTATAATAATAATAACAACAGATATAATGAATAGCTTTAAGCTTGTTTTAAGTAATTTAAAGGGGCAAGGTGAAATAAAAACATCCTGGTACTCACCAAGAGCCAATATTTCCTATGCAGGGTATCGGGATATTAAACCAGCGCCCTTCGCGAATTATACTGAGACGTAAGGTCGATGTTCCTAGTGTCCTATTGGTGTAGCCTTCCAACGAGAAGAGCATATTGCCCGGCATAACGACTGGGTTCGGTTCTATACTCAGATGAGTTAAATGGACTGGACTGGCCGGATTAGCTGTAATATAATGAAATGGCATATCAAGTATTAACCTACTGATTTACGCTAGATTAAATCTAGTAAAAAAAACCTGCGCTATATTTGTTCTCCAAATCAAGCATATTAAAAATGTCTACCTGCTAAGCTTTTGAAAACTATTTACACTCCGTGCGTGGGAAAATGACACACACAGATCGCCGTGACGCTTTCTTGAAATGTAGGCAGGAAAATATATTTTTCTCTTTAGACTCCTAAAAGAAACTACAATTCCTAAAAGGTGACGAAATGTAGGAATATGCATGATATTGAGAAAATTGCCTTATTTCATATATTGTGGCTAGCGCTCCGAAGCTAAAATAAATGTTTCAGATATTTAAAAGTATTCTTTGATAATCTTGCACACATCAGAATTTCACGAATTTCACTTTCTGGTATTTTTCAATAAAGGAAGACAAAAGCATATAGTAAGAAAAAAACTTACAACAGTCCTGCCACTGTCCTGAGGTAGTTCCCCATGTTGCACGTGCATTTAACTGCGGAATCAGTACCACGAATATCACAGCAAATAAAACAGCGGAATTCATTTTAGAATTAAACAAAGAAAAGTACCAATATGATCAAAACAATATTTTGTGAGCAGGCATAAAGCCTGTGCTCTCTTGATATAAACTATGAGATCAAAATTCTGAGCCTGAAATCTTTACCATATACTCGCCTGAAGCGATCATGGATTTTATATACTATGGTTTTCGATGAATTCCAAGAATGCCGAATAAATCGAATTCGCAGTAAACAAGGGTTGTTCAAAATGTTCTTGAAAATATTTCGAGTGAATGCTATGCAAATGTATGTATGTTGTGTGCCATAGCCATATTAATCCATAAAATGACCTCCTGATGGTGTTTGTTATAATATGTTTCCTACTTATCTGAAATAACTAAACTAAAAAAATCACCGCTATCTGAAATAACTAAACTAAAAAAATCACCGCTAAAGCTTTAAGAAATAGACTCTTGAACGTTGTTCACGAAGGTGCCAGGAAGCAGTTTAAACATTTGCTTTGAGCCAGGTTGAAAAATAACTGTTGTGAACGTTTTAAACCGTTCTATCCACCCCAACCTCATTTTCCTAACTCCCCCTTTGAAGTGCTTTTGTCATCCTCTACAATAAAAGTACAGTGTTTCTATCATTTTAAATAAATAATTGCTAAATATTGTTTCTGTATAAATAATAAATGTAATTTTATGTAGAATTGTTAACAGCGTGTTTATATAATATAATTGTTTGTTTGAAGACAATAAAAGTCTGGAGCAATTGCATATTTCTTTAAAGAAAAAAAAAACGTTTATTTTTATTATCTAAGTGGAAATAAGTAATGTACATGTGATCATGGCGGTACTTCATTCACTTTGATCATATTTTCAGTTTACGAAACTTTTGAAAGACCCCTCTCTCGCACCCAGAAGTGTGCATTGGCACGCTTGTCTTGTGTTTGACAGATGAAGCCATCTGGTGGGATGTCTGACCTATTTACCTAGATAAAAGTCGCTATGGCGTACAATGTATACGTTCTTAGAAAAATGTTGCAATTTTCTGAGAAAAGTAATGTTTCAAGAAACATTGTGTTAAAAGAAATGCGCGTGGTGTTCACAAACTGTGCACTCAAGTTTTAATTGTTGATGATATCAGGGTCTCAGTTAAGGCCCTGATGATATCGATGTTTTCTGACGAAAGAAAAGGTTAACTCGTAATTTGCCATTCTTCCACAACTTAACTCAACATTTAAAAACTTGTAAATAAATGTACACAAATGTATTATTTTGCCGTGCAGAGGTGGCAAAACACGTCTTCCGTAGCGGGTCTGTGGACTCATCCGATATTTATGTAAACAAAAACATGGCGTGATCTCGGAACACTAAGCAAACACAGAATTCGACCAAGCATATAAATCTGCCAATTTCACCACCTATGGGATAGACGGCCAAGACTCGCCTAACAGTTGTATAGTTTTTAAAGTTATCCCTGGATATCTAATAAGAGAACTGAAGATGTATCAGTTTGGTAGACTCTAGACAAGTGTAGAATAACAGGAAATCGCGACACACTGTGTCTGATCGCAAGTCTAAAAGAGGGTGTCGATAAAGCCCGTGGTCGTAGGCGACTGTAAGAAACCAGATTTGCCCTCATTCTGAAAATCATAAGAAATCTAGTAGTGTAACTTGAGAAAACACTGGGTGGAGAGCTCTTTCTTTTTTGCAAAAAAGATTAATTCTAAAGCAGACAATGGCTTGCGCATTTCCCGTATGTACGTTTGGAGTCTAGAGACAAAGGATCGCGCGCAGGGTGAAAAGCCATATCTCTGACTTATTCATTTCATATTGGCTTCAGTTTCAATTTCAAAAGGTTAATTATTACTTAGCTATATATAACCGTGTGAATCACGTTGTAATTCAAACACGTTATACTGGATAAAGCTTTCAATCCTGGATACTGATCAAAATATTGTCTGGAAAAAAATCCAAGTTCACGCAGCGGTTACTCCCTTCTCTGATAAAAAAAGGGTAAATAAGTCAGCGTTGAGTTTGTGGAAAAACTATACAGTGTTACTTCCCTTTATTAGATGTATTTATAAGAAGGTTCTCGGATAACGACGAATGTCGAAATGTTAGAGCTTAATTAGATGTGAAAGTATGTGTCGCCAATCTAATGAAAACAACTAAGATGTGTATGTATGTAGGTTGGTATGTATTATAGCAACCTGGCCGATGAGCTCAGTTTCGGACACCCATCTTAGTCAAGTGACATAACCATGGATAACATTCCTTTACTGCCAAACGTTCCAGAAACTCTAACTGTGTCGCTAAAGAGCTAGCCTAACAGCGAGGTGGAACTGCTTTATCTACTTAGAGTCCACTACATTCTTTCCCGCTTTAACCTAAAGGTGCCGGGCATCTACTGTACAGCTTTCTTACATAGGGACCATTCCGTTCCAACCGTGCAAGGGACTCAACTCAACAGTGCACACAGGTATAAAAGGTAAAGAGCCGGCGAAGATTCGAGGAATTACCGCTGCCACCATTATAGCAACCTGGCCAATGAGCTCAATTTTGGACACCCATCCAAGTGTTAACCGTGGATAACACTACTTAACTAGCAAAGGATCCAGAAACTCTAACCATGTCGTTAAAGAGCTAGCCCAACAGCGAAGCTGACCTGTTGGAAGTGTTCTACCCGGAGTCCACTACAATTTGGAGGTAGGTCGATAGGCAGGTAAGTATACAAAAATATGAGAACTCCTAATTCGACTACTTGGAAACATGACAGTTTTACGGTACATTCTATTTATTAAGACTACAGACCGCATATTAACTGAAAAGGTAAACAGAAAATTGCAAGTTTTCTTCGTGGCCAACCAAGCAAGGTTTGAGTTGCGGATCTGCGATATTTACTCCATATCTTTGGTTTTTTTGTTTTTTATTAGCAGAGGTACAATATGCCAGTATGTCACTTTGGGTGGTTTAAACAGCAAGAGTCCTTCCGGAGACGGGGTAAATGTGTTTATCGATCAAGAGAAGGTCAACAGACATTCAGTACTCCAAGAATTCGAGGACGAATTTTTAGAGGAAGGGATGTAGTAGAGTTATCGTTATATGGCACTTTCACTTCCTTGCCTCAGTTTACTTTTATGGCAACATGGAAGCGTGTCCTCTCTGTGATCAAGGTTACCTAAGTTCAAATCCAGCCCATAGCAAATGAATTTGTTTGGCAAAAGCGGCGTGCTGATGTTGTCAATTCCCATTACTCACCCATACATTTTGACAGTATAAACTCTACATTTGTGCTCCATTTTTATATCAAATTAGGCAATAAAATAAGATAGAATAAAAAATGCGTCCATAGGGCACTGATGACCCTACTACTTGCGTCTTCTACAGATGCACAACACCAATGCATGGCATACTTGGTGAAAATTTAATTTAACTGGTGGAGAATTTAACATTTTGCAAGGGTTATACACACGCCGTCACACAGGTTTCAGGTTTTGAGTCGATTTAAACAATCAATTTGATAGCCGTTTTTAGCTACATTTTATTGTGGTGTTGGCTCCAGTCCTCCCTATTAGCAGTTGATTCACGTTGCTGTGTATTGTTATGAAAAACTAATCTTGGTTTAATCACTGCTTGTCATATTTTTAATTGTATATTAAACGTCACTTTAGCAAAGTCAAAATCTTTTTAAATATGAAATTTCAGAGCTTGCGTTTGATAATTCAAGAGTGAAATTGATGACTTTTAGCAACCTGAAAGTGTCCCATTATTTAAAGAACTGCATGGCGAATATTTCTGGCAGTATTAACAGTTCTTTTTTCACCCTTGCTAAACCGCATGAACACGTTTAAAAATGAGATGACAGACGTTATGCTCCAGTGTGTTTAGATACGTCTTTCTCTTTATGCGCCACTTTCACAACATTATTCGCCGGTACTTATTGATAGTGAATTTGGGTGTGAATAACTATACGGTAGTAGCTACCAAAGGGAGGTGTGAAAACTCAAACAAAATAGTTAAATTAGTTATGGAATTCTACTGAATATATGAACAGAACTCAACACTGAGGAAACATGGTTTCATGACAGCAACTGACAAACATAACACTCTCTCAAAAACAACAACAACAACAAATAAACGTCAGAGGATCCGATCATCATTAGTGTTAAATCCATTTTAATTACTCAATTACTTTGTTGTACCATTGGTTATGATTATTTATTACGATGAAAGCATAAAATTCATGTAAATTATCTAGGATAATGTATAATAAATCAAAACAAGCGAGGAAATAAATAGTGGCGCACAAATAACGTCTTGTAAAATGGCGCATAAAGACACTGGCGCATAACGTCCGACATTTTTAAAAATAAAAGATCAGCTGAAACTTTTGTTTTCGTCATACTCTGGTTCTAAGATATAGTGGTTTATTGGTGGCGTTCTGCCTGTAAAATAACATTTGGCAATTTTAAACCTTGAGCAATCTTCATTATCACCACAGTTTACACTCGGCTGTTACTAATTTTAGCATTAGAAAAGGTCAAAGGTCTTCCGAATTGTAAATGGCGGTGATGCGAATCAAAGGTGGGTCAAGTTTGACTTTAATTTCTCTTGTTTCAGCTTGTCATTTTCAAAACTTGCTCTTGGACAATTAAATTTAAAAACTAACTTATGATTTTATCTGAATAAACTAGAGAAAACATTAACAGATATTGAGCAACAAAAGGAGAGAGCAAGCAGTTGACAAGTTTTTCCAAAACGGAAGTCACAGACACCTGTCAAAAAAGTGGGTGGGGTATATGTTTATTGTTTTGATATGGGTGTGACAAAGTCGGAATTTGATATATTTGCAGTCCCTGTGAGAAACTCATACTTAAAAATGAATACTTTGGATGTAGTTTGAAAATGTAGATAACTATTGCCTAATACACATAGATCTAAATCACTTAGTAAATGTCACATTCTATCTAGTAGTCTCATCTACAGTTCTATACCCGACATCACTATTCTCGCGGTATCACTAATCTCGCGGTATGTCAGTCGCGCCATATGGGCTGTGTTTACAAACAAAGTTTGTGACCAATTTTTCTCCCGCGAAGACATAACGCTCTAACTTGCAATCATGAGCAGTTTCTTGGAAAGTTTTAGTCCATACTTTAAAAAAATCCCATTACGATGCATTCGTTTCCCAGACGAGTAATTTTGTGACAGTGGCTCCGTAAACAGTGTTCATTTAGTATTAATTTTGATGTTGAATAACAATTTATCTTTTTTAAGCAATGTTTGATCATTCCCATTAGTGATTCGTTGACAGACTATAAACATTAACTGCAATATAATGTTCTAGAACCTTTTGACCTATTTACCGCGAGATTAGTGATATGACGTAATTCAACAATATGGCTGCCCACTGTGATAAATTTTCCACATGATTGATTTTCTTGACATATTTAAATGGCATTTTACACATTCGGCGATGGAAAAAGGATGAAATATTGTAATGATTACCAAAATTACTAATGTTTATTGTTTGCTTTTTAATTAAAGTTAGCCAAACGGTAAGTACCGCGAGATTACAGATGAGCAGTATACGTGATTTTTGCAGGCATTCATTATTATTCGACTGTGTTTTTCATGTACCATAAAGATGTTGTCTCTCAAAAGTTTCTGTGTAAGCATTATCAGTAGACAGTATAGCCACAGGCTCATTAAACATTGACATTTATGTGAAAATGACTCCATTTTTCACAATTTCTTGTTAAAATCGTTTTGCAGGTATGGTTATTTTGGCTGGAAGAACAGTTTTGTTATTGAGTTATATTTCTTTTTGCCAGCCTAGAATATATGTAGATACCCTAAAGCAGAAAGGGTACCAAGACTTTTCAGGATTGACATATGAAATGTATCATAATAAATAAATTATCATTTCAAAAAGCAGGGCTCTTGTTAGCATTTTGAGACTTGGGTTGGGTAGCTTATAAATTTGAAAGTGTCTAGGGATGTGGATCGGTATGCTACATTATGTATCACTTCATTTAGCAGCGTTAAATATAGACAGCTTTAAGTAAGTTAAAAGAAGGTCTGTATCCATAGACATTCCTGCTAGGATTGTCTAGGGATATGGATCTTATCCCTACACCGCTGGTCTAGGGGTAGATGGGCTAGGTTCAGGGTCCATGCAAAGGGGGAATTTGACATGATTTTTAGCTCCACTTTTCGAAGAAAAAAGGTGGAGCTATAGTCATGACCCCCACGTTGGCATTGGTTAACCATTTTGTTAAGGTCCATTTCTCAGAAAGTAGCAAAGCTATTTACTTCAAACATGTTCACTATCAAAATGTGACACCATTTCTCAGGGGCAGATAACCCTAATATTAATTTTACTAAGTAATGCCCCCTTTTCAACTTAAAATTTCTTGGTTAACCTTTTTGTTAATGTCCATTTCTCAAAAAGTGTCAAAGATAATCCATTCAAACTTGGAATACTTGGCCACCAGCAAGACTCCGGCAAAGATTGTTGATACCCATGTCCTTGGGGTCAAAGTTAGCCCCACCCCAGCGGTCACTTGATATTGCTTATACTTACATGTATATATAGGGAAAAAACTTCTTAAGCCTAGAAATAAACTATTAACTTACATAGGATGGGTAAGAACTTTCCCTCCTCCTCCTCCCCCCCCCCCCCCCCCCCCCCCCCCCCCCCCCCCCCCCCGTGCATGGGGTCCCCCCTAACCCCTCCCCCCGTAATTTTGTTTTTCATTATGAATATATTTTTTTTAAATATGTTAAGTACTTTTAAAAAACTTTGTGTTGTGGTCCACCCAGTTAGGCCATTGGCATCAGAGATAAAAAAAGGAAACAACAACAGAATGGAATGAATGATTCCTTAGAATACTACCTGTTTCATTGTAAGTTTCATCTGACTGGAATGTTGATAATGAAGAGCTTGTTGATTGAGACTGGATCAAGGGCATTTGTCTAAGACATGTGATTATTAAAGCGTAACCAAGCTATATTTATTCATGTACTTTTGTTTTAAAAATAATTACAGAAGGAAATAAACAAGTTACGAGTGTTTCACATTGATAAACTGTTCATTTTAGATGGTTAGAGTTGTTTCTTGATTACATAGGTCAAAAAAACTTTTAGCACAATGGAGAAGACATAGTCCCTTTAACTCATGAGTACAGATGTAAGGACCTCTTCAGGGTTTCCTCTGGGTCAATTTTAGTTTGCGCCAGCAAATTCGCCACTCAGAAAAAGTTGGTGCCAATGGCTCAAAAGTTGGAGCCAGTGATTTTGTAAGGAGACATGCCTTTGTCTGTTAAGATATTACAGAAGTAGTAGCATTGTGACAACAAACACTATTTATATATTTATTACAACTGTTTATTAACAAAAAATAAGCACATTTGCATATCATTTTTAAAAGATACATAACATGAAAATATGAACAATATCTTTATAAGATTAAGCATGAACCATTTATTTTTACACTTATTTAATCTTCCATACACGAAAACGACACCTGCAAACACCGACGATTTTTCTTTTCATCACTGTAATTTGCTACAGACACTAACTGACCACACGTGCTTCATTATCTTATTTTCGGATGATTAAAAATGGCAAATTATTCGAATTAACCGATTGTCAGTTGCATCTCAACACGTTCTCAAAGTGTCATAAAGTTTGATAAACAAACTAGTCACGCGTGACCTTATACTAAACATCCGGGCCGCTTATGTAATTTTGTTGGCCGCTTATTGATCTTTAATCGTACTAGTTGTCGGATGCTTTCTTTTACATTGGCGCCAGTAAAATTCGCCAATGGAAGATTTTATGGGCCAGAATTAGTATGTTGGTGCATTTGGCGCAATTGGCGAGCGACAGCGGGAACCCTGCCTCTTGTATGTAATGTAGCGATTTTGCATGTCAAAATCATTATATTTGCATCATTTCTTGCATCTTCTACATGTATTGGTTCCATTTATTGTTAAAGCTCAGTTAATATACTTTGGCATTAAAGAAGTATTAAAAAGCAGATTTAAGTTTAGAGCAGGGTTGTTAGGTTTGTTTTCCCTATCACTTGGTTGGTGCATCTATAACATACTTTTTCGTCTATATTATCTTCTTAGAATTGGTCTGTGATTCGGATTTACCATTTTTGTGTTGCATGCTACAAAGGAGCCGCGACATATAGGGATCACTTCTCCATCGTCTGTCTGTCCATCCGTCACAAAACTTTTTTGGACTACTCCTCAGAAACTACTGGTGCAATTTCATCCAAACTTTACAGTAATGATCAGTACCAAGTCTAATTGTGCATATCATCGGCATTTTCCAGTCCAATGATTTTTTTTAAAGTTTAAGGCCCTTTTATGATTTTTATTTTTAAAGTTGGTCTGGACTACTTCTCTTACACTACTAAAGCAATTTAAATGAAATCTTACAGGATTGATCGGTACTTCAAGTTCTTGCGCATATCTAACAGGTTTTTCGGTTGAATGATTTTTGGCTGAGTTATGGTCCTTGAATAAAAAAATGCGTTTTAGCCCACAAACTGTCCAATCATCTCTCAATACTACTGTTTAATTGGCTATCATCAGGCGACACATGTGATCACTGATCACCCTTGTTTCACATGTTAGTGTATAGTTCTAGACTTCTTGTTGAAATAGTGCTGACAAGTAAATTTAAATGATAATTTCACAAACTTACATTATCATAAAGTAACCTGATAAGACCTGCACCCAATATAAGGCTTAAACTTAGTCAGAAAATTCCTTTACTGCAAGTTTCAGGTTGTTTTATTTTAATACTTAAGTTTAAAGATAAATTACAGCTGTGTTAGCATTAAAAAATGCAACATGTGTTGGTTTTTTCCTTTTTTACCTAACAGTGTGGGTGTGTAAAGAGAGATAAACTATGCAGTTAACCTCTAAAGCAGTTAACTTCTATGTCCAAGTTAAAAGGAGGCAAATAATCACAGTTACAAGCCATTTCCCTACTTGGGTGCCTTAAAGGGAGGTAAGTCTTGCGAGGAACCCTTAAGCCATTAGCCTGGGTCACTATCATTACAGATGTCAGATTATGATGAGTGATGATGTAAAGTGAAATATTTCATCAATGTCTAAGGTTAAACTGATAACAGGTATAGACAGTTCAAATATTTACCCTCTTACCTAATTAATTAGAGGGGCAATATTATTGTATTTACTTGTGCAGCTTTGGCCAATATATGTAGACCCTTATATTATTTCCATAAAATCTGTTGAGAAAATGACTAATGTAAAATGACAAAATTCATTTAGTATTGGTATAAAAATCACTTGTAATAAGCTGTAAAAACTGAATGCCAAAAAATAAATGTCTTGCTCCGTTCGGATTTTTTTGGAAAAACCAATCTTCTGATAATTGAAACCCGTCTTATTAATTGATTTACAAGTGAACATATTAGATTGATAAAAGCATAGTTAATGACTTGTTTCTTTTGTGCATCACAATTATAAGTTAGGAGTATTGAGAAATTGAGAAGAGAATAACTTTATATGCCCTTGTACTACAATTAAGAATAATTTTGGGTACATAAAATACTGCTATAAAATGTTTACCTAAGCATATTATTGTTACCTGCTCTCTTGTATATTAGAAAAAACCCAACATATTTCTTTTTTAAAATGGTTTTCAGATTTGTCTACATTTGTTTAACTCTTTTCAGTTCAGACTCAAGTTACAAGCGCTTGGTATTCAATCTTCCTGGCTTTTTTTTCTAGGAGTTTGGGGAAAGGATCAATATTTAAGCTCGCATTACAATCCCATTGTGGCAAATGTTTCAATCTTGGACACATTTTGGGATTTCTTTGTGTTTTTGATGCAGAGAGTTTTGACTTGAATTGGAATAGTCAATAATGGAGTTGGCATTAAAACAAAAGTGAATATTTTTTATCATTTACAATATTCCTGTATATTGTTCATGGTAAAAACTGTTAATTTTCTTTCTGAGTTATGAGATTCAACAGAAGAACACTCTTTTTTTCTATCGTTTGAATACAGATTATAAAATTATGATATTGATGTTTTCAAAGACTGTTGTTGTCAGTGTTCACTCTTAGAAATAATGTATCAAGCTTTTATGTATTGTCTGTTCAAAACAAGAAAATAATTTGAATATTGTACAATGTATGCACCTAAAGAATAATTTTATTAAACAGGGAACACAAGGATAGCTTATTATTTTCCACCATGTTTTACATGCACTCCTTTTTGTTACTTTGATCATTTTTTAGTATTTTCTTTTTATAGATAAGACATAATGTTGTTAGAAGCAGTGTAACCCTGTCTAGTACAACTGTAGTGGCTTGTTTCTATTATATATCAGTGTCCTAGGTTTACATGTATTTTACCATGGCTTGTCAATCAGGAAGGAATTTGATACTTACCAGGGTTATAACCTATCCCTGTATTCTATTACAGTAATCCAATTATCACTGGTCTTGTATTTCGTGCATATTCCCCTGTATTGTATGTAAGTTTCGGGGTAAAAAGTAAGCTACTTTTGTTAATTTCATTAAGTTTTTAGCTCACCTGAGCATGCTCATGTGAGCTTTTAGGATCATTGATTGTCCGGCGTCCGTCCGTCCGTCCGTCGTCCACAATTCATACAAACGACATCTCCTCTGAAACCACCAGGCAAAATTTAATGAAACTTGCCTAGAATGTTCCTTGCATGAAGCTCTACCAAGTTTGTTCAAATGGTTCCGGTTCATTGCATTTCTGGGTCACAGGAGCTAAAAACAGATTTTAAAAGTTGGATCTTTAAAAATCTTCTTGTCAGAAACCACAAGGCCTGGAGCTTTGATATTTGGTATAAAGCATCATCTAGTGGACCTCTACCAAGTTTGTTCAAATTATGATCCTGGGGTCAAAAATGGCCCCGCCCCAGGGGTAACTTGTTTTACATAGAGTTATATAGGAAAAACTTTAAAAATCTTCTTGTCAGAAACCGTAAGGCATAGAGCTAAGATATTTGGTGTGTACCATTGTCTAGTGGACCTCTACCAAGTTTGTTCAAATCATGGCCTCTGGGTCAAAAATGGCCCCGCCCCAGGGGTAACTTGTTTTACATAGAGTTATATAGGAAAAACTTTAAAAATCTTCTTGTCAGAAACCGTAAGGCATAGAGCTAAGATATTTGGTATGTAGCATTGTCTAGTGGACCTCTACCAAGTTTGTTCAAATTATGATCCTAGGGTCAAAAATGGCCCCGCCCCAGGGGTAACTTGTTTTACATAGAGTTATATAGGAAAAACTTTAAAAATCTTCTTGTCAGAAACCGTAAGGCATAGAGCTAAGATATTTGGTGTGCAGCATTGTCTAGTGGACCTCTACCAAGTTTGTTCAAATCATGGCCTCTGGGTCAAAAATGGCCCCGCCCCAGGGGTAACTTGTTTTACATAGAGTTATATAGGAAAAACTTTAAAAATCTTCTTATCAGAAACCAAAACGCTTAGAGCTAAGATATTTGGTATGTAGCATTGTCTAGTGGACTTCTAGCAAGTTTGTTCAAATTATGATCCTGGGGTCAAAAATGGCCCCGCCCCAGGGGTAACTTGTTTTACATAGAGTTATATAGGAAAAACTTTAAAAATCTTCTTATCAGAAACCGTAAGGCATAGAGCTTAGATATTTGGTACGTAGCATTGTCTAGTGGACCTCTACCAAGTCCGTCAAATTATACATCTGGGGTCAAATTTGGCCCCACCCTGGGGTCATTGGTTTTACATAAGCTTGTATAGGAAAAACTTCGAAAAATCTTCTTGTCTGACCCACAAGGCCCTGAGCCTTTAGACTTAGTATATAGCATTGTCTAGTGGACCTCTACCAAGTTTGTTCCAATTATACCCCTGGAGTCAAATTTGGCCCCAGCCCGGGGTCATTGGTTTTATATAGGCTTATATAGTGAAAACTTTGAAAATCTTCTTGTAGAAGGAGAAGTAACATTTTCAGTCCAAATAATCTGGAATTTTGTCAGACAGGTTGTTTCTATGATTTCTAGCTCAAGTTCGAATATAGGTCATCTGGGGTCAAAAACTAGGTCACAGAGCCCAAAAATAGAAAAACCTTGTTAACACTCTAGAGGTTACATTTTCAGCCAAAATAATCTGGAATTTTGTCAGACAGGTTGTTTCTATGATTTCTAGCTCAAGTTCGAATATGGGTCATCTGGGTTCAAAAACTAGGTCACAGAGCCCAAAAATAGAAAAACCTTGTTAACACTCTAGAGGTTACATTTTCAGCCAAAATAATCTTGAAATTTGTCAGAAAGGTTGCTTTGATGATTTCTAGGTCAAGTTTAAATATAGGTCATCTGGGGTCAACAACTAGGTCACAGAGCCCAAAAATAGAAACATCTTGTTAACACTCTAGAGATTACATTTTTAGCCCAAATAATCTGGAAATTTGTCAGAAAGGTTGCTTCAAAGATTTCTAGCACAAGTTCAAATATGGGTCATCTGGGTTTAAAAACTAGGTCACAGAGCCCAAAAATAGAAAAATCTTGTTAAAACTCTAGAGGTTACATTTTCAGCCCAAATAATCTGGAAATTTGTCAGAAAAATTGCCTTAAGGATTTCTAGATCAAGTTTGAGTATGAGTCATCTGGGGTCACAAACTAGGTCACAGAGTCCAAATATGGAAAAACCTTGTTAATATTCTAAAGGTAGCATTTTCAGTCCAAATAACCTGGAAATTTGTCAGAAAGATTCTATGGATGATTTCTAGCTCAGTTTTGAATATAGGTATTCTGGGGTCAAAAACTAGGTCACAGAGCCCGAAAGTAGAAAAACCTTGTAAAAGCTCTAGAGGTTACATTTTTAGTCCAAATGTCCTTGAAATTTGTCAGAAAGGTTGTTTCAATGATTTCTAGCTCATATTTGGATATGGGTCATCTGGGATTAAAAACTAGGTCACATGGTGCAAATATGTAAAAAACTTTTTAACACTCCAGAGGTTACATTTTCAGTCCAAATACCCTAGAAATTTGTCAGACAGGTTTTTTTGATGATTTCTAGCTCAAGTTGGAGTATGGGTCATCTTGGGTCAAAAACTAGGTCACAGAGCCCAAATATGGAAAAACTTTGTAAACACTCTAGAGGCTACATTTTAAGTCCAAATGTCCTGGAAATCTGTCAGATAGGTTGTTTTGATGATTTGTAGCTCAAGTTTGGATATGGGTTATCTGGGGTCAAAAACTAGGTCACAGAGTCTAAATATCGAGAAACCTTGTTAACACTCTAGATGCTACTTTTTCAGTCCAAATATCCTGCAAATTTGTCAAAGAGATTGTTTCAATAATTTCTAGGTCAAGTTCGAATATGGGTTATCTGGGGTCAATTAAAAAGGTCCATAGCAACTTTGTTAAAAGCAGTCATACTCAGGTGAGCGATACAGGGCCATCATGGCCCTCTTGTTTATGATACAGTTTTCACAGTACAACATTTTAACTGGCTTTTCTGTTTAGAAGTGATGGTGTTTTGGGCTACAGTACAAATGTAGCTTGTAAGGAACATCACAGATTTCAGACTGTGTTTTAAGGCCCATTTATTTCCTGGGTTATGAAGATCTGTTCGTGGAAGCCCCATAGGGGGCACTTGAAGAAATTAAACTTTTTTTAATGAGAGGATTATGTTTTGATCAATTATTATCACTTGAATAGAAGTTCACAGTCTTTGAACAATACCCTTCTTTCTCTTTGCTCTAAATGGTCTGTGAGCTAAAAGCTGCAAGCTTGGTAAATGAATGAAATACCCTTCTGCCAACCCTGACAAACACTGTCAGCTAGTTTGAAGGTATACTGGTTCCCTGCCTGCTTGGTCCCATGCAGTTATAACAAGAATCATGAAATGATAGAATTTGTTGAAAAGTATGTCTCAAGCCCATGTGGCTGGCTTCGTTGGTGGACATCATCTCAGACTAAAACCTGTGTTCAGTTCATAAAAACATACAAAAAAAACTAACATTATTGAAGTAAAACTGTGAGAAAATCTGTTCAATATTAGCCACTTAAAGGAGAAAAACTGGTGTATAAGTTCTTATCCTTTTATCTCAAAATATGTCATTTGTCAAAAAAACGATGAAAATTTATTGCATGTTTTCTATTGAAAGAGTAGTTTATTGTGTAGCAAAGAGTTGAATTATGAAGCGACTATAATGTTTACATTCAGTATGGTATATCAAGCAGATAAAATTAATAAATTTTTCATTTGAAAAGTTTTACATACAGGTTATCAGCAGTGATTGCAATATTAAGAACTAAAAAATCTGTCAAGGTTTGCACTTTGTGAAAAACTGTTTCGTGCTATTGCTGGTGTTTTGTTAAAGTTTGCTGATCAAGGGTGATACCCAATTTTCAAACACAGGAAGGAAGGGAACGGTAAAAGTCCCGCATTTCAACACATATGAAGCTTATAATGCAAGGGTCACAGCTTTTGTTTCAGGTTAAGAAACACACATTGTTGTGGTCTCTCAGTGGTAGCTAAAGCACTTTGTATTTAGATTGTTTAGCAATCTGTGTAAGAACTAAGGACAGTCACAGGGGGGTTAATAATTTATGTACTGTTCTCTTTACTGATGCATAAAATGTTGGACATTTTGGGCAGGTGGTTACATTGGAAGGGCCAGGTCAGTGGTCCTGGAAATCCAGAGGTTAAAGTTTAATCCTACACTCTTCCACTCACCGTGTCATTAGGTTGAGATGTGCCATGTATCAGTCCTTACCATATATATATGTAAAAGACCCTGGAGTGTCTCTGGAATAAGATACTTCCAGTATTTTGCAATATCACCCAAAATCTAAAATAACATAATCCCAAGGTGTCATTGGTCATGTGTGCACTGGAGTTTAGATAGGTGAGAAGTACCTTATGGATGTGAGGTATGAACAATGACGCATGACCTAAAAGTTACCGGTTGTGGTATTCAGTATACATAATTCGATCATTAAATCCTGCACAAGAACTGACTAGAACTTATGATGTTATTTTGTCTAAAAAATGCTGAGCTTACAAGATCTGGACTAAATAGGGTTTTTTTAACAGTTACACAGTGGCTTTAACGAACATAAAGGTATCATAGAATTTATTGTGTGCTAGTTCCGACAATGAACAATTGCATAATGCTTGTGTGCTAGTTTTGACATCATAGGGTAAGCTAAACTGTTTGGGCATGGTCTACAACATCAAGGATTATCAGAAGATATGACGGTACTTGGCATTTATTGAGACTAATAGGGGAAATTTATGGTAAACTTTTCTATAGGAAGACTTGAACTGATACACATTCAGTAATATTTGTACTTTGATAAGAAACACTGAAAGTAGATCTTAACATAAAGTATTGAAATAGCAGTTTTATGGATGTTACTTCTAAACTTTGGATTTTGCATTGTCGATAAGTAAAGCTAAGAGAACCTGTGGTTTCGTACATCAGTTTGGTAATCCACACTCTGGAAGTTAGTCTATTAATTTATAAAATTAATGTTCTCAGCATTTATTGAGTAAAATTTAATAGATGTTTTCAGCAATGTCTCTTGCTTTATTTATGTACTTTGTTTGAAATATCCTTACTGATAGTTCTTGTTAAAATGTGGTTTGAATAATTTTCAAAGTGATGGCTTTGTCAGGTGTGCTCTATGAATAAATGTTTAAAATACGACATATACAAATTTTTAAAGGAGTGCTTATATATATATTGGATTGCAAGATGTAGACAATCTTTGTGCAAGACCTTTTGTGCTTTAATTTATAATTACCCGTGACTGCTCTATTTTCTGGGTAAATCTTTATTTGACATAAAACTTTATGAATGAATTAAGTTTGTTGCTTTACAAGTGATACTTTAAAGTCTTTTGTAAAGGACATAATGATCACATGTACTTTTTTTACACTCATTCACATGGTCTCGCAGTGGACGAGTGCCTAATTAGGCGAGAGACAGATTACAGACACATTGCCTGAGGTTGTTGTTAAGTTTCACTGAAAATTATATCATGCGTGATTAAACGCAGTTGAAATGTTGACACTGCTTCATACATCTAATGTTATAATTTTCAGACGCAGCCTATGATGCATATAAGTGTAATGTATTTAATCGAGAAGCGAAGAGTGTATATTGTAATAGAACTATTTATGGAAAAGGTCAATGATATTTTGCATAAGGTGATTTCAAATGTATATTGATACATGTAAGTTTGGTATTTAACAGTTTTTTTAACAGGGAATGAGTTCAATGTTTGGTGACAGTTCTGTTCTATCAGACTGTTCAAAAACATTCAAGTCAACAGATTTTCAGGTTCATTGTCTTTCTACCCTAATAAATTTGGCATTATAGTTTGACCCATTTTATTGACATTTTTATTATTGTCAGACCGTAGGAAAAAAAACATCACCTCACTGTCTCTTCAACAAGTCTGATTGGTCGGACAATTGTCTTTCTAGAAAGTTATTGGCAAGTTTTTTGCCTTGGATGTCAGTGTCAACAAGTAAATACTCTTATGTAGTGTTTTAGGGTCCATTTTCATTTTAAGAAGTCCGCTTAGGACACAAAACAGGCCGCTGACCATTTTTGTTTTTTAATGTGATGTAATAATATTTTTATGACACTTCAATAGCCATTGTTTTCTTTGTTAACATTAATACTACAAGTGATATCTTGATAACGTTGAACACTTCTGCATATTTTTAAAAGTGTAATATTTGTGTACCTTTTGAGATTAAAAAGCTGATAACAGAGTTGAATTTAATAAGATAACGGATTTGCATGTTTTTGTCAGATAACTTGCATATTTCATGCATGATATAACCAATATAAATTTTTCAAATTGCATATGTCAAGTGTTATCTTTGTTTTCTGTCTGTGAACCGATTGGTCTAGAAAATGTGAATCGGCCAGACTAAAAATAGAAAGGAAATTACTCACTCAATACTCTCTGCAGGATACAATGTACATGTATGATGTGTTTGGCATCAGCAAGGGATCCATCTTACTCTGTTCTCCTCAGCTTTTGGGGCTGTTTCTTGGGAAGTCCCTTGCTCCTCAACTCCCTAATTTCCACAGTTAGCCACAGAGTTATTTAGTCAGCTTATTGTCCAGTGTAGTTCATTTTGTAGGGAGATTGGCTGAATGTGGCAGACATGTCCAAGCCATCTTGATTATTGAATTTGATGTTGTGTTAGCTACTGAGTGTCAGTACAGCTCCTTTGTGAAGCAAAAGGGAGGCAACTCTGGGAATATTTTTGAGTCATTCACCTTCATCAGAGCAGGACCTTCATTTTAAAAGTACTGTATTTCATTGGGTAGGAGTCTTAGGTTTTACCCAAACATGGCAAGTGTCATTTTTAGCTCACCTGTCACGCAGTGACAGAGTGAGCTATTAGGATACCCTTGTGTCCGTCGTCCGTCCGTCGTCCGTCGTCAACATTTTCTTTAAATGACATCTCCTCCTAAACCCCTGGCCCAATTTTAAAATAACTTCATACTAATGGTCCTTAGATGTCCCTTTACCAAGTTTGCTCAAATGGTTCCGGTCCAATGCACAATATGGCTGTGAGGCCCTAAAAGGTGTTTTTAAAATGGAAATTTCAAAAATCTTCTTGTCTGAAATAACAAGGCCCAGAGCTTTCATATTTGGTATGAAGCATCATCTAGGGGACCTCTGTCAAGTTTGCTCAAATCATGACTTCCGGGGTCAAACTGGTTCAGCCCCGGGGGTAAATAGATTTTACTTAGAATTTATATAGGAAAAACTTCAAAAATCTTCTTCTCCAGAACCACAAAGCCTGGCGCTTAGATATTTTGCATGTAGCATTAACTAGTAGACTTCTACCAAGTTTGCTCAAATCATGATCCCCGGGGTCAAGTTGATCCCGCCCGGGGGTCAGTTAATTTTATATAGAGTTTATATAGGAAAAACTTCAAAAATCTTCTTCTCCAGAACCACAAAGGCTAGAGCTTAGATATTTTGCATGTAGCATAACCAAGTAGACCTTAACCAAGTTTGCTCAAATCATGATCCCCGGGGTCAGATTGACCCCGCCCCGGGGGTCAATTGATTTTATATAGAGTTTATATAGGAAAAACTTCAAAAATCTTCTTCTCCAGAACCACAAAGCCTGGAGCTTAGATATTTTGCATGTAGCATTACCTAGTAGACTTCTACCAAGTTTGCTCAAATCATGATCCCCGGGGTCAAGTTGACCCCGCCCGGGGGTCAATTGATTTTATATAGAGTTTATATAGGAAAAACTTCAAAAATCTTCTTCTCCAGAACCACAAAGCCTGGAGCTTAGATATTTTGCATGTAGCATTACCTAGTAGACCTTTACCAAGTTTGCTTAAATCATGATCCCCGGGGTCAAATTGACCCCGCCCCATAGTCAATTCATTTTATATATAGTTTATATAGGAAAAACTTCAAAAATCTTCTTCTCCAGAACTGCAGGCCTGGAGCTTAGATATTTTGCATGTAGCATTAACTAGTAGACTTCTACCAAGTTTGCTCAAATCATGATCCCCGGGGTCAAATTGACCCCGCCTGGGGGTCAGTTTATTTTATATAGAGTTTATATAGGAAAAACTTCAAAAAATCTTCTACTCCAGAACCAGAAAGCCTAGAGCTTAGAAATTTTGCATGTAGCATGACCTAGTAGACCTTAACCAAGTTTGCTCAAATCATGATCCCCGGGGTCAAATTGACCCCGCCCCATAGTCAATTCATTTTATATATAGTTTATATAGCCATCTGATCTTAGTCTGCAAAGTTTGCTTCGGTCTTCCCAACTGCTGAGTTCAGTACGTACAGTCCATGGTCTGTGGATCACCTATCTTGTGTGTCATAACGTGCTCTCAAATTCTGTACTGGTACAGAATTTACCAACACAGGTTAACTGCATACCATTATGTAACTTAAATACTGTCTCAAAATAGCATATACCCTAACACAAAAGTCACTTCTAGACTGTACATTTCTGAAGGAAACTACCTTCAGCCAAAATGAAAACATTACACCTGTTTCAGATATCCATATTTCAATTTGTACTTCATACAATAGTTTCATGTTAACTTACAAAGAAAAAAAAAATGTATCGAAAGTCTAATGACTTTGAAATGTTAACATTTTCCATGTATTTATCATCTAGACGAAATGAGGTAAACTGGAAATTATTAAAACAGTTCATGTAAAGTTAAAACTTCACCAATCAGCAAGTGTGGACACATGCCCTTCTTTCACCAATTCTCTCCTCATTATGTCTACAATATCGTTTCATGGTCTATCAGGTGAGCGATTCAGGGCCATCATGGCCCTCTTGTTTATTCAAGTTCTCTGACAGTTTTATTCCTAGATTTGAATGTACTGTAGAGAAAAGAAACAAGGTTCATTTACCCATCTACACAGCTGTTTCGATTTTCAGAGATGTCATTGAGTTTTGATGATAATGTAGGCATGAAAAAACTATATACATCACTTACAAGGTAATACATATTATATTGAAATTTTGAGTAGAAGTGAAATATAGGTACTGTGTGAAAATATATTTCATTGGAACCAATAAATGTTACTGACCTTTTCATCAAAAAATACAAAATAGAATGAATTTAAGACTTGCTTGTTACATGTATATAACTGATGCTTTGAGGGCTATACATGAAATTAATCTTTAGTTTAGACTCATTTATTTTACATCGATTGCGATACAAATTCTTACAACTTAGAGTCATCACGCTTGATGACTGCTTCCTGGGTTCCATACCTGTACTCGCTAGAGAGAATCTCGCCTCTTACGGGATTTGAACCCAGGACCTTCGGATCCGGAACCCTGCGTTCTACCCCTGGACCAATTAATCTTTACATGAATAAAAAGTATCATTTAGTGAGTAGAGGGATATTACTCATTATGTTTTAAGTTGAACTACCACCATTTCATATATTGGATGGGAATTTGTAGGGTTTATTAAGTATTTGGTGATATCAGCCTATCTGGGTGCTGAAGTAGTTTGTTGAAAACTTTGCCAACACTTTTGTTATAATTATAGTCTATCTGAATACTCAATGACGTGGTAATTTTTTAAGTTTTCTAAGTGCTTCAGGGTACTTCACGGCCAAGTAAGGTAGCTACAGACTGAATGTTTTAGTCCTCAAATTACCCAGAAACTGCGATATGCAGTAACATAATGTATCTCGAAATCTTTCAGGACATTAAAGTTTTTAAGTGTTTTTGTAAACAACTCCTACCATTATCTAGAAAAATAACTTGCAGATTATAAGAACCTCGAAATTATCATATAATTATCTTTTCATAATTATTTTTGACCAGTGAATAAATTTGAAAAATATCTGTTCAGTCTTATTACTTCATTTTTGGACACAAACTTGATTGGTCAAATGACCAAATAAACAAACAAACCATTTTAACAAGATGTCCAACTCTCCGATCTCATATGGTTTACACTTGTACAGATGTTCAACACTGTCTTCAAAGTGTCTGTAGTTTTATGTTTCTTTATTCATAAAAGTTTAAACAGTTTGGTTATACAAGAAATTTGTATGTGTGAAACTTGTTAAAACCTATCATACATCAAGAAGGAAGTAAATGTTTCTTGTTTCCTTTTTTTGTGGTTTGTACCATAATAAATCTAAACTGAACACCCTAATTGTTACATGAAGGTAATGCAGGATGTCCCATAGGTCAAAGTGCTTTGCAGAAAAGCTGTTGAAAATACTTTTCAGACAGGGCCTTGTAGTCTTTACATGGTTTAAAAAATTCTGGTGAATGAAAAGTTTAGTGAAGAACCATTCAGAGTGAATGTTAAATGGAAGGTTTTGTTTTATGTGTATGCCAAACCAATACCAAAGAGCAAGTTTCTTTCATTAATGAATCAAATTAGACATGATCAGACCTTATTTTGAATACAGCAGTCCTGGTTTCCTGTTTTAAAATGCAGTGCTTGTTTGTTTATTGGAAGCATATAATTCCTTAGCTGTGGTCTTATTAAATTCTAC
Source organism: Cyclina sinensis (assembly GCA_012932295.1). Classification (NCBI taxonomy): domain Eukaryota; kingdom Metazoa; phylum Mollusca; class Bivalvia; order Venerida; family Veneridae; genus Cyclina; species Cyclina sinensis. Next base: position 26,320,460 of record JAAONU010000009.1, on the reverse strand, counting down.
CATCAGCAGCCCTCAGTGGCATTTTAATTTTTAGACGTATAATTTGGCCAAAAAAAAAGGAGTGTGCTTAATGGAAGTAATATGGTAACTTCTCTTTTGCACCTGGAAAATTTATCTTGGGGTTTATTTCTTAGCTTTGTGATGGTTTCAACAGGTTTGATAGATTGTTAAAGATGAGCTAAAGATGTACACAGTTTTGCAGATGCAGTTTTTTTCTTGTCTAAGAATAAATTTAGCAAGTTGTGTTTTTTACAACTTTTCTATGAAGTTTTCTGCCAGATGCCTAATATCAAGACAGTGTTGCCTGTCGGGTAATTAGAACAGCAATTTTTGTAATTCTTTAAACAGTTACAAAGGTTCTTACTAAATCATTTTGGAACCAAGATTTTTATTTGTCTTTTATGGCTGTTATTCTATATTTACATGCATTTTTTCATGGGTTTCTAAATTCAGTACTTCTTTGCAAACTTTCTTTTTATTTACTTGTCATTAGAATATTTGAATTTTGTTCATGAGTTTTTCCTGGACCATTCTTACCTCAGTTATCTCCCTTTATTACTCATGTAGGACGTGTATGTCCTGGTTTGTATTAATGTAAGTTTTGTAACAGAAACAAGAAGAAAAGGCATCATTACGAGGGATGATCCAAAATAAGGTAGACCTTTGCTGTCGCTGTTATATTATGCAAGGTATCGTGTATAAAATAACATCAACCTGAATGGGAATATGTCCAGCACATTCTAACAAAATATGAGAAAAAATAAATTGTCAGGGTTGGTGTTTTGCCGAGATCATGGCAGATTTTAATGATTGTATGGATTTCTCGTCGGTCTAACAACGACATTTTCACATTAGTAACGCTAGTAATACGGAACTATGAATGTTGCTGTTTTAAAATAATTGTAATGTTCAAATGACATCAAACTTTCACATAATGTCATCTACACACCAAACTGTGACGCACTTAAGTTTAGGGCTTTTCAAATGTACATTTTGTTTTATTAAGACATATATAACATAACATGTACAACATGTATCACAAAAATGGCTTATGCTGCATATGCGTTATCATGGTTATAAAACTGCCCGGGGTGCTTGCTTTATTTACCAAATATATATATATTTTTTTTAACTAACCAGATTTTTTAAGTGTTCCAACTTATTTCAGTATATGAATTAATAAATTTTAAACACCTCTGTTTAAGCAATATCAAAAGTCTATGTAATTTTGGATCATCCCTCTTTTTGCTTTTTGCTCAGGTTACTTAAACAAAGATTAAGTGGAAGACAATTATTTTATTTCCCCCATGTTTTAAAGTAAACAAGAAAGGAAAAATAATAGTATAGATAGCATCAGATTTATTAAATAATTTTTTTTTTTATCATTTCAGGTTTCAGATCACTTTTGAAAATGGAGTCCATAGACAAGACAGATTGAAGATGTGACGAAAAACTGGTGCTGAGACACAGGACATTTTGTCCTAAGTGAAGATCTAGAGTGATTTACATCCCTTGTTTTTGTCTGTGTTCTATTTTATACATACAGGACTTTCTGAAACAGAACACCCACCATTTCTTCCATCATAGGAGTCTTGAAAATAATTCAGGAAAATTCTTACTGAAAGGTTGTGAAGAAAAAATGATGTTGTGAAAATCTGATCTTCAAAAATATTTGATACAGAACATTATTTTTACAAATATAAATTATAGAATGGATTTAAAACTGACTGAAACGAGATAAGATTTATATGTATTCACAATGACAACAAGAAATCCAAGGTCAAAAGTCTTGTTAGCCAGTCGTACTAGAAGTGGAAGTATTGTTGATGATTTTGATGCTCCGCCCACTTCCCCACCTCCACCCCCACCAGATGAAGATCCACCAGACTTTCCACCGACTTACAAATCAGACTCATTGACAAGAAGTTCAAAACATGTTGGCTCGAAAGTGAGTCAAATGCGTGAAAAATTCCAAGCAGCCAATGGGAACACAGAAGAACAGCACCATAAATTTCAGCCAATTAAGACCTTCCACCACCATGTAGCAAGAAGTCCACCGCCAGCTCTTATGCCTCGCAGTCCACCGCCAGTAGGTCAGTCTGGTAGGGCCCAATCCGCCAGCACATCGGCCTTGCATAGAAGCAAAGAGCCAACATCTCCAACTTCCTCTGGGGCGGTAATAATATTTTCCATTTTATTTGAACTATTCCACAGTTTAGCTCAGCTAAACACAGGGTGCTCGGGGTAAGCTTTTGTGATCGGCCTTTTTCCATCATCTGTCATTAAGATTTTAAAACTCAAGAGGTCCCACAGTTTAAACAGGATGTAACAAAACTTGCTCAGAATGTTAATCCTGATGATCTTTGATGAGTTTGAAGTTAGGTTATCTCCGTTCAGAAATAGGTCACCAGCCCAGATCAAAAGTAAATCCTTATTAGGATCATAGTGGCTGATTTTCACTTTGACAGTTTCATAACTCTGTCACAGAAGATCAGCAGCTGAGATAATTGGAAAAGTTTTAAACTCGAAGGTCACTTTTTTTACTCCAATCTTTATAAAAAATGTTTGTCCTGATTGTCGTTTTTATCATTTTGAAACTTGCTTCCATTAGTTCAAAAACTATGTCACCATCTCATTAAGTGGAAAACCTAGGGAACAGTCTAAAGTCACATATTTGGCCCAGCTTTCATGAAAGTTGGTCAGAATTATTGCTCTGATGATATCTTGGAGGAATGTTCAACTGGGTCGGGTTGGTCCAAAAGCTAGGTCACCAGCACTAAATAAGGCAAAACACTGTGAACATTGTAGCAGGGCTCTCGCTAGGGTCAAAATTTTGGGAGAAGTGACTTCTCCCTAAGGCAAGATTTGGGAGAAGTCAGAAGACTCTTGGGAGAAGTTAGTACTGGCAATGCCAGTTCCATTTGTGAATGACAATGACAGACAGCAAATATGTGGAGTGATTTTTATTCAACTAACTGTTAAAAACTAATGTATCTGTGGCATCAAAGTTCAGTAACTTTTTTGTGAAAAGTCTGGGATGTGTTTCCAGTCTCACCAGAATTTTTTTTGAACAAAATTACAATTTTAAGATGTAAATTATGTTGATTCATTATAACTGTTGCTTTCAAAAGTAACTACGACAGAAATATTCAAGTCTTAGAGAAAAGGAAACTTTTTCAATGAAAAACAGGTACTTATAATCAAATCATGACCACTTATCTTAATCAGTCAATTGAATGTTGTAAGTTTGCCATATCGAGAGTGTCCAAGACGCTGGTTTCTATTAAATATAAAAATACGACGGGGTCGCGGAAATATATGACAAACGGACTTTATGCGAGATTTTCACTCGCTGCTTCATGTTAAATGAACTAAATATTTGCTGGAATTGGTTTCCTTCAATTTGTTACGCTTGTCTTAAATCTACTTGACATTTTCATATAAATAAATCCGAGAATTAAAACAAAAATACAAAAAAGTATTTTTGCCCTGTTAGTGCACTGTTTAAAAGGTTAGAATAACATTGGTAAAGCATTGATGTTTAACCCATTGCCTTTAAAATTAAGCATTCAATTAATTTGTTAAGACATAATTTGCTTGACTCTTGGTATTTGTAGAGCCCTGTTGAACACAACAGTTTTCTGCTCGGTGTACAATTGTCCCAATTCAACACCCGTTGAAGGCTAACTGTGTTAATTGCGTATCGAGTGTCAACACACAGGATTAAATCAATGAAAGTAGTAAAATGCGCTCTGATTGGTCAATGCTTTTAAGGTAGCATGTATTGATCGCCGTTTCCGAGTATAAGCTCCGCCCTTAACCGGAACTGAGCAAGTTATTGACGTCGGCAGATGAAACATTTTCGGCGAAGTTGATATCGCTTTGATGTTTCATAAAGGCGAAGTCAGGGAGTTTTGGGCGACGATTTCGCCCCCTCGTGAGAGCCCTGTGTAGAGACCACATTTAGCGCTATCTTCATAATAATTGGTTGTTTAAGATAATCACGAGTAAAAATTCTAAACTGGGCCTTATGGGGTCACTAGGTCATTATCTTGGATCAGTGGAAAACATTGTGAACACAGAGGTTGTACTTTCTATTCAGTGTTGATGAAACTTGGTCAGATGTTTATTTATCCCCCCGCCAAAGGCGGAGGGGATATTAGGAATGCCCTTCGTCCGTCCGTGCGTCCGTGCGTCCGTCCGAAACAATTTTGTCCGGAGCATAACTCCAAAACTAGTTAAGGGATTTTATTCAAACTTCATACACTGACAGAGCACATTGGTAGGTAGTGCAGTGTCAAGTCCAATAACTCTACCTTGCCTTTTTTTAGAGTTATTCCGCTTTATCAAATTTACTTGATAAATTTTGTCCGGAGCATAACTCCAAAACTGCTAAAGGGATTTTATTCAAACTTCATACACTGACAGAGCACATTGGTAGGAAGTGCAGTGTGCAAGTGCAATAACTCTACCTTGCCTATTTTTAGAGTTATTCCCCTTTATCAGAATTACTTGATAAATTTTGTCCGGAGCATAACTCCAAAACTACTTGAGGGATTTTATTCAAACTCAGTACACTGACAGAGCACATTGGTAGGTAGTGCAGTGTGCAAGTCCAATAACTCTACATTGCCTATTTTTAGAGTTATTCCCCTTTATCAGAATTACTTGATAAATTTTGTCCAGAGCATAACTCTAAAACTACTTGAGGGATTTTATTCAAACTTCATACACTGACAGAGCACATTGGTAGGTAGTGCAGTGTGCAAGAACAATAACTCTACCTTGCCTATTTTTAGAGTTATTCCCCTTTATCAGAATTACTTAATAAATTTTGTCCGGAGCATAACTCCAAAACTACTTGAAGGATTTTATTCAAATTTCATACACTGACAGAGCACATTGGTAGGTAGTGCAGTGTGCAAGTCCAATAACTCTACCTTGCCTATTTTTTAGAGTTATTCCCCTTTATCAGATTTACTTGTTTACATTTTAAAAATCCTAGCATATACATGTTTATCTAATTCTTGAATTCTTGAACTTATTATCCCCGCGAAAGGAGGAGGGGATATTAGAAATGGTCTCTGTACGTCCGTGCGTGCATCCATTCCAGTTTTGTCGGGAGCATAACTCCAAAAGTACTTGAGTGATTTTCTTCAAACTTCATATACTGAAAGAGCACATTTGGAGGAGGTGCAGTGTGTAAGAATAATAACTCTACCTTGCCTACATTTAGAATTATTCCCCTTTATCAGATTTAATTGAAAAACTTTGTCCGAAGCATAACTCAAAAAGTGCTTGAGCGATTTTCTTCAAACTTAATACACTGACATAGCACATTGGTAGGAAGTGCAGTTTGCAAGAACAATAACTATACCTTGCCTATTTTTTGTGGGATTTTCTTCACACATTATTACATTGAGTGTTTGAAAGTACAACCTTCAGGTAGCTTCTTCCCGGCGGGGGGATTAACCATGTGTAACATGGCTCTTGTTTTAAGTTATTTAGATCTTTGGATTTTAAAGTGGGTGTTGTGGAATCAGAACAAAGATCACCAACCATGTACACATCGTAAAACAAGTTTTAGCTAGACTTGGTCAGAATGTTTTTTTCTAGGGAAAGATTGAAAAATGGTCACATGGTCTTGCGATAAACAAGTTTAAAACTTACATGAAATGAAAAGCTAAGTTGTCTGACTACAAAAATCTTACCTTTATATGACAGACTATATTTAACTGTCAATATTATTAAGGACAGTGGAACTCGGGTGTTAGTTTTAGGGCCATTATTACAGGAGACAAAATTGCAAAATTTTGATATTTTAAGGAGACTTCTTGTAGTTATGTTATGTAGCAGAATATTATCACATAAGTTGAAAAGCTTCTTGAACATTCTTGAAGTAGGAAAACTTGAAGTAGTACGATTCAAGCAGAGAATTACATTGTTAAATAATTGCTTAAGGAAAAACAATCAAGATTTGTCATGTTCTGTGTGAAGGCTATACTTAAGTTCATTGTGTAATTGTAGAAGTTTTTGTGATATTTAAGCTTAATTCTTAAAAAGGTTTTTGGAGGGCAGACAGTGCAGTCATTTCATCAGAGTTGCATTGGAGTGTTTGTAATGTGTCCCTGTGAAACTTGAATGCTTAAAATATTTTATAAATATTATTGAAATTTTATTTTTGTTTGTCTGCAGTCTTGTCAATTTGTCTGTTAGTACAGTGTATGACTTTGCTGTATCCTGTAATTAATCTGTTTTCCCTGTTTAGATGTAATGAACATGAAATGATATTTAAAGAGATTGTACTTTTTTGTTATTTAGATACAGTACCCACCTTCGAGTCATGTTCAGAGATTTAATTACACAAGAGCCCTCTTTGCACGCATGGAAGAGGAGAGTAAGCAACAGCAAGAACGTGAGAAGATTTCCCACCTACGAAAACCTTCCCCTTCACATGGAGCACGCTCCCCTGTTATTTCTCCTACCAGAGGTGTTGTCGGCAGTCCAACGCGTCCAGGGAGTTCCTCTTCTGACGAGCATGACATTAGTAAAAAGATGAGATTATCACAAGATATGGATGAACTAGGATCAGCTGACACTGGTGTAAGAAGGTCAAGGGCAGATCACCGTCCACCAGTTCCAAGTAGAAAGCCAGATGTGCCAAGACCTGCTTACTCAGAACCAAACATTGCAAAGGCAGTGTCTTCAGCTGTAAGTAATACACCAGGTGGACTTTTATGGAAAAGACGACAGAATGATGTTTTGGCTGATATAGGTAACACTGACAAATACCATGATACTAAAAATAGGACACACCTGTCTTCAAGTTCATCACATGTCGATGGTAAAACTGACTCAAATGATACTCTAGATAACTCTGTGTTTAGTAATTCAAATGGTTCATTGTCGGAAGACTTATCTATTACCTCTGCATATCATTCCAGAAAACCTTACTTTCCAAGTGAAAGTTCAAGGTTTAGCCAAGGTCGTTCTGCCTCCACTGAGGTGTTAAACTCAAGGTCATCAGTTGACACAGTGAGGTCAAGGTCACATGAAACAAAAGCTTATTCAGAGACTAGTGAAGGTGAAAGGAATATTGATAAAGGTGGAGTTGTTATCAAAAGGCAGAGACCTGAAAGAAATGTAACACAGCCTGGTAAGAGACTTAGTAAAGAAGAGATTCAAGCAGCGTTAGATAGAGCTGATACATACTTGAAGTCACATAGCACATCTTCAGAAGAAGGTGAGTCAAATGAAAAACGTCTTTCTGGTGAAAATCAAATGATAGTGTCTGATATAACGTCCACTTCATCAGGTATAAACGAGATTGTGCCAACAAAAGACATGAGCCAGTCAGACAGCGCAATTCGAGTCCAAGAAACACAAGATACAGATTTGAAAGCTTGGGTCCGTTATCGGAACCAAAGATATTCACGGACGTCTGATTATCTGGATGATAAAGTTGGTGATATTTCAAAGTTAGACAGTATATCTGATACTAGTGTTAGAAGTTTTAGAAAATCTTCAATGGAAAATTTATCAAAACCTCAAGAACAGGCTAAAAGCAATGATCCTTTTGCTGCCATTTCACAAAGCTCAGTGCTAATGGGCCGACGGTCAGCTTCTTCGCTACAAAAACATACTAGTACTGTTTCTGAAGTGCCAAATTCAACTGAAAGAGTTGAAAAAAGTGAACATATTGTTAGTGAAAAAGACCTGCCAGTCAAGACAGAGCAGAGAGACAGTGGTACAGAAGTATCAGAACATGCTGTTAATTCAGAACTTCCAAATTCTTCTGAACATTCCATATCAACTTCCTCAGGAGTGATTGTAAATGCTAGACCCATTCCAGTTCCCCGTCGAACAGCTCCCCCACCCCCAAGTGAACCCCCACCACCTCCACCAGCTCATAATTATTCACATTCCCCTCCCCCAACTGCAGCAGCCCTCCCTTTAGAACCGCCCCCACCTGCACCTGAGCCAGGATTGGCTGAAGAAGTTATGGAGGAGGTGGTCACAAAAATCAACCAGTCAGATGCCTTGTCTTCAATTCCACCAGTTCCTGGTCTTGATATTCAGATGAGGAACAAAGCTCATTTTGTGTCATTAGAGGAACCAGAGGAAACCAGTGACTCAGAGCTTCGACCTCCATTGGAAAGAACTGGGTAATTTATTTTCTTTATGCAGGCACTACTTTTTCTCAATTTATCTTTATATGCCAGTTTTCATTTTTATTGAAGGTGGGACTAACTACTACTTCGAAATGATGAACAGTTCTTTTCATCAAGAGAAAAGATTACATTTTATACATTTGTAGATAGTTCAGAAAAGCTAGACATGGTTATTTAAAAATTTACTTCAGTAGAAAATAATACAATTTTAATTTTTTTAAAATTATTTTTTGCTTAAAGTTATAATTGTATTGTGACCAACATTATCGAAGTTGATAGTAAAGGGACATCACCAGTATGAGGTAAGATTTACATTTCCAACAGTAGCCTCCCTTGTAATGTGTTGAAACGTTTTACAAGGTGAGTACAGTAGTAGTGACCTGAGGACCTATTACACTTCCTTATTGGGACAGATGTGAGATATATATTGCACTTTTTACACCACACTGAAAACAATGTGTGCTACTCTATAAATCATACAGATAACAAATCCTCCATTTGAATCAGAAGTAGGTTTGTATAACAAGAATGTGCACTGGTAACAGTTTTTTATCAGATAGGGAGTTTAAGCTAAAAATAAAGAAATACGCAAGTGTCACCAATAAGATTAAAACAACAGCAATAAATAAGACCCATAACAGTGCTTAAGCAGGTCATCACAATATTTTGACTTGCCCTTGAACACGTAAAAGACATTCCTTGGGGTTTTTTTTAAGGAGGGGGAGGGGTAGGGTTTCTGTAGGTCATAAACTAGTTCAGGTTTTAATCATTTGTGTTGGAGGAAAAGAAGTTTAATTCCAACTGATCCTTTTAATTATAGTCTCATTTCACCAATATAATTATTGTCTGCCACAGAGTGAGGAGGGGACATTGATTTTGTTCTGTCTGTATCACCATTATGTCTGTTCATTCAAATAGATATCTATGGGAACAGTAGCTGCATTCTGTGAGCTCTAAGGTGGCTATAAAATGCTTGTATATGGGTAAGAGAATTGTAGTGAGAACAATATGGCGGCCTTTAAGTACTGGTTTGTTAGTGGGTAATGTCTGTCTGTGAGTCTGCTACAGAGTTTGTCTGAATAACTCTGCTGACAGCATCAGGTATTCAGTGCTAAGCCTAGTTGTGCATACCTTTGGCTCTTTTTATCCCCCGCCAATGAAATTGGGAGAGGGATATTGTTTTGGCGTTGTCAGTCTGTTCTTCCTTCCATCTGAATTCCGTTTCTCTGCTATTTCTGAGCAACTACTTACTGGATTTCATTGAAACCTTGTGGGATTTTTCAATACCAAAAGGAGATGGGCATATCCTCGGCATGTTCTGGTTGGACCCTTCAACACAGAGTTATGGCCCCTGAATAGTATTTTGTTTCCGCACCATTTCTCTGGAACTGGAAGGATTTTAGTGAAACTTGGAAACTTTCAGTACCAAAAGGAGATGCACATAATTATCCTTGGCTTGTTCAGGTTTGACCTTTCAACACCGAGTTATGGCCCTTGATAAGTTATTCAGTATGTAATCAGAGAAACATTTGTTTCCACACTATTTCTTGGCAACTGCTTACTGGATTTCAATGAAACTCTATAGGAACCATCACTACCAAAAGGAGATGTGCATATCATTGAAATGGCCAGGTCTGACCATATTACACAGAGTTATAGCCCGTGAAAAGTTATTCACTATGTATAAAGAAGAACATTTTTTCTTGAAGCAGAAGATGGAAATTTAGTGTGTATTTTAAAATGAACGACCAAGAATGGCATTATCACTCCTGATCAGTGGTTTGATCAAAATTTGAAAAGAAAGAAACAAGAGTGTGTTATTCATCGTCGACTGGATTTCATGATGGCATTATTTTTGAAGAAGTTACTGCCCTTCGATGATTTTTGTGTCACCTGCTACAAAGTTGCCGCGACATATAGGGACTTCTCCGTTGTCTGTCTGTCTGTCCATCTGTCCGTCTGTCACAAAACTTGTCTGGACTACTCCTCAAAATCTACTGGTGCAGTTTCATCCAGACTTCACAGGAATGATCAGTACGAAGTCTTTTTGTGCATATTATTGGCATTTTCCAGTTCAATGATTTTTGTCAGAGTTATGGCCCTTTAATGATTTTTATTCTTTAAGTCTGTTCGGACAACTTCTCTTATACTACTACTGCAATTTGAATGATATGTACCAGAATTGATTGCTACAACAAGTACTAGCGCATATTTAACGGGTTTTTCAGTTGAATGATTTTTGGCTGAGTTTTGGCCCTTGAATAAAAAAGGCGTTTTGGCCAACAAACTGTCCAATCAACTTTCAATACAACTGCTTAATTGGCTGTCATCAGGCAACACATGGTCTCTGATTGCTCTTGATATGATTATTATATAAATGCTTCTGTGCCTAACACCTCCTACCTTTTATTTCTACCAAACTTTAACAGAATGTTTATCAACATGTACCACAGCGCATATCATCACTTTCTGTGATTGCACAATTTTTGAAGGAGTTATTGCTCTTTCATCAAGGTGATAACCACAAAGATATTCTTGGAAAAACCTGATTTTTTTCCCATTTCCTTTATATGCAGATTCTTACTTACCCTTTCTCCTAACAAGCACTGATAGGCGGGGTACATATTGTCTGTGACAGAGTCTTGTTAGTCCATTGATTTTCATCAGAGTTATTGCCATTTCTTTGTTAATTTTTCACAGCCATGACACCACCTGGTTGAATGCAACCTTTCTTCACTCAGACATTCAGTGCAAAGCCTAGTTGTGCATATCAGGCATTTTCCTGTTCATTGACTTTCTGCAGAGTTGTTGCCCTTTATCATTCAATTGTTCGTTCCTTCTATACCCTTGGGCAGATTTCAGTCAAACAGCACAGAAGTGATCAGTGCCAAGACTATTTGTGCATTATATCAACATTTTCAGGTTTATTGATTTGAAGCAGAGTTGCTGCCCTTTACGGATTCAGTTTTTCAATGCTTGATCTGTTCCTCCTTAAAAACTGTCACACAGATATCAGCCAAACTTCAACCAAGCCTTGTTCCACATATCATTAACCATGTGGTTGGAAATATCATGTTTTATTCTGTAATGATAAATCTAGTCTAGCTATAATTCCATTGGTAAGTTATTTAAAAAAATGATTCCAGACTGACTTTGATTAAGCTGCATTTTTAGTTAGGGTAAAAGTCACTTATGCAGACAGCCACTGGAAGAAATTACTGGACACATTTCATGTAGGTATTAAATGTTTCATCATTGATCTTGTAAATCTTTCATGTTCCTGTGTCTGTTACAAGGGGCATAAGTAAAATACTTGGACGTAAACATGTAGGGGTAATTGTCAGTGTATTGAAAAATGCGAAAAAATGCACCTCACATAATATTCTCGAAAGCAGTGGTGATAGACTGATGACATGTTGGGGGTTGTGGGATGAGGGTGGGAGGTTGTTGGAGACTATGTTTGAAATATTATATAATAGTATGAATGTTTCCCAGATGTTTAAAGGTAGGGTAGGGATTTTACATTAATACTCTGTGAATTATAAATTAGGATCTCGAGGAATTCCAATGGGGAATTCCATCAAGTTGAGCTGGGATTCATCATATGTCAGGACCAGACATGTATTGTTAGTAGCAAATTTTGCAATACATGTTGCACCTTTTTTTGTGGTGAGCTTTTCAGGTTTATGCACAGTTCTTTTTTCTGGATCTCAGAACAATTTTTGTATGACTTGAATTTGTATGAAATGTGCAACATTTTGGATTCCTAGAATAACACAAGAAGAAGGTGTACAGTTATCAGGATGTAAAGAAATCAGTGTGGAATATTTGAAAGTATGTGTGAATTTTTCTGCAGTGTTCAGATGTAGAGATAAAATTCTCTTCTGTAACTGATAAGATTAATCTTTTGAATGATAGTTATACTGATTGATGTGCATTTTATTTGTATTTTGCATATTTTTTGAGCTTCACTGTTGAAAAACCATTCCTAAAATGCAGTTTTAGTTATTAAGGTGTACTTTTAAGTTGAAAGATAGAATTCTGTTCTGCTTAATTATACTTTCTGATGTGATTAATCTATTGAGAGATAATTTTATCAGTTGATATGTTTTTAACTAGTATATTGAAACAAATTTTTGAGCCTTGCTATGGGAAAACAATACTTGACATGCCAGATTTTAAAAGACAAGAGTTCTGTTGTGTTAAAGATTGAATAATTACATAATAGTTTCATTGAGTGATGTGTCTTTGCTAGGATTTAGTGTGGTGAATTTTGTTTGGGTATTGCCTCAGTTTGAGCCATGGTGTGATAAAAGGAATCTTTGATTATCTGAAATAACACAAAGTAAGAAGAAAAAAACAACTTCATCCAGATAATTTCATACTGGATTGTGTTTGTAAGTGATTACCGTAAAGTTTGCTACTAAGTCTAAAATTTAGTACAGAATGAGACCAACTGAAATAATAAAGGTTGATTCATATAATAAGACCACTTTTTGACAGGTCTTATCGAATCTGTTAATAAAACAGTCTTTCAAGACATAATTAGGCTTATCAGTAGTGCATTATGAAATGAATATTATTTTGTGTATTTTTGCTATCGCTTACCTGCAAAGGGGTCTTTATTTTGGCAAAGTCTTTTGAAACAGGTTTGACTGTGCATCATCACACCTATATTTTGAATCCATGTCGCTGAGAGAGACAAAAGATATTGTTAAACTGGTTTTCCTGTGATCAAGCTCAGTTCTAGTTTTCAGGTGAAGTGGCTCAAATTTGGATTTTCTTTGAAATAGTCAGCTAATTCCCGATCGAATAAGAATTTGACATCATCTTCATTGTTACTTGTCATTCAGTGCTTCCTCAGTGCATAACAGTATGGTAGTATTCTCTAGATCAAGTAAAGAGATTTCAATATAAAATTCCTTGAAAGTCTGGGAGTATATTTGTAATAGTAGATATGTGGAATCATTTTATCTTAAATAGTGATAATGCATTAGCAGAAAATAGAACTGGAGGTTATAAAGCATGCAGTATGTGATGACAAAAACAATCCCAGGTTTCTGGAATGTCTGTGACTGTAGGAATTTTGTTCTAAAACCGTTTAACTATATAATACATGTAGTTATAATTTTAAAGGCTTGAACATGTCATTAGTCTTTTGTATCAAAAGGCAAGGTCAAATTTACTGCTTCTGTTTGTTTTTTTCTTTTTATTCATTTTTTATTTTGCAAAGTATATTTATTATCAGGAAGCTCATCGGTGGGTGACCATCTGAAATAGTCTGGAAAGGAATCAGTAAAAGTCAGGTCACACTTTCTTAACTTCATTTTCAGTACTTTTAGCAGTTATAGTATTCACTATGCGAGGAAAAAGGTTTATTGATACCTTAAACCAGATAGCAGGGGGCCTATCCTCAGTGGCTTCATAATGCAGCTGACTAAAAATCAAGAGATGGCAGTTCAGTCCCCAGATGATGGCCTGTCCCAGTATGATCTTAGTTTTTGAAAGGCCATTAAACTTGAGTTTACTTAGTCACCCATATAGTAGCATGCTATGGAAGGAGTTGATTTAGGAGTGGGTCAGAATTGTCCAAAAGGAGTGAATTTAAGTCAAAGCAGGGTTAAAGTTTTTCCAGAAGTTGAATGAATTTTTGTCACTTGGTTAAATTTGTCCCAATGGTAGGATATTACGTCATTGCGCACCTGTTTTATGCTCTCAACGCTGACCATTTTTTTTGGTCAACAATCTGTTGCTTGAAAGGTAAAATGGTCTTTTTCAATAAGAAATCTGTAGAGTAACAAAAAATCATGTTGTGCACCGAAGATTGGCTGGTGTGCTTTGTATTTATGTAAAGAAATTTTATGTAAAATTCTAGTTTAGGCGTGAAAACAGGTGAAAGTTTTATTTCTGAATGCATGCTGAAAAAACTCTCCATTTGCATACACTTGATAAAAATAGCCTTGGTTACATTTTTTGCTGATTCAAAAGGTTATTCAGTGCTTTTTTTTCATAACCTGAATTTTTATCCCCTTTGCTGATTATAATTAAATTGTTGCAAAAACTGCAGCAAGAAGTGCTGGAAATTGAGAAAATTGCCTCTCTACAACTCCTGTTATATTTTGTTGAATGCCTTACTACAGATGGTAAGAAGATAGGGAAAAAGGTACCTTCACAATTTACTGCAAGGCAGTAATTAATTAACTGCCAATGCTGCATAATAGCAGGCAGTAATGAATTATACAGAAACCCTGGAGAAATACAGTGATGTTAATGGCTCACTATCTACAAAATGAGCTGTAATGAACATAAATTTTGTCTCTGTTGAGTAAAACACAAGAGAGACATTTTGTATTGTGTTTTCTTGGGTGATAGAGTTTTTTACTTTATGTGGTACATAATTTCATTGTAAGTAAAAAAAACAACAACAAATAACAGCAAATTGGTTACATTATAGTCTGCTTTGTTTATGACATTGCAGAGTTATATGCACTTTGACATTCATGGGGTTATTAGTCACTTTCAGTGTTAGTCTTGTTCAAATAGATCAATAGGAAAAGCAGAGTCACCCTAAAATAATGAAAGCTTGCTTGTGGATAAGCGTAACCAGGCATAGGAAGTAGATGACAACAGATGGCACTTACCTTGTGGTCACCATACCATGGCTTAAGTCAAAACCTTAATTTTCCATGTGTTTTTAGACAGAGTTTATTTATGACTTCTTAAAACTGGTATGACCTGCATCAAATCTGAATTCATTCATTCACTCACCCAAGTATTCTGTTGTATCTTGGAGTTAATTTCCTTAAGGAAATAAAATTTGATGGTGTCCATTTTTAGAATTTTTTTTTTTCTTATAAAAGAAAAGTAATTGCTTGAGTCACTGATACCTGACGTGGACCTTTGTGTTAAACCTTCTCCTTAAGTAGGAAGTTAACATAACAGGTTTTTTTACACACAAACTGTTACAAATACGGAACAGCAGTTTTATGTTTGATTTACCATGGAATATTGTAACAATTGATCCTTAATGAACAAGCCATGTTGCATTTTCATGTTGCATCTACTTATGTTTGATTGATTCAGCAGTGAGTTGCGTGTTTCTGTAAAACTGTTGGAAAATATTGTTATCTAATGGTGTATTTCTGGTGAATATAGATGGCTATGATTTTAGAATATTTTGTAATTCCCAATGTTTTTAGTGTAATGTAAGTGTTTTGAAGGGAATTATATTTCATGGTGTGTTTTCTTTTGTCTTGTGGGAAAGGATTCTTGAATTAATTGTTTTTGATCACTGATTTGAATATAACAGAGGAGTGAATGTGAAAAACTGCTTTCTGCTTCTTTAATTTATAGCAGATAGAACATTTTTGCATTCACCCCTCAATATGCAGATGCTACACTTTGCTTTATCAAAGCTTTTGGACATGTTGGGAGAAGATCTGCCTTGGTTACCTCACAACTGGTTTAAAATGTAGAAAATAATTGAATAAGGTCAGTTTCATTTAAAAAAAAAGAGAAAAAAAAGAAATGGTTAGACTCTGAGTCGAGAGACAGATCGAATACTTGTAAAAAGTTTAAGAAATATGAAATTTAGTGATTATTGTTAAGAGGCAACATTTTGAAGTTGTAATAAACAGTACAGAAAAACTCAAATGTTAGGTTAAGGATTGGGATAGTAAATCAATTTGGAAAATTGTTAAGAAAACTCAAGACTTAAAAAGTGTGGAAGACAGGATCTATAAGATTTAAAACTAGAGGAAACAGGATCTATAAGATATAAAAAAGTGGGGAAACAGGATCATTACAATATAAAAAGTGGTGGAAACAGGATCTGTATCTTTAAAAAGTGGGGGAAACAGGATCTATAACAATAAAAAGTGGGGGGAAAAGGTAGGGGAAACAGGATCTGTTAGATTTCTAAAGTAGAGGGACAGGATCTGTAAGAGTTATACAGTGGAAGAAATACGTTTTAAAATGTTGGACAAAGGAATAGAGTATAAGAAAGTTGACGTGGACCACATTGCGTCCAAGACCTCAGTGAAACTGTTTGCCATTGACAAGCCATCAAAACAGATGGTAGCAAGAATACAACAGAAACATAAGGAGAAGTGTTACAAGTATCTGAAGAAGAAAAGGTAAAGTTTTGATTTTATCTATGTGTATAACATACCTGAGAAACTTGAACAAGAGAAATTGCAAGACCCACCTTTGTGGTGTAATGTTCAAATCACTAAAAACTTCTTACTGCTGGAAGGTCATAGATTTAAGCCCTGCTACAAACTGTGACCATTGGAAAGTTGGCAGTTTCTTACAGAGGATGGGGCTGTAGTACAGGTACATGTCCTAGGTAGTCTACCTACCTGAAATGGTTCAAGTCTTAGATAGTGCAAACTTTGCTAAAACTAAACCTGAAAAGTCGTCTTTTAAAGGTAAGTGTGTCGTTCATACCTTTAATACTGGCAACATTTCAGGTACATTTCAACAATGCTTCAGAAAGTGTTAATGATGATTTGCTTATGTTAAGTACAAAAGGTAGGGTTCATTTATGACTGTTAATATTTTCCTCACCAAATAGGTAGCAGTCAGGCATTCAGATAAACTGAAAATCTGGTCCCACACTTTGAGCAAATTGTTCTGTCAGTATCCCAGTGCTTTGAGTTTCTGCAAAAATTTAAGCTTAGTCTGCTAGCACAAAAAATCCAGCAAAATATGTTTCCTGGCCATCTATTGGGAAATCTCCTGCAATCTGTGCCCTGCTGATTGAGCAAAATGTGATATGTGCATTATGTAAAATATCTGCAATACTAATTACAGTTATCAAAACAAGTGAGTAAGTATATTGCCATTTTCATTAAGTTTTGGTCTTTTTTGAATTAACAGTCATTCAGTAATAATGAGTGCAGTTCATAACTTAGTCCCTTGAAAAATTAGCAAACCATTGTCTACTATATTTCAAAAGAAGTAAAAGGTTTTTAGAACTTCAGTTTAAAGGCTGTAGGGTTTCAAGTCATAACCATTTTGTTTCAGATTCAAATTTCTGATAGGTATTAATTGTTGTATCTGGTAAACAGGTGAAATTATCTTGCCTATACAGTTACTTTTGGTGGTGCAGATCTGCTTATAAATATGACTTCAGTATGGAAAATAAGAGCTTTCAAGTGCCCAAAGTTTATTGTATCCTTCAGGACTGTATATAATTATGAATCAACTGCAGCTGTTATACAAACCAAGGGGAAGTGTTTTATCCCTGCAGATTATGCACCTTTTTAGCACAAACATGCTTGGTTTGTTTTCTGGGAAAAACTGAGTTACAAGCTTTTGTCATTATCTTATCAATTTTGTCCAATCTTTAAATGAATTTTGTGCATAAGACCATACAAACATATGAACCTGTGATTGCTCCATCTTTGAGAGTCATCTGCTAAAGGGTCTTGGGCTCAAACCCTACCAAGAAATTGACACAGTATATTGAAAAGGGTTAAATTTAGAGTCCAACTCACCCTCTGCACCCCACCTTAAACTATAGCATCTCTAAAACAAAACCAAATTTGATAATACAGCACTGCAGTTAAATGTTTGTTTAAGTATTTACATAACTGTTGTAGCTGAACATAAGTAAAGAGGTTGATGGGCCAGTCTAAGCATTCAACCTACCATTTCTCACCGAAGTTGCAGAACAAATCATGAATATTACCAGAGGCAGCATCTTGAGATGCTTTTAAATTAATTTTGAACAGATGTTTCAGTCATTGCTGTAACATGCGGCAGCTTGTGTTTATTGTTTGTTTTAAACTCTGTTAACTTTTCAGATTAATAAATGCTGCAGTCAGAGGGTTTCAAGCAGTACTGTTTATTTTCTCAGATTTAAGCAAGCATTTTAGCTCACCTGAACATAGAATTATGAGGGTGAACTTTCATGATCAGCCTTTGTTAGTGATCTGTTTTAGATTGTGAACATTCTAGATACTACATGTTTTATCCAGCCTTAATAAAAATTCAGAATGGTTCTCCCAATGATCTCTGGGTCCAGGTCTTAGTTCAGAACTGGGTCATGTTGGTTCACAAAAGGAGGATTGGGATCATCATGTAGGTCAGCGGGCAAAATCAGAAAGACCTTGCGATACATTTTAAATCAAACTAGGCTATAGGCTATTCAAAAGTAGGTCATGTGGTGTCTGAAATTATGACTGCTGCTGAGGTCAGTGAAAAACATTGTGAACACTCTAGAGGTGTCATTTTTCCCTCAGTTTTCTTGATATTTGGTAAAAATTTGAGTTGGTAAAGATAAGCAAGATCATGGAGGTTTAAGTCTTCGTCACCAGCTTTGAATATTCTGAAAACTCAAGAGGTCATATTTTAGCCTAATGTTCTTGAACCTTTCATCGGAAGGTTTTGTGTTGAGGATTAGTGTACTGTGGACACTACTCAAGAGGTCACATTTTTGGCCCAGTGTTCCTGAATCTTTTTGTTAGACTGTTTGTCTTGAGGACAAGTGAAATGCTTAGGACATGCAAGAGGTCATGGACACTTGAGAGGTCATGAACACTCAAGAGATCACAGACACTCGAGAGATCATGAACACACAAGAGGTCACACACATTCAAGAGGTCACTTTTTTGGCTGGGTGTTCCTGATTTTTTTTGTTGGAATGTTTATCTTGAAAATAAGTGAAATACTGTATACATGCAAAAAAGTCATGGACACTTAAAAGGTCATGGACAATCAAGAGGTCATGAACAAGCAATAGGTCACATTTTTGGTAAAATATTCATGAATGTTAACCTTGCTTGGAATGTTTGTCTTGATGATTTATTTGATGAATGTTTAACTAGCTCTTGTACAGTGTAGGCTTAAAAACAAGCACAGAAGAAAACTATGTTAACACCTTAAATGCTAAATATTTTACCCAGTTTAAATTAGGACCTGTCAGTATGTTTTCTTAAGGTTGTCTCTTTGGAGATACTGAAACTAGGTTATGTGGGGCTGAGGGTTGAAACTTAGTTGCATTGAATGAAAAACTATGTTGATTGACTAAAACAGCTCAGCTATATGTCAGATGATATTGACCTAAGAAAGTGGTGTGATATTGACCTAAGAAAGTGGTTATACTCAGATGAGTGATATAGAGCCATCTTGGCCCTCTTATTTTATAATCATCATACATAAATTCAAAGGGACTCTTTCACCAGAGTTGAATTTCAGCTTGTCTGTTTAAGGAAAAAAAAAGGTACAGATTATGCTATAGGATATATTTTCATCTTTGTTCTCAGTGTTTTCTCCCGGCCATATGGTACGACAGATTTTATACTGACAGAGCATTGTGTTGATTGCTTTCAAATTGTACTTTTGGAAAAAAATCATATTGGGCGAGATATGGCTTTTTCTTGTACTGTAGTCTAATTTAAGTGGTATATTTAACAAACTTTACTGTCCTTCTGATGTCTTTTTTAGGTCGTAAGTAATATTTTCTATGCGATTGTAATGTATGCTAATCTTGTGATCACCTTGTGTCCATACATCATCAAAGTCAGCAACATTTTTTTCTAAATCACTAAGTCAAAGTTTAAAAAGCTTGGTAGGGAATCCGGATGTTCCTTGCATATAGCTCTATCAAATTTGTTCAGAGAGTTCCATTGTAGGAAGAACTCTGCCTGCTATAGCAGCTAGAATAAAAAGCTAAAGAAAATCTTCTTGTCTTAAACCACCAGGCTCACAGCTCTGAAACTTGGTGTGTTGGATTATCTAGCAGATCTCAATCAATTTTATTCAAATTATGTCCCAGGGGTCACTATTGGCCATGCCTGAAGAGTCACATGCTTTACACAGAAATGTAGAGGTAAATATTTAAAATTCATCTTGTATGAAACCACAAGGCCCAGAGTAAAAAAAAAAAATGTGAATTTGAAACCCAAGATCTAATGGCTACAACATAACAGCTGGTTATTGTATATAATACTTGTTTCTAATTTCCTATATGGTTGAAGGAATAGCTATATTTCCTTTGCAGATCTCGGAAAGCACTCCTGATTGAAAATGCTACTGAATTACCACAGCGAGAGGAAGGCGATGGCACTGAACACCCAGAGATACAGCAAGAACCAAGCATTCCATCTGGTATATATTTTGTTCTTAGGAAGTATTCTGTCTCTATATTCGGAAAATATTATTATCCCATCTGTACTGCTATTTCTGCTTGTAGGAATATTAGGAAATTTGATGTTATGTTTGTTTTGGCAGACTTGTTTGTCTTGATTTGTATTGTATGTCACTCAAAACTTACAGGAACAACTGGTCTTTTAAGATCTCTTAAATGTGTTTGTCATTTGGAATGCAAGTTCATAGGTTATCCTCTGGTTTGCAGCTTCAAAAATAGTTATGAACTACTGTTTGGCATACAGGTCATATTGTGGATCCAGACGCCAGTATTACATTCATGTGAAATACTGAATTTAGAGTACTTTTCTATGTGCAGACCAAATTATGAATTCAGACTATAAGAATTTTACACTGGTTGCCGGTACAAACAGGAATATCCAGCTTGAGGTTAATTGTTTCAGGCGGTAATGAGGTTCTACTTAGTTACCGCTAAACAGTTACCCGAGAGCCAGATATTCCCATCTGTACCAGCAACCAGTGTTTGATTCTTTTTCTTGCATATCACACATACATTAAAATTCAAAAGAATATAACGAAAACTAATATTTTTATTCAGCACTATTTTTTATAGCAGTGTATGAATTTACAGCTTCATTCAAAAGGGAGAGACGTCATTCAAAAGCACACAATGAGGGGTGTAAGATGAGTTTGCCTGCAAGTCAAATAATGAATTCAGACAGCTGTTTTTTGCACACAAGTGGAATAATAAATTCAGACAACTTTTTTTGCACACAGGTCGAATAATCAATTCAGAAAACTGTTTTGCCTACAACTGAAATAATGAATTCAGACAACTGTTTTTGCACACAAGTCAAATAAGTTTTTGCATACAAGTGCAATAATGATTTCAGACAACTGTTTAAGCATACAAGTGGAATAATGATTTCAGACAACAGTTTTTTTGCACACAAGTCGAATAATGAATTCAGTCAACTGTTTTTCATACAGGTCAGAATATGAATTCAGACTCCTGTTTTACACAATAGGTAAAATAATAAAATGTAGCATAAATATTAGTCATATTAAACCATTTGTAGATACACAGAAAGCTTGATAATTACACTAATGGTAAAATGAGATGTTCCAATGTGTCACATGTACTCTGAAGGACGAAGTTCACTCTGGTGTAAAAAGTCAGTCAGTTAATAGAATATAAAAGACAGGTTCTTGTTTAAGAGTTATTCTCATAGAGAAGTATTTTATTCCAACAGTATGTCTGTTTTTAGTTTTTACTAAGTTATTAGCAACTTTTGCCATTCATTTTATACCAGAACACTTGCATATTTAATGCGGTACAGCCTTAATTAATGGTAGCTGTCTGTTACTGCAAAAATGTTGTATTACAGTTTGGCATAACAAAGTATTTACAATGTTCTGTGACAGCAGTTTTATGAATGTTATGACTGTATGTGTAAATTAAGGTTTTGATCATTTTATTGTTTCTACATACATTAATGTAATTAGTTTTTTTTTATACAGAATAATATATAGTTATACTGGTTAAAGAAAAATTGTCAGACATACACTTTCAGCTGCAGAAGGCAAAAGTTTTAAGTTGTTCAAAGGGCAGTTAATGACAAACCTTTAAAAGAATATTTTAACCTTATTTATATCATTGGAAGTGATTTCGTGAGGACTTTAATTATTCAGGACTATATTTTGTATTGTAAAATACCTAACAGTTGGAATATTTGATAATTTAAAAAAAAATGTAAAAAGTCTACACAGGAGGTTTAAGGCTTTTATAAAATGTATGTAGAACAGGAGTTCTAAAAACTTTGAAACAGTTTCAAAATATTCTCTTTTTGGAAAGAGAATATTATTTGAAAAGATAGTTGCTTTGAAGTTAATATGTGTCGATACCGAGAAAATTTGTGGCATCTATTATGTGGCAATATTCAGACAATTCTGGACGTGTTGTTGTAGTCAGACAGTTATTATGTGGGAACTGCCATATTCCGTCAGTGTGGGAATCTTGTATGTAGTGAGCTAAAAATAGAAATAGAACTAAGGATTTGTTTTATATGAAGAAATGAATACACTTGGCAATGATTTTGTAAAATGAGCCATGCTAAGTGAAATCCACACAGTTCAAAACCTATCAAAATCAAAGTTGAATTGAGTAAAAAGAAAAAAAAATCCTAATTTAAAAGAATGACATCATTAATGTGAAGCTGAGTGTTAGAAGTGACTCGTATAACATGGTCCAGTTACCTAGGCTACCAACCATGACCAATTTTATGTAAGAAAATTGGCAATTTTGTATGGTGGATTGGATTCCAGTACAAGACCTTCCAAGGAATGTTGGTTATGGAAACTGCCTGCCAGATATGATATTGATGTTTAGAGAGCATTAAAGTCATCCAAATTAAGCCATAAGCCCAAGTGTTTGTCAGATACTATCTGCTTTAGTTCAGATCAGTTTTAGACCTAATTTTTCCAATCTTTCTTAACCTTTAAGTTTTTTACCTCTGACAAAGAAAAGCTTATTAAAGCCAAGATCAAAATGTCACGTATGTCATTTGGACCCGTTACCATATATATGAGTCAGATAGTGTTTTTGGCCCTTTCAGAGTAGATGGTTTTCACACAGCTTGGCTCAATAACACTTTTCCTTAAGCCATAATTTAGGTGAACTCCAGTAGGAATATTATAAAAACTGTACAAAATTAATTTTATGGTCTTTAAAATTAATTGAATGGCTTTAAAAAAAAAAGTAAATTCGTTTTTTTATGAAGGAAAATGTTTATATCCTAATCTCCTTTAATATGGAAATTAACATGTTAATAAGTTGATTAGGTCATAAAAATAAGGCTAACAATTACTTTAAGATTATCAGTAGAGTTGTAAGTCTGAAGTGAATCGGTTTAGTGTGTTTGTCTGTCTGTTTTGTCAGTTTGCCAGTGACTTCCTGCCAAAAGCATCATAGTGTTACATTGAGTGAGATTTTTCTTTTTGACTTAAGAAATTAATTTTGAATTAAGGGTGAAATGTATATGTTATGTGTACATATATATTTATGTTGTCTGTTTCTATTTATATTCAGACCATACTTCCCTGCTTTTGCACGATTCACTGCCCCCACCACCTGCCTACCCGGGACATTCAAAACTGCCACAGTATAACATAGGCAAGTAGAGCTTCTGTATCTCTCTTTAACCCCACCCACCCTTAGCCTGCATTGTGAAGTCATGTGAGGGACATTTTAAAAGTTTGTAGGAAATTGTTTTTCACTTCCAGAGGTAGGATTGTTTCAAATCACAAGTTAGAATATCTGACATTTACCAAGAATTATTTTAAAGAAAACATGAATGTTAGCAAAACAATATGAGGTCTCAGTGCAATGCTGTTGTAACAACATAAAAGATGAGATAACAGTAGTTTTGTATATTATGTAGTTATGGCCCTTGGCTATAAAACATAATTTAATTATGACTTCACAATGCATAAATATTCCTGAATGCATTAGTTTTGAATTGTTACCACCATGATTTCAGAAAAATATGAAAGACTGATACATTAGGGCAGGGGTTTTTATTTAAAGTGTTTGGAACAGTTGAACAGTTGGTAATTGTATACCATGATTCATCATTAGTTACCTCCCCTGTATAATTAGCTTTTTTAAGTTTCTTAACATGTCCATCATTTCAGGTATTGGTTTATAGTTTATTAATGTTATTTATGAGTGGTTTATGAAAGGAAATTCTTTGATCAGAAACTTTATGAACATTTCATGTTATTGGGTATTTACTTAAGAGGGCAAGTTACTGACCAAGTCAGCACCTATTTGATACTTATTTAAATGATCAATGATCAAGTTTGTCATCTAGAGAATTTTGTGATATCACAGTTGTGATGTTAAGATAGCACCTTGAAAGCACTGAACATGGTTGTAACAATTTGAAATGAGCCTTTTGCTAGAAGAGTTTTCCTCCTGTTAGCAATAGTTTTCTGCTGAGATTTTTACTGTATGTGCTTAAATAAGTATGCTTATAATTATCTCTTTTTAATTGGTTCATGAAAGGTTGTTTGTTAACAAGATGGTTTTCTGGTCTGGGAGTCAAGAATAAAAATATAATTAAAAAATATTATGGTGAAGGTAACTCTTATCATTTGAGAAGAATGATCATGTAGCTAAAATTTTCTTGAGAGACACATACTGGTAAGCTGTTATATTTTGTGTTGGAGAAAAACCTTTCATTTTTACCTAAGTCATCATATTTTGGTATAACAATAGAAATGCTTTGTACGTTATCAGCCTATTGCAGTAACCATATACGGTAGATTGAAAAAAAAGAAAAGAAAAAAAAAGTCTTTTAGCTTTAGTCTGATGATACAAAATTCACATTTGAATCAAAGTGTCTGGTATTCAGTGAAAAATTTGAAATAAAATATAAACAAATTAAAGTGCATTGAAAATAGAAAAATTGACATTTCAGATGAAGAAACATCAGAAATTGACGAAGATGAGGATGATATTCAGTTTGCAGAGATTGAAGGTCTGTCCTCGACGTCATCGGAGAGCGACGAAGAATTCATTGATTATGAACCGAAAAAGGACCGAAAAATCAAGTTTAGCAGAGACCCAATTAGAGTAAGAATTCTGTTTTGTAATTAGTTTTCATTTGATTTTTATGTACAGAAGACTGTAAAAGTCAAAATGTGATTGAACAAATCATAATTGAGGGAAATTGCATTGAACTATGTAAAACATTCTCAGGTTATTTCAGTCACTTGCTCGGAACAAAGCATGTGTTACAACAATAAGTGTGACTCTGCAAATAAGTATGATGTCTGATGCAGATTTGGAGAAACATGTTTATTTCTGTTTCTGGTTTTTATTATTATATAGGAAAAAAACTTCTTATGGCAAAGCACAAAACCTAGAACTGAACTATTTACTTACATGGGATGGGTAGGTACTGTTGAGCCTGTTTTTAGAAATTTACCAGTTTAAGGGGTAAACCGGGTCACAGTGATGGGAAATGCCTGGAGTATGTGATTTGTGACGTATGACAGCATTGAGTACTTAATATTTAAACATATCTATTTATGATATCTTAGCTGTTCCTTCAGGGAATCCAAACATACAACTGTAGTGTATCGGGAAAAAAACGTTCATAAGAGACGTTTTTATTTCAGGTGTTCATGACATATTCCACTGATGACTATGACAGACGAAATGAAGACATTGATCCGGTGGCTGCATCAGCCGAGTATGAACTGGAAAAAAGAGTTGAAAGAATGGATGTCTTCCCAGTCGATCTTGTTAAAGGTAACAGTTTTGTTTCATTCATTGAAAAATTTGGACCTCTTCTGCAAGAGGCACTTAAGTGTTCATATATATGCTGATTAGTGCTTAGTTTTGCTCAAGGTTGACTGTGTTTGCAAGATGCCCTTTTTCAGAGGTGGTTGGTCCAACAGTTATAACTTGAAGTAGCTGCTTTCAAGTAGATATTACAATTACTTTAGATGATAGACCACATGTCAAACTGTTACTTCTCTTGGCATCTTTTAGTGAGATTTTACACTCAATAGATAGGATGTCTCCATTTCAAGATTCTAAGTTGATGTTCAGAAGTGAATATAGCACAAATGCCAAGTAACAAACAAGAGAAATGGAATCGGACAAAGAATCAGACATAGTCATATGCTTAAAGTAGACAAACCAATTCTTTAATGAGGGTCAAACTAAAAAAAAATTATGCTTCTCTAGGAGATACTAAGGGAATTGTTTATCAGAGCAAAGAATGAATATTGCAGTAATTTTTACCTCACACCTGCTACATGTGTCTATCCTTTTTGAGTTTATGCAGTAAGTTAGTTGACAGCAACCACGGAGATTTTTGTTCTTTAAGACTGTATGTAATGATCACTGAATTGTAGGAAGATGTGCAGCATAACTGATAACATAAAATCTGTAAAGAAACAAACATAAAATCTGTAAAGAAACAAACGTAAAATCTGTAAAGAAACAAACATAAAATCTGTAAAGAAACAAACGTAAAATCTGTAAAGAAACAAACATAAAATCTGTAAAGAAACAAACATAAAATCTGTAAAGGAAACAAACATAAAATCTGTAAAGAAACAGAGTGAAAATAAAGAACGGGTATTACAAGTATAACACAGGAATTAACTGAGTTGAGGGCTTCAACAATGAGATGGAATGAATCAAACTTCTTGCAATTACTTCCATTCTCATTTCTCATGTGGGAGGGGAAGTAACTTATAAGTGCTTGAAATTTTGAATTAGTATATGTGTTGCCTCCCTTTGTGCAAACCCAGATATTGCATTAAATGGCCATGTTCCAGGCTCTGATGAGGGTTAGTGAGTTAGGTATTGTTAGGTGCGGCCATTGCTCTTACACTCTGGCTTAATGATTATATGCAAGAAAAAAGCTGTTATTGGCAAGGTGTAATGAATAGACTTCTACTTATGGTTCTTTTGAGACCAGTTTTAAGTGGATAAGTCAGATGAAATTTTGTATGTCCAATATGGTAACTGACTTCATCAGGTACCTTACCTTCACAACAGAGTCCCTGGAATCAAGTACTGGTCAGTAATCTTCTTCATTAAGATTACAGAATGTATTTAAATGAAAGAATAAACTAAAACGATGATTATACTCAGAATCGTGTGTACAGTTTTACTAATATTTATGAATCTTATGATGATAATTGCATGAACTTGTATGCTTTTAAATTTGACCTGACTTGCAATAATTGCTGGTAATTACAGAAACTTAATCACTGGGATAGATACAAAACTGACCAGGTTGCAGTTTTGTTTACTTCCTTCATTTCATTGCACTAGTATGTTATTTTCTAATATCTAATATAAAGTCATGAATTAAAATAAGTAATCTGGACCAGAATGCTGATTAATCTATAATCAGTCTTGAAATTGAAATTGCCTACAGAACAGAGGAAATGGCATTACACAAAAACATGTTTTAAACCAGTTGCCCAGCATTTTCTAATGCAAAAGTCATGTTTGTCTGAAACAAGGCTAAGTTCAAATATATTTAATATTAAAAACATAAATATGGAAGGAAATGGTCATTAGTTGTTTAAGTTGCATCCTCTCTGCTTGTTAATTGTGGTTACAAAGGAAACAGTGCAGTTGTGTACTTAATGAAGTGAAGATTATGAAAGAATCAGGAAACAGATCTTCAACATAAAACTTTATTTTGGCTTTAACCCTGAACATGCTGAAATTTTGTAATGGATTTGCCCAGCTTTGAATTTGGAACAGTCCATTCAAAGTTTAAGAGATTTTAATATTGAAATACAAAAATGGAGCTACCAACAGTATAGAGCCTGGTCAGACTGCACGGATGTGCAGTCTGGCCTGGCTCTATACTGGTGGCAAAGGCTAATCACTTTCGGTTCCAGCAGGTTAAGGGTTAATCAAATGTTATTAAATAATTGATTTAGAATATGCCTGCATATTTGGCAGAGGGCAGATGTATTGATCCCAAGACAAACAACAGGGATAAAATCAAAGTAAATATTTTAATGACAATTTTATGTAATAACCACAATGTATTTATTATCAAAACATGTGAGTTGCTTAAAAATTGTTAAACAAATTACTACAAATAATAGTTATTAAATAAAATATTTTATTGACCACAATGTTTTGTTCACGATCCGTAGGTGGTTAAATAGTGCATTTTCTTTGGTAGAGTACATCGACTTTGAAGACAAAGAATAACATTTCAAAATACAAATCTTGCTTTATTGTAATGATACTGAAATTTCTGTGCATAGAAAATAGGTGAATATAAGTAGGTTTAGTTCCTAATTTTCCCTGTTTTTCCTGATTTATAGCAGTCTGATCTGTCAGGAGAGATGAATGTTTATTATAGCTTTTAATGCATTCTTTATCTCTATATGATAAGCACAGCCTACCAGCTTCACCTAAGAAATGACCTGAAAATTTCCAATGTCAGTCTTATTTCTGTTATCATTTTACATCTAATGAAGTGATAAGCTAGAGCAGGGCTAAAATTAGGTAGTTAATTGCTGTTCATAATGCTCTTTGCTAAAACATCAAATGGAATCATTGTATGTGAAAGTATTTAGTATAGTCTGACTTGTAAATGATACGCATAATGCAAATAAAGGGAGGTGTGGCTGGTATGAAAATGGAAGAGACCTGAAATCAGTACTGTGACAAATGGGGTCGTATACCTTTCAGCAGGAACTTTTGCTTCCAATTAGCATGTGAATGTGTGAGATCCTTATCTGCCTCAGCATGTACCACAGACCTGTTTATGATTGTGCCCTTCACTTTTAATGAGGACTTTTTCTCTCCAGTGAAGTGATGAGAATTTCTTAGTGTAAATTATGCTTTTGTGATTATTATATGCCTGTCGAAGACGGGAGGTATTATGGGATCACCCATGGCAGGCAGACGGGTTATTATTTTTATATTGTTTCCCTTTGCTAAGAATTTGCTTATTTCAGCTTAACACAGTTCTTAGTTCTGATCTACACTGTAAGCTTTTGTTTGATCCTTTCACTGCAATGTCTTACTGATGCCATAGGATACAACGTTGTAACTTCCTTGAATAATACAGTAAAAAATGGTGATAATTTGAGGATAAACATTTCCAAAAACATGGTATAATCTTAGAACTTGGTCCAGGTTGGATACTAATTACGTTACCTGTAGTTTTCATACGTTTTTTTCGAATTTGCAATAATCGAGTAATGAGCCTGTGTCAGTCCTTTGGTTTATAGTCTTTTACATTTGATCGATTAATTTGAAGAAAGCATTCTCACACTGAGCGATGGATAGTAACACCTGCTAATTTAAAGTGTTTAAATTATATTTGGTCATGTTCTTTCACTTGAACTTTTGAACTGAATTATGTAATTTGAGGACCAAACTCTAAAAGCATCCAGAGGTGATAATTCACTGGGCTTGTGAATAACTCTACACTGTCTATCGGTTTGAGTTTAAAGAGTCTCTGTAAAAGTCAGAAATTAGAGAACTAAGTCTTGAGTAGGAGAACTAAATGAAAAGAAGTTATTTGCAAAAAGTTATTCTTTGATTTTATTTGTTGTTATATGACTGTGTTGACAACAATGTAACTCAGATTAAAACGATGCACCATTGGTGAAAGAGCACAACCAGTCTGAAATCTGATACATTTGATTTGCTGCCTGTTTGGTAAATTTCAAAACTGACCAGTTAGAAGCCAGAGATTCTGAGAGACTGGTTCCAGAAGTTGGATCATACTTAGAAAACCATATTTTAGTTTCTGTAATGATAAAATGTGTTGGTGAGCATAAAACAAAACAACACCAAAACCAAATTAAACATTCTGCATAAATATTTGAGGAAGATATTTATGTTTTGATATCTCTCTTCACCAGGTGCACATAAACATATGGCATCAAAATTAAATCTAGAGAAATGCTGTAATTTGCATGCTTTGTGGAAACTTTGGTTTGTATCAAAGGCTTTAGGTATCAGCTGAAATAACAGAACCTGAATACACGATTTCTGGCAGCTTGTTTGGCACAGAAACACAAAATAATGAAGATACAATGTGGTGTGTCAGCCTTTTCCAAGACCTCCAAATTGTTATATTTCTAGGTTTAAGATCTTTTTTAACAGTTTCATTAGTTTGTAATACATTGATTCATCTTTTTCACCAACATTTCTTCTTTAATTTAGTCCTTGATCAAGCCATTGCCATTTTGATATTGAAGCATTACACTTTTCATTCATGGAATTAAAGTGTTTTGCCTGCTTGTTTCATATTTGTAACCTCTGCTCAGATGTCAATGGTCCCTTGAAATGCACTTTAAAAACTAGAATGCATTGCAAGATGAAAAGACCTTAGTCAAGATCATATATATAATTATATTAATTCAACATTTATTCCTGACAGACTATAGGATTGTTACTTGTTGTTAAAATTTCCTTCCATTACGCTATGGAGTGATGGGTGATTTCAGGAGCTTACACTGGGTGAGAAAAATTAATAAAAAAATGTTAAAGGTGCTCTTTTTAATTCATTTGTTTTGCAGTTGGAAGGACATTTATCTTACAGGGGTTGTCAGTCTTTTTTATTACGGAAAAATGTCTGTTCACAAGATTTTGTAGAATAAATTGTTTTCTCGGAGTTTTAGACACATCTTTAAAATAACAATTAACTACACCCCTTGAAAAAACACAACTATTCTGTAGATCTGCCTGAGCACTAAGGTATTTTTTTGTACAGCCGGTTTCAAACATTTTGCACCTGTTGGGAAAACTGAGGTGCCTGTGATTGTTTTATGAGGATTTCAGATAACTATCATCAATAGGTAATTGCTGAATGGTGCTTCAGAAAACTGCCAATTGAATGCATGCAGTCAAATCTTGCAGACTTAAGGCTTCTTGTTAAATGATGGTTATCAGTTTAGTTGCATTTAATCAACTATGGGACTTCATTCCATTCTGTATTGAAGTGTAGATGGTGTGGCATTTATTTCATCAATTTCCCAGAGAGCTTCAGGTAATCCATTTAGACAAAGTTGTCATTGAATGCTAAAGTTTGACTACAAAAGAGGTTTTGTTGTTTCTGCTCATTTTCTCACATTGAATTGAAGTTAAGTATAATCTGGATCCACAGTTTCAAAAAGCAATTGTCATTAAATGTCTTGCAGAGAAATTACGATATACTGCTTGAAGGAAAAGTTTTTAGTTTATTCAGTTCTTCCACTTGATGGGAGATTAATTTTGTTTAGATGAACAGAGAGAATGTTTACTATCCTTTTAAAAGTCAAACCATAAGGTGCAATTTCATTCATGCCTTTGTTAAAAACAGCGTAGATTGATAGGTTTGAACACATTGTGGCGTCATAGTCAGCTTAGTTATTGGCTATATGTACCAGAGGAGGAACACAAAGTAGAAAAAAAGGGAAGCTAGCTTGTCATGGTATGAGGGAATTCTGTAATCCTTTCAGGATATTATAAGTATCATTGATCTGTCTGTTAAAATAGAATTTGGCACTGAACTGTTACAGTAGCTGTAGAAGGGAAATCTAGACAGTGTATCAGAAACTAATTTCCTTTTCTAATATTTATACAGAGTAAAATGTTTGATGAATGGTAAACTATAGAGGTTAACTGTAGTTAGTCTTTATATGATGATCCAGTATATCAAACGATTTTCTGAAGTATAATCCATTGGAATCTTCATAAGATTCATAGGACCCAGTAAGATTTTACAGGCCCAAAAAGTATGAAAAATAAAGCAAAGAATGTGATAGTATACACTTTCGCTTTGATGCTTATTCTAACGCTGTCCTCATTTCACTGACAGTAAACAAAAAAGATATTGACCGTCATATATCCTGTACATTATATCACAGTTGTCTGAATCTGACATCACTGCAGACATCACCAGAAAATATTGCACATACTTGTGCCCCTTAGAAATATACCTAACGTAAATGCTCATTATTATACACAGTAGTGCTTTTAACACGCATACCTGGTCTAGCCTCAAAATCTGGGATAAAAATGCTTGCATTAGAATATAATAATGCACAAAAATTTTGTCTGGAAATAGAGTTACCATTTGGCGATTTTTCTTTGTTCAGGAAATGGCCGTTGTCGGCGCACATAACAGTGACGTCGCATGAATATCAACACAGTTGCATTTAACTATTTACTTGATTAAGGACAATTATTAATCCCAAGAGACAATGGCATTATCTCAACGGGTCAGCACCTGCTCAACACATTTTGGTGGTGTAAATAGACATCTCTTAATTTTGGTGACATCAAACGACCCTCATGTGTTATATGTATCCTTTCATGGAAACTGAAAATTCTTGAAAAAAAATGTATTCGAAAGGAAATTGATTTTAAAGTTCTTATGAATTGCCGTCGTATATATCAGGGTTCCTCGTTCTGAACTGGACATCATGATATATTCGATGGTGTATCACGCAAGCATAAAAATATATTTCCTAGTAGCTGTTAATTAAATGAACACAGAAAAAGTTGGAGTCTGGTAAAAATTAATATGCCATGAAAATGACCGTCCTAAAATAGACTTTTTATAGGCCCATTCTTGCAAATATCATAGACCCAAACAGAATCTTAGAAACCATGGGCCTAATGTTCCTCTGGCTTTTTATGCTCCCCAAAGGGCGAGCATATAGTTGCCGCTTTGTCTGTCCGTCCGTCCGTCCGTTCACCCGTCCGTCATAATTTTGTCCAGAGCATAACACAAGAACTATGAGAGATATCAAGACCAATCTTCATAGGTAGTTAGATCTCATAAAGGAGCAGTGCAGTGCACAAGAACCATAACACTTGCTTTATTAATTTTTGAGTTATTGCCTTTTGAAATTTCTCATACTTATTTTTGTCCAGGGCATATCTCACGAAGTATAAGAGGTATTAACATGAAACTTTATTGGTAGATAGGTCTCTATGAGGAGAAGTGCAGCCTGCAAGAACCATAACTCTATTTTGCATAATTTAGGAGTTATTGTTATTTTTCATACTTTAAAAAAATACATATTAAACAATAGCCCTTTTGGAATTGGCATTTATTCGGGGAGCATCCATTGGTTCTACCGATTTCTTGTTTGGCTAACTGTGATGACTGCATGCTTTACATTTTCCATTTTTCACCTTTCTTCTACTGGAGAATTGCAAGAATTGATATGTTTCTTCAATGCCGTCCACAAAAGAAGAAATCGTCTTTGAAATTAAAGGTTTAATAAAGGTGACGCGCTTCATTATTGACATCAAATACATGTAACTCAAGCTGTTTGACTGTAAGGGTTATTGCCCTTTATGCTTTTTTGTTTTTTAAGAACAGGTACTCAGAGTGAGCTTTTGTGATCAGCCTTTGTCCTTCATCTGTCATTGTTCATGCTACTTCTATATTACAATTGTGAACACTCTATAAAGACAACATTTTGAACAAGCCTGCATGAAACTTGCTTAGAATGTTTGCACAGTGATGATCTCGAGGATAATTTCAAAACCAAAGAAAGGTCAATATGTTTATTTTGATGCTCTCTAGGACAACTTCGAAAATGTCCTGTGCGGTCTAATTTTGATTTGTGGAAAACCTTGTAAATCTTTAAGGTCACTTTTTTTGACATAATCATGATGACACTTGGTCATAACATTTCTTTTGATGACATATAGGAAACTGTGTTATGAAGGCTTCTAAACAAGGTCACCAGGAATTATTTTTATGGAAATTTGTGTGAACAAACAAGACTAGTGTTAAAATGTTCGATTCAGTCTTCATGAAACTTAGTCAGCATGTTCTCCGTTGATGGTCTGTATGATTTTGAAACTGCGTTGCATGTGTTCAGAAACTAGGTCACCACTTCAGAAGCTTTTAACACTAGTCATGATTTTCTTTGTCTCTCGCTCTCTCAAGATTGAAACTAATAAAGTTTCAAATAATCAAAATACCTTATCTCAATATGACCATATTTTATTTGACCATAATGTTTTCAGTAAGGACTGTTTTATTCAGGTAAGTGATGTAGGGCCATCATGACACTCTTGTTTGAAAAATAGTTGACTGCTTAATCTAGTATTTACAGTCTCTAAGGAACTGATCTAAAATCAGTAAGCGCAATAAATGAGAACCCAATGCAGAAATTTACAGGTTTTTTTCTGAATGGGGTGAACAGTAGTGCATGGAACACCAAGTAAATGGCTAATACTGTGATAATAGATAGCTAATTCATAGGAGCCATTTTATAAAAGATGTTACATAATTTCTTTTCACAATAAATCTGAGGCTATACCTAATTAAGATATTTCGTCAGAACTTGATATACAGTTGGATACTTTTTGTCTTTAATGCTTCCTAGATAATTCCTCTAGAGAAAATGTTTGGAAGTTGGACACAATGTTATATAGAACCAAGTTAATTACAATAACATGTGTACAAGAAAAATCTGTGACGGGTCTATAAAAAGTTTTGGTGAAAAACTAGCAGCTGTTCTGGTCTCTAGTGTAGTGTTTTCTTTGAAGCCTGGTTCCTGTTCTCTAGTGTGTACTCGTTCCTGGCATGGACTGGTCTTTAGAATGAAACCGTTCAGCTTGTTGTCTAGAATGGTTCCTGTTGAAATGTACATCATCAGATTATAAGAAATGCATGGATTTTATAACTAGATAATTTTGTGAACAAGTCTAGACTGTGAAGTTGGAATTGTATAAAACATTCATAAAGAAGTGTTCTGTTTTTAGTGTATTAAGGGGAAGTCATAAAAACATATGCATTCCATGTTTCTATGGTGAATAACCAGGAAAGTACTATTTACCAAAATTTACAATGTTTGTGAGACCATGCATAAATATGTGGCTTATTATCAGAATATCTTTCTCTTAGAAAATCCATGTAAAGTAGTGTTTGAGAAATTCATGAATTTTTTGGATTGAAGATAAGTTTTACAAGTTTCAAACAAATTATGAGTATTGTTGTGTATTGTTATGAATGGTGCAATTTTTGTGGAATTCATTTGATGTTTAAACTGTGATTTAGAAATTGTAGATTGGATGAGCTTCTGAAGTTTGTTAAAGCCGGTATTCTTGTGGATTTACATGGCAATGTGAAGTTCTACTTATTTCATTCAGGTTTTGAATGCTGGTACTAATATAGAACTTGTTCATGTTGCCTGGAATAAATATAAACAGTGATTGACAGATAATTGACTGTGTAATTGGAGGGAATAAAAGTCTATACAATGGTAATTAGGCTTCCATGGTTTACTTGATAAAAAGAAATTGAGTTTTCCTGAATAAAGGATCTAGTGTTTTCTTGAAGAGAGAATGGGAAATATTTATCAGGGTGAAAATTCTGTGGAGTAATATCTGGTCTTATGGAATGTGAGATTTGTGGTTCTTTATACTATTGCTTGATATTTAAGTCAGTGTCACAAATAATCTGTTTTGGAGTGTAGAAGTATTGTAATTATTCAGACAATTAATTCTTTAAAGTTTTGCAGGCCTGTCCTAGATTAAGGTTAATCTAGAAATACTTTAGTTTACTGTGAAAGTGGAGTATAAATTTTATTGTTTATTCTTTTTTGCAGTCATGTTATGAAAAGGTATGATAACTTTTTAGGTTCAAGAGAAAAAAAGAGGACTTTGACGAAGGTTTTACTCCAGTTGCATGAATCAAAAGCTTCAATTTCTACTCTCTATCATTTTCTGGCATAAACTGAGATTACAATTTTTAAGTTGGAGAAAGCAAAACTTCTTGAGGCATATATTTCAATTCCCAGACTTATTTTTGATTGGTCAAGTATGGAAAAAGGAAAACATATTGCCAAAGATTTGAGGTATGTTTTATATAAGGGATACAACTTGATTACTTCCTGCCTTTGGTCTACATAAGTGTGACTAAGTGATATATTTTTGACAAAAAAACCTAGGTTTTTATGCAATACCTTGAATTATGCCCCTTGATTTGAAATATCTTTTATTGTTACAGGGCCAGAGGGTCTTGGACTCAGCATTATTGGTATGGGAGTTGGTGCTGACGCTGGGTTAGAGAAGCTTGGAATTTTCATCAAAACATTGACAGAGGGTGGTGCTGCCCAGAGAAGTGGAAAGTAAGTGGGTTAAATGACTATAAAAGTCCATTTTTTATGTCATGTCTTACATATATATTATCTGTTTAAAGAAATAGCATGAAACCAGTTTAGTCAAAATAATTCAAGTGACGAGCAAATTCTGAGATATTTTTGTTATGGGTCAGAATCTCAGAGGCAAGATATTGACCCATACAAAAAATTAAACAATATCTCAACTTGAGTACAATTAGTTGGACTAGAAACCAGTTGTGATCCAGTATATTTTCAAGGCCTTCAAATCATAATCATTCTGTGATTTTGTTGCCTGTCTCGGAGTTTGAGTTTGAACTTTTGGCCGACTGAATAGTAATGTCTTTCTTTTGTAAAAAAAATCTTTTATCAGTGTGAAAATCAACATTGAAAAAATATTCATTAGTTACATAGCAATGTTTAACACATCAGTTGGAATACTGCTTGGAAAAGGAACCCTGCAAATGATTTCCTCACTTAGGTTTTATTGTGATAAATGAAGTGTTACCGTGTGGCCTGAAGTGTTTAGCAAAGGATTGTCTAGTTTGCTAGAACAGATGAGTGCTGCTGTAGACGCTTCAAGTGCCTTTTGTTCTGTTCTGAAGTTAATAGTTCTAGGTAAATAGTTCTTAGAATACACTTTCAAAACAATCAGGCACTTCACCCATTATATTGTTTCCAAATATAAGTCCATTTGTCAGGACAGATCAAATGCTGAGAACAAAAAGAAACAAAAGTATTATTTCAAGACCTCCTCTAAAGCCTGAAATTAATTGTGTTGTGTCAAATACACACCTGTCTGTGTTTGTATAAATTGAACCTCTGGGGGTGGATTCTTTGTCTGAGTGGTCTAGAGCTTTGGTTTTCTTACTACTTTTGGACCATTTGGCAAGAGTTGGAATCCAACATGAGGGTGAAAATTCATTACAATAGAAAAGAAAAACTCTGTCAAATTGGTCAGATTGGCCAAAACTGGTCAAATTGACCAAGCAGTCAATCACTTGCGGAGAGATTGGTTAGTAAACTGGTTGGATACCCAGGAACACTTGTGAGGTGGTCTGACTACAAAGATGTAACCAAAACAAGGTTGAAACTGGCATAATACCCTAATAAAAACAAACAAAAAAGAAAAAAATGTTACAGATGGACATTAGTTTTTAACTTGTATTAAGGGACCACCTCTTGAAAGTTCAGAAAGCAGTCTCTTACCACAAAAGTCGTCGAAACAGGAAACATGTCTAGGATACAAAATACAGAATTCTTTTAGGCAGAACAATTTCAGCAGGTTATGATTGTGTCCTCAGAATATTGACAGTGTTTCAGAATATTGCAGTCAGGATCCTAACATACATGTATCAGTAATGTTAACTCCACTCTTGCACAGGTTTGTTATGTCATTGTAACTGGAAGAACACAGTATTTGCTAGTCTTATCACTTACTCAAGGAAAGTAACTTTTAGCAAAACTTTTGAAAGGCTAAGTATTGTTACCTCCCTTGGCTGAATTGCATAGAGATGAAATAGAAAAAAAAATGATTCAAAGTGTGATAGATTCATGTAGAAGATTGGTGTTGGGGGAGGGGGGGGGGGGGGGAGATGAAGGCTGGGAGTGTAGGGGGGAAAAGGGGTACAATGTGGTCTTTTGTTATCTCATCAAAATAGTATGGGTATAGTATTAAGCCTTATGTAAGATTGTTTGCTAAAGCATTTTTGATATTCCAGAATGCAAGTGAATGACCAGATCATTGAGGTAGATGGTAAAAGTCTTGTAGGGGTCACTCAGGCCTATGCTGCCTCAGTCCTTCGCAATACCAGTGGTGAAGTCAAGTAAGTTCTTTGTTCACATATTGATCGGAGCAGGTCAGTCCAGGGACATTATTTTATTCTTTGTTTCTAGCTTTGAAATAAAGATGATATAGAAAACTTATTCTATATCTAGGAAAGTTACGTTTCGAAAAATCAGATCTGAAAAAAAAATAAAAGATTAGAAGGGAAAAAATGAAGACAAATTAAACCTAAAAGAATAGGTTATGGAAGGGACCAGAATCAGCAGAATTGTCTGTCAGACACGTACATGTATAATACATCTACATGCCAAATGATGCACAGATCTAGAACTGTTCCTACAAGTTTCAGAAGCCTTTATACCATGTTGCAAAGTGTAGAAACCAAAAATATCTAACACAGTCTTTAAGAAGAAAGAAATACACCCCACATGTATATACATTTACTGTCACCATTGAGAAGTGGCTAAGGCATTTGCTTACAGAGCAGGAGGTAGAAGACTTGAGTCCCATTTGGGGCTTGGTCTGATGAGGCAGGTTGTTGAGCTACCAGCTGTTTAAAAGAATAGTTAGTGAATTGATATTTTTTCTTGAAAATTATGTTAGATGTATATTTTTTTTCAAATAACAAATTCCTGGATTGACCTGTACCCCTTTTGAGTGGTGTCAGATGTCAACAGATTATGCCACAGGTGTCTATTGTCAGCAGCATTGGTGTCAAATTATCGTCAACAGAATATGCAATGAAAATAAATTCATGAATTTTGTTGATAAAGTACAAATATTTGCAAATAAAAGTGAAGTGAAAAAAGCATGCGGCATAACTGTTTTACACTTCAGACATTTGTGTTGTTTTTGGCAATTTTATTCACTTGGAAAAATCCCAAAATAATAAGTACCCCACAAAAAACATTATGAAAGCTAGTTACAGGATTTTTTGTTTGTGGCGTAAAGTTGACATTTGGACATTAATTTTGATGTAATTGTCAAAAATTATTATTACAAAACATTGACACACTAGATAAGGTACACAATAAAATAACCAAAGCACCATTAAAATCTGTATTTATGTCACAAAAACATACAACAACAGAATCTTGA
Source organism: Cyclina sinensis (assembly GCA_012932295.1). Taxonomy (NCBI): domain Eukaryota; kingdom Metazoa; phylum Mollusca; class Bivalvia; order Venerida; family Veneridae; genus Cyclina; species Cyclina sinensis. The sequence continues at coordinate 26,281,649 of JAAONU010000009.1, read as the reverse complement.
TGGTGAAATCATATTTCACATACCACCAGTCTCCACCACCACAACCAACAAGAGAGTAAGTCAGAGATTGTGAAAAAGAGAGGGAAAGAGTGAATATGAGATATATATAAAAATGGTAATTAAACAAAATTTATGCATCACTTTTCTATCATCATAACCATTATCATCATTATTATAAACTTTGATTATCAGAAATTTTTTTAAACTTAAGACAAACTTAGCTAGTTTGTGTTATCATAAAGAAAACATCAACTTTTGAATACTGTATGGTTTTGTTTGATGCTGCATTTAAAATGTTTAATAAGAAAAGGTTTATTATAGGCTTGTAAATATATATGGATTGTATGTATATGTACGTGAAGGTGCTTGAGAAATACCAGCGTGACAGGTCAATGGCTGTCATAATTTTTCACCAATTATAAAACCACAGGCTTTTATGAACATGGCTACAGTGATTATAAATAATTTTTTGGCATTGTTATTTATACACTATAGTTAAAAGTTTACTGTTCATTTCACTATACAAGCTAAACTTGTTTAAAAAACAGTGAACAGTGGAGAGGTTTAAATACACATAAGTTTTGCAAAGTCAAGCCTAAAATACAAATGATAGAAATATTTAATCAGATGACATGAATTTCACGAGCAAATTTTATGAGTAAATTTGATTTTGTTACTTGTTCTAGGTCCAGAAGCTAGTGTAAACATGTCATGTATGTAAAAAAAAAATCTTCTGTTGTAGAAAAGTTTTCCTTTGAACTATCAGAAATATGAATATTAGAAATATCAATCAGTAGAATGAGGTTTGTCTATTGATGTATGAATAAAGCTTTATATTTTTATAAGCAATGATTTCAGTTGATTAGCAGGATAGAAATGCAAATCAAATTTAATGGGTCACTTACAATATTTTGATGTTCATGTTTTTGCATTAATTAAGATTTTTTGTTTACTTTAGGGATAGACACAAATACTACTCCACACAAAAAATTCTCATTGTTTACTGTTATAAAAAGTGAACAGTTACAAATGACTGTTTTTGATTTTAATTTGAAATTAATGCAAGAAAGATTTTAATGAATTTTCGACATTATTGTATACCATTTATGAAGCATTTTTAATCAACTATAAAGACATAGATGCTGAAACACAGTGAAGAGCAGACTGCATGTCTGTTTGCAGGTCTAGGCCTCGCTTTGGCTGACAGTGGCTAGGTTTTTTTTTTTTTTTTCAGTTCCATGATATAAAAATTGTCTAAAGGTATTGTGAAGTAAGGAGATTGTTTTCTTTCTAGACATACTTCTGTTTTGATTTTGCAAAATTCTGTGGTTCAGTTTCTTGCCAGAGTTTAAGACAGAGACATGAGTTCCTTTTGACAGTTGTTCCGATGTTATGCCTATGAATATGATGTTCATGCTATTAAAAATACAGCTAAACCTGTAGGTAATACATTTTCTTTGCCAATTGTTAAAGGATTCAGGTTACTGAAATCCTCTGACCTGTAAGTTTGTTTGTCAAGGGATTCAGGTTATTAAAATTCTATGAACTGTTTGTTTGTTTTGTTAAGGGATTCAGGGTATAAAAATAATTTGAGCATTAAGTTTGCTTGTCAAGGGTTTCAGGTTTTTAAAATCCTCTGAACTGTTAGTTTGTTTTGTTAAGGGTTTAGGTTTTAAAAATCCTCTGAACTGTTAGTTTGTTTTTATGTCCCCCTTTGAAAAAGGGAGGGCATATTGCTTTGCTGCTGTCGGTCGGTCGGTCTGTATGTCCACCAACAGTTTGCCGTTCATTTTCTTCGCAAAGGTTGCCATACTGAAATAAAATTCGATATACAGATTTATTATAAGAATATCTAGGTCAATTTCTGTTTTGGGTTTGATCGAGCAATTTTTGACAGAGTTATGCACCTTGGACTTAGAAAAATATCAATTATTTGCAGTTTCTGTTCCTTTTCTTCGCAGAGATTGCACATACCGAAAATGAAATTTGGTATACATTATTAATCATAAGAATATCTAGGTCAAGTTCTGTTCTGGGTACGATCGAGCAATTTTTGACAGAGTTATGCCCCTTGGACTTAGAAAAATTTCAATTGTTTGCAGTTTTGTTCATTTTCTCTGCAGAGGTTGCACATACTAATATAAAATTTGGTATACAGATTTATCATAAGAATATTTAGGTCTAGTTTTAGCTTAGACACGTCATACTTGATAGGTTGATGCATCTCAGATAGTACCTGTAGATAACCCCTATTGATTTTAAGTTCAAAAGGTAAATTTCATTTCCATGTACACTGCCCATAATGTATACTGCCGGGTGGAGGGTGGGGGGGGGGCATAAGTGTTTCACAAACATCTCTTGTTTATTAAGGGATTCAGGTATTAAAATCCTCTGAACAACAATGTTGTTTGTCATGGGATTCAGGTTATAAAAATCTTCTGAACTTTAAGGTTGTTTGTCAGTGAATTCAGGTTATTAAAATCCTCAGAGCTATAAGTTTGCTTGTCAAGGGATTCAGATTTATAAAATCCAGAACTGTATGTTGTTTGTTTGGTCAAGGGTTTAGGGTTATTAAAATCTGCCAGACTATAACCTGTTAAATTGCTTTGTTAAGGGATTCAGATATTAAAATAATCTGAAACATAGGTTTGTTCATCAATGAATTCAGGTTATTTTAATCCTCTGGGCTATTAGATAGGTTTTTTAAGGAATTCAGGTTGTTAAAATCATATGACCCATAAGTTTTTTTGTCAAGGGATTCAGGTTATTAAAATTATCAGAACTGTTAGTTTGTCTTGTTAAGGTATCAAGTTATAAATATAATCTGAACTTTTAGTTTGCTTGTCAAGGGATATTCAGGTTATTAAAATTCTATGAACCCCAGGGTTCTTTGTCAAGGGATTCAGGTTATTAAAATCCTATAAGTCAGTTTTAGCAGAACTTGAAACGATTTTCATACAAGGATATGTAAGACTGCCATTTATTTCTCATTGTACGTTTACTTAGAATAGACAGTCACACATACACAGATAATATCCAGTTTTAATATTTTTCTCCTTTTAAACACCTGTGACATTAGCGTTAATTAATTTGTGCTGTTATGAGATTGTATATCATTTTTTATTGTGTAAAACTGTTCATTTCATCCTCAGTGTAATTTTTTTATGAAGGAAAAGCCCAGTGTCCCATGTCATTAAAGATACAGTTTTTTATTGTGCTTTGTAATTTGGTTGTGGGGTAAGTATGGTTGAAATTGTACAAGTCAAGAACATTTTGGTTAAATAATGCAGATGATATAACATTGTTTTAAACAGAATACATCTATCATTTCTCAGGTTAAAGGAGGCTAGCCTCAAGTATTGAATTGTAAAACATTTGTTACTTTTTCATATGAGAGATTAACTTCAGTAGAATCATCAGTGAAGACTTTTCATCATCATCACAATCATTGCTTCTTTCTTTCATCGTCAGTATCATTATCCTCTTTCATCATCATCATAATCATGATCAATTTTGTATCTTGACTTAGGTGAGCATTAAGTATTTTAAGTACCACAGTCAACCATGTTTCCTTAGTCATGATTTTATATAACATTTGGACACCGGTCAGTTGATCTTCTTTAATGTGAGTTGACAGTTAGTACAGCAAGGTGATAAAATGACAGACTGGTCAGCCAGACAGTAGCTGTCATGTTCCAAACACCACTCTTTATTTATTGGCTATCATGGCGATTTTTGTATCTGTCTGTCCCAGGCTTTGTTACTTATAAAGCTAATAACCTGTATGTTTTTAGTTCATAGTTGGCTATTTTGGTCACCTTGATCATAATTAGAAAAAGCAGAGTCATTATTATGGAGATACAGCATATTTTATTTTTATATACATGTACACTTTGCTTCCGACAAATTTGACATTGTATTCTTTTGGCCTAGGAAACACTCTCTTTACTTGGCTTGCCAGGACCTTAAGTTAAATAACTACAAAGCTGTCAAATAGTGACTGTTCCTGCTAAAACTTTTTTTATCAGCTTTGGTCAAAGTCCAGTGGTAAGTCCACCCACAAGTGTTCCTGGGTATCCAACCAGTTTACTAACCAGTCTCTCCACAAGCGACTGACTGCTTTCCACTTGATTCAGAGGTGAGGGACAAATGACCTGTAGACACATTGTCTGAGATCAACTGTCATGAAGAAATTTCACTGACCCTAATGGGGATTAACCTTAGAACCTCTAGATTGACAGTCTGATGCTCTACCAATTTGAGCTAGTCAGGCTATTATATACTAGGTCTGTCTGTATCTCTCTTTGGGTTTATCATTGGTAATGGCTGCCCATATGACTGATGCCCCCCTGCAGAGGTTAGTTATTTTATGTTGTGGGGGATAGTTCAAGATACAGAAAGCATACCATTCCAGAGACTCCCCTGCTTCTTGTCTATGCTCAATGTAAAGCACTGATACATGGGACCTTAGTTTACCATCTTATTTGAAAGACTATTAGTACTGTAAGTGGAGGAGCAGGGGATCAAACTCACAACCCCGGGATTACCAGTCCAGTGTGTTACCACTGGACCACTGATCCAGTCTATATTACTAGGTGCTTGCTTGAGCCTTACTTATATATTGTTATGGAAGAGTGCACATTGGCTGTGAAAATTCAATATGTAACAAACATGTCAGGGAATTAATTTTTAGAGTATTGGTGTTTCATGCCTCTCGCATCCTAGCAGGCATTGGTTCGTTAGTCTTTTCATGACGCATCTTTGTTATGCAGAGAAGTTCATAAGACATGGCCATTTTGTTAATGAAGATAATCTGATTGTCAAAGGGATCTTTCGTGAAATGGGACGATGTGAATATGTATTTACTATTTTCATCTGTACGTGTTTCACATTAGGCATGAATGCTAACCACAAAAGTATATCTGTTTATAGATATGACAGTCTAATTAGACATTCTGTCTTTATTTTTGTTTTGGAATTTTACTGCATCACTGGCTAAAAAAATAATACAGTACTTAAATGACCATACATATCATCACTATAACAGTTAAGTTTTTTATGCCCATAGAGGGAAGACATATTGTTTTTGGTCTATCTGTCTAATTGTTTATATGTCACAAAACTTTAACCTTGACCATTACAAGGAAGTCCTTCCACCTTCCACCTACAGCCTCCAAACTTCACAGGTGCAGCACCTTGATTAGGTTCTACCCGGCACACCCACAATGAGGTCACGGGGTCAATGGTCAACTTCCCTCCCACACCCACGGGCATGGCCTTCATTTGAACATTATAGCGCTTGTTTATTTCTTGAAGTAATTTTTGGAAAATCAAAAACATTGAAAGTTTTTCAATTGCTCAATTTTCCCCATGAGAAAAAACAATTTTTGTAATCTTTGTCAAGGGTTTTTAAAAATTGTAGAATACCTGTATGATAATGATGCAATAATGAGACAATGTTTCAGAAAACCGATTGCAGCAACATTCTTTTCGGTATTTTTTTAATGACAGAAATGACTTTTAAAACATCACTTTCAAGTATATGAAATTAGGTTGCTTTGACAAGTGCTTGATGTGTGTAGAGGGAAAATTGCCTTAATCTCTTAATCTGTGTCAAAATTAATAATTCGCACCGTTTCTCCAATATCCCCCCCCCCCCCCCCCCCCCCAAAAGAAAAAAAACTCCACACATTGACCATTCTGTCGCTAACGAAAACATTTATGGTCGTAAAAGTGGACCCAACTTTCATCAGTGTATACTGGACATCTTATATGGGGATCATAATTTTGTCAGTTACAGTTTGGCGTCATTGGAATTTGGTCAAAATAATGTTATGTTTACACTGACTTGTTTTATTACTTACCAAACATACTTTGAGTACCTTATCATATACATGGCTGTTTGCATTTAGTGATATAAAAGGATAAATGTTATTTCTATGTTTTAGGAGAAGAAGCGGAAAAATTTATTTTGGATACACCGCACTTATGCCTAGATCATTTGTGTGGTTTATAGAAATTTGATAGCAATAAAATTAGTATTTTTATTGTCTGTAAATATTTGTGTATTGACATGTACAAAAATGTGGGCAGCCCTTTGATGCATTCTTCACAATAGTGAAACTGTGGGATCTCTTAACCCTTAACCTGTTGGAACCGAAAGTGATTAGCCTTTGCCACCAGTATAGAGCCAGGCCAGGCTACACATCCGTGCAGTCTGACCAGGCTCTATACTGTTGGTAGCTCCATTTTTGTATTTTAATGTTGAAATCCCTTAAACTTTGAATGGACAGTTCCAAATTCAAAGCTGGGCAAATCCATTACAAAATTTCAGCATGTTCAGGGTTAATGGTTTAATGTCTTGGACATTTTTAGTTTTCCTGTTCTGTATACTCTATAATATTTATGCATGTGTACTAACTACCTATAACCATTATTGGTTATGGAGGTAAATAGTCTATGGATTTCTCTGTGTTTGACTTGGTTATAGTCACAGACTTCAAATCTTACTGATTGATGTTTATGCGTTCGAGTCCCAATACCAACAATTACTTGTATGTGAATAAGTTGGCAGTTTCTTACAGATATGGCAAGTCGTTATACTGGTCCTTCCCAAGAGTGACTGTTAGGTAAACTGCCCAACCAGTATATCTTTGACTGTTTGGTGTTGAACTTGAATAATACTTTTAAGAATGGATGTTGCAGCTCTTCTCACGTACATAATTTCAAGCAGTAATTCTCATAACAGTCGAAATAAACACCATTGTGGCCTTTAAGTGGCTAGAATTTTAAACTTAAATTACAGCATGTAAACTTTGTTGAATGTCACTATAACAGCAGTAAGAACAGTACTTAGCAGGGGATATATTATGTCACTTGCTTGATTCCTTTTGATAAATTGGAAGCTCATTTATGAACACACTTATTCTTGATTTATGACCCAGCTTCATCGGGGTCATACGAGTTACTAGATAGGTAATGTAAAATGACAAATATTCTTGCGTAACAGTTCTGCACTGAATAATTTTATAATTATTTGAGGTGTAAAACATACATTCAACATTTTTTAATGCTATATATTTTTCACCATATATAATTATATAAAACATATGTTTTAGTTTTGTTTTAAAGTTATATTGTTGAAAGGGAATTAATTTGTATGTAAAAAAAAAAAAAAAGGAAATGAGAAAAAAAAATATAATGCAGAGTTTAATTGCCTTTAAAGTCCTTAACATTAAGAGACATTTTTAGAATATAATTATGACCATAATCCTGATGACCTTGCCTATTGAGATCAGTCATACTGTTTAAATTATTTATGGGGAAAATCTATCAGTGAAATTGAACACTTTTCATTAAAAAAAAAAAAACAAGTTTGCATTTGGTAAATTTGATGTTTTACAACATTGGTTTATTAAAGTGTAAACATGATAAACTTTTTTGTTTGCTTGACTATGATTTGTTGATTATCTTAAGTGTCTGTCTAAATAAGGAATTCCTGTCAGAAATTTGTAAATTTGTGTTCTTCTATTTGTGAAATTTCCCTGAAATTTTAGCCCACTACATAAAAACAAAAATACTTTTGCAGAATATTAGAGCAAGTTTAGTTTTAATCCCTTAAAAAAAAATTAACAACAGGATTCAAATTTAAATGTCAGAAAAAAGGTCACTTTTCAAGTTAATTTTCATGTCAAATGAGGCATAGTGAATTTATCTTGAAATGAGCTAAACTTGTTTGAAACTTTATCTATAATTTTTTTGAAATTTTATCTGTCAATTTTCTTAAAACGAGATAAGGTAGACAGGTGAACACCTAAAAACAAGTACAGTAATGGACAGATAATTTCTTCAGGAATAAAGACAGTTCATTATTTCTTTTACCATTTTTTATTTCCATTCTTTTCTGTCTGCAGTAAATAAAATTAGACAAAAGAATTGGCTGCTGTTTGCGAAAAGATAAAAGAAGGTATTTCTTAATCAGCTTCATGACACAGAAATTGTACTTTCATTTTAAAATAATTAGAAACATTTTTCAGTTTTATAATTGTTAATAAAATTCCTCAGCGGATTAGTAAGTGCTAAATTAAACATTATACAAGAAGTAATGCTCTATAATAATTTTGTGAATAAAATGGAGAAAAAAAAATTAAATGAAATATTAAATCGGAAAACAAATAAATTCAACAAGAAGTTTACGTGACAGTTTTGGCCACTGGGCAGTGCTTTATGGTAATTACATCACCTGTACATATTTTACGATAGTACTCACAAATATGTCAGGCGTCTGATAGCTATCAGAGTGAAAGTTAGTACTGTCAAAATGTGCATCGTTACTTGGTGATTCATGTAATTTCGCGTTATTCTACATTACTACACGTTAACTTTAAGTTACTGCTGTTGGATTTATGTCAAATTACCTGCAGAAATTTGTACTTCTGTTTTACTTGCTTACTGTAAAGAAAAATAAAATCAGTGTTAATAAATTGTGATGTTTGAAAATAAGTGAAAAATGGATTAAAATGGTAAAGAATTGGAGAAAATAAAAATAGATGGAATTCTAATGTTTAATGGTATTTGAATTGTTTATAGAATTTGAATTGTTTGTTCAGGGTGAGATAAGTTTTACATTGAGGTCCAGTTTAAGTTTAGGGTAAGAAAATGTTTTTAGTTGTGTCAGACCTTAGTTAATTGACTAAGTAAATAAAGATGTCAGATGTTGTTAACAGTCGTTAAAACATATAACTGATTCTGCTTCTATGAAGATAGCTAGGAATTGTAAAAAAAAAAGACATAAAACAAAACATTTTTATAAAACAAAATGCTTAAAAACAAAATAATGTGTAAATGAATGTGATTGAAATAATATAATTATTACACTTCGTTTGAAGGTCAAAAAAGAAAGTGTTTTTTTTTAAATATATATATAATTTACAACAATGATTAACATTTTGGTTATTATTTTTAAAAAAAATCATTGAAAAAAAAAAGGTATTTTTAAACATTTCTCCTTGAATCATATGTTTATTACATTGCTTGAAGAAACTTTAAAGTTTCACAAGTATTGCAAATGAAATTTTGTTTTAAACCTTTGTCAGAGAGAAAATAAACACTGTGGCAATTTCAAGTGCTTGTACAACTTGTGAAATAATGGAAAAAAACTAAATTTATTATCAGCCCACCTGGATTATAATTTATCAAGTTCTTATTTTAGTGGACTAATAAATTCTGTTATGTACATTTTACATAACAAAACAAGACAGTTTGTAAAAAGTGAAAAAACACAAAATTTCTTTCGTTCATATAGTGTGATATTAAATAAATTAACAGGCAACCCAAGGTGTCTATAAATACTAAACATTTCATGTGTAGAAAATCTGTTTTCATTTCATTTGCTGATTGCGTTCTTTGTTGAATATTTTTTGTGTATAGTACGGTTTTGTTGGATCGCTGAAATTGCTTGTTGCATTGTTACAAGGTTATTACTTTTAAATAATGTCTCGATATTATTATAAGGAAAAAAAGGGAGTTATTTGAAATTTTCAGTGGAGTTTTGTTAACTGTCTCTGAGGTCAGTGGTTAATGTGACTACAGTAAAATTTCATAAAATATCTGTGAAAGTAAAAAGTACTGTTAAAAGATTTTGAGACCAGGAAACAAATTGGTGATGAAGTGGGCTTTTTATCTTGTACTAATGTGGATGCCTTTTTCTGTTGGATAAATTGCCCATGAAAATACAAAGTGTGCGTAGGTCACATTTTCATGTTAATAATTCAGCTTTGAAATTGTTGTATCATCAGGCAATAGCTGCGCTCTTGTAATCATCTTTTTTTCAAATTCCATTTCTGAAGTAGTACAGAAAGTGTTGTCTGGAATAATTTGTAGCTGAAAAGATAAGTTGATATATGTATAATTTGTTAACTTGACTCCTGTCACAAACTGTTATTACCAGTAAATCTGTTGAAAGAAGCTGACTGTGGAAGGTCCATTAGTCATTTTTCATATTTTTCACAGTCATTAAGAATGTAAGAATATAATCACAGGCCTTAACTCAGTGGTGTTGGTCAAGCCATAGAGTCTTTGCTGCTACTGGTGAAATAAACAAGGCACCAAATCAAAATTCATTTTGTTTAATATACTATTTTATAATTGGCATTTGGACATCAAACTAGAATAAGAGCTGTGGCAGTCAAATTAGAATAAGAGAAAATTTGGCAGTCAAACTAGAATAAGAGAGCTGTGGCAGTCTAACTATAACAAGACAAAATTTGATAGTCCAATTAGAATAAGAGCTGTGGCAGTCAAACTAGAATAGGAGAGCTTTGGCAGTCAAACTAGAATAAGAGAGCTGTGGAAGTCAGTCTAGAATAAGATAAAATTTGGCAGTCAAACTAGAATAAGAGAACTGTGGCAGTCAAACTAGAATAAGAGAACTGTGGCAATCTTATTAGGACAAGATAAAATTTGGCAGTCAAACTAGAATAAGAGAACTGTGGCAATCTAACTATGATAAAAGAAAGAAAACTTTTGCAATTAAACTATAATAATAGAAATGTTACAATTGAAGTAGAATAAGAGAACTGTTACAAATCAAGATGAAATACATACATCATTAATCATAAGCCATTGAACGTTGGCAACTACAGGACAAGCAACTTGCTAACTGTCAGACAAGACAGTAAAATATGTTGTTTATTGTAAATCAATTTTATTACCACCAATTTTCTTAACATTCATTGACAAAGTGTTAGATTTACATAAGAGAGTGATCCAAATGGCCACTGGCTATGTATAAGGACAAAGAACAATGACATATAAAATGAAACATGAAACAAGTGCCAGTGGCTGTTAATGAAAAAAATGCAGGAAAACAAAAAACAAAACATGTGATGCACTAATGAAGAGGGAGATCCAGCTCCCCCCTCCAGAAAAATGAAAAATAAGAAAAGATGGGGATTTATAATGTTTGGTTTATGGTATTTTCAGGGCATTTGCAAATTGTGCAGCTTGCATTGTTGAGGAATGTGATGTCACACTGTAATGTCGGGATGAAGTCATAATAATTTCTAAAACATTCAAGCTTCTTCCAAATGCCCTTAATTTGCCATGCAGTAAGGATTTTGCAGATATTAAGGTCAACAATAGTACTGCAATGACAGTAAGGCATAATATTATGTTCATATATGTTTCACAATATTGTATGGCATTGTTACTTAATTATGTTATGTGAAGTGTCTAAATGACTGACAATTTTAATCTGTGTTACATCTACTTTTAATCTTAAAAGGTTTTCCTATTTTTGTACACCACTGTAATAGATGAGATTTATTTTGCCTCATAGCATGGTATTTTTTTTGCAGTGACTGTTTTCTCTGTATTTTACATTTTATCAGCACACTGATGAATTCAGTTTTTCATGAAGGCATGTTTACAAATCAAGCAGAATCTTCCATACACAGTGCATAACAGAAAATTCAAACCCCTAAGCCACCCTCCTGCAAGTTGCATGTAGCAACATAGTTTTCATTTTCACAGTGATGCTTTTCAATACTTAAATCTTCATACACTATAAATATATGAGAAAATTATACATACATTATTAATATGCATACTTTACATGGTTATTAATTTGCAGCTGTATTGTCATGAGTTTTACACATATTAAAATTACTATGTTGGTATGTCAAAATTAATTGCATTTCCTTATAAAGAAGAGATCAGTGTTATGCAATGTGTTGTAAATGGGATTAATTTGCAGAAACTTGTTTTAAAGTGCATTTCTTAGGTAGTGAATGGGATTAATTTGCAGAATTTAGTGAATGGGATTAATTTGCAGAATTTTGTTTTAAAGTGCAATTCTTAGGTAGTGAATGGGATTAATTTACAGTATCTTGTTTTAAAATGCATTTCTTATGTAGTGAATGGGATTAATTTGCAACTGGAGTTCAGGCTAGTATTTTAAGAACAGGTCTTAATTAAAGGCAGTAAATGGTATTTTAGGCACATTGTAAATGGGATATTAAGTGTAGTAGATTGTCTTAATATATAGCATTGTATTAAGGGATTTTTTAAAGAAATAGATTGCATTTCGATCAAATTAAAGGATGAAACAATATTAAATAGACTTCTTAATTTCTTTACCTGTAATTGATATCAGTTTGATTGGATGATGATTTCTCTTTAGTTCTTCTGAGCAAATAATGATTATGGATGGATTGCATTCCAGATGTTCTTGTTAATAAGAAAGATTATTGTAGAAGGCATTTTAGAATGACTTGCTGTAATTTAATTTTACATACTAGAAACAACAGGATGGTCTGCATTTGAACCTACTAAACTCTGATGTTTTTTTTACCAATTTAATTAAAGCATGCATGAAATATTTATAAAAAAAACCTAGAAGAATGTAATGTAATTTTCTAAAGTGAGTGTCATATGACAGTGTCCTATATTTGTTTGATAATGTATTTTACAATGAAATATTAAAAAAAGAATGTTATAATTCTGCAATTATTTTCCTTCAATTTATGGTTATTCTGATATTTTAAAGATAAAATAGAAGCAGCTGTTAAAATTGAATAGTGATAATTATGTATCAGTAATTTCAGTGAAAGGTGTATAAGTCTTACAATGGTTGAAAAGCATGAATAAAAAAAGGAGTGAATAAAATTATGAAACTGGATATGTTTAACATACATAATATTACTAGTTTTTCTTTTATTTTGTTTTTTATAGTTATGTGAACTATTCTGACCACATGATTTCAAAATTATTATGCAGTTTTGCAACAGTACTAAGGACACACTTGAAAACTAGTCAATGTTTAAGACAGTGAAGGTATTGGTGAAAATTTTGTGAAATTTCCTAAAAACAGAGCTGTAGGAAAAAGGAAATACGTTTCTGAATTATGAAAAGTACATTGTTAAAAGGTCAAGGTGATGTTATAATTTTTTTTTACACATTGAGCTACAGGTCAAGGCCAAACCAATTCACTGTGCAAGGATTATATTAGTTTTGGTTGTGACAGTAAAAAAGTAATTACATACATCCCTATTCAAGAGTCTGTGAAGTATGTTCATATTACCTTAAATAAAAAAATTGGTTTTCTTAATTTGTTTATATTTGCAAGAAAAAAATGCCACATTGTTTTGTCAGTTACATTCTGTAGTAACTGTCATTCATGATTTACTAACCCAAGACTTAAACTTGGAATTATTTCAGAATGACAAAAATACTAAGTCTTGTTCATTTAATTGCTTTAGTATTAGAAAGTGTGAGAAACTATTCACTGCATGTGACATTTAGGAGCTGAAATGGAATGTCATACTATGACTCTGCATATATTAATGCTGAGGTCATTTGGAATACCTTGGTTACTATTCATTAGTAAGGTTGCTTTGTTTAGATGAGATTATCTCAAAAATTAACTCAGTGTTTATGTTTATTTCAAGAGAGAAGTTTTCACTTAATTGGAATCGGTTTAAGTTTTGGAAAATAATTAGTGAACAAAAAATAAATGGTTTGTGATTAAAACAAATGGAAAAATTCCTCAGTAATTCAGCAGTTCTCAATTTTGAGTTGTAACAGGCAAATAACATGCATAATTACGAGACAAGAAGTCTTTTGTGGATTTATAGGTTTAGAAACTTCTTAATTGCTATCTGTGCATTTGTCATGGAAACATGTTGGAAAATCTTGCCAAAATGATTTGGTTATATTTGGAACTAAGTGAATTCTGACAGTTGTGATTAGTGAATGTAACTGTGGTGCATACATTCAGCTTGGGATACTTTTATTAAAACTTTGCTTCTGTGTAAAGTTTGTATGTCTATTTGAACTGTAATTAAGGTCCATCTTTTTGAAAAGTTGAAAAATCTTTGCTGAATTTTACAAAAGCTAGAATCTTTGAATATATGACAAGTAAATAAATACAATCTTAGACAATTTGTGACGAGTAAACAAAAAAGAAAAAAAAAAAAATAAATGATAAAAAAAAAAACCTGTTTGATACAGTTTGTCCATATTACCATACCCCCTTAGGGCAGGTATGTCACAGTATAAATCAATCATTTTTGTAGTACATCATTTCACATACTTTTTTTTCAAATCAAGATGTAAACTGTCAAAAGAAAATGGAAGAATTATATCAATACACTTCCTTGTTAGATCAGAACAACAGTTACAAGGAAATAATGTACCATTAATATAACTGGAATTTGTTTTTATGTATGAAGCTTTTTTATTATTATTATTACTAAGAGATTTTCTATCTTCCAAACATGGAAATTTTCAGAGTAAAATGCCAAGGTGAAGTTTTGTTTAAAACATACAGTCATTTTTAAGGACTAAAAAGACATTTGTTTTTTTGTGTTTTTGTTGTTGTTGTTGTTGTTTTTTTCAAATGTGAATTCTCAGTGCTTACCACATGGGAAGAGTATGGAAATGTCAGATTTATAAAAACATCTGCAGGTGATATTTTAAATTGAAAATGTCATTTGAAAATAAAACTTATCTGTTACACATGGTATGGTAAATTGAAATTTGAAAATAAACAACCAAAAATGTTAAAATAGACTGTTATCAGTGGTGCAAAATTTAATTAAAGATATTGAAAAGGGGCACATCTTTAGTTGTTTAGCAGTTTAAAGTAATGGTTTAAATATTAAGCCAGTAAACATTAACCCTAGAGTCATTTGGTATGCACTGTTGCATTATTGTAAGGGCATCCCCTTTTTAGGGATTCCTGATTTACCAGATATGCATATTAAATATCTTCAGTTCTCAGGTTGCTGATTTTGAACTAGATAAAACCGTTTTTGTGTCTTATTTCCCTGGGGTAAAGATGGTGTAACAGGAAAACAATTGATGGGTTAGTTTGCAGTTTTGTTTCAATATATCTGAAAAGGTTAAAAAAAATTGTCCATTATTACAAAGATCTGAATAGGTTTGTCTAAAACATCAAGGCTAGGATTGATGAACTATACAACCACAGACCTTAATTGATGTATCAATTTCTTCTTATCTGGCAAAGGGAAATATTTACAGCTTTGTAGATCTTGAAAGTGTGATAAAATTGGGATTAAGGAGGGTAACAATTTGTTTAATGTTTGTCAAGTAATTTTAAAGTTATCATTGTCAACATAAAAGAAAGTAAATAAACAATAAAAGGATGTAGTGTCTTACTTAAATCTCAGGGATTGAAGTCTCTGAAGTCCTAGGTGTGGACTTCACTGTAGTACTGACCATGATGTGATGTTAGAAAGAATATAGAGGTGTTTGTTTATGTTTTGTAAGGAATTCTAAATATTTCATTGAGGTTGAAGGAAGGATATTTTTTAAAGAAAATAGTATTTGATAACTTCACAATTAAAAGTGTCCTAATATAATCATAATGTTATAGTAAGAATAAATTTGAGACATTTTATTATTGGTTTCATGATTTAAATGCTAAGTTAATAGAAATAATGATAAAGTAATAATAGTGATAGTAATTAAATAATGATAAAGGTAACACTAGATGTAAAGGAAAGTTGACAATCAAATGATTGTATGAACTTTGTAAAGTTCCTTTAGGTTGATATGATTTTCATTATGAGAAAATGGTTTTATTGTTAAAGCCTTTAAACAGGAAAAATGCACACAAACAGACTTTCATTGAGATTCTATAAGGAATACTGCTCAGGGCAAAGATACAAGGGTCTGTTCTTTGTCCTGAGCAGGTGTCAGAGTTTAAAACTTTTACAGGCAAGAACTACACCTATAGACTTCTGGATATGAAAAAAATCAAAATACAATGTGGATTTTAATACCAGAGACATTCATGAACTAGTGATAGTACTGAGGATGACATGAAAAACCTTTTCAAAAATGACAGCGTGATCTATGAATGTGGTGAATTCTTTCTCAGTGGAGCCTTAAATAATGTAAAAACTTGAGAATTCCATGGATTTTCTTTTGAATTTGGAGAGTGAATCAAAGAAGCAGTAAAATGCCAGGAAAAGTTAGAGGATTGTTTAAGTGGTGTCGTAAAGTGACAGAAGGATATGATGGACTGGAAGTGACTGATATGACTTCTTCATGGAAGAATGGACTAGCTCTGTGTGCATTGATAAACCGTTTTCGTCCTGATCTTATAGATTTCTATTCTCTTTCACCTGAAAATGCGTACTACAACAATGATCTAGCATTTAATATAGCCGAAAAAGAATTTGGAATTCCTAAGTACCTGGATCCTGAAGACATGGCAACAATGGAAGCACCTGACAGGCTTAGCATGGCAACATACCTAGCAGAGTTTTATGAATACTTTAAAGATAAATGTATGTTTGATCCACCCCAAATGCCACCTGATTGGCCAGCTTGTGTTCCAGTTCCGTCGAAAGCAAAACAAAATGTTTCCACTGAACAAGAAAGTGTGGAAATTGTTGACCAAATACCTGAAAATTTGTGTCAAACAAATATGGGAAAAGCTAGTTCAGTCAGTGTCAAAGAACAGAAAAACAATGCAAGTCAAGATTTAGAGATTGAAAAGGAAGTTAAAGAGCAGTTTGATGATGATGTTGATGATCTGTACAGAAACAACATAGAATTGCTTGAAAAAGAAAATGGCATGAAAACTTTCAATCAGGTATGTAGAGATGAAATTCAGGAATTACAAACTGCAAAGAAAGGTGCTGTCCTTCAGGCAGTTGTATGTGCAGGAATTACTGCTGTGGCTGCAACAACCATTAGCAATGATTCTGAATGTTATGAAAGTTGTGATAAAAAGGATTCAAGTGATAATGTAGGTGAAGTTGAAAGTGAGAAAAATGGAAATGAATCTGTTGATAGGAATGATGTTTCTCATCCAGAATTTTTCAGAAGTGATAGTGGCTTTGGAACAGCTAATACAGAGGTGTTGAAAGAAACTGTGAATGGCTTGCAGTCGGCAGAAAGGGATTTTGAAAATTTTACAGTTAATTTGGAAAAAGAGAACTTTGAAGAATCACCACCATTAAGTGACACATGTACTCAAGAAACAGTGGATTTGTTAAATCATGAATTGAATAAGGGGCAACTGGAAATAATTAGTGTCAATGTTATTGAGAACAAGTCCAGCAATAGTTCTGATTCTGAATCCTGCTCAGAAAATAAAGACTTGACAAATTCAGATAGTGACAGAAAAACAGATAGTGAGAAAGTTGATATGGAACCCCAATTTATAAAGAATACTGATTATGTTATAAGCACATCTTCATCTGACAGTGAAAATGATATTGAGGAAAGTTTTGCTTCAGAACTAGTGGAAAATATTTTTCTTGAAGTCAAGTCAAACCCTGAGCTTATTGCAGAGATAACCAAGGAACTTCCTTTTATTGTTAAAGAAGTGGAGAGTGAGCTAGAAATGGAAAAAGAAAACTTCAGTGGAGTTGAACCTGAACGTGACATTCAAAATCAGATCGATTTTAATATACAAAAAGACACTGATGTTGAAATAAAGATAGTTTCCAGTGAAGGAATTCATGTACAATCTCATAAACCGTTTGATACTGGAATAGAAATGGAAGAGTTTGCCACTGAAAACTTTGAGAAGGAAGAGAGTATAGAGGTTGAATTAGGTAAAGGTGACAGGAGAAATTCTTCTGCAGCATGTGAAAATGAAAATTATCCAGTTAAAGATCTGAAAGAAACAAAGACTGATACCGATAGTTGTGACTCAGACCAGAAGCCTGACAAGACATCCAAAATACTTACCTCAGAGAGTGATACGTCATCAAGTAGCTCTGACTCAGATGGAGATAAGTCAGAACAGAAAAGTAAGTCAGATAAAGAGCCAGACAAAGTGATAGATAACAAACAAGCAGTTGAACAAAAGATAAAGTCACCTGAGATTGAAAGCTCTGAAATAAGAAGACTCAGCCAGTCATCCATGTCATCTGAATCAGACTCGGACACAAATAATGATATTGACCATGATTCTTTAGAAGAGGAGCCTTCAATAATAAATGATGTATCTGAAATTCCTGCAAGTAAAAATGTTAGTTTATCTTCAAAGTTAGATGGACAAGAAATTGAAACACCTGCTATAACTATTGGTAAGGATTCAAATGAAGAATGTCCATGGAAAATTGAAAGTCAAGCAGAATCAGACAATCCTGAACAAAAGATCCTAGAACTAAAAGCAGAGGCATGTGAACATGACAAAGAAGTGGAAAAATCTAAAGAAAAACAACAGCAGCAGTCATCTTCATCTTCAAGTTCAAATTCAGATACTTCTGATGAGGAGCTTGTAACTGAAAATAGTAGTGCTTGTAAAGATGGATCATCTGAAGTATTCCCCAGTGAAAATATCACAGTAACAAGTCATGAAGATGAAGAAATCCTAAAAGAAACAACTGGTGTGAGTGACCAAGAAATAGAAAATATGCCTGATATTGTACAAGTGACAGGAAATCATGAGCCGGAAGAACTGACTCTTGAAGTAAAGGGAAATATTCCTGAAGAAAAAAATGAATTTGAACCTAGATTGTCCAGTCAACCCTCATCATTTACAAGATCAAATTCTGATACCTCTGATGAAATTGAAACCAAAGCTGGAGGAAATTCTTCAGTCAGGTGTACTCCAGAGAATGAAACTTTAGCACAAACAATAACTTATTTAGACAGTGAGGAAGCTCTACAGGATGATGTTAAAGAAATGCATAAAGAAGCTAACAACATTACACTGGACCCTAGCACAGAAATGTTTTCTGATATTGTAACAAAGTTAGATGAACAGACTTTGGAATTATCTGACTCTGAAAAAGAAATTATGGTAGTTAAACAAAGAAGACTTAGTCAAACATCTTCTTCATCAAGTTCTGAGACAGATGATGTAGGTAGAGATTCCTCAAAATCCGGGGATACTTTGCCTGAAACAGAGATATCTGTGAGTAAAGTGGTTGAGACATCAAGCCAAGAATGTGATGCAAAAGTCCAACCAGTGGCCTTAAGTGTGAGTTCAGATCCAGTTATAGTGATTTCTCCTGAAACTGTAAAAGATGACAAAAAGTATGAGTCAGAGAAACAGAATTCAATGGAGAAGACAGATATATCTTACATTACAAAAGGTTTAAAAGAACCTGAACCTAGAAGATTAAGTCAGTCTTCATCATCTTCAAGTTCAGAGTCTGATTCTCATACAGATGATGATAAACCTGCTACAGAAAACAAAGTGTCAGTGCTTGATGATGAACCTGCTACAGAAAACAAAGTGTCAATGATTGTTTCCTCTTCACCTGGAATTCCTGTCAGTAAAGATGTTGAGTCAGTCACCCATGATGATGATAATGATAAGAAGCCAAGCTGTGAGCTATTCACTGGAACTGGAATTGAGCAAAAGAACCAGACTGTTAGCACAGAGGTAGAATATGAAAAAGAAGGTGATCAAATTAGGAAAAGAAAATTCAGCCAGTCATCTTCATCATCAACTTCTACTTCTGACACATCTAATGATGCAGATGAAAATGGGAAGAATACTTCTAGTGGTGATGAGCTTTTACCCAAGACTGAAATTGTTGTGAGTACGGTTGATGAAGAATTTGTTAAAGATGAAAATAACTCAGTTGATATGGCTCCTGTCTCATTGAATATAGATACAGACAAGGAAACAGAAACCAAGACAAAGGAAAAAGAATCACATGCAAAGACAGAATTATGCAAATATGAAGAAGAGGTTAATGAGTATGAACAAGTAAATGTTTCTTCACCATCAGCAAGTTCTGATACAAATGAATCAAACAGCATCATTGAAATTTCTCAAGAATATAACAAAACTGTTGATGAAGCACCAACTGAAATGCTTGTCGTTAAAAATGATGAGGGCACTTTTCCTGACAATGATACAAAGAAAGAAGAATATGAATATGAAGCAGAGTTTAAAGCATCTGTACAAAGAAAAGACTCTTCTTCGTCATCAAGTTCTGACTCAGATGATGATATTTCTAAGGAACATAATGTTACTGACGCTAAAGTACCAACTGAAATACTTGACATTAAACATGATGAGGTTACTCCTCCTGATGATGATATAGAGAAGTATGAAGAAAAGAATAAGGAATCTGCTCAAAGAAATAACTCGTCATCATCAAGTTCTGAGTCTGATGACTCTAACAAACTTGATATTTCCAAGGAAAATGATATTGCTGCTGATAATGTACCAGCGGAAATTCTTGTCTCTGCAAATGATGAGGTGACATCTCCTGTAGATGATAAAGATCAACTAAATGCTTGCAGTGAAAATAATGAGGTGTTGTACCAGTTGGTTGAACAAACACCAAAACAGGTTGAAAAGTGTGAAGAGAATATTGAGCTTATGCCAGAACAAGCAGATTTGCGATCAAATGATATTTTAAGAAAACAGCCCGTTTTAGAAAATGGCACACCATCTTCAAGCTCAGACAGTGAAGGTGAGGCACCTGCTCTACCAGATGAAGGTCCCCCTCAGGTTTTGTTTCAGAAAACAAGTTCAGACACAAGTGAAAATGAATTTGTTGATGCAGATGAAGGGCAAGAAGACATAGAAAAAGGATGCAGTTTACAAGATGATTTTTTGTCAGAAGAAAACAAAAGGCCAGAGTGTAGGAAAAATAGTTCTTCATCTTCCTCTTCAGCTTCAACGGAAACAAGAAATGAAGTACTCTCAGAAAAAAATATGGATGAAAATATAGATGGCCAGCCATTATCTGAAACTAGTTTCATAGAAGAGCTTTCAGATATAAGAAAAACAGAAAGTCCATCAGTGGATATAGAAGAAACAGGGAATATGGAAAATGCATGTATTTTACATGACTTGCATTTATCAACATCGGACATTATACCACAGAATACGGATGAACAGAAAGAGAGATGTTCTTCTTCTTCCTCATCTTCATCTTCTGAATCAGAAAATGAGAAAGAAACAACATTGGACACAAAGGAGTTGCAGATTGGTGAAGTTAAACAACCTGAGGTAGATGAAATCATGGATAGTAATACTACAAGTGTTGTTTATGCTGATATTGCTTCATCTGATAAAGAAAATCCTGTAGACAAAACTGAAAGTGCTGAAAGCATTGAGATTTTTGCAAAACCAGTAGCTGCTGATGTTAAACTAGAATGGTCTTGCAAAGCTGAAGTAAATAATGAAGAATTGCAAACAGATAATGATTCAAAACAAAAATCAGTAGAACCTTTAAGTAACATGCAGAAGGAAAACATGGATGAAAAAACAAGGTTATTTGCAGACATAGATAAAGGCTTAATGAAAAAGGCTGCCATTATGTCAAAGAAAATGGCACAGTCAATAACTTCAAGAATGGAAGAAGAACAGGTGGCAGATGTTGATACCTTAAATGTGAAGGAAATAAATCATAAGTCAGAGGAGAACCGTGTTCATTCTCCACCAAGTACACCGGAAATGGATGAAAGGAAGGCCAGAAAAATTGCTTTGTTTCGACAGCTTCAGTTTTCTACCAGACCAAGAAAAAAGAACTTTGAAGACACTGATGAGCCAGAAGCTTCATCGGATTCGGATTCTGGTTTTCGTAGTAAGTTACAGATGTTTGCAAGGAAATCTTCAACAAATACCGAACCTGATAGACAGAGGTTAAATCATTCTCCTCGCTCAGACATTGTCAGGCACAAAATATCCTCGCCATTTCTGCAGTCTCCGACATCACCTTTTGATGAACAAAAGCATCTGAAGAAGTTGCATGAATGTATTCCAACAAATCCTGCACCTGGTTCTGTTGCTGAATACATTAGAAAAATATCACAAGGTACATTTTCAAAACCAAAAGTGGAAGATCAGTCCCCAGTAGATGAGAAAGACTTGATTGTACCTGTTCAAAATATGACTGTTACTGAAACAGAGAAACCAAGTGCTTTTAACTCAGATCAACACAAGGAAAGACTGTTCAGGAAAATTGATGTTGACAAAGGATCAGAAATTAAAAGACCAGAAGTCAATCCTTCCTCTGTTTTTGCTGGAAGACCTGTTGTAAGAAGACACACAATGCAGGATAAGAAACTTGCAGTAAGACCAATGTCAGTTGAATTGAAGTATGAACAAAGTGAGAAAGAAGAAAACAAAGATAAACCTCCTATTCCACCGCCAAGATTTCATAGAAAGAAACAAGAGAAAATTAAGGTTAAGATTGAACCTTTAGAAATGAAACCAGGTTCTGCAATGAATAAATCTGAGAATGAGTGTGATAGCAAGGGCAGCTTTGAGGAACAAAATGAAGAAGCACAGATAAGAAGAAATTCTTTAAAAGATAAGGTTGATATAGAAGTAAAATCTCTAGAGAAACAACCTACATTATCTGATGAAGAGAAACAGGTAGAAGAGAAAAGAAATGAATTGAAAAGACAAGACTCATTGAAAAGAAGACGTCATTCTCCAAGGCGATCCCTATCGTTGACGTCACCAACAAGATCAGATCTGGCAGACAAAGATGGTGAAAGAGTGAGGAATGTTTGGCAAGACCTTTCAAAGAAACCTCCATCACCAAAAGTAAAAAGACATGATTCTTTTGAAATTAAAGTAAGACCAGTTTCTTTGCAATTAACCCCTGTGGAAAAAGAACAAAGGAAGAAAGAGAAAGAACTAGAAAGGAGTAATAGTTTCAAATCAGACTCTTCATCAAGACCACCTACACCAACGAAGAATCAACAAAAATTACCAATTGTTGTGAAACCACTTTCTGCCCAAGATGCCACTGTAGAAAAACAAGAGGTAGAGATTTCAAGCAGATCAGTTCCTGTTAAACTGGGAAGCAGTTTTTCATCAGAAAATAATAGTGAAAGTGAATCGTCAGATGCAAGCAAAGATTCACAAACAGTTGTAGATAAGAAACCCCCAAGAGGCAAAAAGAGAACTTCCATACTTTCTTTAGTGGAAAATATTGCACATCCAAAGCAAAAACCTTTGATTGTTGACGAGGTTGTTGCTGCCAGAAGTGTTTCACATTTGGAGGCATCCACTTTGACACCATTAATAAAAAGTCATGAGTTGAGTGCTGATAATAGTAAATGCAAAGAGGATAGTAGTTCTCCAAAGGACACATCAGATGAAGCTAGTCATGTGCAAGAAGAAGAGAAAGGTAACACTGATGTTGACAACAAACAAAGAATTTCTCCAAAACTGCAAAAGAAATCAAAATTCAAAGAAGAACAGGAAGAAGCGATAAGAAAATGTAATTCCATATTTGGTCTTGTGAAATCTCGAGTTAAACCAACCCAGAATGAGAGAAAGGAAAAGTTAAATGATTCAGAAGGTAACAGTGTCAAGTCTCCCAAACAATTAGCAAATGAAGAGAGGTCTACTGAAGAATCTAGTCAGAGAAAAAGTCACTCATCTTCATCATCTTCAACAAGTAGTAGTGATACAAGTCCTAAACAGAAGAAAAAAGAGATGAACGTTGCTAACTATGATATTCCTTCTAAATGCTTAAATGATTACATTAAGCCAAACCAAACTGACATTGATAATAAGGATGATAATTGCACTAAAAGATTTCTGACAGATACTGCAGTCTCTTTGGGCCAGACAGACAGAGCCTCACTTGAAACAAATGAAGTACATGACAGTCAAACTAAAATAAGTGTTTCTGTGGAAAAGGAAGAAGCTCTTTCAAAGCAGGACTCATCAGCTTCATCACCATCATCTAAATCATCAGCAGAAATTCAGAAAGAGGATCTTAAAGAAGGTCTTAAAACCATTATTAAAGATCTTGAGCAGGACATGAAGAATGAAGATGAAACTGATTTTAAAAATGTAGAGCAAATCATGAAAGATCAAGAAATTGATACAACATCTGAGTTTCAATTGAATATAGAAAAAAGTATAGAGCCAACAACTTCAGATGATGACGACGATAAACTGATAAAAAAGGAAAATGAAAAACTTCTCTGTGATCAGAGTTCAGAAGCTTGTGCAGTGCGTTTAGATAAACAGGTGATGGATGACAGTGGTATGGAGATGGAATCAAAAGATGTCAAGACTGAAATTAAAGAAACTGCCATGCAAGAGAAACCACATACTTCCTCAGGCTCTGAAGATTCAGATGAAGAAAGTAACAAAAAGAAGAAAAGGAAGAAAAAGAAGCAAAAAGAAGTCTCTTCAAGTAGTTCAGAAACAAGTCACACAGACTCTGACCATGATGATGAAAATGACAGAGGGACAAATTCCAGTGATACAAGGGGTTTAAAACCAAACACAGATAAGGAATATACAAATAATAGACAAAGAGAAGACAAAAGCAGGAAGTCTTCTAGTGGTAGTAATAGTAGTAAGTCATCACAGTCAAATGACTCTAACAAAGCTCATGTTATAAGCATAAACATTCCAGGAGAAAAACCTGTCATCACTGACAAGGATAAAGGAATATTTAGATTACCAGGAAAAGATATGCTTGACAGAAGTGAAGATAAAGATTATCATGCTGATGGTGAACACAGTGATGATGAAGATGAGAGTGGAAAGAAAACTGAAGTGACATATACAGGAGATGATATTGGGAGTCAGCCTGTTGAAATAGTAACCAGAGATATGCCTGATCTAAACGACAACGAAGATAGTGTTCAGACAGAAATAAGACATCCAGAACAAAATTTAAGATTGCAATCTTCCTCTGATAGTGAGTCTAGTCAGTCAAGCACATCAGAATGTGAAAAGCTTAATGACATTGAGAATGATGATGAAGTAAGAAATGATTGGAATGATAAGCCAGCACAATCATCATTAGCTGTTGACTCAACATTAACTGACCCTGATGTCAGTGTTGTTTCCAGTGTTGTTCTAGAATCAAGTACAGAACCAGTTTCAGAAGAAAATGAAAGAGAAAGCCAAAGTAAAAGAAGTGACAGCTCATCAAGCTCAAGTTCTAATGAATCATCTGATTCTGAAAACTCGTCTAACCAGATTTCAGAACCAGAAGGTCATAAAATTGAAAATTCTAGCAAGGAAAATGATCCTGCTAATGTTTGTGAAAATATATCTTTGGGAACAGAGATTGAAAATAGGTCACATGAGATCTCTCCTGTCTCAGAAGTTATAGTAGATGTGCCTGTTATTGAGGAATATGCGAAACAAGAAATGAAAATTTTAGTTGAGTCAGCACCAAAGGAAAGAAAGGACAGTTTATCAAGTGATTGTTCAGGACAGAGTGAAGACGGTGCAGATTCTACTCTTGTAACTATCTTTGACAACCAAATTTCAGTGGATAAGTTATCTGAATATATGATTGAGAAAGATAGGAAAATCAGTTGTAGCAGTAATACATCAGATGAGGGTATATCAAATCAGGAAAGCCGTCAACCTAAAAAAGAACATGGTGAACTTTCCAAGACTGTTGTAACTGATGATAGGACAGAACAAATACTAAATGGTGATACAGTGACAGAAAATATGGAAAAAGATCCTGAAGCAACTGACACTTTGAACAAGAAAGAAAGTAGAAATTCAAATTCTTCCAGTGAAAGTGAAAGTCCTGAAGCAAAAAGCACTGTATACAAGAAAGAGAGTATAAGTTATAGTTCTTCTTCCAGTGAAAGCAGTGATGTCAATCAAGACTCCAAAGACACTCATCCTGACATTGTTTCATTTGATGAAATAGATAAGAAAGAAAGATTACATAGCTCCTCAAGTTCACGTTCATCTGAGACTGAGTCTAGTGGTGATGAAATTGAAAATGAAGAAGACATGAGAAAAGTAAAGGAAACTGACACTGAAGATGATGTTCTTCTGAAATCTGTAATTGAAGATGCAGAACCATTTAGAGCTCCATTACTGGAAGATGTTATTAAAACTGCTTCATTTGAAGAAACTGGTGAACAGGAAGACAAGATTGAAGGTCATAGTGATGACAAACAAGATGAAGAGGAAATGTCTAAAGGTCAAAAAGGAAGTCGTAGCAGTAGGAGTAGTGAGTCTGATTCTTCAGATGACCTATATAGTGATTCAAATAAACAGACTGAAAGATTTGAGTATCTTCTTCCAGATTGTAACAAGGTTTTACTAGATTTTGAAAATTTACCAAAGGAAGGCAGCTATTATTTACCAGAATATGAACTGAATCCCATTCCAGTTGATGTACAAGTGTTTGTTATACCTGATAGACCTGTTGAAAAGCAGTTTTATCCATCTTTAAAGGACCCTGAAATTTTTAACACTGATGATAAAAATACAATTAAAGAGGTGTTTGAAGTGAATGAAGAAGTCATAGTTCCTACAGAGCCAGTTGTTATAGATGATTTAGAAAGTGTGCCAAATATTGTTCATAGTGAAGGTGAAAATGTGGAAAATCCCAGTGATATAAAGACAAATGTTGATGTATCTGATATTGTTCTTGAACCTGTTGAAAGAAGCAAAGCAGATATAAGTGAAAGTGAAGATGAGTTACTTAAGAACATTATTTTAGAGAATCAAATGAACTTGTACAATGTAGAGAAAAGAAAATCAAGCACAAGCAGCTTCAGTAGTTCAGATGAAATAAACATTAGAGGAAATGAAAATGAAACAGACGAGAATGATAAGAAATCAGACAGTCCTGTGAAGGAAATAGAGATTGCTAGAGAAAAAGCTGTTAATGTATTGAGTGATGGTACGAAAGACAAAGGTGTGCAGTATGAAAATGTGATGATACTTGAGCAGCCACATGATGATATTGACTTACCTCAAAATAGCATTGTGATAAATAAAGAGACTAGAAGTGATTCTGGTAGGGAAACTAGTACTGAGGAAAAGAAATGCAGAAGTAGGAAAAGTTCAGAAAGCTCTGTGAATAGTATTGACTCGAATGATATTGGAATAAATAATGTCTGTAATGACTTAGAAATTCATGAATATAAAGCTAGAAGCAGGTCAAGTAGTTCCAGCAGCAGCAGCAGTACTGTAAGCAGTAAGTCAGAAGGTTCAAAAGAACTGGAAAATTCAGCTCTGAATGACCAAGTGTAAGTTTGTTTTAGTTTACCCACTATTACTTTTAACACCTTGTTACAAAAGACATCTTTCTGAAAAACATGTATGGTAATTGTCATATGTATTGTTGTCTTTCAGGACCAGGTAATCAGTTTGATTTAAAATCAGTTGTTTTTTGCATGAGAGATGTGTGAGAGGATTGGATAGTTGAGAGCAGTTTAATCTGAAATAAAATTCTTCAGGAGACTTAAAAAAAACACAGTCATTACAAAAAAAAAAATCAACCGCAATTAGTAGTCATTGAACAGTTTACATGATTGCACCAAATTACACTGAAATCACAAAATAGAGAACATCACCAATTAAAAAAAATATTGAGTTACACTTGAAACACAACATATCAACATGTATACAATACGTAAGTTTAAATTGATTATTAAAAGGACATAAGAATATATTTTCACATTTATAACTTATCATTTGATAGCAGATTTGCTTCTCAAACTGATAACATATTTTCATTGAACAATTTACTTTTTAAATTACTAATACAGGTCTTGCTGTTTTGCCAGTGTACTTAACTAATTTATTTTCCAATTTCAGTATTTTACACTCTGTTTCTTGACTTTGAATTGTGTTCTAAAACATGAATTGAAATATTAGATTATTTGTAATTCAGTTTAAAATATCTTTTACAAAGGTAATGGTGAAAAAATCTGACAAGAGCTGAAATAACTTTTGTTTTATTTTCTTACAGATTTCTGATTGGCCGAGAGAAAGATCCAAGCAAGAGTGAGGTTGCTCGCCTGATCCAGCAGTCTCTGGAGATAGATCGTCGACGTGAGGAGCTACGCAAGCAGGAGCAAGAGAGACTGAAGGTAGCACAAGTGAGCTACTTACTTTCTGTTACTAATAGATTTGGAATTAATCAATAGGCTTTATGATGTTATCTAATCGGTTCAGGATTTTCTTATTTTGAATGTTTAAAGGTTCAGGATTTGTTATAATGCTTGTTACTAGTGGGTTTAGGGTTCAGTTTTCTATTTATTTTTTAGGTGTAGGATTTATTGCATTGGTTTAATGATAATTGCTATGAATTTATGTTATTAATAGCTGTACGATTAATTGCTTTGAAGTTATGTTACAGTTGGGTTTGGGATAAGTGTTATGAAGTTATGTGATATATAGTTCGGATTAATTGCTGTGGTTATGAAATAATAATTTTGATTTCAGATTTATATCAGTAGTTAAATATAATATGAAATAAGAAAGATTGTCATAATGGTGATGATCGTTACATGGAATTAATCCTACCTGCATTACTTACTGGCTAGATGTTTATGTTATAGGCAAAGGTGTTTTTATTGATTTCTTGTGTGAGTTCAGGGCGTCCATGAATTTTCACCATAATAAACTTAGTTTGTACTTTCTGGCAGGTGTCCTTTGGCCAGGTAACAAGGGTTAAAATAGTCTTTTTCTCCATTGTAGTGATAACTGGTGTGTGTGTTTTGCATCTAAATTTCATATTCATTTAGAAACTGAAAATAGGTTTTCCCTGCTTTTCCCCCCAAGTGATTTGGCTTAAAAAGTTGGGGCTGACTTAACAGTTACCAAAAATATATATCCGACAGCTTTTGTTTTTTTTCTTTGGGGTATTTTTTTTATACAGTGCAAATAGGTGAAAACAGTTGTTTTGCTTTGCCAGTGCAGAGAAAACTTGCTGATGCGGTTTCAATAGTTTTATGGGCTTTTATTTATATTGTCCGTCTTAAATTTGTCCTGCTGAAAAATAAAGATATCACAGAGTGATTTTGTCCTTGATATTCCAAAATGTTGCATAGCACTGCTTATGTTTTGTGAAAATAAGATAGTATTTCAAACAACAGAAGCCCAAATTTTCTAAGCACTGAAATCGAACTAAAAGAATTGGTCCATTTGCATGATTCATTTACTTGTTGATTTTTTTTGTTGTAATAAGGTTACTTCCATATGCACTAAATTGGTAAATATTTTGAATAGTAGGAGTAGCAGTGGTCCTGGGTTAAAGCACTGGACTCCCAATCTGGAGGTTGCTGGTTCGAATCGCACCAGAGGTGAGAGTCTTCAGTGACTTTCCGCATTCCTCACTTTTGACGCGAGCACTGGTATGAACCCAGGAAGAATTTTGAGAATTTTGAGAACTTGTTTCCCAATCAGTGTAAAATAAATAAGTTTGAACTAAAGATTTTGTTCTACTTTGAAAGTGTAGTAAACAAAGAAAACAAAATCCTTACTTGAAAATATTATTATTATAGTATAGTTCATGAATTCTTCTGAGTTTTCCTACAAATGGATTGTGGTTTTCTGATCTTAGCGTTACTTTGAAAGGCATCATGATAAGGTACTTAAGCACAAAGCATAATATCATAAGGGCATGGAATAATAATTTCTTTGCTTGCTCTTATTTAATTAGTAGTTTTTAGCATTTCAGAAGCACTTTAAGCATCTAACACACAGTTGTTTGTTCATCATAGAAAACTCACGTATTAGCTGCAAGTAAACTTGGAGCATGTAAAACTCGCACAAATCCCTTTATAAAACTACACAGATAACTTACATAAAAGAAAGCAAGTAGACAGTGAACAAGTATTTGTGTTTTTACTTACACTTAAAGTTTCAATGCAGATATTTGTGCTGCAATTTTATTTACGGTGGTCTTGAGAACATAAGGCAGTATGTTAAAAAGCTTAGTTACCCAGTAGTGAAACCATGATATGCTTGAGTGACACTGACTCTGTTCTCCAAGACATGTGCTCTCATAGTACAACATGATATTTCTGTGTTTAGTCCTTTTACAAAGGTCCAGTATTATCATCTGTCTTGCTGTTGGTAATGCTTTAAGCAGTGGTTTCATTTTTAAAGTAAGTCTAGTTCCTGCCAATCATGCTAGTTACCTAACTTGCATTTAACAAAATTATAACATAAAAATGTCAAAATCCCATATATAGTCACATTTACATTGCAGCTTTGCTTACCGGGTAATTATACCCCCAGTTTGGGGGGTATTTAGGAGTCACCGGGTGGTCGGTCGGTCGTCAGGCTGTACCTTGTCTGGAGCACAACTTGAAAACTACTGGTTGGAATTCAGTGCAACTTCATACAATGGTCAAGCACAATGAGAGGAATCATAACTCCATCTTCACTATTTGCAGAGTTATTACCCTGTATTGGTTTTCCTTGTCTGGAGCATAACTTGAAAACTACTGGTTGGAATTCAGTGCAACTTCATACAATGGTCAAGCACAATGAGAGGTAGTGCAGTTTCCAAGAATCATAACTCCATCTTCACAATTTGCAGAGTTATTGCCATTTATTGGTTTTGCTTGTCCAGAGCATAACTTGAAAACTACTGGTTGGAATTTGGTGCAATTTCATACAATGGTCAAGCACAATGAGAGGAAGTGCAGTGTCCAAGAATCATAACTCCATCTTCACTTTTTGCAGAGTTATTGCCCTTCGTTGGTTTTCCTTGTCTTGAGCATGACTTGAAAACTACTGGTTGGAATTCAGTGCAACTTCATACAATGGTCAAGCACAATGAGAAGAAGTGCAGTATTCAGAAATCATAGCTTCATCTTCACTATTTGCAGTGTTATTGCCCTTTGTTGGTTTCCCTTTGTATGGAGCATAACTTAAAAACTACTTGTTGGAATTCAGTGCAACTTCATACAATGGTCAAGCACAATGAGAGGAAGAGCAGTGTCCAATAAGCATAATTCAATCTTCACTATTTGCATAATTTTTGCCCTTTGTTGGTTTTCCTTGTCTGGAGCATAACTTGAAAACTACTTGTTGGAATTTAGTGCAACTTCATACAATGGTCAAGCATAGTGAGAGGAAATGCAATGTTCAAGAATCTTAACTTCATTTCTATATTTGCAGAGTTATTGCCCTTTGTTGGTTTTCCTTGTCCAGAGCATAACTTGAAAGATACTGGTTGGAATTCATTGCAACTTCATACAATGGTCAAGCACAATGACAGGAAATGCAGTGTACAAGAACCACAACTATCTTTAATTGCCCACAACCATAACTCTTTTTCAATTTTTTTACAAAGTATTCTGTTACTAATAACTTCCTCAGTTCCGAAGGGGTCTTGTGGGGGTATTAATCAAATTTAGAGATAGCTCTTATTTATATTAATGAGAGAAAACATGAATTAAAATTTAACAGGTATCAGATAAATGATGAAAAAAGTATGCATGTGGTCTTAAGAAAGTAAAGCATTTTGCCTACATGCCAGGTTTTTTTTTATGTATAAGCTGTTGAATTTGAATACATTCTGAAAATAATAATTCAGTTCTTTAATACCTTAGAAAGCTTGTTCCTGTATCTGGCAAGCCATTCTTCTAATGTAGAATATTACTAATATGTACTTAAATCAAAAAGTAGTACTTATATATTTCATATTAGACAGAATTATGTCTAATTACCTTGTATATAATCATTTAGACATATTCACTTTAGGCAGAATTATGCCTAGGTACCTTATATTAATCATTTAGACATAGTTATATGTTGCTTGGAAAATACACATAATGTTGAAGTTGGATTGTATTTACAGGAGCTACATGATCAGTTCAAGCCTCGGGATGAGGTACTGGAGCATGAGCATATTCGACATCTCTCCGAGTCGAGCAAAGAGAGCAGAGACAGCAAGATAGAGGATAATGTGGTATGAACATTGTAGTTAACTTCCAGTTAATGAAATTGTTTGTTTGTTTTTACAACAAATACAGATGAACTTGAATGTGGTACAAGCATTCATCTTTACTTTTAAGTAATATTTTTATTTGTTTGAGTTTCAGCAATTATTGATGCAAGTGAAGTCTCGCAAATAAGACCACTTTTGATATTTTAAATCATGCAAAAATTAGTAATTTGTAGGAACTAAAGTCTCAGAGGACCAGCTCATTTATTTAATAAGACTACTTTTTGACTGATCTTACCAAAGGACTTCACTGTATTACCTAAAATAGATGACTTTATTTGAGTCCAGAGTGGCCAATGATTACACAAAAGTATGGGAGTTTGATCAGTAAACTCACTGCTATGACCAATGGCTTTTGCAAAAACTTATCAGTATTTCTACATTCCTTGTCAAAGCTGCTGTATCGTAGCTGCTGCATAGATGTATATCTAATAGTTTAATTTCAATTGATGCAGAACCTGAGGACTTGGAAGGAAAGCTAGGAGCAGCAAAAAATTATATTGGTAGTTGAAATTTTACCAAGTGTTACGCAGTCATCTTTTGGAAATACTGTATTTGTCAGCTAACTAAGAAGTTTATACATTTTACAACAAACTCTTTCCTGATACTAGACCAAAATGTCTTGACATTATATTTCATTTTAAGCAGGTGTTAAGCAATTTAGCAGGGTGAGGATTAAATCATCGAAAAGTTGCTTGCTGATTAATTTTGCAGGACCTTGATGCATCCAGTGTTGAAGAAGATGTGGAGGAGAGGGAGGCTGAAATGTCTGAAGAGCTCCTGGCAGGGGAGGCAACTCCATTATCCATGCCATCTGCTGCAGATTCAGATAACACAGACAGTTCACCAGAAGAGACTGAGAGTAAACCTGTCATAGAGGTGTTTGATTTACAGGAGTCCAGTCCAGAAGACATTTCACCAGACATGGAGTCACAAGCTCTGTTTGTGAAATTAAAAGAGGTAACTACAGTGCAGTTTGGATTATATTTTAAAACAGTTCATATTTGCTGTGTGTAAAAGTCCAAATCAAGTTTAACACCTTTTTGAAAAATTCAGGACATACTAGATTAGTGAAGTTTATTCAAATCTGCAGTGTCAGATAAAAAATTTTCAGCAAGAACATATATTGTCTAATTTAATAATGCTGGATGGTGACTTACCTTACCTTGCTGTTATGCTGAAAAAAAATGAATTTCATATAAGTTCAAAATGCACTGTTCCCATTTTCAGGCTCAGTGCAGAATTGCTGTTCTTGAAGCTGAGATAACAAAGCTTAAAGCGAAGCTTGTAGTTCTGGAGAATAATGAAGCTCAGAAGAAGCAGTATGAGAGAAAGAATGAAGAGATGGCATCTCGACTACGAGAGATGGAGAAATCACTCACTAATGCTAGAAAAGAGATTAACCACTATCAGGTATAGAACTTGATCTCAGAGACTCTATTGTAAAGTTACAATCTGAGGCAGTTGGTTTTGAAAGAAATAGAACTTCAGGGTATACCTTCTTAAACATATTACATACTTGTTATTCAGTTTAATTATAATGTGGCATAAAATATCTTAGCAATGTATGCAGAGCTAAAACTTTAAAGTGCAGCATTTTGTAGTAAACTTTATAGCAAATTTGTCTTATTGTGGTTAATGGGATAAATTGACAATAAAAATCACTCTTCTGCAATAGTAATTTACTAATTTTGCCATTACTGTTCATTAATCTTTCTGAATGAAAACTGACTCCATGTTTTTATTGACTTTTGATACAGTGTATATTCTAATGTCTGCTTGTTACCCTCACTTTACCTTAAAACATTGAAGGTTTTATTTGCATGAACATTGACCTTGACATTGTGTTTACAAGAGTATTGACCTTGACATTGTGTCTACAAGAGTATTGACCTTGACATTGTGTTTACAAGAGTATTGACCTTGACATTGTGTTAACATGAGTATTGACCTTGACCTTGTGTTTTCAGGACATGATGGAAGGATCCCAAGGCCAGTATATTGCCCTAGAAAAGAAATTAAAGGCAGAATACACAGCATTAGAAAAGAAATACCACAAAGCCAAAAAGTTAATTAAGGAGTATCAGCAAAGGTAGGAAGACAGGGGTCTGCATTTTATTTTATCAATTTAGAAGCCTGTTAATTCGATGATTGTTGTTCAGAGAGATTGTTTCATTATTCAAAATATGAATGTTATGTTTATACTTCTTTTGTTTTCAAAGAAATACAGGATAACTTCTGCTGTGTGGCATGAGACAAAAAATTGCCACTTTAACAGTTGAAATGCCTTATATCAGCTCAGACTGAGCATATTTCCCTGTGTGTTACTGCAAGTGAAAACTCTTAGTGTACTGAATTTACATGAAGTTGTTGAAATACAGCTGCATAGCATTCATTTGAAAGCACTTAAAATCATTTGAAAGCAGTTGTAAAACAAACAGTCATGTAAGCACAAGATGATGTTGGATAAACTTTGGCAACTGTGTCATAGTAATGAGATAGTTAATCTTACAATCCATAACCTGTTAAAACGTTATTTCTTACTTCCAGAGAAAAAGACTTCATAGCAGACAGAGACTCATTATTACAACAGCAGTCAGAGAAAGACCAACAGTACGATGCCTTAGTCAAGTCCTTAAAAGACAGGGTTAGTGTTATTGCACATCAAAATTTCTGATACAAACTATCCTTGTGGACTGACACATACTGACATATATGTGATGAATTGACATAAGGGCAGTCTGCAAAAGGAGGCCTTTGGCTTGTATAATTCTTTTAGGCCAACAAACAACTTAGACCAGATGGATTTGTTAGAATTTAGCTTTAAGACCTTAGCTTTTATTGTTTTGGCCTTTGGATTTGGATGTTTTGGAGTCATAAGCCAGAATGGCCTTAACCTTTGAAAAATTGTTTAACAGACTGTACAATTGGACAAAGTTACATTATGTGATTAATTAATTAACTAAATAATTAGTAGTATGCTAAATTGTTTTTGGATTCAAGTTCTTGTGACTTGTATTAAATAAATTGTTGATTTCTTTCTTTATATCTGACCAATAGTATTGCATACAGAAGGGCTGAATTAGATGAAGAGAGTTTTTAAGGCTTTATAGAGTAATTTATTTTTTGTAAATGTCAGATTCCTTACTGGGGCTTAGACTTGATAGAAGAGCTAGTAACATGTATAAGTGGTACCCGATCACTGCTGGGTGAACTGAGGTATGGGGGATTAGGTGTCCTTGCTCAAGAGACATAGTTCAAACATGGGACCTTCTTACCTTGATGCGAAAACTCCTGAGGCTCATGAATGTGTCTATAAATAAGACTGAAGTATATATAAGTATTGTAAACAACAGTACTGTCATTGAGCTTATGTAATTGTTTGTATACACGAAGAGAGTTTCAATGCAAAAGTGATAGTAACTGCTTTGATTTACAGATATTTCAGCTTGAGGGTGAACTAGGTGAAACCCAAAAAGCTGCAGGTTTACCGGTAGTGTTGCCTGCCCCGGATCAGATCCATGCCACTGAGGCTGCCATTGTACCTAGTGTCAGTGTTGGAGTCAAGTCAGCACCCAAAATTCGAGGTTTGTTAAAATATTTTGGTACTTTTTAGGCCTCTGGTATTGTAAAACAAAAGAAGTTTACATAAATTGATAGGCTGAAAAATTAAACTAAACTAGAGCTCAGAAAAAGCCTGTGTAGATGGGTCCAAATTAAAACAAAAGTGATAAATAGATTCCAGAGAGCTAAGTGAAACAGACAATGAAGGTATGGTCCAGAAATACCAAGTTCTGCTGAAGGTCCTAAATTCAGTCATATTGACCCCTTTTTTTCACTTCCTGCAAGATTCATTTAACATCTAAAAATTCAATGGTTTTTGACAGCAGCAGCCTTCTAGTATCATTGAATTCATCTGTTATGTATTAATGATTAAATGTGAATATTAAGCCATCTGGTATAAACATCCATACAGAGTTTTATTTTATGACACCTGTGTATGAATATAAGATTACCTTTTCGATGTGTTATAGAACATGCTCATATGCAGAGGTGATATTTATGTATTCTAATAATATCAGATTCAGGTAGCCTTGTAGTAAGTCCCCTGGTAGACAGAGAATCTATATCATCAGAGAGTGATATATCAGCAGCAGAACCACAGTCCACCAGTCCAGGTAGGTAGTTCAATTGTTAGGTATTCTCAGTAAAATAGTGGAGACTCTGATATGGAATTGTAACCAAGTTCTTTATTTTTACTGTAAGAAAGTTTCTCGCTTGAAATAATGATCTGGTATAGAAAGTACTAGTATTTATCTTGGGAATGCTGTTCACACCATTTGGCTTCCCACAAAACTATTATACTTTTGAATGGCATTTAGCAGAGCATGATGTCTAAGTGCAGTAGAACAGCTTTAAGATAAATGGTGAAAAAAATTGCAAAGAAGAAAGGACCTGTCTTCATTGTTTGTTAAGGTGTCTGCCTTGTTGCTGTGAAACCTCATATTGATGAAATTTCATGGGTTCCTGCCTTTGTGGTCTGTTAAGTTTGCGACCTTGATACCTCAAAACCTCACATGAAAATTTCTTGGGTTCTAGCCTCTAGACTCCCCGTACCCATTTATTTGAGAAGTTGGCACTTTCTTAAGGAGGATAGCGTGTGTAATGATATGATAACTTCCAACCTGTTATGAGTTATGTCTCCCCCCAAAAATGGGGGAGACATATTGTTTTTCCCCTGGTTGTCCGTCCGGCCGTCCGTCCGTCCGTCCGTCTGTCCGTCACAAAATCGTGTCCACTCTGTATCTTCTAAAGCCCTTGAAGGATTTTTATGAAACTTGGGTCAGATGTTCACTTCATCAAGGCGACGTGCAGAACCCACTTTGCAGGTGTGGTGTCTCAAGGTCAAGTTCACACTTGGAGGTTAAGTGTCAAATGCAACAAAATCGTGTCCGCTCTGTATCTTCAAAAGCCCTTGAAGGATTTTTATGAAACTTGGGTCAGATGTTCACCTCATCAAGGCGACGTGCAGAACCCACTTTGCGGGTGTGGTGTCTCAAGGTCAAGGTCACACTTGGAGGTTAAATGTCAAATGCCACAAAATCGTGTCCGCTCTGTATCTTCAAAAGCCCTTGAAGGATTTTTATGAAACTTGGGTCAGATGTTCACCTCATCGGGGGAGACATATAGTTTTTCCCCCGGTTGTCTGTCCGTCCGTCTGTCTGTCACAAAATCGTGTCCGCTCTGTATCTACCAAAGCCCTTGAAGGATTTTTATGAAACTTGGGTCAGATGTTTGTCTCATCAAGGCGACATGCAGAACCCACTTTGCAGGTGTGGTGTCTCAAGGTCAAGGTCACATTTGGAGGTTAAATGTCAAATGCCACAAAATCATGTCCGCTCTGTATCTTCAAAAGCCCTTGAAGGATTTTTATGAAACTTGGGTCAGATGTTCACCTCATCAAGGCGACATGCAGAACCCACTATGCGGGTGTGGTGTCTCAAGGTCAAGGTCACACTTGGAGGTTAAATGTCAAATTTTACAATCGTCTGATTCAATACTGCCTGCAGCAACTGGCTAGGGGGAGACATATGTTTTTGTTCAATCAAAAACCATTTCTAGTTAATATTCTGTTGTTTGCATCTAGTGCCAACTACAGCAAATGTTAGTGTGCTGTGTGTTATAGGTGCCTCATATTTGACAGTCTGTAGAGGTTGATATTAGTCACACAAAGCTGATATGACTTTATTAACGACTGTGTTTTCTGTACTACAGTTGTAGATGGTAAAATACAACAAGAAAGTGCAATTATGTTTGAATCAATACCAGCTACAAAGTTGCTGGATACTTCAGTGAACAGAGCAAAAGCCCAGCTGGCAGCTAATTCACCAAGACGACCTCCAACCAAACAGAGGTCAAAGGTCAGTTTTAGAAACATCTTTTGTTTTCCATAGAATTCAGTCATGGTACTTTCATTCAAAGGGTTCAAATTTAAGATTTCTGAGTTTTAAAAAGAACTTTGCTTAAAAGAGTTGCCTCCCTTATTAAGTCAGGATAGATAGTAATTTGACAAGTTAATAGTGTTTTGATTGGCTGTAGATGATAAGTTAACAAGAAACACAGTTGCCATGAACTTTCTTTCAATTGTATCCTGTTAAAGGGACATACTCTAAATTGAACATCTATTTCTTTGACTCACTTGCTATAAATTGAAAAGTAATAGATAATTAAAGAAGAACAAATGTTTAATTTGGGTTCCTTTAGGCATTTAGAGACTTGGTGTTCATTTGGAATAAATGGCAGTCTACCCAAAAATGGTACAACAGCTTTATATAAAGACTTATAAAACTGCATTAATGTTGTCTGTTGTACTTGGAATCTTTTACTCTTACCTTGACATCGGGTATAAATTAATTCAGCACCATTCACAGTTGCACCATTTTAAAGAAAACTGAATACCCTTTATTTTAGGGTATGCCTCTTCAGTGATTAAAAAAATCAGTCAGTATGATTTTTTTTTCAGTCACAGGATAGTGAAGAAATGATTGAAGCTATTTCAGAGAGTAAACCAGAAAGTGGCCTTGAGACCTGGATAAAACATGACAGGTAGGGTGACCTTGACCTTGTATACACTGTTTCCATGCCTTCAAACAGTTCCTTGAAATATGATCTTTTTCTGGAACATAATTGACTGTTCTCAGATAAGAGAGAGTTTTAATTGCTAAAGATAATCAACTGTTACATGGTTTAAGGAGATGCTTGAAATTTTAATTCAGTTTAGTTAATTAGCTGGTTCATTATAGCAGGTTTTGTTGCTGCGTAAATTGCTGAAAATTAATGGCCTTAGAAAATTAGTGTTTAAACTGCCTGAATGATTGACAGATGTTGTCTCATATAGGAGAGGCTGACTTAAAGGTTTTACTGCTGAATGTAATTAGCTTTTGAAAATTGAGAAGGAATACATGATACATTCACTCAGTCTCTCCTGCTTATGTGAATTAAAATGCAATGCAAATTTGCTTATGCAAATTCAAACTCTGTGAAATAGGTCTGTTTTGTGTTTATAACAAGAGATGTGTAGATTGTGTAAGACAGATTGCTTTAACCCTTACATGTTCTAGAAATAATTGTATGTAGCACTGTGTTTAAATGTTGAATGAAGCACAACTGTGGTTTTGGGAAAGTTTATAATTGTTTGTGATTGTTTAATCAATATTTAAGAAACATATGGGGTATTGAGACTGTAATAAAGATGATTTAAGGGGAATAACTTTATCTCAAGAAAGAGCTGTCTGTACAAGAGAAATGAAAAATAATGCTTTTATAAGTGTACTTTGTGCCAGTAATACGCAGATTCCACATGAACAGATTCTGTCAACTTTGTGTAATACTGTATTCATCTTATAAGCACAGATTAAATAAGTATATAAGCTTAAGTATATCTGGTACTTTCAAATAAATCCATTTTAATGTAAAATTCTTTATTTGATATACTATTTTTTTTTTCCTTTTTTTATATATAATGAATATACAGAAGTGAACTTCTGTTGATACATGTTTTAAAAGAATCATTTACAAATAAATCTATTTTAATACACATTGTAATGAATTCATTTTTATGCAAGTAAATCTAGTTTGGTACTCATTCATAAACAAGTAAATTTAGGTTTGTACTGATTTTAAAGAATTGATTTACCAGTGAATGTATATTGCTTATCAATTAAAGGAAATCATATCTTTGTCAGTCTAGGTTGTTACTCATTTTAAAAACAAAATCTCTTAAGAACCATTATTATTCATCTTATTTCATATGATATATCACATAATTTTGATCATAATTGGTTTTCTTTCATTTTTCAATCTGTAGGACAGCAGAATTTATTTTGAGTTTAGATGTGTAAGTTTTGCTAGTCAGAGTTGATTTGACTTTATATTCTTATTCAGACATTTCTGTGGTCATTATATGCATTTGGTAGTGTGGATTTCTTGATTTCAGCCAACCAAAACCTCTGTTTTTATTTAATTGTCTAAAAAAAAGGAATAAAAAATGGGTGCTTATTGCTCACTTTGGGAAAAGCAAATTTTTGTTGACATGTTTTTTGTTGTATGACCATTGAGAAAAAAAGTCTAAAAAAAAAAATTCTTTATATAATAATGTTATGAAACAGAGGTTTTAATTACAGGTACATGGTTGTATTCATTGCATCAGCATTTTAAACAGATGTTTTCTTGAAATTTTACCCTAGCTAAGTGGGATATCAAACTCAGTGATAACAATTTATGTTATCATTCTTGCTAAGGGTATTGTATTACTGTGAATGAAATCTTTAAGGTTTAGCTAATTAGTTCAAATAACATGTTGATGTTTGTACCAAAACCCCTTCTGTTAGATCAAATGGACATAGTATTGTTCATTGGATTTAAAGTAATATTTTATTTTTATTCAGTAATAGTGAAGTCATATTAGCAAACATCCTTAATCCTATTTGGGACACAGTCCGCATAAATTACATAGGATATCAGCTT
Source organism: Cyclina sinensis (assembly GCA_012932295.1). Taxonomy (NCBI): domain Eukaryota; kingdom Metazoa; phylum Mollusca; class Bivalvia; order Venerida; family Veneridae; genus Cyclina; species Cyclina sinensis. Next base: position 26,241,456 of record JAAONU010000009.1, on the reverse strand, counting down.
AGCTTAGAAATCAGTCTCAGATCACTTGTATTTGATTGGTTAGAAATGAGCTCATAATGCAACTTGACCAATCAAATGGCATATATTTTAGACTGGTTTCAGGAAAATAGTCAATATAAGGACAAGAAAATAAACAGCATTGGTAAAGGGTGAATGTGTGAAATAAAGCTTTGCATTTAGTGGATCATTGAGTGAATTCAAAAGGATAAAAGCTGTCATGATAGTAATATGGTCAAAGTAAAATTCATGGGTTTTATTTGGAAAATCTAATTGCTTTGAAATTTTAAATTTGATATTCAAGAAAAGGATTATCCTTTTAGATTTTCATACAGACTGTATAATCTTATGAATTCAGCATTAATAAAATCATACTATTTTTATTTGCAATTTAAGTAACTTCTGCTGTCATGCCTGTTTTTAGTGTTTCTTTATTCTCAATTTTATGTACAGCTTCGAATAATAGTAGAACAATTTGAACATACTTAAATAATTGTTAGACAAAAATAAGGTGATATAAACTCATTTCTGTGCTTTTTAACTTTTATTTGCAACATTTTCAGCTTTCATGTTTTGCTCACAGTTCATGCATTTGCACTATGTGTTTTGATTTGGGGCTTTGATTTGATCATTGCTTTTTCAGCGACAACACAGTAAAAAAGAGTGATGTTAGAAAACGAAAGGCTCAGCAAAATGAGTCCCAATCCCCGCCCCTTGTTTCGGAATCCCCTTCTGTCACAGAGGTTAAGCCAAGAATTCCTGAGGCTGCACCTTCTGTTGACCAACTCCCCATCCCACCCCCACCTCCTGCTGGCCCTCCTGAGCTGCCTGACCAGTCAGATGATATGGAGTCTCCCAGAGACAGGTAATTGTCATGGCAACTGCACTGCTTATGTATTTTACTAAAATAGCAAATAATTTCCTGCTTTGTTTCCTGCTGTTTTAGTTCACCAAGCCCTCTGTTTTACGAATATATATATAATCATCCATTTGTTTTAAAGACAGTTGTGTATAGTGGATTAGTAATCATTTTAATATTGAAAAAGAAATACCAGCATGCAAGCTATGTAACGGCATAAACTCAGAAACCTACACTACTTTATCATGGCATTGGATTTTTTTTCACAGGTTTAAATAGGAAAGCCTGGCCTTGTTCATGTCTCAAACTACTTTTACCCTTTGAAGATACAGACTTTAATTCTAGGACTTCTGTTGAACAATTATTATGTCTTCACCCACTCAGTGGTAGGGGAGGCATTTTAATGTTGTGCTTTCTGTCAGGATGTCACAAATCGTATCCGCTCCATAACTTTGTCATTCCAGAATGGATTTTGAAATAACTTGGCAAAAGTGTTAGCCACTTTCAATTGATGTGTCATGCTTAAGAACCAGGTCATATCTCTAATGTCAAGGTCACACTAAGATGTCTAAGGTCAAAAATGGGGTCTTTATATGTGTCTACTCCATAGCTTTGTCATTCATTGATGGATTTTGAAATTATTTGGCACAATGAGACAGTGTATGATGTGCAAGAACCAGGTCTCTTCTCAGAGGTCAAGATCACACTTAAATGTCAAATGTCAGTAATGTGGTTTTTAGCTAGTCTGTTTCGAAGAAAAAGGCAAGCTATTATGATCGCTGCAGCGTTGTCGTCGTCGTCGTGCAAAAACTTTAATGTAGCCCATTACTCAAACAATTAAAAAGGTATCAATATGAAACTTGGAATGCTTGCTTATCATGACAAGAGACATTTGTAACACAAGGGGCATTATTCTGAAAGCTATATTTTTGGAGTTATACCACTTTCTACTTACATTGTTTTTCAAAATTACTAAGTTGAATGACATGCAAAACAGACAAGCATTGGTGCTGCTCCGCGGAGCTCTTGTTTAAAAGTAACAACACTAAGATTAAGTTCTTTAGACAGTGTTCTAAATATATGTCCAAGTTCTTGTATTGAAAGGACCTAATGTATCTTCAGCTAGGGGATTGGGGAGGTGGGGTGGGGTGAAGACATGTTTTTGTTTCAAAACTAACAAAAACAAACTCTTGCTTGTCTTATTGTATCTAATTTCATGCATAGGTACCAGCATCAAAGCTGATTTCTTCTGTGACACATGCATACTTCTTCAGTTCTCGAAATTTGTGATATTTCAAGCTCAGTTCTTATTCTCAATTTCTTTACTAACACAAAATTTAAACATTGCATATTATGCATGTTTTAAATGCATGAATTTATTGATAGAATCATACTTTGTTTCTCTGAAGCCGTAGAATCTTTCCTCAGCGTGACATCAAATTAAATAGAGAATCCTCTGTTCACTCTGTTTTCTGATCAGTGTGTTACTTCTTTTAAGTAATTTGTTAAATAAATATACACCCTATGAAACAAGGATATTGAAGGAAATTCCCAAGATTGTTTTCATGAAAGTGTCAAAGAATGCAATTCTGAAGTGACATTTTTACATCTCTTATAGTTTTAGTTCATTTGAGGCTTTTAGTTTGCTCTTAGCCAATATTTAAGTTTCATTTCAGAAAAATCTTACAGTGACTTACCACTGTGTTCAGTCTGTTTTTTTCAGAATGAGCAAAGTTTCAGAAGTTTAACACATTTATAGGAAATAACTTAAGGATATATTTTTGCAGATGTAATAGTGAATCAGGAGACTCCTCATCAACCTTGTCACAAACATCATATGACCCGTCAAAGCCCACGTTTCGTAACAAAGATTCTGAGATCCCTGGGCTGGATACGGTCTCAACCGGAACAACCGATACGGCAGAAACATCTGAATCATCCTCATCAGCAGCTGTTTCGAACAAACAACGTTCTAAAGGTATGCTACATGTATATATGTAAATGAAGTACTGGGCATGTGGAAGGTGTTAAATTAATATGTCATGTTTTAAACATATATGTTATAATCATTATCGCCAATATTGTTTATGAAAAAAGGTTTTGACAGTTGGTATAATGAGCTCATTTTAAAGGCTGCTAAATCTGTTTTCAAGCTTTAGCAGAATGTGTTAGATTGCTTTTTTTTAAATTATTGAATATCTGCATAAGAACTGTTACTTAATTGATAAAAGATATATGAATGCATTGGATGTTTTTTTTATCCTACAATCCTATAAGAATTTCCCTTGACATTTTTAAACAAGGTTTGAATTTTTGAACTGCTCTGAAGAGTCAATTTATTAATGATTTTCAACATGTGATAGAAGTTGTAATCTGATTGTTTCTAAAAAAATCAGTTTGTTTTCCATTGATGCTAAAGTATAAAAGAAAGTTTGTAATATCCAAATGTTTTCTTTTATTACTTTTCCTGTCAGTTTGTTTTCCATTGATGCTAAAGTATAAAAGAAAGTTTGTAATATCCAAATGTTTTCTTTTATTACTTTTCCTGTCAGTTTGTTTTCCATTGATGCTAAAGTATAAAAGTGAGTTTGTAATATCCAAATGTTTTCTTTTATTACTTTTCCTGCCCAGACTACTCCGCTGTACATATATCAGCATTATTTGGTCGAATGGATTTTTCAACATTCAGTAAGGTTTCTTAATTATTATGCCCCCACTTCAAAGAAGAGGGGGTATATTGCGTTGCAGTTGTCTGTCGGTCGGTCCGTCGGTCCGTAGACCAAATGGTTTCCGACCAATAACTAAAGAATGCTTAGGTCTAGGAACTTCAAACTTGGTAGGATGATTGTCCATCACCAGTAGATGACCCCTATTGATTTTGGGGTCAAGGGGTCAAAGGTCAAGGTCACATTGACCTTGTAGGTAGAAACGGTTTCCAACCAATAACTAAAGAATGCTTAGGCCTAGAAACTTCAAACTTGGTAGGATGATTGTCCATCACTAGTAGATGACCCTTATTGATTTTGGGGTCAAGGGGTCAAAGGTCAAGGTCACATTTGCCTTGTAGGTAGAAACGGTTTCCGACCAATAACTAGAGAAAGCTTTGACCTAGGTTCACCAAACTTGGTATGCTGGTTGGTCATCACCAGTAGATGACCCCTATTGATTTTGAGGTCATTAGGTCAAAGGTCAAGATCAAAGGGACCTTCATCCTAAAAACGGTTTCCAATCAATAACTAGAGAACGGTTTGACCTAGTTTCACCAAACTCGGTATGCTGGTTGGTCATCACCAGTAGATGATCCCTTTTGATTTTGATGTCATAAGGTCAAAGGTCAAGCTCACAGGGACCTTCATCCTAAAAACGGTTTCTGATCAATAACTAGAGAACGCTTTGACCTAGGTTCACCAAACTTGGTATGCTGGTTGGTCATCACCAGTAGATGATCCCTATTGACTTTGAGGTCATTAGGTCAAAGGTCAAGATCACAGAGACTTTCATCCTTAAAACAGTTTCCGACCAGTTACTAGAGAACGCTTTGACCTAGGTTCACCAATCTTGGTATGCTGGTTGGTCATCACCAGTAGATGACCCCTATTGACTTTGAGGTCATTAGGTCAAAGGTCAAGATCACAGAGACTTTCATCTTAAAAACAGTTTCAGATCAATAACTAGAGAACGCTTTGACCTAGAAACTTTAAACTTGGTAGGATGGTTGTCCATCACCAGTAGATGACCCCTATTGATTTTGGGGTCAAGGGGTCAAAGGTCAAGGTCACATTGACCTTGTAGGTAAAAAACGGTTTCCAATCAATAACTTGACAACCCATGCGCCGTTGACCCTCAAACTTCATATCTGCATTTGTCTTGGCCAGTTGATGACCCCTACTGATTTTGGGGTCAAAGGTCAAGGTCACATGTATGTCAAAACAGTTCAGACCAATTACTTGACTACCAAATGGCATCGGGTTTTGTGGACTGTGAGACTTACATTTTAGATAACATGTATATTTGGTCACTAGGTCAAAAGTCAGTCACAATAATCTGGCCACGTGACTAATTGGCTGCCGACAGGGGGCATACATGTTTTACAAACATATCTTGTTAATGATACAGTCTTTACCTCCTCTTGTGCAATTTGATTACAAACTATCAACTTTTCACCAAAGTCTGCAATTTTTGAATTCTGATTGTTTTTTTTTTATTGTTTTTTTAGTGCATTTTAAACTTGAATTTCTACCCTTTCTTAACTGTCTGTTTACACAGTTTGAAAAATGTTCCACATGAATGAAAAACTGAACATTTTTGGAATGTTTGCATGAAAGCATGTGCTTTAAATGCATTGTTGGCAAAATAGTATAGGAGGCATGTAGTTTGAGTTTGCTTTGGTTTTTATGCCTTTAACAGCATGTATAAAAATCAAAGCAAAATGAAAATTTGGCATCATCTTTGCATCTTTATTAAAAGAACTAAGCTCACTTTGAATATCAAGAGCTGAATGCGAAAAAAAAAGCTATCTGTTTTCTTTATTTTATAGCACTTGGAATATTTTGCGCATTCACCCCTTGGTATGGGTATCTGTGCTCCGAACTTATCATTCAAGTTTGACAGGGAGAAAAAACAATGAGTCATCAATTTATGTAGCAATATAAACCCAGATTTCTGGTAACGATTTATGAAAGTTACAAGATGGCTCAAACTAAATAGCTTTAATGTTAATGTTCAAGGTGCATATTGGTATAGATTTTGTTTAATGTTTTGAAACCAGAAGTTTTTAATGACTCGTGTGTGTTACACAGATACTACAATTAAGAAAATACAGTAGTAAGTTCTTTCCATAGTGATAGTTTGCAGCAACTGTTAATGTGGAATGTGGAATAATGAAGTGTGTTTTTGTTTTGTTTTTTCTTGAAGAATATGCCAAGTTACTTGAACTGGAAATGTTCTTGGCTTGGATAATTTACAAAAAGTAGAAACTAGGGCAGTGTATCGGTGCATAATTCTGCTAATATCAAAAAAAAGAAAAAAGAATTATGTTTGATGAATAAGAGACATCTGTTAGTTATCTAGTAAATAAAAAAGATTGTTGCATTGCTCTTATTATTTGTTTGTATGGTTGTGTGTGTTGCTGTTGTTGTTGTAGTTGTTACTAATCTGTTAGACTAACCCAGTGTTATACGCTACAGGGATTTTACCCAAACTGCCTTTCAAATTTGGCGGGAATGACAGAGATAAAGGGGGTGGAGTTATGCTTGTCTCACAACGCTCTCTCACTAGTTTGGATGATTCTGCCCCGTCAAGTGAAGGGGGCATAACCCTTATTTCGAAAAAGAAACTTGATACAGGACTTGACTTTGATGGTAAGATTTCATTTCAAGTAAACAAGATCTGTCATCTTAAAATATTTTACACAATTCTCTTCATGTTTATTCCCTTTTTGTTGAGGGCTAGAGTTGTTCTGTGCCATCTTTGGGTTAAAACAAAATAATAAAATAACACTCTGCTTAAAAATTGTTCTATTCTTCAGAAATAACAGTGTTTGTATATGTATTCATGGTAACTATGAAACATCTTTATTTACCTCTGTGGACTCTCATAAATTCAGTACATCTTGTTACTGAAATTTATATTATAGAATTTTTGGAGAACCATGAACTCATTATCACTAGAATTACTGAATTAACAGCATGAACTGCATGTCTTCAACTTAGCTCAGTAGTTTGGCAGGTAACACTGTTTTAAGGAGCAGAGATCATGTGACTTGACTAAAGATTTTTCGTTTGTTTAATAGTAATTTTGTTTACTTATACTTTGTACCTTGTTCATTTGAAAGAGCCTAAAAAAATAGGTAATGTATAGTTTATTAAAAGAATAGCATTTTCATAAATAAATTTTAAAAAATCACCTTTTTTACCATAGTAAGGCACATGAAGTATACCATCAGAACTTACTGAAATAGTAATTGTAGATCTACCTTGATCAGCAAAGTTGCACCTATATACTTTTCTTGCACCAGTGCTTTGCTCCAAATCCTGATAGCTATGTCCTTTTTGTACCACATATACATGGAAGACTTTAGTTAAAAGAATCGAGATGTTCCCTTAAATCTATCATAATTGTTCATATCAATATGAAAATTGTTTTAAAAATAATATCTTTCTGATTAAATAGGAAGTACCCTAGCTTATTGAAATCCATATAAATTTTATGAAGCATCTTAACCATTATTATGACATAGCAACATTATTAAATACAATGGTATGATGATTTCTTTTCAAGACTATTTGCATATGACATAAAACAGTGTCTTATTCAGAATTTTTGAAGTTCTTTTCATAAAACAGTGACTTATTCAGAGTTTGTGAAGTTCCTTTCATTTACTCAATGAATGTGAAGTTACATCAGATTTAAAGAAAAACTGATATGAAAACACAAAGAAGATTCATCAGGCTCAGAAATTCTCTGTTAAATTTATTTCATTTTGATTTAAACATAAAAAAGTATTGTGCCTGTAGAATCTTCTTAAAATTGTTCAAAATTCCAATGTTCTCAATATGTTGAGGGCATGTCTGCTGAGATAATGTCTTATGAGGTCATGTCTGTTGAGATCATGTCTGCCGAGATCACATAAATGATAAGCTAGTGAAGGGCTTTGGTAAATTGGAAGTTTGCAAATCATCTTGAGTTTTAATTCAAAGGCATGATTAGACTGACTTGAAATGCCTTTATTAATTTAGCATAATCCTTAAATTATCTGAAGACTTCACAGGTATTTTAATGTCTATTTGACTTGAATATTTACAGGTGCTAGCACAATAAGTGACTCCTCCTCAGGCTATATGGTTGGAGAAATGGAGCAGACATCATATAATTTCTCAGGAACCCCTGCTAATGAGGTACGATTGTAAGAAAGTGTTCTGATTTTGAACATTTATCCAGAGCTTTTTACTGACCTTAAAAAGTTATATGATAGATCTGAGACAAGATGAGATTAAAGACAGTATACAACTTACGATATGTCTGTGTTAGGGACTGTAACAACATTCGTTTTGTATGGTTGTTTTCATTTTTGTACAAGAATAAAAGTTACGGAACCTCAGTTTTGTCTTGCTTATATTACTTGATAGAAATGATGGTATTTTAATGGTGACTTGGAATTAAACCAAACTATTTGTTATTTTCAGGACCATCCATCACAGCCTGGCCATCATTCTTTGAACCAGTTTAGCTCTGGCCATATTACAGAGTGGAATAATGAAAATGTCCGACATTGGTTGATAGGTATAGAAATGGAAAGATATGCATCCCTCTTTACAGAAAAATCTGTGAGTGGACCTCAACTGATTGCAATGGATTCAAATAAGTTAAAGGTATATTTTTCCTGTTTTTTTGTTGTTGTTTATGCATATATTTTATGATGTTCTTTTGTTGATTATTTAAAGTGTACATGATAAATTGAAGTAAATAAATGATGATTTCACATGCCTTTAGCTTACCAGGACATTGTGACATCTTATATTTCTCCTATACACTGGCTATTTTGTAATTTTCAGGCTCTTGGAGTCACAAATGCCAAGGATCGAGACTATTTTAAAAAGAAAGTGAAGGAACTCAAAACAGTGATGGAAAAGGAAAGAAAACAGATGGAAAAAGAAAGAAAACAAATGGAAAAAGAACAAAAGCAACGTGAAAAAGAACAAAAGAAACTTCAAGCTAAGAAGAAATGAGGGAGTCTTTTCAAATAGTTAGAGAAATAATTAACAAAATTTATATCATGTGATAAACATGCAGAACAAAAGTATGCATACATATGTAAGGTAGTGATATGCATACATCTGTATGGTAGCGATTTATATAATTTTGCACAAAGAGCACTCGGTGAATGTAAAATGTGAGAACTTCGACATGAAGGTCATCACGATTGCCTTAAAGTGTGTCTTTAAATGTGCCAACTATTGTTTATGTAAACTGTATTTTGAATAGGATGAAATCTTTGAAGAAAACACATGATATGATGTAACAGGTATGCTGCAGGAAATTGTAATGTTTTAATGTGTCAGCTTGCATATCTTTCGATCTTAAAGACACTGTATGAATGCATTTTGACACTGTTAATTGGACCAATTTTTATTTATAGTGCATCTTTTTATAGATTTATAGAAGACAAGTGTATCAAAGGACAACATTACTTAGTATTTCATTTTCAATGCTTTTTTATCTATATACTCATTGCATAAAATCAAATACAGCAGAAATTGTGTCAGACTTCATAAATGAATATCTATATTTTTGTAAGACAGTGTACATTTCCTGATGAAACCCTTTGCAAGGATTGAACAAGCTTGAATGAATGAATAAGTAACAATGTTAAGAGATACATGTAACACAATTTTACATGTTTCAGTAAAATTGCTTGTACAACTTGTATAATGCTTGTTTTGTCATTGATGGTAGGCATTTGCAAGACAGTAGAAGATCAAATAAAAAAATATAAAATTTGAAGTTCATTTAATCAATTTATGACTATAATGTATCACAATACATAATGAAAGGTTGAAAATTTATTGAAAGTCACAAAGAATATTTTATAATCAGTATCATTTTAATTGAAACATTGGTGTATTTGTTTTTGAACATAGTATGAAAGTATCTTATATGATGTAGGTATTGTGTGAACATGAATTGCAAAAGATAGGTATTTAAAGGATACATTTACTTCTGTTAGTATTCCAATGGATCAAATTTTAAAATAAGTAATTGGTATTGTTCTCTTTTATTTTACATTTACCATTTGTTTAATGTGTGCTAATATTCTGCTGGTGCTATAATTGAAAGAATTAGTTCATTTTCTTTGAGTACTGAGAAAAAGGGTGTTTTATTGAGAAGTATTATTCACTAGATGTTAATAAACATTTGTAGTGTCACAAAGTCAATTAAATGAATACAAAGATTTTCAATTACTAAATTGAAAGTATGGCATGTAATATTTTACTGACTACACCTGTCATATATCTGTAAAAAAACAGCCTACTTAAGTTTTGTTTGTAACCTCATAGGTCTTTGTAAACTTTGCAATTAGCACACAGATTTCATTTCATAGGATTCTTTCCTGTATTGATTATAAGTTAATGCTAATTTTGTAAATTTTTGCTTAAAGTAATTGCTGTGATTTGGCACTTTCCTGAAAAACATTGCTACAACTTTACAATATATCTGCGATATAAGATGATCTTACGTTTAACAATATGTCATTTAGCTGTATTTTTTATATTTCTTTGAAGGTTATGAATGACACTATATTCAAGCAAACAGTTGGCTGATTAATGAAGGTTTGTGGACGAAAGGTACAAACCATACAGAATTGTGTCAGAAAAACTGTTAAGAGAATGTTGATGCTGAGATTAATGAAATGATCTTTGGGGAAATAAGTAGCAAATATCATCAAAAAATTGAAAAGAATAGATTAGACAATGATAAACATAATTATATTTGATAAGTTGGTCTGACTGCGTGTTAGGAAAAGGTAATGAGTGAAGTTTCTGAAATGATGAAATAAGGTAGGTGTACGTACTTGCCTGTAAGTTCTTGTCACAAACTTTTTTAAGGTAATTATTTCGTTCCTTAGTGGGTCATTTGCATTTTCGATTGTACATAGTCATGTATGATACTTAAGCCTCTTCCTTTATTAGTCTGCAGTTATACATACATTTCTTTACATACATGCATAGTTCCAGTGAAGTAGATCATATATTTTCATGTGATATGCATATGATCTGTTACATAGAAAAGTAAGGATTTAGTTTACACACAAATAACTAACTAGCTACATTGAATTACTTTGTATATCATATCTAGGTCATAAGGAATATGTATCATTCCTGTCATTTGATGTATAAATGTATATTCATACTCTAAATACTCATTTTTTTGCAAATGACCCATATATGGGAAAGCTCGAAACATCGAATTGCAGTTGTGATGGTATTGAAACAGTGTGGCTAAATGTGAGGTTCTGTCAGTTAAAAGAACCTTGAAGCGATTGATGTGACAAGAAGGCATGATTAATTGAATTGGTTATGTAGTGATGCGGTTTTAGATAAACTTGTAGTCAAAATAGTCCACAACTACTTTTATGAAGGTAATGTGTGGAGAAAGATTCAGGCAGTGTTACAGTAAGTTTGTAGCACAAAAGGGTTGCCTGATAAAATACACAAGGTTCCCAGCAGGGAAATTGATGCACGTTGGTGTAAACAACTATTAAATGTGTAATGTAATACGCATACCTTGGTTGTGTTAATTCTAATGTTAGGTCTGATGTAGTTACATGTAACTGTAATGTGTACATGCTGCTATTAGAAACAATAGGAATTTACCTGAACGGAAAAAGAACTTATTTTTAGACATGATGTAATTATTTGCATTGTGTTCATTCATATTTAGGTATGATGCAATTACCTGCATTGTACAGGCACTACATTAAAGCATTATTGAAGTTTATCGTAATAAAAAAGGCAATTTTTGTGAAAAGAGAACTGTTTGCTTGAATGTTTGTTCAAGAGGTTTTATTTCTCTTATTTGTTTCTGTTGTAAAATTATATTGGTTGTGAATATCAGTAAAGATATTATTATTTATATGGTTAGTGAAAAACACTTTCTGATAATTATTAGTTTACCCACCCGTATTAATTTAACTAATAATATAAATTTACTGTTTTACAGTGATAATGCTAGAATAATGGTTCGTAATATCTGTTTTTACAACAGCTAATGGAAAAATTGATTGCTCACAATTTTTTAAGTTAAAATAATTTATAAATTGATAAAATTTGGATACAAATTTTAACATTATTCCTTTGAAGCAACCTTTATTCTGATCATGAAATATTTGTGAATGAGGTAAGGAAGTTGGATATATGAACAGTGCTACTTGCTTATAGTATGTATGCTTCAAAAGTCATTTTATTTTGGCATTTAATTTTTATCATGTTTATTTTCCTCTGTAATGAAGGAGTCTTTTCATGCACACAACAATACATCTAGGAAGAACTGAAGAATTTATGATGGAGATACTTTTGAAATAGTCATACAACAAATGCCAGTACTATTTATCGGCAATATTGTTTTTCACTTCAAAAAAGCTTTTAAAATATTGATCAATATTTGAACAAAACCAAATAAAATTGGTGTTCTGTTAATAGCAACAAGTAAATAGGGACGTAGTAACTAGTTAAGTTACGTTGCTAATCTTTATTTTACAGATACACTCTATAAGCTTTGTTAGATGTATGTATTTAGAGAGTGTAACAATTATTTTGTATTATAAAAAAGGAGTGATAAATAGTGAAATGAAGGAATTCATTAATATATAATTGATTGTTTAAAGATTTTTTTTTCTTTTATAGATTCATTAATTTTATACATTTTCATATTATACATCTTGTGTACTCAAGGAGGAAAAACTTGTACATAAAGATAGAGGAAAAGGATTAAAAAATATTGTCTCAAAATTTTATCCTTAATATTTGACCTTGAAACGTGACATTGATGTTAGATATGATAACCACTTGTGCTGCAGCTGGCTAAGTAGTGTCACATGTTGATTGCAGGATTTTAGTAAGGAAAATTATTGGGGGAAAATCTTGTCATATGCACAGGGTTGTTGAAGTATGAAGGGTTAGAGTAAATAAAACACTTAACATAAGTACTTAATTCTTTATTACAAGTACTAGATAAAAATGTGACTACATTAAGGAAGATAATTATTATTAAGAGAAACCAGTACAAGCTGTTGTATTGTTTATGCATATTTTCAGTGTATATTTTCCTCTTACATACAACTGTATCATAATAAATGTATAAAGGATTTAGGGAAATATGTGATAATAAACCTAATGTCACAGTACTTTGTGTTTATCATTTGTTTATATTTGTTTCACATTTCTATATTGAAAGTTGTATGTATTGTCCTCCATTTAGTACGAGGCAATATAAGAATCATTTTTGAAATACTTACAGACAATACTCCCTATTAAATGATGCAGTATATGTTTTTTTTAAACAGTTGTACCTTTAAAATTTCTGAGAAGATATCCTTTGTACAGACATGCCGAAAATGGTCTTTTCAGATAGACAATTTCTCTCCAACATTTCTTATGTTGAATATAAACTGCTAAGTTCAGCATACTGTAGACATATTTCTGGTTTATACATATTTAATTTTTCCTTCAACGGAAACCTGTCCATTGCGTTAAGAGTGAAAATATGACATCGAGAACAATATGGTATCAGTAAATCCAATGAATAAACATTATACAACACTTGCAATAGGGCATTGTAGACAATTATGCCAGGTCTGTGACCTTTTATGTTGTGAGGCCTAATGTTGCGGATGCCTACTCGGCTTGTGTTTAAACAATACTATTGTCCTATCGTAACACATTGCAAAAATAATAAAATGATTATATTACATATAACAGATGAAATTGATTAGTATAAAAGCGATACATGTGTCAGGTTCGCGTGCATGAATTAAATTTTGTGTCCCAGAACGGTTCATTATTTACATATTTCTGGAATTGTAATAGGCGCTCGATTCAGAAACCTCTGACATCTGCTCTACACAACTGTAGCAGAACCGGAGATGTTCCTGAAATAAGAAAATTATTGTTTTTGCAAAGACACATAAGTCTGTCGAAATACCTTATCACTGTACAAATTCAGAATGAGGAATAGTGCTGTGATAATGGTGTAAAGGAAAAACATCACTTGTCTAATTATGTGTAATGAGTATTTTGAGGCCGAACTTAACAAGGAAATTCTCAAAGATAAAATGAAAACACTACAGTGAGATATGCAAAGCTGCCTAAGATGAAAATACAATTTATTCTTAAATGTCAGTATGAGTTCATATGAGAAAGAGGGAGAAAGAAACGTTGGCCTATTAACTGCAAATTACGTATATAACTTACAATATCCTGAAAGGCGGATCTTCTTCTAGAACACACTTGACAAACTGTGTTCAGTACACTCACTTCTTTCTCAAGAGCAACCTTCTCCAGAAGTATTGACACAGCACAGAAAAGACCACTTCTTTCTGCCCCAGTTCTGCAAATATATATATACCTCAAAGCTAAAAACAAGATGTTTTCACTTTTCTTTTTAAATATTGTTGTTACTCAAAATAATCGGTTTTAGTTTGGTTTACACAAAAATGAGATAGGAAAGAGTTGTTGTTGAAAATATGAAACCATTTGTAATGAGTGAAATACAAGCCATTAAAGTAGTATATTTTTGTTTACAACGGGGACAATTTACCAAATGTACACTGAGCTTTTACAGTTATACATGAAAAGCCATGCATTTGGTTATATTTCGGGCGCTACTGAGGAAGCTGTTATCATCAGGACTTCTGAGTCTCAATTCACACAAACTTATTAACCATTGGTAAAAAAAAAAAAAAAAATAATAATACGAAAGTGCATTATTTACGTACGAGCAGTGCACTACCATGGGATGTTGTCTGTTAAGGCTTTGGTATGTCTTCTCTACATCAGTAACTAAGTTTAAGAAAGACTGAATACTTCGAGGAACACAGTCGATGCTGCTCCAGCCTTTGAACTGGTAATGGGAGACACTCACTTCCTCAGATAATGACTGTAATAAAAGGCAATTTGACATACTCATCACAGCTTAGGACTACAGTTCTGCATGCAGTGTAACGACTAGTGTTTCCAGAATACAGTAACTAATGGACACACAGTTGACAACAATATTGAAAGGCACCTTTTACATTACATTATTTAGCAGTGTACATAGTAAACTATTGTTTTCTTCAATACAATTTTGACAATTACGCCAACTGAAATTGACAGGCTGGTAAAGCAATAGCTTGATATACCGCTCCAATCCTCGATACTTTTAATTTTCGGCTGATAAAATCTTGTTTTCGGTCAATGTTTGTGCATATCAACTGGAACTGACCAAACGTTGCCACCTTGTTGACCGATGGAAGGTACTGAACAATAGACTGTAAATATATCGAAAGAAAAGCTAGTGCGACGCATAAAAATGTTTTTAGATTGTAATGATATCTACCTTATCATAAACAACTTTAGTTAATTCAATCTGTATGATTTGGCTAAAACAAGTTGCTGATATATCTAATGAAAACACTCCTTTAAAGAAGTTTAAAGAAGTTTGATTAGACAAATAAAATATTTTCAGACATTCTTAATGAGCATTAGTTAGCGAAATGAAGCGCTGTTGTTAAAGCAAGTTTATAAACAACTGTTACCATCTTTTTGTTAAACAAGTCGATGCAAAAAGTAAAAGCGATGTTTATTACGTCAATTCCGTAAACTTTCGACTGAGATATAGGATTTCGAGGACAAACAACTGTCTTTTTAAAGGGGAAAATACACCACATCCATGTTATCCATGCATGTTTGGAAAGGAGATATTGTCCAGGAAAAAAAGAATTTGAATCTTTAGTGAGATGCATGAAACATGCAACGTGTCTATCTGCCTCATAAAATTTACCTTATCCATAACATTTTCGTCATCCAAACAAACCACACAAGAACATCCTTCTTGATACAGCATGGAAGCAAAATCTTCTAGTGTACCTTGTAGAGGTGTCTGTGCCAAAATGAATTTATTACATTCTTGAAATCCCTGCAAAAAGACATTGAGAGTTTGTTGATCTATGACATAAAGTGTGATTTTTAAGGAAATTCATATATTAACCATTAAAATAAGAAGAGCTGTTAATCATATCTATACCTTATATACTTCCTTTTTATCAGACATGTGAAGAAAAATATTGTTCAGAGGGATGAAGCTGTGTGGTTTTAATCATTGGTAACCAAATATTAAATTATTTTATCTCTCTGCCTTTAGCATGGTTAGGTTTTCATTCTTTTCATCAATATTCTATATGGCTTTACAGACAGGGAGTTAACCTAACCATAAAATGTGTATGGAAGGACAAGTACTCTACTCCCATCTTCTGTAAGAAGTTTCCAGTTTGGAAACATGCCTAGGAGTGGTTTACGAGACCACTTTGCTTTAGTAACTTAAGATACGATGATTTTAAGACCATATAGAAAGTCTATTACATTACTTATTTATATTGCCTATTCAGCAATATTCTTATCTTCCCTTTCAACCATTAGTCAGCATAACGGATGATTATATTTTATATACATGCACTTATTACACATGCTTATGATACTAATTGCGACCTACATTTACATAAACGGCATTTATATAATCCTTTTCTATCAAGGCCAAACGAACTCGATGTTTGTCATCTGAAAAAAGTATACAGTTCAATAGTTTAAGTGTAGTTGTTGAAAATGTTCATCCAAACACTTGAATAACACAGGTTTTCCTTGTACTAGTTCCTTCTTCCTGGTTTTGGGCATTTTGTAAGAGGAATATTTAAATGTATTGGTGAACTGAATTTACATTTCTACTTCACAAGACTTCCCTCTTCATTGCTGAAACGTCTCATTGTACGGACAATTGACTTTAGTATCTTTTCATATATCTAATAAAACATTTGTAAACTCTTGTGTTAGTTGTTTTCTTTCACAAATACGAACAAAGAAGAGCTGAGTAAAAAAAGTATCTTGCTGATAAATGACGTCGTTGATTAATTACAAAACAAAAGTATACCAGGAGTATCAGCTCCCATTCTGTTTTCCTTCCTAGTTTTGTTCTTTGCCCCCGTTATCTTGTCTCTGTTTGCCATATGTTGTAAGCTAACAAAGGTCTAAAATGAAGATAATCTTTTCTTACTGGCTTTTTGTTAGCCTTTTTGTAATGGACAAATGTAGACGTCACTTCTTTATTCATTTGAACATAACAGCATGGTTACAGAAAGTTAGATAGTGATAATATTGCATAAACAAAACAAAACAATATTGAACATACCTGTATTTAAAGTTTATACCTGGAAAATCAGTTAGTTTGAAACATAGGTTTATTTGATTTGTGAACGAAGGTAAAAATGCTTTTAAAAAATTGTTCTTGTCCTTTAATGTCTTAAACTCATATATTTCTTCAGACATAGAATCATGTTTTTAATTTTAGTTCAAATTTTCAAGTAAAATACCTTGTGTTGAGTAGACAATCTCTCATCTGGTGTGAAATGTGTCATTTTAGAGACCGGACACAGTTCAGGAGCACAACTCAGAGCATATAGTACACAGTGATGCAGATAAACATACTGCTCCTGTAATTTTCATAATTCATATTACGATTTAAACTTAAGAAACAGAAGCTTTGCAGAAAACTTTACTTTGGCACTTACAAACTTTTAGTTAAATAACTAATACTTCGAGAAGAATAGCATTATTTAGAAATTGACGTAGTTAAAATGCTCCATTTAGGATAACGATAAACTTTTATTTGCATTACCAACTGGTGAATATGACGTACCAAATTTTGTACTAGTTGTACCCTCTGACCTCTGAGAGAGCTGACACAGCCAAAAATATCAACCGAGTGATCGTCTTTGCCTTCTTTGATAAGGATATCAAGGGCAATATAGGTGCCTGTCCTACCGATGCCAGCACTAAAGTACATCCATAGAATTAAAACAGACCTGATTGAAACATTTTTCTATCAAAGTTAACAGAAGTACATCATATAAATATGAGATGCCACATAGAGTTATAGTTCATAATGTCAGCTCGAGAAAGTGAATGTTAACCAATGCGCTTATCAATACATAATAAAAATACCAAACAGTCTATTTAATACGCACGCGAGGGCAAATTTGTTATTTCAGATGGTAAAAACGTTATATCTTAGTTTTGGAGTAAGGACTAGTTCATGACATAATTATGGAAATCTACACAGCAAAGCCACTTGAGATATAATGATAATACTTATTTCCTTTCATCAAAGAAAAAAAATTAAACTACTGAAACATATTCTCCTACTTGTTATGTCCTATACTATCTTTCGCAAATACTATTTGCTGATTTCGTATATGTTCATATCTTAATTAAATTCGATTATCATTTGAAAATAAAATAAAAAATATACAATCACCTGCAGTGGACAATCATTGGACCAGTGGTCATTGATTGTTTTTGTTCTACTTTGTCTCTGAACTCCAGTAAGGAAGCGACACTGTCGGGTACTGTCTTGTCCGGCCAAGCTGTGTACTGATATTGTGTCACTTCACGTGAAGCATTTTCCTTATTAATAGAAAAAACATCAAGTTTCTGAACGTGTTAAGAAGGTAGAACAGTAGAATACTAAGCTTTGTCAATTGACATCTCAGATAAGTTAATGTTACGTACACAGTATTTTAAAATTAGAGGAGGTTTCAAACAGTTAAGCTGTGCTAGTGTAGCATTACAGATACTGTAAGAAAATATATATTCACCATTACATGTATTTAAGTTTATCCTGAGGATAGAATACAGTTATCTTGTGGGAGTCAGAAATACGATTTTTTCAACATTACACTGTTATTCTTGTATAAAAAAAATAACAAATCTATTTCCATACTCGGGCGACTGTAAATTCCCTCATGGTAAACTCAGAAAATACTTTCTCTGACATGCATCTCACTTTGTAGTCACCATAATAACTTTCATTTCCTTGCATAGGCCAATATTGTTCACATTTCATCTTCTACAAAAACAGTAAACAAATATTGGAATCATGCTTAAATAAGAATATTATTATTATCATTATCATTATTATTATTACTACTACAATTATAACAGTGAAATTTCTTTTTGTTTTCTTTTACTTTGAGTGAAAGAAAAAAGAAATAAAATGGAAAGAAATTCTTATTTACACAAGAGCTATACTCAAAAACCTTCCACCGCCCAAACAACTTTAGAGGCATGAAAGAAAATGTGTAATTTGAACGCTTATTAGAGACTTTATCCGGTATAGTTACATATTTTTTGTATTTATAAGCCTTTTTTAAGCCTTTCTGTATGACATGTTAACGTTCTACCTATTAACAAAACAAGAAGGTGAACTGATGACCTAAAGGATACAAACTTTTGCTTCATCCAGGTTTGTCAACATCACGATTTTAAGGCATGAAAGGAAATGTGTAATTTTAACGCTTATTAGAAACTTTATCCAGTATAGTTACAGGTTTTTTTGTATAAGCCTTGTTTAAGCCTTTCTGTATGGCACTGTAAACGTTATACCTATTAACAAATAAGAAGGTGAACTGATGACCTAAATGATACAAACTTTTGCTTCATCGAGGTTTGTCAACATCACGATTTTATCAGTCTTTTCCTGCCAAATCATTTCCCAAAATGTTGCAAAATTGCTCATTGTACTCTTTGTTGGTCCTTTTAAAAAAGAAACGAAAAGTAAAGATCTAAATACATATACAAAAAATAAATCGAAGTATTCAAGCTAACATTATATATATATATTACTTGTTTAACTTTTCACATACTTATTACTAATTTCGGAGTGTGTAGAAAGTGTCTACAAAAATAAGAAATCAGCTGAAAAGATCTCGTAACATTACAAATACTTAGCGCTGTTTCCTAAAAATTGTTAACATAGCAAATCATATTTTAGTAAAAAGCTCTCTCCAAAAAAACAGATTTCATTAAACACGTATTTATTAGAAATTATACAGAAGACTTTAACATTCATGTTATTTTAATTCAGACGAAGCTATTAGATGATAGGAAAAATAATCAGTGTAAATTGGGAAGAATTAAACTAAACATGCTTAACGCATATACCGAGTGAAGCAACATAAGCCGGATACTGTTCATGTGCCTAAAAGTAAAAAAAAGATACGATCGAATACAAAAAAACAATGTGAAACAAAACAGGCTTTTAGATGTTTCTTTTATAGCGTTATAAAGAGTTTAATTTGAATGTTACATATAACATCGCTCAAACACATTTTGTAAAACTCCTATCAATGTACAACGATTACCAAATATCAAGTCTTTATAGGACTTTTATAAAAAATATATCGATTACTCAAATACTTACATGAATTAAGTTTGCATTAATGTAGTTCCCGCTTTTCAACACCACCCGTGTTGCATCGTCTACAAAAAAGAAAGCAACAGTAAACATCTCGCAATATTACTTATAATTCAGCCATTTTGAAAACAGAATGAAAAATAGAAATTTATAGATTTTGGAAACCAAATTTCTATATATTCTTCAAACAATAATGAACATGCGTAAGGTAAATAGCTGGACCAAACCTTCAACTTAATATTAGATACGATGAAAAAACTTACATGCGTAAATTCCTTTGAATCTGTTTTTTACTCGGTTGTTTGGCCTAAAAGCTTCAGTACAAGCTCGTGTCAAGCCAACAGGCAGTCTCTGGAATGGTCAAAGAATATGTATGCATGCTCGTATGTCAATTATGCATTTAAAAAATCAAACATATTATATGCTGTGTTGAGAATACACTGATTCAAAAAGACTTTAATATTTTTATTGATTTTTACTCTAACAATAGCGTGTTGACACAAATTTGCAATCTTGAAATGAAATTCAAATGTGACTTTATATCTCATTTTGTTTCTTGTTAGAATCTTGTACACAAGAATGTACTTTGTATATACTAGAACATACATATTCTAAAATTTCCGGTGCATTACTCAAAAACTAAGACTCAGTAACAGATACAAAAATACAGGAATTTTATTTGTAAATAATAGACATATGAATACAATGAAAACTACCTCAAATTCTTTCTTATAGTCACTTTTATTTTTTATGTATTCAGACAGTTTAGACACTTCGATCCTGCTTCTGAGTAAGTTTGCAGTGTTGTAGTAAGTGTCTGAGGTTGGAATATTCACTTCTGAAAGACATTTGAAAATATAACAAGAGGGCGATGGTGTCCCTGGATCGTTCAACTGAAGACTTTTGCTGCGGTTCTCCTTAGGACAAACATCAGAAACAAAATTAGTGTCTGATTTGTATTTTTAAAACCAAATTTATAAGATCTAGAGCAAACTGCGGTAAGATTAATTAACCACAAATAAAATTCCCGGATCGTGGCCAATTTTGACCAGAGGGACATAATTTTTTAACAAACTGGCTAGAAGTCTACTAGACACTGCAACATACACCATTTCTAAGTAAGATGTAGCTATATCAAAGGCATACGGTTTAAGACAAGAAGATTTGTTTTTGTTATCCCTATAAAAGCCTGTGTAAAACTAAGTGACCTCCGGCGCAGGGCTATCAATGACCCCAGGAGCATGATATGGAAAATAACCATTTTAAACTTGCCCTAAAAATCCCCAAGAATAACACTTTTTCTTACAAAATATGATGACTGAATTCAAACTATGGCTTTCAGAATATTGACAAGATTTTCCTTTGATATTGGTAGGTGAGTGTTATGACCCATATAACCCATATCTAAACTTGAAGTTTTCCTCATAGTGACCTAGCTGACACACGCTTGACATAGAAATCATGAACACAAATATTGATGACTGACTGTCAAATGTGATCTTTAGAGCGTTTTGAGTGTGAACAATGTTAATTGTTGACGACGCGCGGACAACAGGCCTTTTTCAAAAGCTCACCCTGAGCGTCGCCTAGGTGAGTTTAAATAATACGTTGAACGTAAAAAATTGGTTATACAAGAAACTTTTATCATTTTTACAATAAGCACAGGAATGAATTGCTATGAAATAGAATTTTAATGATTATCAAATTTGGTAGTTAAAATCACCAGTACCTGTAACATGCAGTTTGAGAATTTAAATCGAAAATCATCTAGAGTGTTGTTTTTCCCATCATTTGCTAAACCTCTCGATACAGAAGTTTTTATATTTAAACTTTGTACGTACCTGACTCCATTGAAACTATGCGTTCTTCTTTTATTTCTTCTAAATCTGAATCATGAACATTTAAAGCGTCTACCATTGCATCTTCAACTTCGACAGCATAAGCAAATTTATCTTTTGCTGTTTGTGGTTCTTCCATGCTGAAGTTATTTCTTGTGTTCAATTTATTTACTTGGGCATATAAACAGTCATCGTTACCGGATATTACAGGTTGAGAATTCATATTAGCTGAAGACATAATCACAGAATTATTATTCTTATGTATAGCTTAAGAAGTGTTAGTGCATCAGTAAATCATTTGGTAACTTTTTGCAAAAATATAAAAAGTTAAACATCTTTTCAAATCAACATTGTATGCCTGATTCAAAAGTATGCCAATCACTTCTGTTTAAGCAGCTTAAAAACACATAATGTAAGGAGTGTAGTAAATAAAATGTACTTTGTGTAAAAAGTTTTATAGAAAATAGTTTCAACAACTTAAAGCAAGATCAGCCATTTTTTGCTTTTTGTCAAAAAAAGTAAAAAAAATCAGCCAAGCATATTTAATTTTATGACATTTGATTCTAAGACTAGTTATTGTTTTCACGTTGAAATTACTTGTCTCGGGGTGAATAAATTAGTTAAATTATACCTTCTGCAACCATGCTGACTCCTTCTTCACGTCTATTTGCATTCTCAGTCCGACGATTTTTTGGTCTAAAATCAAAAAGACGACTATGGTAAAACTTCTGTCAGTGATGCCATCAGATCTTCTTACGGACATGAAAGTTCATAACAGAACGATGCAATGCACCTTGCAAAAGACCACCCAGAGTGGGATTCGATTTCAGGTCCTCGAAAATCAACACTAATGAGCTAAAGATTCGATTCTTAAACGTCAGATAAACTGACTAATTAATGAATTTTCTGTTATTAAGATTTTTGGTTAGTTTTTTAATGAAGACAGTCAACGTTAGTCAACAGTCAAAAAGCTTATTAACTTCAATACAGTTTTCTTTTTCAGTAAATTGTAAAACTGGTAATGTTGTTGCCATTAAAATATTCATAGATAATAAATGACAAATAAGCTAAAAGAAGTCAGTTTACCTTCTTTTTATAAAGCATACAATAAAAACTGAAACAACAATAATCAAAGCCGCTACTCCTCCAGATATTAATCCGATTACAACTACGTTCATTTTATCGTCTTGTTCCGATGTTTTCAAACTTTCCTCGGTGTAATTTCCTGTAGAGTCAGATTTCATAAACGTTGTTTCCATGTATGATTCTTTCTTTCCTTTAGACGCTAGGAAAAATAACAGATAAAAAGCATTTGTACAATTGTTAAAAAAAGAGTACAGCAAAAATACTTGGAAAAACATAATACTCCATTTTAGCAGAAAATGTTGGACATTTACAAACGGTTTATCATACGTGATTTTTTAAATATCTAATCATTCACAACATTCACCAAATTAAAAAGAATGTTGGAACATAATTAATATATTTTTCAAACAGTAATTGTAAAACTGTAAGGAAGGAACGACAATATTTCGTCAAACTTACTTTGAGCGAAGTCTTCACTGCTTTGTCTGAAGGTTACCGATGCATCACATTTTTCACCTCCAAAGCCTTCCTTGCAGCCGTTCATGCATTGTCCGTCATCTTTATTACACAGTATAGCATTATCCCGATCTGATGCACATCCAACGAAACAGGAAATGTTACAAAATCCACCCCAGAAATTATTCTCACACTCATTGAGACAGTAACCGTCATTTAACCTGCATGTTGACGCACTTCCTTTCTTACAGTGGTTAGGACATCTGTCACTGCAATCGCTTTTGAACCAACCATCAGTGCACTTCTGACAAAGGCTAGGATTGTTCTTGCTGCATTTTAAACATTCATTGTGGCATTTGTCAGCACACATATCGCCCGTCCAGCCATCAGTACAATTACCAACGCATATTCCAGAAGAGTTGCACCTAGTCGAACAACCTCTGGAACAAACCACTGTATTTGTAACACACATTTTACCATTAAAACTGTAACCAATGTCACATTCTTTACACACCTTAGAACTTCTTTGTAATTTACATATTTTACAGTGTTCCATATGACAGTTCTCCTGACAGTCATTATTACTGCATTTACGGCAAAAAAATGTACCGGCAATATCATTATGTTCAAGTAAATAGTGTCCTTCCATGCATTCGTTACACTTCGCGTAGCTTTCACAATCACTACAGTTCCAGGAACATTGTCTGCAGCCACCAGAACTGTCATTCCAATAAAATCCCCTTTTACAGCCGATATTACACGAAAGTCTTCCACATTGTCCACTTTCGCAAAGATTGCAATCATGTTCACAGTATTGACCATAATATCCATCTTTACATCGAGTGCACATTCCATTGTCTATGTGACATTCTTTACAATTCCTATTGCAATGATGTTGACATTTTTCTCCATATCTACCGGACGCGCACGATGAGCATTTATGCGAATTAACACAAGCTGTGCATGAATCTGGACATTGATAGCAATACCATTTGCTCAAATAATATGATGAATTACATTTAGTACAAGAGTAGGTCGTTCTTCCTGTACAAGAGATACAGTTATTTTGACAATCTGAAAGTAAAGGCGAAATACAGTATTTTTACTTCTTTTTAAGAATACTGTAGTTTTGAACTTGCTTTTTACGTAGTATATTTTCAGACAATTAAACTCCAGATAGATATAAATTTTGTATCATATATTTCATTTTTTTTATTTGAATGGTCTCTAGCCTGTGAATCTCAATTCTTAATGTTTATTTTTAAATCAAAATTGTACGATTTGTAACCAAACTAAAGTTATAAAGGCGATAAAGGAATTTCAAGAAGCAAAGAAACCTATTTTTTATATTGTTGTTAACCTTTTTTGCCAATGTTTCCATGAAGAACATTGTTGATAACCTGTATTGCCAATGTTTCCATGAAGTACATTGTAACAATAATAATATTTCATTGAAAACAGTTTTGGAATATATATTCGATTTCTTACCTGCCAGAATACTTCTAGTTAGGACTGCTAAAATGATAACAGTTTTTTGTGCGTATTTCATCATCTTCAAGTAAACTGCTGTCATTCAGTCCGTTTTAGTCTGAAATCAAAATACTGTTCATGACTTTCTCTGGTTAAATAACACCAACACCTTGACCATTTTAAACAAATCATAACTACTAACAAAATATTTTTATGTTTTCTAAAGATTTTGTGTGCATGAGCGTGCGTGCACATGCGTGCGTTTTGTTTGTGTGTGTGCGCGCGCACACGCACGCTCGCAATGTCTGAGGTCAAAAACATTCTTTAAAATTCAAATCTATTTCATATAGACCTTTCAAGGTTTCATGTATTATATTTGTTTAATAAAAGGATAGGAAATACATTATTAACAAGAATTTCCTATACTAAAAAAATGAGACGGTCATTCATGTCGAAGTACTGTTGTATTTAGAGTAAATATGAAAGACAACGACAGTAATTATATATTTAGAAAAACGTTTCTAATAAATGTACCAAGCAATGATATAATTGCATATGTAATAGGGTCCAATGGCGTATTATAAATTAACGTATTAGTCCCTGAGGGTCGAGTGGGTACGGGGAGAGTCCAAATCAACAGTAGACAAGTTACGGTTTCATACTTCTATTATCGTGTAGCAAGTTACTCTGAAACAATTATAACAAATACTCAATACATGGTAAGACAAGGTTAAAACAATACATTATCATGGTCAGCATTAATAAATGATCACATACAATATATAATAAATATGTTATCTAGTGGCCAACATCTAGTTACACAGAAATACTAATTACGCAGTAGTACTTCAACATGATTACTACATAAATTATATACTTTTGGTTATCACTTAAGTTTTAACATAAAATCATAACATGACACATTACACAGAACTTATCATCTAAGGGATGAGTATTGTTCATACAAAGGTCAACACACCACTCTCCTCCAAGTTTGCACACCAGTGACTGTTAGCTGTAAGGTTAAATATTAATGGTGAATAACGGAAAGAAATGTGATTTAGTGACACAAGTCTTAATGTATTCTTAAACTCATCTAGATTATAGGATCCTAGATTATAGGACTTACAATACTTAATTTAGTAGAATTTAAGATAAAAGAATTACAATAATGCAATCCTTCAATTTACAAGGTAGTGCTTACAGACAGTCAGGATGGATACATACCAAGCTAAACATCATTCTTGACCACCAAACAAAACCAAACAAAACACATCTTCTCCACAAAGAACAAAGACTAGCACTGGCTACTCAGTGCTTTCTTACACAACACCTGATATACAAATACCTGTAAATCAATCACCCTTGAGCCAACCAGGTAATACCTTAGAACACTGACCAGATAACCAATCAATTCAAAGTTAAGATAAAATCAGAATAAGATAAGACAGATTATCTCCCTTTGTAAACATGAAATTGCAACAATACTGGAGAAGTTGTCTCCCTTAGACTATACCTAAAATTAGACCCTGTTATATGCTTCCCTGGTCTGGAAAATGACGTCCCGTCATTTGTCACACAAGTCTTAGGTCACTATCTACCTAAGAGTACAAACTACATAATACTATACAAAAACTACTCTGTTTGTATGCATAATCATACAAACCTACTCTACATACTTATATGTGAAACACTACTATACTTGGTTATTTGTCTGTGATAATTGTTTGTTGAAACACTACTGCTATAGAATTACTCATGCGTACTAAGTGTAGAGGGAGCAACGAAATTGTTTCCATAATACAGAACGTCAAATTTGTGGAATGGTATATATACACCTGTTATATCCCAATATACACACTTGAAGTACCAAGCAGAATGTGATGACATTATGATACGTTTTAGAAATTTTAACTCAAGAGTTGGTAAGGAAACAAGACTTCTTTTATGTGATGAATTTATATTGCAATAATGTGGAAATAAGTATGGAGGCTATTTGTTGCCAAACTTCCAGTCATGCAAGCTTGTTAATTCAGATTTCAGTTTTACTAAGCACATTCGTTAAAATCTAAATGCATATCCGAAAGATGCATACCGTACTAGTAATTTCATTTTGAATATCTCAGTTTTACACATACCATCCTTACTTCTAACAAGTAAGCTGGTAATACGCGATAAAGTTTTATTTACATTTAAGTTCATGATTGAATTCAGGACATGTACAAATGTAGACAGTATAAAGTACACCATACAACGCGGTATTTCACGTAGATAACTACATCAGTTATGTTCTCAGATTGACAACAGCACACTTGACTTTTACATTTACACACGATTAACATTTGTAAATAATTTTGCAACTTCCGTATATATTTAGTTTCTACTTACTTACAATTAATATTTGGGGACCCTTAATTTATTAAGGTAACTGAATGATAACAATTTCACGGGCACGATGTTCTGTATGGAAAGTTGCCTTCAGAACCATGAAATACACTATCCGTTACGGAAATAAGCCGCCTAGATTTGGGAGGGTACCTTCAAGTATATCCCACTTAAAAGAATGACTAGATATAGGTAATTCAGTAACATTTTAATGAGTTTTCAGAAACATATTTCATAAAATCCAATATAGAGTACTTATCTTAAAATGAATATGCCAAGTTTTTATTTCTGCGAATTTTCATAGATATATCGGTTTAAACAAGAAAAAGAAACAATAAAGTTCTAAATTATTACAAGGGAGGTAATAAAAAGAATCATATCAGTAGAGTAATTTAATAACTGAAACGAATGAGAATACAAAATGTTTTTAAGACTAGGAAATGTCACAGTAGTCATAAGAACTATTTCAAATGAATTATTACGATGATCTCCTTACCATAGAAATAAAAACTGCACCTTTATGTTAAAACGGCGCTTTCGGGAAGTGGGCGCGGAGCTGATCCATATAAGGCTTTCAATGAGTTTAACGGGAAATCGAATCATACTAGTCTGACAATCTAAAGTTGCACGCGTAATGAAACAAAACGTTTGAAAATACATCTTTTGGCAGTTACATGAACAATCAGTATTCTGCATGCTCCAATGTTAGGATGAACACTTGATATCTCAACTCGAATATTACAAGTTACTGTTTTGTAGACAAACAAAATGTATCTCGTTAAAATGGAGGAGTAAAATGTTTAATCTGCAAACTCATTCCATGACTGCATCACTGGAATTTACATAGAAAGAAATACAATTGCATTATTTCAGAAAACAAACTGTACAACTCGGATCAACAATGCTGTTTTTTGCAACGAATAGCCTCCACTGAGATGAGGACAAATTGTCGGATAATACACTTATGAAAATCTTCTTACTAGATAAAAATGTACCATAAGAGAGATACAACTGTAAACACTTTAAACAAATACAGCAGCATGATAATAAGTGTTTTGCACGTGTAAAGTAATAACCATTTAATTGTATATAGCATAGCGGGTAGTGACTTTGAGTGTACAAACTAACTACCAGCGATAGTAAAACTACAATTGTATTCATTATATTTAAAAACCAAACTTCGGCAAAAATATAAACACAAACAGGCAGATGATATTTCTGAAATTCTAAGACCATTATTTTCTTACAGGACATAATCATCCACCTAATAATTTTTTAAGTTCTTGTTTTACTCATTTATAGGACTGAAAAATCATACTTGTTACGCAATCATTTACAGAAAATTTCAACAACCAAAAGAAAAATAGAAAATGAAAAATATTGAAGCACTTGGGTGATCTAAGTTAAAACAAAAACTTGAACACTGTGGATCTTCCGAATTAATTGAATGTAAAAATAAAACATTTTTTCCGGCTTATGAAAAGAAAAGTATTTGCTTCTTATTGTGTTAAAACGAAATTAAAACAAATAGTAATCTATCCTTTCAGCGAAAGTTGGACTATTTAGCCCTAGATGTTAAAATTTAGTACAATACGGCTAGAATACAGCAAACGCAAACAAATGTGAGAGAAACAGAAATAATATAAAAGGAATAAGTTAATCATATAAAGTAACAATTTAGAAAAAAAGAATAAAACCTATAGACGATACTATGAAAAGCTGCAAATGACGAAACATGGTGACCAAAGCCAATTGTGGAAAATGATTAGTAGCTTAAATAAATTTGATAAGGATAAACAAAATCCTTATGATGTATATGCTTACTATAAACAATTAAACAAGTTAACGAATAACTATATATAGACAAAACTCAATACATGAAACAAAAGAGAGGATAACAGGATAAGAGATAACAAAAACATTTAAATCAGGAAATGTTTTAAACATATTATTACATTACTTTATTTCAAATCAAATCATTTCAAGAAATATTTGTACCATATCTAAAGCAAAGAAAACCAAAGATAATAATTAATAAACAGCGAGCACCAGTCATCGACGTGAAAACTTGAGGATAATTATAGGAAGTAGCTCACACATTTATCTTTATTTATTTATTTGAGTCTCGTCCATGTAATACAAATAATAATAACATGGTCATTCTTTAAGAATTATAAGAGACTATTTTCATATCTCTGCAGTATATGCTAAACTATACATTTAAGAATATTTACATGATAAGAAACAAAGTACGTCTGTTAATCATCACTTATCATTGCTAATAAAATTTGTTTCAAATGGTTATTGCAAGAACATAACTATAGAACGTTGCACAAATATGTACAATAATTTTTTTCATATCTCCATCACTCATATTGGCAGTGAATAGATTGACAGAATAAACTTACCATGGTTTAAAATATTCTACTGGATTAATATAATAAAATATTAACATGAATATTTAAAAGAAGTTATAACTATAAAACACAGTGAAGCAGTTTGTTTTAAATATGACATCTCCAAAAGAGAAGACAAACATAATGTCCAGATATAGTCTACCCTACTCTGTTCATATCTTTATTGTACAATTTATTATTTCTAAGCCTAAGTATTTCAAAACAGGTTTTTGCTAAAACTCTTATCTAAGTGCAGACCGGCCAAGACGAAAGCAGCTCCGTAATGTACATGTTACAGTACCGTCTTGTCAAAGTAGGTGATACAAGATATTCAGTATGTACTGGACTTAAATAATTGAAATAATTTATTTTTTTACCGAAACCTGTATGTCTAATCACTTAGAACTAACGGCATCAACACTCTCCTCTCTTATTGCTAACAAAATTACTCGAACGGCATGAGATATACACGCTTTATTACTTTAATTCTAATGAATTATTTAAACATATTCTTGTCACTGCTTGACCAAAGACAAAATGTTTACCACGGTTAGCTGATATACAAAAGGAACTTCACACAGAGTATAAGGTTAAATACACATTTATGACTTTATTTTAATAAAATTTACCCATTCAGTTAGGACGCTCCATAAGCACAATAGCTAATGATAGATACATAAAGTTTTATATGTTATGAGTATAATTAGTTGATTATTAAAGATAATACTGCGTGTCGCTGTCTTAGGCTAGTTACCTAACAACATGTACAATCAATCATATATCATATAATGTAATTGTATTGTATACAAAAGTTATTTTTAAACAAAACTTAAAAACCAACACTCCCAGATGTTGATGCATGATCTGAGTTTGAATACACGTAATTATTTCTTAAAACTATTCTGTCTCGAAACCTTTATTATTCTAAATAGGCATTAAGAAATCAAGAGCCAGACACTAATACTAGTTTTTCTCTCACATCCGATATAAAACTGAAACCGGATTGTTGCGTCGAAAAGGAATATATATATAATTTCGGTCTTATTACTGTACACATTGTACAAATCATTTACACATTGAACAAATCATTCTATCTACTAGAATGTTGCAACATGACACGAAAAGTCAAGAAAACACAAAAATGTAAAATGCATGAAATAAAATCGAATACTGCTTGCTCTGCAAGCATTGGTAATTTTAAAAAAGACGAAACTTGGTTAAATGAAGAAAATGTGACTACAGACAATACGTCCTCAAAACGAAGAACATAACAAAAGAAAAAAATATTCCAAAGAAGAGCTAGAAATTTGATATTAAAGAAAAATCCCAAATACCCAAAATTTTCAATTATGACATTGATGAAGCTTTTGTAAGACAATAACATCGACACGGATAATTTATTTGATAACTGATTTATCGAGGTTATTAAAAAGCAATTGAAAATCCAACACGTTTAGGAAAAAATTACTAATAAACAGTTGCAGGTTCAGTTATTGAAATAAAAT
Organism: Cyclina sinensis; assembly: GCA_012932295.1. NCBI lineage: Eukaryota > Metazoa > Mollusca > Bivalvia > Venerida > Veneridae > Cyclina > Cyclina sinensis. The sequence goes on along the minus strand of JAAONU010000009.1, from coordinate 26,210,465 downwards.
TGGATTTACTGATTTTGATCGATCAATTGACTAAGCTACCCATATAAACTGTACAAAACTTTTGCCTGTAGTGCAAAGCAATAAAACAACATATCATTGTAACATCTAGGCTCAATGCAGTCTAACTGATATAATTAAAGAAGCTTTGCAACAATCGTGTAATTATTATTAATATAATATAACTTATTTTTTTATTATTTATGTTGTTGTTGCTTTTCTTGATAGCACACTATTTTATATGGGTTTTCACTTTAAACATTCCTACTAAAATCATTTCATTTCAAAAGGTTATTAATTTCATAAAATATGCTGCGAAGAATGACAATTAAAAGAACAAAGAAAACAACTCGATAAAGAATCTAAGTGATAAATTACTTACTGTCTATTGTTTCCTTTTTAGTGAAGCATGTGTTTGTGAAAAAAAGTAAAGTAAACTTATTTAATTCACTGTGTGTTCAACTTCTACTTAAATCCAGAAGGGAAAGGCAGCTGTTATGTAAATATATGTATTCTTCTTTAAGTATCTTTTAAAGGTCGTTTTCCGTTGCAAACAGAACGATGACGTAATACTTCCTTGTTCGCAAATATAATTATCGAAGGACATTAATTACAGGAGGGCCAAAATGGCCCTATATCACTCACCTGATCATCAAATGAAACATTCTGTCAAAGTTTCATCATGATTGGATAGACAATCTGACCTCTAATTTGAAATGTTTTTTCTTAAGAATGTGACCTGGAGACCTTACATTTGACTTTACATGACCAATATCATAAAGAAGCCTCGACATCATTAGGTTTAACATTCTGACAAAATTTTATGACGACTGAATAGAAAAAGCGACCTCCAGAGTGTTTATAATAAATGGTTTTCCTATGGTTTGACCTGATGACCAAGATCTTGACTGACATAACCCATATGGTTTTGTTATTGACCCAACATGACTTATATGCAAAAAGTCATTGAAACCATTACGCATAACTTTCTGACAAATGATTTGATGGAAAATGTGAAATCTCGAGTGTTCAAAACATACAAACAAGTTCCAGAAGACAATAAGTCAAACACACTGACGAAGATCCATGATGATTGGATGGGAAATGGGTGGTATCTAGAGTGTTCACAAAGTTTTTCTATGATTTGATCTAAAGACCTAGTTTTTAATCCAACAGGACTAATATACAAAAAAGTCCTAGAAGTATTTAAGGACGTGTGTGTTTATTTGTTTTCATTAATTAGTTTACAGGAATAATAAGTATAGACGACAAGCATATTGTGAATGTTGTTCATCACTGTCTTGTGTTTCATGTTATTACAAATAATGGCATATAGGGTTTCAACATGTTTTTCACCTATTATTGTACTTGTATTCGGAAGGGGATTTTTGGAGGATTTCTATTTTCATATGCGTCCTAAATTTAATAAGTTCCATCAGTTCAAACCTATGTCGTAATTCATTTATTCATTCATTCATTCATTCAAATTTTGATCATACAAATATTACTGCGCTGAAATAGCACAAAACTAGATTTCAACAAGTCACATGCACTCTTTTATCTATGGTAGCAAAACCTTAAAATATTGCTACAGCCAGGTTTTTTTAATATTTTTTTTTTAAATTTTAACACAAAGTGATGCGCATACATACGTGTTTGACTTTAAACCAACATAGCTGAAGACTAGGGCTTGATAAAAAAAAATTATTAAATCAATGAGCGCAAGTGACGACATTTAAAAAAAATGAAAATAGAAATTGGCATTCTATTCATAGTATGAATATAAAGACATGTATATCACTTAAATATATAACTTGTTATTTAACTTTTCATTCTTAAAATGATTGGAAATAGTATCGCAACCGTATATATACTAACGGAAAAATATAACTGTGCATACTTCAAGGTATAGAATTTTTTTTAATATTAGGAATAGTAACATAAAACTTTGCAAATTAGCCAATCAACGTTTTATTTCTAACAATCAATACAAACACTTCATCATGTAAAACAATTTTTACAGTAACAAGGCGCAGAAGTTGACAGGTATGAAATCTGATTTCACAAGGTCAGTATCGTGTGTGGCCTCCATTGGCGTTCAAGCAAGCACGGCAGCGACGAGGCATAGAGGCAACTAAGTTGGCGATAACTGCCTGTGGAATGGTGTTCCAGATGTTGACCAATGTCTGCGCTAGTTGGTCCAGCGTGAGAGGTTGGTTACGTCTTTGACGGAGACGTCTCTTCATCTCATCCCAAACGTGCTCAATTGGTGAAAGATCTGGTGAAACAGCGGGCCAGGGTAAGACACTCACGTTTTGCTGAGCCAGAAACCCGGTAACTACACGTGCTACATGTGGCCGAGCGTTGTCTTGTTGAAACGTCATGTTACGCCCTTGACGTTGAAGAAATGGCAGCACGTGGGGTATGACAATCTCATCTCTGTAACGAACACCCGTTAAATTGCCACGGACAATTACAAGCTGGGTCCTGCCTTGAGATGAGATACCTCCCCAAACCATTATCGACCCACCACCACCAAAACGTTGACGTTGAAAAACACAGGGATCCAAGTAACGTTCTCCGCGACGCCTGTATACACGAACTCGTCCGTCCGAACTTTCTAAGTGAAACCGCGACTCGTCAGTAAACAGAACATTATTCCAATATGCTCTTGGAAGCCTTAGATACTGTCTGCACCACTGACGTCGACGTTGTCGATGACGTAAGAGAAGAGTAGGACGTATCGCAGGACGTCGTGGAGTAATGCTGTGCTCTCTTAATCGGTTTCTAACAGTTCGTCCACTGATAGGTCTCAAGCCAGGAATTGTTCGTGCTGTTAATGTGGCCGGTTGAAATCGATTCCGTAGGTGTGTAAGCCGGATATAATTGTCTTGACGGATTGACGTCACACGTGGACGCCCTGGACGTGGTAGATCACGGACGTTGCCACGTTGCTGAAATCGTCGCCAAAGTGCTGATATGGTGTTTCGGTGAACACCAAAACGCTGCGCAACCGCATTTTGAGCAATGCCTGCTTGGAGCATACCGACGGCACGTAGGCGATCATTTTCTGAGATGCGTGGCATTGTCTTCAAAGACTTAAAATCCAAATGAAGGTGTTTTTTCTGAACTGCTGGGTAGCTTACTATAATTTGACGGTTAAAATAACTCGAAACAGCATGTACGAGGATGTTAACATAAAGAAACACGTAAAAAGCGCGACCGTTACGGGCTATAAATTTTGCACGTGCAACTCGCGAAAAGCAGTATTATTGAAACAAGATTACCTTGTGAATTACACAAAAGAAATCTGCTAAAATAATTTTATACCTAATAAAAGATATTAAGTATTTTAGTGTGCACAGTTATATTTTTCCATCAGTATATTTAATTCTATAAAGTTGGTGAAAAAAGCATCCAATGGGTTATGCCCAATAATAGATTGTTTATGTGATCACCTCTTTATGTAATATTTTTTGCGATATTGACAGTTAGTTCTTGCTTTAATGTTTCTGTCATGTAAGTAAATATTGGCAGAGTGTAAACAATCGTATTAAGTAGTTTTGTTACAGTATATAACATTATGTCTTTACAAGCACAGGATATAATGAATACAGCATTAAATATAATCTTTGAGAACTAAATTACTATCATCTAATTTTAGAAAATAATTAAGTATTGTAAATAAAGCTAAAAAAGAAAACAACATACCAAGTCTAAATCTTACAAGACTTAAATTTCCACTGTACATCATATTCAATTATCAGTGCTATACATTGAGCACGGAAAAGAACCAGATATTTCATTTGAACGGGAAGCTTTCTGTATCCGGCAATATCACCCAACTACCTCTTCTTATGGCGTCTGTTATATGGGCTATCGTACCGGAGATAAATAAGCTCACATAGATAGAGTAATACACAGGTATTGTAGCAACACTCACATCGCCTGTTGGCATCAAAGGCATTTTCAGAATTCAAGGAGATTATTAGTGTGCTTTTGAACGTGCAGTAAATAATTGTTAACTACATTGCTGTGGTTATTAAAGATTAAGCAAAATTACACATCAATTTCAATCAATTTATTTGTTAAATTTAAACATATCATTTATCTAAAAACATAAAAAGATATTTTTGACAGTCTTGCTAGTAAACATTAATAGAAATCTAATGATTGCAGGGTCGCAAAAAATGGTCGCAGATAGGATAGGAGAGCCGCAGAATAAGGAAGTCCAAGCATCGTCGGCTCAAGTCGCTCTGCTGCATATTAATTGTCATTAGACGCTGTGTCGCAGTTAGAAAACTCGCCTCTATACTGGGTGGTGATGCCCTAAGGGGCACAATCCAAAAACACATCTGGTTTCTTGAGAGCGACAGTTCCAAAAGAGAAGAAATTATTTTATAGAAATAAGAATCATATTGAAATAAATCTTTGCTAACGTCGGTTATGTAACGAGGTTATATAAAGTTATGATTATGGACCATTTTGTTGGTTTACAAATTAACTCATTATGACATAAATTTATGACATTAATATGGTGTACACTTCTCTTGAATAGAAACAAATAAAATGTAAATATATTTTTATTCGCCATACAACATATTGAATACAACATATTTTGTACATTCTTCTGAAAGCAGTGTGTATTGCTTTGAGTATCAATTTTGAATATATTCAATTGTTCTCGTCTTGATTGTTGGTTTCTCTGTCAGGGTTTCTATCTCTGAAAAGAGACCAAAAGTTTTTAAATTTTACAAAAATGGTTTCAGGTATTCCGACTGATGAAAACTTGTTTCAATCAAATTAAAATATTAATATGTTCGCTACACGTAGATTCTTCTATATGAACGAAAAGATTAGAATATTTATGTAACAGGCAATGGTAATATTTGTAATACATAGTATAACGTTAACTAATGAACGTGACTTTGAAAAAAAAGTATTCTATTAAGATAGAAGTACCTACACTATAATATTCTGGATGACATAATCATTGATTTATTTACATATTGTTTTGTTTCTCTTCAATGAAAACTAAATTGCATGAATATTTTAAGTGAAATTTAGTCGATGTATATGATTTCAAATTTAGAAGGATGACTCTCTTTATTGTAGTTAAAGATGTTTACCACTGTAAACTTTATCTGTATTTCTGTCAACACGAAGACTTTCGTAGCTGTTTTCACCAATTCTTGTCATCTGTGTGTGTTGTGTGTCATTAGCGGAAACGTTGTTTTACTAGGTCATTTCTGTTGTCTCTTGGCTCTTTTTATCTGTTCGGGCTTTCTTTAAGACGAATCTATAATACAAATTGACTCGCCTACATGCATTTCTTGCGAAAAGAAAGTGTGACATCATTTAAAAAAAATTCTGAAATAAAAGTTTGTAAAACATTCAAGGCGACAGAGTTGTTTTATACAAAATGACTAACGAAGAAACACTGAATTTTTTATTATGACTACGATAAGGGTCACTTCAATAAGATAAAAAAAAACAAGTAATGACGCAAGTATAATTATCATATAATGTGCCCTTTTCGATTGACCAAAACACGAAATTCCCTAGATGAGATACAAGTGCAAAATGTATTTACAGGTAATCGTTTTACAATACCTTCTTCTTATACAATATACCGAGACAATGAGAGCAGTTATGACAACTGAAGACCCTAGTCCTGATATATACGCTGTAAAGAAACTTATATTTTGGACATGTTTCTCTTCAAACTGGCATTTCTTCGATATTCCAAGCTGTGCTGATGTTGTACTTGTTGGGAATATCGTTTCCAACCGTTTTGAATCCGTGCTATAACTTCCAGCATCTTCTGTAAAGAAAAACATATATAAAAATGTCAATCTAGGTAAAAAGAATATATTTTTTGCGTTTTTTTATCGTTATAATGTTGAACGTAACATTTTGACCATATGATAAATATGCATTGTTTTCCCTGTTTTATATAAGAAACGTAAGACTTCATCTCACAAAATCAAATTTAAATCATTTGTTTGTTAACCCTTGTTTTAGTGAAATTTCAGTTGCGCCCTTTTTCCCAGTCAGTAGCTTTACTTTAGAAATCAGACTTTGGTCTTTGGTATAGACATATGCCTAATATTTGCTTTTATAAGGAAATAAATGCAGTGTATGAACAATCTCCTGAAAATGAGTGTTTTCAAAAATAATATAATTTCCAAATAATTGACCATAATATCTATTTATATACATCGAGTGTAGATTCCATTATTTATGTGACAGCCTTCACAATTCTTATTGCAATAATGTTGACATTTTTCTCCCTATCTACCAGACTGGCATGACTAGAATTGTACAAATACACACAAGCTGTGCATGAATCTGGGCATTTATGGCAATACCCGTTCTTCAAATTATGTGATGAAAAACAGTTCGAACAATACTTGGTCCTACTTTCTGCTGACGAGGTAGTTTTTTGAGGCAACTTGAAAGTAAAGGAGAAATATTCCTATGTTTACCTTATCTTGAGAGTATCATAGCTTTTGAACTAAGTATTTATTTTTTTCAATTGTAAAGAAGAAAGAAATATTTTTCATCAAACCCACTTTGAGCAAAGTCTTCACTGCTTTGTCTGATGGTTACAAATGCGTCACATTTGTCACCTGAAAAGCCTTCCTTGCAGCCGTTCATGCATTCTCCGTCAACTCTATTGCACAATGTAGCATTATCTCGATCTGATACACATCCAACGGAACAAGAAAAATTACAGAATCCTCCCCAGAAATTGTTCTTGCACTCATTGAGACAGTAGCCGTCTTTTAACCTACATGTAAACGCACTTCCGTTCTTACAGTGGTTTGGACATCTGTCACTGCAATCGCTTTTGTACCAACCATCAACACACTTCTGACAAATTCTAGGATTGTTCTTACTGCATTTTAAACATTGATTTAGGCAAGGGTCTTCACACTTGTCACCCGTCCAGCCATCATTACATTTACCAAGGCATACTCCAGAAAGGTCGCACCTTGACGGGCATCCTGTGGAACAATTATTCGTCTTTACAACACACATGTTTCCATCAAAACTGTAACCAATGTCACATTCTTTACACACTCTAAAACTACTTTGTAATTTACAGACTTTACAGTGTTCCATATCACATTTCACCTGACAGCCATTATTATTGCAATTACGGCAAAGTAGTGTCCCTCCATGCAATAATTACACTTCGCGTAGCTTTCGCAATCACTACAATTCCAGGAACATGTTTTGCAGCCACCAGAACTGTCATTCCTATAAAATCCCTGTATACAGCCGATTGTGCACGAAAGCTGTCCACATTGTCCACCTTCGCAGAGATTGCAATTATGTTCACAGTATTGACCATAATATCCATATTTACATCGGTTGCATATTCCACTGTCTATGTGACATACTTCACAAGTCGGATTGCAATGATGCTGACATTTTTCTCCATATCTACCGGAGTGGCACGATGAGCATTTATACGAATTAACACAAGCTGTGCATGAATCTGGACACTGATAGCAATCACCATTGATCAAATAATGTGAAGAATTACATTTAGTACAAGAATAGGTTGTTCTTCCTGTACATGAGATACAGTTTTCTTGACAGTCTGAAAGCAAAGGAGAAATATTCGATTTTCACTTCATCTTGTGAATATTTTAACTTTTGAACTTTATATGAAGTAAATTTTAAGAAATTGAATTCCAGATAGATATAAATTTTGCATCTATTTTTTTAATGATAGTCCTAGCCTGTGAAAGTTTATAAACAGAAAAACAAAGGAAAAATCAATTTAACATGTTTATTTTTAAATCGAAATTGTACGATTTGTGACCAAACTAAAGTCATTAATAAAGGCAATAAATGAATTTCAAGAAGCAAAGCAAACTAATCTTTCATTAAATAAAGTTTTTGAATATATGTACGATTCTTACCGGCAAGAATACTTCTAGTTAGGACTGCTAAAATGAGAACTGTTTTTTGTGTGTATTTCATCGTCTTCAAGTAAACTGCTGTCTTTCAGTCTGTTTTAGTCTGAAATCAAAATACTGTTCATGACTTCTCCGGATAAATAACACCAACACCATTTAAAGAAACCATAAGCAGTACCATACCAATAATAATAATAATAATAATAATAATAAATGAATAAATAAATAAATAAATAAAACATCTTGTTAAACATTTATTTTTCAGAATATGAACACATACAATTACGACATATACACGCAATAAAATAATTTTGTTTAGAAAAGGACCAGAAAGAACGACAGGTCTTATGCAATTCTTCTCCTTACATAGTGAACAAATATTTCGTGCTTAGCTATTAACAAAAGTTCATCTGAGAAAGACATAAACGGTTTTCTCAAAAAAAAAGAGAAAATATAAAAGACACTGGCTGCAAGTACTGTGATGTAAAAAAAAAACTATTCAGTAAAAAGAGGAGGCTATATAAATTTATCTCGTTATGGTATTAGAGGTTATATCTATTTATTAAACCTTTAAACCTTGCTATGTGTCTGCTGAAAATATAAACACAGTGTAGAATATGTCTTAAAATGAAATAATGAAAAAGGGAATAATCAGAGACAACGTTCTGTGTCTAATGTCTGTTCCATCACATTTTGAAACACCAACTTCGACCCGAACCGAGAAAACCTGACGGTTTTTTGCGAAACGAATACCTGTTTTGTGCTTTAGAAAAAAGTTCCCCTCTAAACTTTCGACTGTGCATGTGTGTGTGTGTGTGTGTGTGTGTGTGTGTCTCAGTTTCCTCGTTTTCTTTTGAAGGAGATTTTCATTTTCTCTAAGGAAAAATTCGCTGTTGTTTACATTCACGTCATTGACCTTAACTTTTTAATTTAAGAGTTTTTTCCGGGAAAGCCCTGGTGATTTCCAATAAAATAGAAAGGGCTGTATCAAAACTTTAATTACAAGTTTATTTATAATTCTGAATGATTGTTTACCTTTCCAACGTAAATCTTTTTTGAAAGAACATATTAGCTATCTAATATTTTCTCATTTATTTATCATTTCTTTGTTAATGATCACAACACATGATGACGTATGAGGAATGAGTACATGATGAAGTATTAGGCAAACACGTAGCAGGTGCGGGAGACGTCAAGCGCTGCTACCCCTTTAGTGAATAAAAAGAAAACTACTGTAAATGTTTCTGAAGCACAATTTTCTTGAAGTAATTTTTCAGATCTGAAGTTTTTGTTTTTATATAAAAAGTGTAATAATTGGTAAACAAAAATTCAGTTGACAAAAACAACACGCGTGATAAGTGAATTATTAGTAGGAAATAACATTTAAAAAAAAGAAAGAAAGAAAGTAGGCCTTTCGAGACAAAATATTGCAAGGCCAGTAAGGTATAACAAGTTGTCTGAACGTAATGAAATTAGATTTTTAAAAGTTTTAAATCACCCATACATGTACAAGGACATGCATGTCTTGTTTTTTTTCTCAAACATGGCATTTTGGCGGAAAAAGTAAAAGCACCACGAACATTGCCGAAAATAATCTGTACGTGGTGCTATCTTTAATTTCGTTTTGTGTAATTTTCCTTCGTAGTAATAAACAAAAATATTTTCCAAAAGATATTCAGCGCTGATGGGATATTGCAAAGTGAATTCAATAGTTTCAAGAGTCGTAGAAATTTATAAGTCTAACGTCTGTTCGCAAATGAAATTATCGTTCGAAAGTATTTCTCATTTTGATTTACACTGCAATTTAATCTCTTTAAACGCAGATATTTGAGGTTTTTAAAAACACTGTTATTCATAAAAACAATTTTCCAACTGGAATCTATTATTTAACAGGCCGTCCGTTATATTATCAAGTGTTGATCCATCTTCAAGGGAATGTTTCACATTCAAAAAGTTATATGTTACGTTATTGTCCTCATCTAAAGCTTATGACATCGAATATCAGACTTCCTTTCAATTTTCTTACTTTTCTTTTTCATATGTATTTTGTTTTTGGAATATAAGCATGATGTGTACTTAAGCCTTCTGTCATTAGCGCCTTTATGCATTTACGACTGTTTATGTCAGAAATTCAAGTGGTATGTTAAATTCTACAAAATTAACGCTGAAAAAAAAGACATGCAGCTGCTTAAAAAAGACCATTGCGTTCATTTTTTTTTCAAATACAGTTAAAACAAAACCGCAAACGCAGTATTATGCTGGGAAATCAATTACAAGGAAATATTATTTTTTGTTATTTATTCGAAGTTATTCGCTAGTCGATACTTTTGTTTTTCTATTTCGACATACGTACACAAATGTTAATCTAATTATGATTATAAAAGTTAGATTATTCTTTTCTTCATGACTCAAATAACGATGTAAAATGTAATAGAGGTATTAAACAGAACTTATACTTCTTTTCCTGCCAGGAGTGGATAAGCGGCCCAGTGGTAACGCGCTGGACTGGTAACCCAGGGGTCGCGAGATCGACCTCTCCTCTTCTGATATTAGATTTTGTCTTTCGTATAAGATGTTAAACCGAGGTCCCGTGTATCAGTGCTGTACACTGAGGATGAAAAAAAAAAAACAGAAAAAAACAAAAAAGAAAAAAAACAAGAGTATTCTGAAATGAGATGCTTTTTGTATCTTGATCTATCCCCCACAACTTAAAATAACTCATCTCTGCATGGGCGTCGGTCATATGAGCAATCTTTACCAACGATGGAGATTTGCCTTCCAGCTAGGTCTTTTTAAAGCGAAGTGGTACAGTGCCGCTTAGTAATCGAGAGTACCTGAGTTCAAACCCAGCTAAGGGCTCGTGACTTTTTTCTGGGATGTATATCACCCTTAGAAAGTCCCACAGACATTCATTGCTCCAAGAATTTGAGGACAAATTCTAAAAGTAAGAGAATGTGTGTAGATTTTCAGGGTTACAAAAATCTACTGTTTTTATTTTTTGTTTTATCTTTCTACATAAAAAGGACAAAGTCGCGGTAAAATCTTTTGATGTTCTTTTATATAATACTCCAGCAGCCACATGTTGTTGAACTTCAGAATCAAAGGTTATAACATTTTGGTAAATTAGAAAAAAAACGACGAGCGTCGATAATTTTGAGGAACCCCTGACATTGGGGGCGCCAGTTTGCAATAACGACGTCAAGTCAATTGCATTACGCTCTATGAGAAACAATACAAAATTCCATTTTTGACAAAATTTTGAGATAAAATGAGAAACTGAAAAAGGTCTTAAAACATAACTGAATAGGAATGAAAGATATCCTTTTAGCGAACATACGTGGAATACAATGACAGCAGTGAGATTTCAAAATTAGGTGGACAGACTTTAGTGGATATGTGTGTACATATGAGAAAATGTAATATTTTAACGGTCAGAAAGTTCATGGTTGAAGTGTTGGAGGTTTTGAAGTAGCGTCATAGAGAGGATATTCCGAGAAACAGTTATAGCTATTTTCCATTTCACCACTGACGCATAAAGGAGCTTGTGAGATATTTTTAAGGAAAATGATAAGCAAGGGCGCTACATTTAGTGCGTAATCTAGGACGTAATACTTGCAGTTTCCTTTCGCCATAATACTAATATTTTGGTGTCTGTATGAGTAGTGCAATTTTCTTTAATTAACACAATCACTCAGCCATATGAATTATGATCTCTGTCTTTTCGCTCTTATTTCGAAAAGGAGAACAGTTTCAAGTAATCATTTACGATACCCTGGCCAAGCCAATTCACAGAAAAGGCAAGAATGTGAAAATATCGAAGGTTTGACTAGAAAAATAAGAAGTATTACCTTTATATTAGCTGAGAATGAAATATTTATTTATGGAAACAGAGCTGTCTTTCAATTTAAGTTGAGAAATATTAGCCTGTCATTTATAAGTATATTCATTTTTTTAAAGACATATATCAATTACAAACAGGAAGATCAGGGTACGAACACATTATTACAGCAAAGCAATGTAATCACTTAGTACAGAGTGCTCGCGATAGCCTAAATGAAATCATATACCACGTGGTATGGCCACCTTGTTAGTATGACATAACTAGTTTAATTGTTTTCTATGTAATTATGTTTGTATAGATCAGTTACGACAAGTGATCATTCATAGTACTTGAAAATGAAACTATAAAATCTAAGCACACAAGGCCTTAAAACGCTTATAAATCCGATGCACACATAATAGTCGGAAATACGTAAGCTTCTGCTGTCTAAGAGAAAGTTAATACTTGCAGTTGTTATCATTATTTTCCAGTGCATAAACATCTAATTCATTACAGGAAAGTACACAATATAGTTAACGCAATTAACATAGAACATTAAATTATGACAGTTCGAATAACAATAGCTATTTACATGTACTAAGTATTAACTTGTTTCGTTGATTTTACATAGTTTCAAGACTCTGTGATCGATCGAATACTGTGTTAGCCGATTTCCATCACAAAGCCCTGTGTCATAAAATTATATTTCAAATTCCAAAGTTAACAATCTTAAAACAAATTGCTAAGTATTGCATGGGTTTGTCCAGATGTAAAAAAAAGGATAAAAATCAAGCTCTTCCAACCTTTATTCTAAAACTATTTTAAACTTATAAGAAAATAAAGTAAGTGTCATTTTTTCGATATAATCTAAGTCAATCATTAATGTGAAACACTTGTAATAAGAAAAAAAGTATATTCATGAGAGAAGACGAATATGGTAGCAATTAAAATGAGCAGAATACGTGCCTTTAGGACTGATACAACCTAAGATAACCTTTCTACGAATGCAAAAAAGCGAATGGTTATTCGTTGGATATAGAAATGAAATTATATAAATAATGTAGAGATAAATAGTTTTATCGCTAATTAACTAAATTTTAATAGCGTTCATTTCAAAGTGAAAAAAAAAAACGTCTTCATATCAAATAAAAAATAGAGTAAAAAATTCCAAATCAGTGTATAAAATGAAAGAATATGACATTCCTAACAGTTGCATTAATTTGATAATGCAGTTGTTTCTAACTTATAACATTATACATTCTATGCATATGCAAGATAATATACCTTTTCTAGCAGTTTGTAGTAAATAACCTTCATGAGTATTTTCCGATTAATTCATTTGGAGAAATACTGGGAATATCTATTTCAAATCAGTGTTAGGATTATATATGGTTCAGCATTTCCAAAATTGGTATGGAGCATTATTGAATAATTCAATTATGGTTTGCAGTTAAATGATGAAGTGGAACTTTAAAAAAAAATGAATTGGACTATTATATCAGAAATAGACGTGCTGACAAAGGAACTATCAAACAGACAACATTTAATATTTACCAGTATATCAGAGTATCCGTGTTGACAAACGTCGATCTCGTAAGTGTAACTTTTGAAATTTACATTATTTTTGTTATGTAACATGGAGTATAGAAATATATGTTAGATGCTCAGGACAAGAGTAATAAGCAAAGATTTCAATATAAGATTTTGGATAAAGGTTTTGGATAAAGAATACAGCTTAAACACTTTTAACACGTACACTTCCCCAAAATGGTTATTCTTTCCCGACACATTTGTTGGCTGAAAAAAAATCGTGTATCTATTATCTATTACTATTATCTGTTACTACTACGTGGTTTAAAAGATTTATTTATACAAGAAATTGTGAAACATTCTCGTAATGTTTATATTGTATAGCTTTATTACAAGTGAAAACAACTAAAATATAACTACAAAATATACTTTTTTTTTACTTTTGACCTAGAGTTATTCTATATTTTGTTTGTATAACCTTTCAATGTCTTGACTTAAAACCTTCAGGCTAGTAGCTGGAGTGGAGGAAAAGTGAGGAGGAAAATAAACCAAAACCCTCCCATGGTTCTGAGATTTTTTAATGAAACTTAAGACTTCTGCTTTATTTAGCTTCCACATAATATTTACATCAGTTATATTGTATTGAAACGAAAAATTAGAATACCTGAACCTCAGGCAATAAAACGAAGTCTCCCCAAATAAAGCTGTAACACACTCTATATTTAAGTTACAATTCTGCATTTTATCTCAGAGTTAACAAAGAGGTTTACCAACGCTGACGAGACGGTCACACTTTTAGTTACACTTTTTTCTTCGAAAAGTTGAGGTAAATACACGAATACATGTACAAGAACAAAGATGACAAAAACTATATGGAGAAAATACTGAATTAAATATATATATATAACTTAATACTAAATGTCATTCTTATTCCCACCAAACCATAATGTCTCATCAACCACTAAATAATGAGGCATTGCCCCCTCCACCACGCTTGTTTGGAGCATACTTTTGGAGCTTCCAACGCTGACTGCTCTGTTGCACCATTATCTCTTGTAAAATCTACCTGAAATAATAAAATATTGTGTCTTAAGAAAACATTCTACACTCATTTGCATGAATTTCATAGACTTGTGAAATTCAGTTATTTCAGGGGGACATAATTTCAAGGACTTTCTAGTTTCTTAAAGAAGTGCATACTCAGTAAAATCATAGTGTAACCATTTTTTAAGAGATAACCTAGTAAATAACTATACATATAGATTAACTTCTAGTTTCAAAGTGAATACTTGTTTCTGTAACAACCCTTAATGCTAGTCAGTCCAAAAGTCTTGTGCAAAGTTTTTTGTCCAAACATGATTCAAATCTATAGTAAATAACAAAGTTAATTGTTTTGCATGTGGGAAATATATAGACATTTGGATATTTCAAATATCGTCTGAGACTTAATTCTTTACCTATTAAAAGTCCATAACCACTGGTGGATTTGAAAGCTATCTTCCTTTTCCTCCTTTCATATTAATCCCGGAAATAAGTTCAGTTTGTCATCAATCTGTATGTAGAATGAAAAAAACAAATGTATGTATTTTAATGTTCTCTAATTAAATATACTATTTTCTTTTGATGGCTTCATTACTAACCAAAGGAAAGTTGTAACAAAACCTTAAACTAGAAAGTGAACATTGATGCTTGCTTAAAGAAAACAAAGATCCAGTTTCATTTTCATTCCACGATGTGCAATTTCAGCACACTACACAATTCTTTTTGTTTCAGAGATTTTCAAGAAATTCAAGTTCCACTAACCAAAATTAAGATTTTTTAAAAGCTAATATGATGAACCTAGTCCTCAAATATAATCTAATGCTGAACTAAATATTTCCCTTTTCATTATCTTTTTCACATCGTCTTTTATGCTTTACACCCCAAATCATCGATAATATCTGGATGTATAAGAAAAATACAACAATTATATGTTATGCTGAGTATTCCTATATGCTAAAGAAATGTCATGAAGATGTTTAGATTTTTATTTTCATTTTTCATAGAATCACAGTAATTAACTGTTATATTTGCCGGATTTAAATTTTCATATGTAAACAGAAAACTTGGTAGAAACAATTTTAGACGTTGGCACTTCGATTTCGAGTCCAGGCTGTAAAAATCTTTCATTGTTTGGTCCTGAACAATAAGCTTTGCCTGTCTTCTATCACGCCACCTCTTCTCTGTTTCAGGGTGGTCACATCTTTCGTTATCTCTACAAGGAGAAACAATACCTGTTTCTGAAATTCTGAAATATGTCAATTCATGTTTTTCTAACTTTGACCTACTGCTAGTGACAAACTTTTTGGTAATATACTAATTTCATCTTAGCCTAGAGAATGGAGACAATTATTTTAACAAAGACCGGATAAAAAAGATGGTCTCTAGAGTGTTAACAAATGTTGACAACAAGCAACAACTGACGTCGAGTAGCAATCAAAAAAGTTCATCACGTCCGTCTCAGGTGAGCAATAGAAATGCCTACTAGATTTGTATCGGCATTTTTCGGAGTATTCAACCATATTTAAGTCAAATAACAATAGTCAATTTAACTACTCAGACACACTTTTACTGGGCATACTTAACCTGGTTTACCAGTGGATTAGTAATGCGTAAGTTCAGGAAAGGTGTGCATACAATTGACATACCCTTCCCATCTTGTGCAATACAAGTCCCGGGATCGCAAGACCTTATTAGCTACCAACCATGTATAATACCAGCCTCTGTAACCCTAACCCTGTTGGCCACATGTTGGTACAAAACAAGTCATTGATCGCAATGCAAAGATGGCCACCCATTTGTACAATACAAGCCTATGGACTGCAACGCAAGGTTGACCACCCGTCTCTTACAATACACGCACCAGGATCGAAACACAAGGTTGACCACCCATCTTGTACATTACAAGCACCTGAAGCACACACAAGGTTGGCCACTGATCTCCTGTAGCTCTGGAATCACAAAGCAAAATAGGCCAACAATCTTGTACATTACAAGCTCCGGGATTGCAACGCAAGGTTGGCCACCCATCTCGTACAATACAAGCCCCGAGATTAAAACACAAGGTTGGCCATTCTGGGATTGCAACCAGATTGGCCATCCATCTCGTACAATACTTCTTCCACCCAAACATTGTGTTGCCATTTACCCGCAGGCCTCGCAGTGGCTCCTTTTACCCCTGACCAAATCAATTACTTTCAGGGAAAACTCTACTGTAAATTTCCTTAATGCAAAGACCTTGTAATATTGAAGTTTTCTTTTAAAAACAGAATTCCATTCACTTGATTGCACAGCTATTAAGGTTTCACCGTCCTGCCAAGGATTTCAAAACGAGAAGGCATTTGTCCCATCAATCGTAAAATAATAGGGGACAATTTCCAAAACTAATGAGATAATTTTTAATACACGTATATTAATGATTTTGTTCTGTTATAATGCATATACGAAGTACTTTTGAAGTTAAGAACTCTTTATTACTTAAGACCAGTCAAATTTTTCTTTCCCAAAAATGTTTATATCAATGTACTTTCTTTCACAGCACTACATGCCTCATGCAATATGTATTAGGTTCCAAAACGATTTAATATAAAAGAGCATATTTCATATACATATAAAACTGAATATTGATAAAGGATAATGAATATCATTTATCATACACAAAAATATAAGTTTTAACTGATTATGTGCTTGATATTATGCATTAAATTCAAAACCCGCAATAGTTTTTGACGACAAATTTTATGCACTACCACTATTGAAAAAAAGATCAAATTAATTTTGGAAACTGGTCTGCAGTTTTCATGATGAATAGCAATTGTCAATTTGTTATTGGCATCACTGCTCAGTGTACTTGTATTAGTTCCTGGTTCATATGTTATATTCAAATTATAGAAAAGAACACAGGACGGATAAATTTTTTTCAACATAATGGTTATACAGGGGTTCAAGATTCAACCAAGTAATTGACAATTACACTCTCGGAAAAATGGCACAACATCCGACAGCTATAAGTTTAATCCAATATAATACTGATTTTTAAATGCTTTGTTTTGTCATTAATTACTCTAAAACAAATCAAAACATGCTAACGTAATAGTAGCATATAACATTTTGTAAGGAGGCGCATGAAGGGCAGGTGCATCAAGTCCGACGTTCGATATACAAAATTCCTTTATGGGCAGTATAGCTGTGTCACTGAAAATTAATCCTGCAATAAATTATCCATGTAGACCTATAAAAAAACAACAACAACAACAATGTACCAATGTGTGTTATGGGCAGGTAGAGATTGCATGAACTATCCTTTCACTTGTTAGATTTATTCTTTTGATTCAGAGTATAATAAATTATACCATATAATACAATTAGGCCAGTTAAAAGGTTGTTTAAGAAAGACCTTTTCTTAAAAGTTTAACCGCAATGCTGCTATGTAACGACAACACTTTTCCAACCCTATCGGGTTCACATTATTGGCCACGAAATTACACTTAAAATAAAAGAAACATCAACCACAAATTATGCTGCGACATATTTTTATATTTATTTAGAGAAAAAGTCTGACATACCTGATGAAACTGCAATATGTGAAGTAACTGTGCTAATAATTTATTGGTCTTCGTCTCTTGCACGGTTTTGTTTCCCCTTACAATATGCGCATGCGCAGCTCCTGTGGAGCTGGCATTTTTGTTTTTGAAAGTGAATATTTGTTCTTTCTTCAATGATTACACAACAAGCGTAATAAAAATGCGTTTTGTTAATACACGATTTTAAAACAAGTCAGTAGCATCAGGTTACAAATAAATAATTTTATTCGAATTTCGCGCCTCAAATATACGAAAAGGCGGATAACATTACTGCGCCACGTAGTGGCCTTTGTTTCACCTTCATTGAGAAGTAATCTTTGGAGAACACAAACAAAATGCAATTTAGTCGCACTAGTTGGATTTAAATTATCGTAAAAACTTTGCTTTTTTAGCATGTTAGATAGTTGCAACCATTATCCAGCGTTGTGTCAACGTCTTTTCACGGTACCTTATGGACGCCAGTCTTTTAACGTAGATTAGACGTTTGATTCTCATAGGCGACGTCGAGACGAAAATACAACATTGAAAAAACGTTGTATAAATATCGGGTGTTTGCTGGGCATGTATCAAACAATCAAACAGCGGTTTACTGCCCATGTGAACTGAACCTATTGCCATCTACTTGATGTGGTCATCAAGTATGCAAGTACGTTTCCTGCAGACCTGAAGATAAAGGGTTTTAGTCTATTATCTTTAACATCCAGTTTACGATGTCAATTTTGCCACATGACTGTGTTGTATGTTCGTACATGTACGCGTTCTCACATTGTTATAGATTTCACTATTTCTCACATATATGAAATGAAGCTTTATTTGTCGGTTCTTTTCAATATAGAATAAAACAAAACTAATATAACATTGTTCTTATATCACAAAACATGTTACAAACCGAGATTATAATATATATCTTGACTCGTAATAAGCTGACAAGATCATTTGGACTCGCTTATTGACTCGTCCATTGTGTCTTCTCCGACTTTATAATCTGTATTTTGTACCAATCAAAGTTAAACAACCTAACAGTTTTTTAGCTGGTTAAATAATAGATATTTACGTTAGAAGCAAAGTTGTAACACACATAATTTCAAATAGATAAATGTGCAAAATGTTAAAGATCAAATAAAATTAAAAAAAAAAAAAAACACGACAAAGCAAAACCCAAAGTCACTGGTTTTGAAAAAAATATCATAAAGTTATATTTAAATGACAGTCTACAGTGACATTTTTCTACGTATTATTTTATTTTTGGTACATCATAGACACGTTCTTTGAAACTGTAATTTAAACTTTGTTCAAGAATGTCTATGTTAGCTTAAATTACCTATAATACTTTGTTTTGTATCCACGTTTTTATATGAATAAAATGAATGAAGTTTTGGTGACTTGTTTATTCTAATCAATTCAGATGAAACAACAAGAAAACCAAGTGGTTCTGGGTCGCTCACCTGAAATAGGTCTAGCTAGTGTCAGTTAACAGAAACTAGGAAATGACACACCATAAACTTCTCTAAGCTTTAAGTATTTAACATTCTGGCAAGAAGCTTTTTAGCTGTTTTCTATATATCTTTATGTAAAACCAAGTGACCACTGGGACGAAGCAAGTTTTGACCCAGGAGCCATGATTGGTATCAGTTTGGCAGAGGCCTACGATACAGTGCAACACAGCAAGTACCTAAACACGAGTCATTATTGCTCTTGGCAAGAAAATTGCTAAAGATTTTTCCAGTATATATTTCCTTTGTCAAATAAGTGACCGAAGTGGGGCCAAAATGACCCTATTGAAATGATTTGTTAGATTTTTGTAGGAGTCCACTAGATGATACAACTAACAAAATATTTAGTCTCATATTTTATCTCTTGTGGTTTCATCATAATCAAAGATTTTCAAAACATTTTTAACAGTATAACACTATGTAAGGCACTGGGGCGGCGCCAGTTTGCATCAAGGGGTAACGATTTGAGTAAATTTTGTTAGAGGTCCATTAGAAAATAGTTCACATCAAATATTTCAATTCTAAGCATTATTGTTTTTGAAAAGAAGATTGTTTCAGTTTTCCTATGTATGTCTATCTAAAATCATGGGGTAGGGCCAATTCTGTTCCGAGCGCCATGATTATAACAATTTTGGTAAAGGTCCAATAAACATTGCAACAAAACAAATAATTAAGCTCATGGTATTGTTGCTTCTGAATGAATATTTTTTTCTTATATAACTCTATGTAAAATCAAGTGACCTCTAAGGCCATGATTTATATGATTTTGGTAAAAGTTCACTACAAACAAAATATCAAAGTTCTAGGCCTTATGGTTTCAGAAAAGAGGATTTTTTTTAAAACTTCCATTATAACTCTTTGTAAAATCAGGCACCCTGGGGCGGGGCCAGTGTTGATCCAGGGCCATGACTTGTACCGACTTGGTAGAGGACCACTAGACAATGGTACACACAAAATTTCTAAACTCAAGAGGCATTATTGTTTCTGACAAGGAGATTTTTTAAATTTTTTTTCATATACAAGTCTATGTAAAATCAAATGATCCCTGGAGTGGGGCAAATTCTGACCCAAAATCCATGATTTGCATTATTTTCGTAGAAATTAACTGGATGATGCTACAAACCAAATATCCAAGTCTTAGGTCTCAAGGCGTCAGATAAAAAGATTTTAGAAGTTTTTTTTCTATTTTCTTTTAATCACCATGGCAAGCTAGAGTTCTGCATGGAATTCCATTTTTATCTAATTATGGAAGGTGACCATACAATGAGCATTTCTGAATGGTTAAATTGTAACTTACCAAGTGGTATAGAATCAGATGATGTTTGGAATCAATTGTGGACGACACAAGGACGGCTGGAAAGACGCCAGACAAAAGAACATCCTTAAAGCTACACCTGACTGAAGGTGAGCTGAAAATTCAAAAACTATTTGACGATGATGTCTCTTGTACAGATGAACTAGGGACGCTAAAAATCAATTATTAAAAATGAACCCTGTTATTCTGACCGTTTATTTAAATCCCCACTGTGTTGTTCTTAAAGTTCAATTTCCAAAAGACTTAGCGAAAAATCTTGTTTCTAAAGTAAAAAAGGCAATATAACTCATTTAATTTGTGAGAAAGAAATATGTCCCGGACAATAACTCTAAAATGTGATAGAGAGATATGTGCATCGTACCAACTACTATGTCTGTAAAGTTTCAGTTCTGTATCTTCAGGGTTTTCAAGATACTGATATTTTGAAAGTGACGGTATAATAAAAACAAAGAAATGAAACACGATTAGACATCATGAAAAGGACTTTTATGCTTATAAAACTCGTCATCGTCTTTATTCACGACCCTCTCCTCCCAAACAGTACTTTCAGTGCTTTGATCTTACCATGTGATCGATTAGCACCTGTCAGCAAATTAATGTTTGCAAACAAAGAAACTGCAATTAATGAAAGAAATGCACTTCGAAATTGGCAGACTTTAAGTTGTTATAGAAGACGAGGCCTTTGATTTTAACATTTGAGACGGCCTATCTTAATGTAGCTAAAAATGGAAAGTATTACCTTAATTTACGAGTAAATCGTGTTCCTAAAATAAATTCCTGTTACATATTTCTATTCACTATTTTATCAACAATTCAGCCAGCAAAAACGATTTATCCAACATTTTAACATAAATTCGCTGTTTAAAAAAAAATCAAGCACAAACTGACAACTAATTTTAAACTGCGTATGAGATATTTTATCAGCTGCTGAGTGAGTGTATACATGTATCACTTGCTACACAGCATTAAGGTAGATTCATAAGACACCACATGTGGACCAGTACTACATTCAGATAGAGAATGTTAGGGACCATCTCAAATGAATGTAAATGGGAGGAGGCATTTATAAACATATTTGAAGAGATTTGGATTTAATATTGGTGACAATGTATAGATCCTTTAGCTATTAAAAGTCGGTATAGATTGTTTAAGCATTGAAAATGAGAAAGAGCGGATACGTGGTTTAGTGGTTACGCGCTGGACTGGTAATCATGCGGTCGCCAATTAGATCCCCCGCTCCTCAACTTACATTACTAATTGTATTTCAGAGTAAACGTTAAACCGTGGTCTTGTGGATCAGTGCTAAACATTGAGCATGGGAAAGAACCGGGCTGTATCTTAAATGGGATTGTTTCTGTATCGTGCACTATTCCCTCAACTTCAAGTACTTAACTCTGCATAGGGTGTCAGTCCTATGGGCAACCGGTACCGATAAGAAATAAACTCAAATATATAGATAGATGAGAATTAGAAAGTCTTGACACATTGAGTAACTTTGAGTATTAATACCTGAGATGATTGTAAACTTGTCATAATCGACTGTAACTTATCACATAGCAATCAGAAATAACTCTTCAATATACAAAAAATAGAAAAAGTGCGTAGAACTTTAATGTTTCTCATTATCAAAAGAAGCCTAAGCTTGGCAACGAAATGACATACTGTAAACGGAAGATATTCATTTCCTCAAAATAAAACTATTTCTGAATTATTAGTGACAATAAAATGTCGTACTTTCTGTTAAACTGGTTGAACGGAAAAGAAAAGATACAGCATGCAAGCAGAACTGTGAAGATATTTTGCTCTGGCCATATTAGAGAGTGAAATAATGAAAATGTCCAACGTTGGTTGATAGATATAGAAATAAAAGAAACACGCTCCCCTCTTTACAGAAAAATCTGTGATCTGTGATCAACTGAGTGCAGTGGATTCAAATAAGCTAAAGTTATATTTTTACTGGTTTGATTTGATCAAAATTTGTTTGTCCACATTTTGTGTAGAAATGTGATTTTGAAATACCTTTCAGCCTTATGCATGTATCACATAAATTTTTTTTGTTTGTAATGTAAAGTTTACGTGATACGAGTAAATAACAGAGGATTTCAGGTGTCTGTAGCCTAGCAGGAACTTACTTTTCACTGGTTTTTGCGTGTATTTCGGGCTTTTTGTGTCACAAAATCCAAGATTCAATATTTTAAAAAGAAAGTAAAGGAACTCAAAACAGTGATAGAAAAGGAAAGAAAATAGATGAAAAAGGAAGAAACAAAGGACAAAAAGAGCAAAAGCAATGTGAAGAAACTTCAAGCCAAGAAGAAATGAGGGAAACTTTTTTTTATTAGTTAAAGAAACAATTAACAAAATTTATTACGTGTGATGATCAAGGACAGATTGTTGATATATGCAGACATTATGGTATCGATTTATATATGCATAAATCTGTATGGTAGTGGTTCACATAGATTTGCACAAAGAGCACTGGTGAAAGACAAATGTGAGAACTTCTGAATGGAGGCCAACAAGAATGCCTTAAAATGTGTCTTTAAATGTGCCAGC
The DNA here is from genome assembly GCA_012932295.1 of Cyclina sinensis. Lineage (NCBI taxonomy): Eukaryota > Metazoa > Mollusca > Bivalvia > Venerida > Veneridae > Cyclina > Cyclina sinensis. Next base: position 26,187,201 of record JAAONU010000009.1, on the reverse strand, counting down.
AATTGTTTATGTAAAGTTTCTCTGGAACAGGAAGAAAATGTGAAGAAAATACCACAGGATCTTCTGTAACAGATACGCTGCAGGAAATTATAACATTTTAAGGTGTTAGGTTGCATCAATTTCGATCTTAAGGACACTGTATTAATGCACTTCACGCTGTTAATCGAACCAGTTTTTATTTCTAGTGCACTGTTTATAGAATTATCAAAGGACAACAGAACTTAATATTTCATTTCCACTGCTTTGATTATCGGAATACTTATTGCATAAAATCAAATACAGCAGAATTTGTGTCAAACTTCATAAAAGCATATCTGCATTTTGTAAGACAATGTACATTTCCTGATGAAAAACTTTTAAAGGATTGATCAAGCTTGAATTAATGAATAAGTAACAATAGTAAGAGTTACATGTTACACAATATTACATGAGTCAGTTAAATTTTTGTACAAGTTGTATAGTGTTTGTTTTGTCAGTGATGTTAGGCATATGCAAGTCAGAAGAAGATCAAATAAAAACATAAAATTTGAAGTTCATTTAATCAATTTATGACTATATAATAATGTAAGACAATTATGAAAGTTTGAAAATTTATTGAAAGTCACAAAGAATATTTTATAATTAGTATCATTCTAATTGAATAATTGGTGTTATTTTTTCAACATAGTATGAAAGTATCTTATCATAAATTCCTATGTAAAATGAAGATTTTGTATTGCAAAAAAATGATGTAAGTATTGTGTGAACATGGTTTGCAAAAGGATACATTTACTTCTGTTAGTATTCCAGTAGATAAAATTTTAATAAAGTAATTGGGTATTGTTCTTCTTTATTTACATTTACCACTTTTTATATGTGCTAATATTCTGCTGGTGCTATAACTGAAAGAATTAGTTCATTTTCTTTGAGTACTGAGAAAAAAACGTGTTTTCTTGTTTTCCCTAGATGTTAATAAACTTTCTGTAGTGTCACAAAGTCAATTTAATGAATACAAAGAGTTTCGTTTACTAAATTGAAAGTATGGCATGTAGGATTTTACTGACTACAGCTGTCAGTTATCTGTCAAAGAAACAGCCTACTTCAGTTTTGTTTGTAACCTCATAGGTCTTTGTAAACTTTGCAGTTAGCACACAGATTTCATTTCATGGGATTCTTTCCTGTAGTGATTATAAGTTAATGCTGATTTTGTAAATTTTTGCTTAAAGTAATTGCTGTGATTTAACACTTTCCTGAAAAATATTGCTAAAGATATGTCATTTAGCTGTATTTTTTATCTTTCTTTGAAGGTTTATGAATGACGCTATATTCAAGCAAACAGTTGGCTGATTAATAAAGGTTTGTGGACAAAAGGTAGAAACCATACAGAATTGTGTCAGGAAAACTGTTCAATGAATGTTTATGTTAAGATTAATGAAATGATCCTTGGGGGAATTAGTAGCAAATATCATCAAAAAATTGAACAGAATAGACTAGACAATGATAAACATATATTTGATAAGTTGGTCTGACTGCGTGTTAGGAAAATGTAATGAGTGAAGTTTCTGAAATGATGAAATAAGGTAGGTGTACGTACTTGCCTGTAATTTGCATTTTCGATTGTACATAGTCTTGTATGAGACTTAAGCCTCTTCCTTTATTAGTCTGCAGTTATACATACATTTCTTTAAATACATGCATAGTTGCAGTGAAGTAGATCATACATTTTCATGTGATATTGCTTATGTTCTGTTACATAGAAAAGTAAGGATTTAGTTTACACACGAATAACTAACTAGCTACATTGAATTACTTTGTATATCATATCTAGTTCGTAAGGAATATGTATCTATCTTGTCATTAGATGTATAAATGTATATTCATACTCTAAATACTCATTTTTTTTGCAAATGACCCATATATGGGAAAGATCGAAACATCGAATTGAAGTTGCGATGGTATTATTGAAACAGTGTGGCCAAGTGTGAGGTTCTGTCTTTTAAACGAATCTTGAAGCGATTGGTGTGACAAGAAGGCATAATTAATTTAATTGGTTATGTAGTGATGCGGTTTTAGATCAACTTGTAGGCAAAATAATCCACAACTACTTTTATGATAGTAATCTGTGGAGATAGATTCAGGCAGTGTTACAGTAAGTTTGTAGCACAAAAGGATTGCCTGATAAAATACACAAGGTTCCCAGCAGGGTAGTTGATGCACGTTGGTGTAAACAACTATTAAAAGTGTAATATAATATGCATACCTTGGTTGTGTTAATTCTAATGTTAGGTCTGATGTAGTTACATGTAACTGTAATGTGTACATGCTGCTATTAGAAACAATAAGAATTTACCTGAACAGAAAAGAGCTTATTTTAGACATGATATAATTATTTGCATTGTGTTCATTCATATTTAGGTATGATGCAATTACCTGTATTTTACTTGTACTACATTAAGCATTATTGAAGTTTATCGTAAAATAAAAGGGCAACTTTTGTGAAAAGAGAACTGTTTGCTTGAATGTTTGTTCAAGAGGTTTTATTTTTCTTATTTTTTGTTGTAAAATTATATTGGTTGTGAATATCAGTAAAGATATTATTATTTATATGGTTAGTGAAAGACACTGTCAGATTATTATTAGTTTACCCACCCATATTAATTTAACTAATAATATAAATTTACTGTTTTACAGTGATAATGCTAGAATAATGGTTCGTAATATCTGTTTTTACAACAGCTAATGGAAAAATTGATTGCTCACAATTTTTCAAGTTAAAATAATTTATAAATTGATAAAATTTGGATACAAATTTTAACATTATTCCTTTGAAGCAACCTTTATTCTGATCATGAAATATTTGTGAATGAGATAAGGAAGTTGGATATATGAAACAGTGCTTATAGTATGTATGCTTCAAAAGTCATTTTATGTTGGCATTTAATTTTTATCATGTTTATTTTCCTCTGTAATGAAGGAGTCTTTTCATGCACAAAACAATACATCTAGGAAGAACTGAAGAATTTATGATGGATATACTTATGAAATAGTCATACAACAAATGCCAGTACTATTTATCGGCAATATTGTTTTTCACTTCAAAAAAGCTTTTAAAATATTGATCAATATTTGAACAAAACCAAATAAAATTGGTGTTCTGTTTATAGCAACAAGTAAATAGGGACGTAGTAACTAGTTAAGTTACGTTGCCAACCTTTTTTTTAGAGATACACTCTATAAGCTTTGTTAGATGTATGTATTTAGAGAGTGTAACAATTATTTTGTATTATAAAAAAAGGAATGATAAATAGTGAAATGAAGAAATTCATTAATATATAATTGATTGTTTAAAGATATCTTTTTTCTTTTATAGATTCATTAATTTTATATATTTTCATACTATAAATGTTGTGTACTCAAGGAGGAAAAACTTTTACATAAAGATAGAGGAGAAGGTTTAAAAATATTGTCTCAAAATTTTATCCTAAATATTTGACCCTGAAACGTGACATTGATGTTAGATATGACAACCACTTGTACTGCAGCTGGCTAAGTAGTGTCACATGGTCGTTGCAGGATTTTAGTAAGGAAAATTATTGGGGAAAAATCTTGTCATATGCACAGGGTTGTTGAAGTATGAAGGGTTAGAGTAAATAAAACACTTAACATAAATGCTTAATTCTTTATTACAAGTACTAGATAAAAATGTGGCTACAATAAGGAAGATAATTATTATTTAGTGAAACCAGTAAAAGCTATTGTATTGTTTATGCATATTTTCAGTGTATATTTTCCTCTTATATACAACTGTATCATAATAAATGTATAAAGGATTTAGGGAAATATGTGATAATAAACCTAATGTCACAGTACTTAGTGTTTATCATTTGTTTATATTTATTTCACATTTTTTCATAATGAAAGCTGCATGTTGTATGTATTGTCCTCCATTTAGTGCGAGGCAATATAAGAGAATCATTTTTGAAATCCTTACAGACAATTCTCCCCATTAAATGATACAGTATATGTTTTCTTTAAACAGATAGTTGCACCTCCAAAATTTCTGAGAAGATAACCTTTGTACAGACATGCCGAATATAGTCTTTTCAGATAGAAAATTTCTATCCAACTTCTTCGCTTTTTTCCATTTCTTATGTTGAATATAAACTGCTAAGTTCACCATACTGTAGACATATTTCTGGTTTATATATATTTAATTTTTCCTTCAACGGAAACATGTCCATTGCTTTAGGAGTAAAAATATGACATCGATGAATAATATGGTATCTGTAAATCCAATGAATAAACATTATACAACACTTGCAATAGGGAATTGTAGACAATTATGCCAGGTCTGTGACCTTTATGTTGTAAGACGAACAGTGTTGCCGATGCCTACTTGATTGGCTTCTGTTAAAACAATATTATTATTTTGGTTCCCTTTTTTCCCTCGTAACACGTTGCAAAAATGATGAAATGATTGTATTACATATAACAGATGAAACAGATTAGTATTTAAGCGATACATGTGTCAGGTTCGCGTGCATGAATTAAATTTTGTGTCTCAGACAAACATGTCAGAACGGTTCATTATTTACATATTTCTAGAATTGTAATAGGTGCTCGAGTCAGAAACCTCTGACATCTGCTCTACACAACTGTAGCAGAACCGAAGATGTTCCTGAAATAAGAAAAATAATGTTTTTACAAAGACAAATAAGTCTGTCGAAATACGTTATCACTGCACCAATTCAGAACGAGGAATATTGCTGTGGTAATGGTCTAAAGGAAAAACATCACTTGTCTTATTATGTTTAATGGGTATTTTGTGGCCGAACAAGGGAATTCTCAAAGATAAAATGAAAACACTACAATGAGATATGCAAAACTGCATGAGATGAAAATACAATTGAGTCTTTCTGGTCAGTATGAGTTCATATGAGAAAGAAGGAGAAAGATACTTTGACATAATAACTGCAAATTACGTATATAACTTACAATATCTTGAAAGGCGGACCTTCTTCTAGAACACACTTGACAAACTGTGTTCAGTACACTCACTTCTTTCTCAACAGCAACCTTCTCCATTAGTATTGACACAGCACAGAACAGAGCATTTCTTTCTGCCCCAGTTCTGCAAATATATATTTATCTCAAAGCTAAATACAAAATGTTTCACTTTTCTTTTTAAATATTGTGTTACTCAAAATCGGTTTTAGGTTGGTTTACACAAAATTGAGATAGGAAAGAGTTGTTGAAAATATGAAACCATTTGTAATGAGTGAAATACAAGCCATTAAAGTAGTATATTTTTGTTTACAACGTGGACAATTTACCAAATATACACTGAGCTTTTACAGTTATACATGAAAAGCCATGCCTCTGGTTATATTTCGGGTGCTACTGAGGAAGCTGTAATCATCAGGGGTTCCGAGCCTCAATTCACACGAACTTATTAACCATTTAAAAAAAAAACAACAAACGTTTTGAATACGAAAGTGAATTATTTACGTACGAGCAGTGCACTACAATGGGATGTTTACTGTTAAGGCTTTGGTATGTCTTTTCTACATCAGTAACTAAGTTCAAGAAAGACTGAATACTTCGAGGAACACAGTCGATGCTACTCCAGCCTTTGAACTGGTAATGGGAGACACTCACTTCATCGGATAATGACTGAAATAAACAAAAGCAATTCGACATACTCAAGTACTACAGTTCTGCATGCAGTGTATTGGCAAGTGCTTCTAAAATAGATCAACTAATGGACACCCAGCTGACAACCGGTATTTGAAAGGCGCCTTTTACATAACATTATTTAGCATTGTACACAGTAAACGTCTTTTTAATATAATTTTGACAATTGCGCCCATTGAAAATGTTAGACTGGTAAAGCAATAACTTAATATACCACTCCAATCCTCGATACGTTTAATTTTCGGCTGATAAAATCTTGTTTTCGGTCAATGTCCGTGCATATCACCTGGAACTGACCAAACGTTGCCACCTTGTTGACCAATGGAAGGTACTGAACAATAGACTGTAAATATAACAAGAGAAAAGCTGGTGTGATGCGTGAAGATAAAAAAATGTTTTTAGATTAAAAAGATGTCTTCTTTATCATGTAATAACTTTAGTTAATTCAATCTGAGTGATCTGGTTTAAAAAAAGTTGCTGATATATCTTATAAATAACACCCCTTTAAAGAGGTTTAAAAGAAAGTTGATTTAACAATAATATTTGCAAACATTTTAAATGAACATTAATTGTTCACAACAAAGCGAAATGAAGCGGTGTTGTTAAAGCAAGTTTATAAACATGTGTATCAATCTTTTTGTTAAACAAGTCGACGCAAAAAGTAAAGGCAATGTTTATTACCTCAATTCCTTACATTTTCGACTGAGATATAGCATTTCGAGGAAAACAACTGTCTTTGTAAAGGGGAAAACACACCACATCCATGTTATCCATGCATGTTCGGAAAGGGGATATTGTCCAGGAAAAAAGAATTTGAATCTAAAGTGAGATGCATGAAACATTCAACGTGTCTATCTGCCTCATAAGATTTACCTTATCAATAACATTCTCGTCATCTAAACAAACCACACAAGAACATCTTTCTTGATACAGCATGGAAACAAAATCTTCTAGTGTACCTTGTAGTGGTGTCTGTGCCAAAATGAATTTGTTACATTCTTGATATCCCTGCAAAAGAGTTTGTTGATCTATGCCATGAAGTGTGATTTTTTAAGGAAAGTCATATATTTAACCATTGGATTAAGCAGAGCAGTACGTATGCCTTTTATACTTCCCTTTTTATCAGACATGTGAAGAAAAATGTTGTTCAGAAAAACGAAGCTGTGTGTTTTTAATCATTGCTAACCATCTTTCTGCCTTCAGGTTTTCATTCGTTTCATCCATATTCTATGCATTTACAGGCAGGGAGTTAACCTAACCATAAAAATATGTATGGAAGGACATGTGCTCTACTCCCATCTTCTGTAAGAAGTTTCTAGCTTGAACACATGCCTTTGAGTAGTTCACGAGGCCAAAATTCTTTATCGAATTAAAATATGATGATTTTAGCACCACATACTCTATTACATTATTTATTAATACTGCCTATTCAGTCATATCTTAATATTCCCTTTCAAACATTAGTAAGCATAATGGATGGTAATTATATAATATATACATGCATTTATTTTACATGCTTATGATACTTATTGCGACCTACATTTACATAAACAGCATTTATATAATCCTTTTCTATCAAGCCCAAACGAACTCGATGTTTCTCATCTGAAAAAGTTAAGTTCAACAGTTTAAGAGTGGTTGTTGAAACTGTTCATTAAAACACTTAAACAACCTAGGTTTTCCTTAAACTAGTTTCTTCTTCCTGGTATTCGGAATTTTGTTCAAGAAATATTAGACTGTATTTACATTTCTCCTTCAAATTTATTTCTCACTTCCTCGTTCAATAATACAAGCAAATGATATTGATACCTTTTGATAGATTTAGTAAAGTATTTGTAAACTCTTTTATCAGTTGTTGACCATTTTCCTTCACAAATGCGAACAAAAAGTGCTGAATGAAACAAAAATCAAATGTTGATACTGACATATTTTCTCTTGTTAATAAATTTCAAACATTTTTACTGTTGCTGTAGTCTTGCTGATAAATGACTTCGTTTATTAATTACAAAAACAAAAAATATACCAGGAATATCAGCTCCTGTTCTGTTTTCCTTTCTAGTTACGTTCTTTGTCCCCATTTTCTTGTCTCTGTTTGTCAGATGTTGCAAACTAACAAAGGCCTAAAATAAATTAATATTTTCTTATTGGCACTTGTTAGTCTTTTGATGAAAGACAAAGACGTCCCGTGTATTATTCATTTGGACACAAAGGCCAATGGTCGCAGAGGTCTAGATAGTGATGCTCTTGCATAAACAAGACAAAATTATATATACCGGCAGTACATTAAAGTTTATACCTGAAAATCCAGTTCGTTTGTAATAAAGGTATACTGATTTTTTTAACGTAGGTAAAGTCCTTTTAAAACATTGTTCTTGTCCCTTTATGTCTTGCACTCATATATGTCTTTAGACAAGATAGTCATTTTCTCAATTTTAGTTCAAGTTTTCAAGTAAAATACCTTGTGTTGTGCAGACAATCTCTCATCTGACGTGAAATGTGCCATTGTAGAAACTGGAAGTGGTTCGGGAGCACAGCTCAGAGCATATAGTACACAGTGATGCAGATAAACATACTGCTCCTGTAATATTCATTATTCATATAACAATTTAAACTTAAAAAGCAAAAGCTGTGCAGAAAACTTTACTTTGACACTTATAACCATTTAGTTTGATAAGTCATACTTGAGACGGATACATTTAAAAATGGCGTTATTTAGAAGTTAACGTAGTACAATGTTCCATGTTTGAAGGAATAGACTACATTGTAAACAGGATAACGTTAAACTTTTATTTTGCATTACCAAGTGGTGAATACTACGTACCAAATTTTGTACCAGTTGTACTCTCTGACCTCTGAGAGCGTTGACACAGCCAAATATATCAACTGAGTTGTCGTCTTTCCCTTCTTTGATAAGGATATCAAGGGCAATATAGGTGCCTGTCCTGCCGATGCCAGCACTAACGTGCAGCCATAGAAATAAAAAAAAGATCTAATTGAAACACTTTTCTATCAAACTTAACAAAACTGTAAGTAGATGTCAGGCTTGCAGAAATGTTTCAGGCTCAATCGGTCCGACCACCCGATGATTACCCCCACACCCCTCTAAAAATAACAAGCATGAACAAAAAGTCCACTCGTTCGCTCGTATTGACGAGTGATAAAGGTCGGAGGACAAGTATAATTTTCTGATCGCTCGTTCTGCAAAACGAGTGCAAGACCGCAAGCAACATACCAATGGATGTGTATACTACATGTATATCATTTAAATATGAGATCCATTGAGGGTAATAGTCCATAATGTTATCTCGAGAACGATGCTCTTATCAATACGTACTAGAAATACCAAACTCTATTTCATACGCGCTTTAGGGTATAATCGTTTTGTCAGAGGGTAAATACGTTATATCACAGTTTGATAGTACGGATCAGCTCCTTACATAAATATGGAAATCTGAACAGCAAAGTCATGTGAGACAAAATGATAAAAGTTATTGCATTTATGTATAAAAATAACTTAAACCATTAAAACATATTTTCTTAAACTGTGTTGTTTCAGTCCTAACCTACTGTAATATATTTTAGAAAAGTTCTGTTTTGCAAATATGATTTGCTGATTTCATTTGCTGAAAATACGTGTATGTTCAAATCTTAACTTAATGATTATTATCATTTGAAATTCAAATAACGATTACACAATCACCTGCAATGGACCATCATTGGACCAGCGGTCGTTGATTGTTTTTGTTCTACTATATCTCTAAACTCCAACAAGGAAGCAACACTGTCTGGTACTGTCTTATCAGGCCATGCTGTGTACTGATATTGTGTCACTTCACGTTTATCATTCCCCTGAGAATTAAAAAAAATGTCATTAAGTATTTGAAGCACAAGAGGAAGAACCGTAGATTAACAAAGCTAAGGAAGGTGACATCTTAGATAAGTTAAGACTACATTACATCTCAGAATTTAGGGAAATTTCAAACAGTCGAGACGTGCTAGTATTCCAAGAGCTGTAACATTACAGATAATGTAAGAAAGCATTGAGATGAAGCATGCAGCATTACATTGCATTTCAGTATATCCTAAGGATTGAATAATGTAATCTTGTGAGACTCATGAAGACGATTTTTTCATCATTACATTGTTATAATTGTATAAAATAATACCAAAACCATTTCCATACTTGGGCGACTATGAATTCCCTTTCAATGAACTCAGAAAATACTTTCTCTGCAGTGCATCTAACTTTGTAGTCACCATATTTATTTTCATTTTGTTGCACAGGCCAGTACTGTTCACATTTCATTTTCTACAACAATAAACATATATTATTATTTTTATTATTATTATAGTATTTTTTTTTTGTCTTTTTTTGTGTGCAAAATAAGGGAAGATTGTAATTCTTATTTAATAAAGATCTTTACTCACAAACTTTCCACCGTCCATTAAAAAAATGTGCAATTTGCACGTATGCACTGGATTCTCTTTCAAATCGAATCCATATTTTGACGCTTCTAAGTCATTTTCTCCAGTTTCTTTTTTTGTATACTAAACCTGTCTGTATGACACTGTAAACGTTCTTCTTATTAACAAAATAAGAAGGTGAAGTGATGGCCTAAAGTATGCAAACCTTTGCTTCGTCAAGGTTTGTCAACATCACAATTTTATCAGTCTTTTCTTGCCAAATCATTTCCCAAAATGTTGCAAAATTGTTCATTGTACTCTTTGTTGGCCCTTTGAAAAAAAGAAACAAAACCAAGTTAAGATCAAAATAAATGTACTAGAACAAGATCGATGTATTCAAGCTAACAATACATTTTACAGAAAAATACTTTCTTTAGCTTTTCACATATCTATTGCTATTTTCGGAGAGTGCAGAGACACGTGTTTCTTAGTTTTGTATGCGAAGCAAATGTCATTTTAGTATATAGCTCTCTCCATAAATGTAGTTTTCATTAAACACAATATTATATAAATAACACACATCAGCGAGGGTGATAGAGGATATTGACAACCCGAAAAAACAATAACACCCGAGGCGACAGCCGAGGGTTTTGGAAAAAAAAAGTTAGCCTCTGAGCTAATGCAAAATGTAACATTAGTTTTAAAAGCCCGATCGCCTATGGGAATTTAGTATTGGCAGTTTACGTGAGGTATAATAATATGAAATATACTTAAGACTTTAAAATTCATGACGTTTCGTTTAAACTACAGGAAAGCAAATAACTACAAATTGGGAAATGACTATGTTAAACGCACATACCAAGTGAAGCAATATAAGCAGGATACTCTTTATGTCCCTAGAAGTAAAAACAAAACCAATGTGATAAAAATCAGGTTTTTAGATATCTCTTTTATATCAATATCATTAAAAGTTATAAAGAGTTCAATATGAATTTTATATAAAACATAACTCAGAACCCTGTTTTGTAAAAAGATTTACTAAACATGAAGTCTGAAAAGGACTAAGATTAACAATATATCGATTACTGAAGTACCTACATCAATTAAGTTTGCATTTACGTAGTTACCGCTTTTCAATATCACTCGTGTTGCATCGTCTACAAGAAAAAAACATCTAAAAACATTTCGTATCATTACTAATACGCCTGTCATTTTAAAACAGAATCAAAAAACATGATAACGAGCTTGAATTTCAAAGAAATACTTATTTCACTAAATAATTTAGTTGTTATCATAGTTGTTAATAAATTTTATAAATAAAATTGCTATACATTCTTTGGTGTATAGTTGAAACACAATCTTCAACTTTCTAATAGATAAAACAACTACATGCGTAAATCCCGTTGTATCTGTTTTTTACTCGGTTGTTTGGTTTGAAAGCTTCAGTACATGCTCGTGTCAAGCCAACTGGCAGCCTCTGGAATAGAGAAAGAAGAAGTATGCATACTATTATTTGAATTCTGAGTTAAACAAAACACGTGTGGTCAAACGGAGGAGGGCAGTTCCAAAGGCAAGGGTTGGAACGTGGGTTCTCAAGGTAAAGTCATTGATAAACCCGAGGTGTGCAACCTTACTTGCTTGTATATATTCCTGTACCGTCTTAAGACCCTGGGTGAAATAGTATTGGCTGAGTGTGTGACAAAGTTTTTGGTAGAGATTTTCACTAAATCAAACCCAATAACTCCACCTAGAAGGATGGAAACGCAAATTCCAAAACTTCACTTATTTATATACATAATCCTGTAAAGTTTTATGATCCTGGATGCAACAGTGTTGGCTGAAAACATGACAGAAATATTTTGATAGCAGTTTCAACTAAATCAACTAAATCAGGGCCTATAACTCTGCCTTCCCTGGGAAAAGGAAAACAAAATACTCAGGTGCGCAACTATTTCGACTAAATTATGGGCCATCACTGCTTTCCCTGGATGGAGGGAGACGAAAATTCCCAGGTGCGCAACTTCTTTTGCTTATCTATATCCCTGTGAATTTCATGACCATAAGTGTAAAAGTGTTGACTGAGCGCTCGACACAAACTTTCAGACAAACTGACAGAAAGACAGATGGACGGACGGACAGACAAACGTATTAAATCTGAATGCCCCCAAAATGGTGGAAGAAAAAAAAATCAAACATCTCACCTGTTTAGAGTACACAGATACCCATTTTTATTGACATTTCCAAGAGAGTGTTGACACCAATTTGCAAACTTGAAACACACTTCACATGTGAGTTTATATCTTACTATGTTTTCTATTAAAACATGTATCCAAGAGTGCAAATCGTTTATATTAGAACACTGATCTTCTAAAGCATTTGGTACACTCCCCATGAACAATGTCTTAACAACAGAACTACAATACAGCGATGCACTAATAGACAAAAAAATGATAGAATGAAATATACCTCAAATTCTTTTTTATAGTCAGATTTGTTGCTGATGTATTCAGATAGATTAGACACTGCAGTCCTGCTACGAAGTAAGCTTGCAGTGTTGTAGTAAGTGTCTTGACTTGGTATATTCACTTCTGAAAGACATTTAAAAAACAAGAGGGCTATAGTGTCCCTGGGTCGCTAAACTGAGTACTTTGGCTGTGGATCGGTTGAGCAAACAAATAAAGCAAAATTACAGTTTTTGAATTGAAAAATTCGATGCTTTTATATTTTATACAAACAGGATCCCCGAAGCGGGGCAAATTTTGACATTATTTGAATTAACTTGGTTGAGATACCCTGGACATTGCAGCACAAAATATGTAAGCTTAATGGCAAATACTCAAAAAAAATAGTAATTGTCTGCTTTTTCTATAACAACCGAAGGTAAAACATGTGACCCAAGGGCGGGGTAAATATTTGTTAAAAGAATATAATCTGAACAATATTTGTAGAAGTCAAACTTATCAATGCTACTTACTAAATTGTAAGGTCTAGAGCTTGCGATTTCTGTCGAAGACTTTCACAGATAAAATATTTTCCACAAATGGTAAACAGGTAAAACACAGAATTTTAAAGAGTTTCAAATTTGAAATAACTAGAAACTGTAACATGTAAATTGAGAATTAAAATCAGTATCATTCAGTCTTGTTTTTACTATTACTTGCTAAACATCTAGATAAAGAGGAATCATTTTTTGAGATTTACAGTTACCTGATTCCATGGAACATATTTTTTCTTCTCCGATTTCTTCTAGATCAGAATCATCAACATTTAAAGTGTCTACCATTACTTCTTCTACCTCGAAATCATAACAAATTTTACTCCCTGCTGTTTGTGGTTCCTTCTTGCCGAAGTTATTTTTTTTGTTCATTTTATTTACTTGGGCATATAAACAATCATCGTTACCGAATACGACAGGTTGAAAATTTACATTAGCTGAAAGTATAATCACAAAACTATTATTGTAATATATAGTTTTCAGCGGTGTTGTTGCAATTCTAAATTGATTAGTAACATTCAATTAAATAACATATAGTAAACTATGTTTTCAAAACAGCATATGTTTAAAGCCAGGTTCTAACGCATACAACCGACTTCTTTGCAGATCAATTACTAATTATTCAAGGAAACTGTAAATAGAATGTACAGCATGTATAAATGAAATATAGTACTTGTCTTTGGCAAATGCCAAGCTAATTTCATTTCATGACAAATGATTCTTGTATTATCGACTGTGTCAACGTTGAAACTACTGTCCTATGAGTGATTTAATTAGTTAATTAATAATACCTTCTACAGCCATAATGTCTCCCTTTTCACGTCTGTTGCCATTCTCTGTGCGACGTGTTTTTTGTCTAAAATGACGATTATAATACGACATTTAAAACAGCGTTGTCATCAGTTATTCTAGTAAACGACATGGTTTATTTCAACTTGATACAGGCGGAAAAAAGGGATAACTTTAGTATGAACTATAGGTGTGAAATTGCTGTGTTAACCGAAAATATGTCACTTAATGTTAAACAGACTCTATGATATATATGATTTTTTCCATGCTGGAACTCTTGTTAGCATTTTGATTTTCAACGGTTCAACGGCTTAACTGCACATTTAGTAGATTGTAACATTGTTATGTTATTTCCTTCAATAGTCTGTGTAAAAATAAATGACAATTATTGAAAAGTATTGACTTAAAGTTTTAAAATGTTACCTTTTTTTGATAAAGCATGCAATTGAAAGTGAAGTAACAATTAGAAAAGCCGCTCCTCCCCCAGCTACTGATCCGATTACAACTACGTGCATACTGTCGTCTTGTCTCGATGTATCCAAGCCTCCACCAATAACAGCTCGTGTTGTGTCAACCCCAGAGAACGTTGTACCCCTAGAATGTTCTGTAAAAGTTTTAAAAACGTTAAGCCAAAATCTCTTTTTAAAATTATCAATATTAATATACTTGTAATTTGATAAGCATTGTTAAAACTTCGTAACACTAACGGTGATTTAACATTAATGACAATATAGTGTTGCCTCTTAATTTAGCCTTGTGAAACATCTTTTCTTATCATACTTAATCGTTTTCACACTGACTTATGTTTTAACACAGACTTGGTTTGCTGGTGCTTCACATACGCATAGAGTTAAGTTTATTTTCGTAAATTATTATTTGACTTGAAAGGTTTTGACCATAAAAGCTTTTCTTACACCAAAAGATGGCGCTTTAGTTACATTGCGTTTGTCAGTGAGTATAACTGACAGTCGTTTTATCATTTGTAGCACTCAGACTCTCATCTTCACAAAAAATAAATGTCCGAGTTCGACTCAAGGAAATCATAAGTGTCCAAAATATTCGGCCTATTTAGATTAAGCAACTTAATGTCAATAATCTAATCAGAATGAACCGAACGCTATTGCATAAAATAGGCTTACCTGGTACAAAGCCTCCTCTGCTTTTTTTGACGGAAGTTTTAATGGCAATACATTTATCCCCAACAAATCCGTCTTTGCATCCATTCATGCATTTGCCACCACTTCCAGTACAACGTGTTGAATTATCCTCACCAACAGCACAGCCAACAGAGCAAGACTCGTTACAAAATTTACCCCAAAAATTGTCACCACATTCAGTTAGGCAGTTACCATCAACTATATTACATGTTTGCGAACCTGCTACTCTTTTACAGGCGGATGGGCATTCAACATTACAAGTTCTTGTATAGAATCCATCCTTGCACATCCGACAAAAGTTTCTATCGTTCTTTTGACACTTCAAGCAATTAGCTGAGCAGGGATCTGCACATTGGTCGCCTGTCAAGCCATCCTTACAATTACCGTTGCAGATCCCAACGGAATCGCACTCAGTCAAACAACCTTCAGAACAGACTTCTTTTATATCAAAACAGTTGTTTGCTTTTAGCTTGTATCCTTGATCACATCTATTGCACACGTTTGATCGGTTTCGGACAATGCAGTCTTTACAGAACTGTATTTTACAATAACTCTGGCAATCAGTTACGTGTTCTGGACATGTGTCACATCTCGTTCGATTATCTTGAAACTGATATAAAAAATGGCCATCTTCACAAACACGACAATGATTATAGTCTTTACAATACTTACAATGTCTATGGCATTTTCTGCAGGATGCTTTACCATGTACTAATGTCTTATATTTCCCAACTTCACAGCCGTTATTGCATGAAAGTAAATCGCATTGTTTATCAATGCATTTGTCACATTCTTTTTAACATCTTTGGCCATAATATTCAGATTTACACTGGGTGCATAACGTGTAATTATGACATGTTTCACAATTAATCGGACAAGCTGAAATCAGAAAAAAAAAATAAAAAAAGAAAAGAAAGAAAATAAATAATATAAAATAAAGAAATCACCCCGGTATAATAAAACTACACAGAATTCCAGTTTGGTCACATGGAATTCCCCTAATTATTTCATCTGGACGAGAATTTCAAGTCCATGAAAATAAAAAAATAAAAAAAGATCTTTACACAAATGTGTTATATCCAACCTGTAAGGTAGTCCTTGATTAGGAGTAACACAAACAGTACGACGATATTGTCGTATAAAATCATCTTCTTTCACTTAGCGTTTGTCTATTTGGTAGAAATCTGAAAAATAAGATATAAATACATTACCTTTACTTTTGCAAGCAGTGGATGTCATTGGGTGAGAGAAAATCGCAAGGTACTTTTGCGGAAATAGACAGAAAAAAGAAATATATGAAGTCTTAGTGGTAAGGTGAAAGCGATAAAATAAATATTAAATATATAAAACTTCTTTTTTCTCCGTGGTCTACGTCCTATGGTTAACGGGAAAAAATAATATCTTGCGCAAAAAAAATAGATTCAACGATTACCATTTTCTAATATTTCCTCTATCTACAAATCAAAAATGTTTTAATTTTTCGAATAATTATTTTAGTCATTTAAGAATGCAAACACTCATTAAGCTTGAATTTGAACAAATATAAGGAAAAAGTTGCAAACGAAAATTATGTCGCTTTCCTCATATATTAAAAGATATGTCAGTTGGTTTTAAGAGTTGATACTTTTGGCGTATGACTTAACCAACCTTACTACGCCAGAATGATAAGGAATTTGTTTTATACAAGTAATGTTCCTGCTTTCCTTAAAATTAATAAAAACTTAACGATCGTTGACAAATTTCAGAAAGGTAATGTTTATTATCTCCAAAATGTTGCACCATGCCTCACTGAATTGACTAGCCTATTTTGAGCTTTTTTATCTAAAGACAAAATTTTCTTGGGACGAACCTCTAATTTTTGCTTTCTAAAACATAACATTTAAAGAAGTTATCACTCAGAACACTGGTTCAGTCTTGGAACTTTTTCATTTAAACATGGGAGACAACTTTTCGATGCTTGAAAAACTGGCCTGAAGACGAGGTACTGGGTGCTTTTGCTATAAGTCTTCGTTTTAACTGAATGAGACTATTCCCAACGAGCAAGAATGCTTTGCAGTTGTGAAAAGTCTACACAGAGAGCATAGGGAAATATACTCTTGGTTTAATGTTTTCACATGTATTATGTAAGTGGTCCTGGAATGCTCCATTTGTTTGTAGTCTAAGTCAAAAATGTCAAAGGACCCACAGTACCAATGGCCTTAATCCGTCAAACTAGAGCAAACTGTTGCCACATTTATCCATATGGGAAGAAAAAACAATTCACAGTCGTAGTTTAAGACTTTCGTAGGTACTTTGAGCTAATTGCACAGACTAATACTCTTGTTCAAACTAAGTCAACACAAACTGCTACAGATCCCTAACAAGCTATCACTGAATGCAGGAATTTTTCTTTAGCTTGTGGTAAATTGACAGCACAATTGCTATTGAATAGACAATTTAGATCATTCTTACTTGTTACAAATTCTCAGCTAGAGCTATCAGAAAAAAATGAAAATGTTAAAACTTAAAAGACATCTGATTATTCTATTATGCTGGATCGACCAATTGACTCTACGCTAGATCGACCAAAGGAGAGGGGACAAGGATAAGACAAGTATCAAATAACAAAAAAGTAAGATACTGAGTCCCCTGGGGCAGGGCCAACAAAAGGCTTTAATTTAAACAATCTTGATATAGGTCAACCAGACAATGTTTCATGTCAAATATCTTAACTCTAGCTTTCTCGGTTTCAGAGATCACTTTTTTATAAGTATATAAAGAAAACCCATGACCCCAGGGCAGGGCCAATTTTGACCCTAGGGCCATAATTTGAACAATCTTTGTAGAGAGCCACAATGTTTCATGCCAAATATCTAAGCTCTAGCCTTTGAAGCTCCAGAGGATAATTTTCTTATAAATGTTTACTATATGCATGTACTGAAAATCTATGAACCCCGGGAAATAATTTGAACAAACTTGGTAGAGGTTCACTAGACAATATCTCATGCCAAATATATAAGCTCTAGCCTTTGTGGTATTAGAGAAGTTTTTTTTCAAAGATTTTATTATTTGTATATAAGGAAAACTATGACCCTATCTACCTGGGCAGGGCCATTTTCAACCCTTGGGCTATAATTTGAACAATATTTGTAGGGGTCCTCTACACAATGTTTCATGTGAAATATCAAAGCTCCAGCCTTTGCAGTTTTAAAGCAGAATATTTTTTAAAGATTTTACTAGATGTATATAAGGAAAACCCATGACACCCCTAGGGCGGGACCAGTTTTGAACCTTGGGCTATAATTTGAAGAATCCTTGTAGAGGCCCACTAAGCAATGTTTCATGCCAAATATCTAAGCTCTGGCCTTTGCAGTTTCAAAGATGAAGATTTTTTAAGTTTTCACTACATGTATTTAAGGAACAACTATGACCCCCGGGGCAGCGCCAATTTTGACCCCAGGACTATAATTTGAACAAACTTGGTAGAGGTCCACTACACAATGTTTCATGCTAAAACTCTGAGCTCTAGTTTTTGTCATTTCCGAGGAGAAGAAGTTTTTACTATATACATATAAGGAAAACCTATGACCATCCGGGGCGGGGCCTATTTTGACATTAGAGGCATAATTTGAATAACTTTGGTAGAGGACCTATAGATTATGTCATATACCAAATATCAAAGCTCTGGGCCTTGTACTTTCTGACAAGAAGATTTTTTTAATTTGCATTTTTGAAAATTCTTTTTTTGGCCCTGTGACATACTTATGCAACAGACCGGAAACATTTAAACAACTTTGAAAGGGACCACCCAAGGATCATTCCTGTTTAGTTTGGGTAATATGCAGTCAGTGGTTTCAGACGAGATGTTGTTTTTAAGAAATTGTTGACGCCGGACAGAGGGGGATCACAATAGTTCACCTTGAGCACGCTGTGCTCATGTGAGCTTATAATGCAATTTTGTTAACATTACCTTGCCACTTACAAGCTTTCATAGCTTTTTTTATTTTTGTCTGCAAAGTTGCTAACAGCTCATAAACAGTAATAGTGTTATTGAAATAATCAAGAAGCATTTGTCATTGAGAAATAAAACATTATAAAATCGTTTCACTTCGGATTATCCCTTTCAGTATCTTCCAGGTCTATAATTTTATTCATGCCTTTTATAGCGATAATCACTGCAGGTACTTAACTTTTTTTTCTTATAGGAAGACCAAGGAGCATTCTGCACTTTATACAATAAACTTAATAAGTGATGACCTTGCAACCGTAAACCATTAAGACAAAACTTTTCACTGTTAAAGAAAAGTATGGCCAATATAGGTTTTGATAGCTTTATTCGTTTCTACTAGATAACCTAGCATATTCGGGTTTGTCTTACTGAGGTACAGATTTTGTAAGAGAAGTCATTAGTTTCATAAGGGGATTAGAATCCAGTACTGTTCTTCCTAGTAACGATTACCACTGATATCTTGACAGTACATCACGTGATTAGCTATATGCAGTCACTAAGTATTCCTAACTTCCGATAATCCACGTGTCAGCCTAATTCCAAGTTAGCAGATAAAAAAAATTGAACACTTTGTGTTTACTTGAATAGACCTCTTTCACAACTAAGTGAATATTCACTGGTAGAAATTTAAAAACAGAAAGAATTACGTTAGAACACATTGTTTCTATCGCCAACACTTGTTAAAAATCGGCAGGACTCTCACTAGCGTGAGGGTACCAAGTGTCCGAAGGTTTGGTCGGGAGAAATCCGTGCGAATATCAAATTAATATTTTGGTCAGGTTTTATAAGATAGCGAACTGACTAAGCAGTATCGTAACCGATAAACCGCCGCTTTTCACGCTCGTTAACAATACGCTTGACATACATTTGTGTGCAAAAATTTAGGAGTATGGCTGCTAGGAAAATTCCATAGAGTACTCTAATATTTAAATCTACACCCGTTGTCAGCCCTGGTAAAAAATAGATACATAAAGCATCTTACTAAGTTATTCTGCAGCAATTCTTCAATTGTTCCTTTTACTGGTTTTTGGCTCACATTTAAGGTGTCCACTGGTGACGAATTTGAGTATTCTGCGCAGGTTTCGCGCATGAATATTGTAAAATTGAAACTTACTCTTAACGTATTAATTTTTATTAGAAAGGATAAAAGAAATTTTAATTCAAAAAGTTTTCCTGCGTTATCGCTTTTATTTCGCAAAATATTGGACAAAAACGTCTACTAATTTTTGTACAACAATGAGAGTTACCTCCCTTAAATCAAGACTGCTTTATGTTTTATCCGAAAAATGTAACCATTAAAATACATTTGCAAGTAAAACAAAAGAAAAAGACGTGAAAATTTTGCTTATGTGAGAAGAAAAAGATGTAAACAACAACAAGCAATACATGTACGTATAAACTTTATCAGTTTTGTTTTTATTTCCGTGAGTTGTAGAGCTTTTTCGGAAAACGAAAGTAGAGACTTGTAAATAATGTGTCATGTTTTGAAGTTTATTTTTGTTATTTCCTTTTTTTCATTTTTATCCAGATATAAGTTAACATTAATGGGTTTAACTGCATACAAACTAGTTTTCTGTTTGGTAGTCAAAGGAAATGCCCCATCTGTTAGCCTGAAAAGAACAATTTATGCTAACAACTTTCAAGAAGTAGTAAGAAAGGCAACTTATTTTCAGTTGCAAAGGTCTGTTTGTTTACTCATATTGGCCCCATGCACCACACTAGTCAATTACATAGTGCATGCTGTAGTTTTTGCTTTAATGAATGATGCATATATTCTTACAGATGAGTGGTTGATTTGTAAAAATTATGAATTATGCTTCACCAGTTTGTGTTACTGTATATGATAGCTTCCTGTTTAGTTAAAACTGAAAAATGCTGAATTCAAAAACATATTTTAACTGACTTTGACCTGTAAAGAGTTACTTTAATTGTTCAGTGACTTCCACATAATCCTGATAAAACACACACTTGTAGAGATTTTTGTTAAACAAAGTTTAAACACTACAAATTACATAGTATGTGTAAAAGTTTATTTGAGTCATTTTAAAATGTAGAACTGCAGATAAAAAAATTTAAACTGATACCCCTGTCCCCCAAAGAAAAATAAATAAATTAACATAAAAGTTTGCAGATTAATCTGTTAATAGTTAAAGGCAATGAGAAATCAAACATGTACATGTATCTTACCACTTTGTCTTTTCATTTTAGATTAATTGGTACCAGGTTTTCAGATATATAAGTGAAGAAACATCAAGTGTATGTGGAATTAACCAAACAAATTCAATGTTATGACCATAGAGATAAACCTTTTGATTATGTTGGATAA
Source organism: Cyclina sinensis (assembly GCA_012932295.1). Taxonomy (NCBI): domain Eukaryota; kingdom Metazoa; phylum Mollusca; class Bivalvia; order Venerida; family Veneridae; genus Cyclina; species Cyclina sinensis. The sequence continues at coordinate 26,165,869 of JAAONU010000009.1, read as the reverse complement.
CTGCCTTTTAACTGTTGACGTGAGTACTTTTTTTAGAAATATTATCTTTGCAACAGCAATTTTTTCTCATTTTCATCAAGCTTCTGCAGTTTTGTTATACCTTGCTTGTAGATTTATTTCAGTAGTAAATTTTGTAAGGGACTGTTAGTTTTACCCTTCTTGAGTCTTTTCCTTAGAAAATTCCATGGAATGTATAAATGTATATTACTTTCTATTTGATTTGAATACATTCAGCTGGGGTTAAAACAAAGAACTCAGTGTAGGCCATCTTTTAAAATTCTGATTTTTTATGTGAATGATTCAAACTATCAAAACAGTACTTTTAACAAAACATTTCGTGAGGAAAAATTGAGCAAAGGAATACAGAAAATAAGCTTTTAAAATAGGACTCTTGACTTGTGGACATACTGCATTTTTTTCACAGTCATCTTGTCCCTAAAGGTTATTTTTATGTGCATAAATATGTAGTAGATATTACTTCAGCAATTCTCTTGTTTTCAGTTTTACTAAGCACATTCGTTAAAATCTAAATGCATATCCGAGAGATGCATACCGTACTAGTAATTTCATTTTGAATATCTCAGTTTACACATACCATCCTTACTTCTAACAAGTAAGCTGGTAATACGCGATAAAGTTTTATTTACATTTAAGTTCATAATTGAATTCAGGACATGTACAAATGTAGACGGTATAAAGTACACCATACAACGCGGTATTTCACGAAGATAACTACATCAGTTATGTTCTCAGATTGACAACAGCACACTTGACTTTTACATTTACACACGATTAACATTTGTTAATAATTTTGCAACTTCCGTATATATTTAGTTTCTACTTACTTACAATTAATATTTGGGGACCCTTAATTTATTAAGGTAACTGAATGATACAGCAACGACAAAATGAAACAGTAATTTCACGGGCACGATGTTCTGTATGGAAAGTTGCCTTCAGAACCATGAAATGCACTACCCGTTACGGAAATAAGCCGCCTAGATTTGGGGAGGGTAGCTTCAGGTATATCCCACTTAAAATAATGACTAGATATAGGTAATTCAGTAATATTTTAATGAGTTTTCAGAAACATATTTGATAAAATCTAATATAGAGTACTTATCTTAAAATGAACATGCCAAGTTTTTATTTCTGCGAATTTTCATAGTTATATCGGTTTAAACAAGAAAAAGAAACAATATTGAAGCACTTGAATGATCTAGGTTAAAAAAAAATTGAACACTGTTGATCTTCTTAAATTCATTGAATATATAAATAATACATTTGTTTTCGACTTATGTAATTGTATTTTATACAAACTAAGTGATTTCTAAACAAAACTTAAAAACCAGCACTCTCACAAATGTTGACGCCTGATTGAGTTTGAACCGGTACACGTAAATTTTGGAGCATCAGATTTCTTAAAACTATTCTATCCCGAAACCATTATTATTCTAAATAGATATTAAGAAATCCAGAGCCATACAATAACAGTAGTTTTTTTCTCACATCCGATATAAAACTGAAACTGGAATTTTGCGTCGCATCGAAAAGGAATATATATAAACAGTTAATAGCTTGACTCTTCGTGTTATATATATATATATATATATATATATATATATATATAACGCGAAGAGTCAAGCTATTAACTGTTTAAAAGGTAACGTAAAAACGTTACAAAAATAATACGTTCACTACAGACAATACGTCCTCAAACCAAGAAAAAAAGACAATGTATAAAAATATTCCAAACAAGAGCTAGAGAAAAATCCCAATTACCCAAAATGTTCAATTATGACATTGATGAAGCTTTTGTAAGGTAATGACATCGGATGATTTATTTGATAACTGATTTATCGAGGTAATTGAAAAGCTATTGAAAATGCAACACGTATAGGAAAAAAAATTATTATCAACGCGTACTAATAAACAGTTGCAGGTTTAGTTCTTGAAATTAAATTGGATTTACTGATTTTGATAGATCGATTAACTTAGCTACCGATATAAACTGTTTAAAACTTTTGATTGCAAAGCAATAAGACAACATATTATTTTAACATCTTTGCTCAATGCAGTCGAACTGATATAATTAAAAAAGCATCGCAACAATCGTGTAATCATAATTATTATTATTATGCTGTTTATTCTTTCATTATTTATGCTGTTGTTGCTTTTCTTAACTATTCCTATTGATATCACTTTCATTTTAATTGGTTATTATTTTATAAAATATACTGCGACATTAAGAATGACAATACAAAGAACAAAGAAAACAACCCAATTATTATTTAAGTGATAAATTACTTACTCTCTATTGTTTCCTGTTTAGTTATGTATGAGTCTAAAAGTAATGTAGACATACTTTATTCACTGAGTGCTCAACTTCTACTTAAATCCAAAAGGGAAAGGCAGATGTTTGCAATAATATGTACTGTTCTTTAAGTATCCTTTAAAGGTCGTTATCGTTGCAAACAAAACGATGACGCAATACTTCCTTGTTTCAAATCTAATTATTAAAGGAAATTAAATACCAGAGGGACAATTGGCCCTATATCACCCATCTGATCATCAAATGAATCATTCTGACAAAGTTGCATGCTGATTGGGTAGAAAATCTGACCTCTAGATTGTTAAATTATTTGTTTTAGAATTTGACCTGGTGTCCTCATGTTTGTCCTTACATGACCAATATCATTAATAAGCCTAGGCGTCATTAAGTTTAACATTATGCAAAGTTTCATGATGATTGAATAGAAAAAGTTGCCTTCAGAGTGATTAAATGGTTTTTCTATGATGCCCTGGTAATTGACTAATATAACCCCTATGATTTTGTATTTGACTCAACATGACTAATACATAAAAGGTCATTGAAGTTATTAAGCATAAAATTCTGACGAAAGATTTGATCGAAGATGTGACCTTTCGATTGTTCAAAATGTTTTCCTAGTATTTGTCCAAACATGACCCTTAAATAAAAGTAGCCTACAAGTCATCAAGGCAAACACTCCGACGAAATTTCAGGATGATAGGATAGTAATTGAGCCTCAAGAGTGTTCACAATGTTTTTCAATAATTTGATCTAAAGACCTTGTTTTAAACCAAACACAAACCATATACAAATGAGTTCTAGAAGTCATTAAGTCAAACACACTGACGAAGTTCCTTGATGACTGGATGGAAAATGTGGCATCTAGAGTGTTTACAAGGTTTTTCTAAGATTTGATCTAGTGATCTAGTTTTTGACCCAACAGGACTAATATACAAAAATGTCCTCTCGCTAGAATGTTCAAAAGTCTTCCTTGGATTTGATCAGGTGTATTTGTCCAAATATAACCCATATATGAAAATAGCCTACAAATCAACAAGCTAAACATTCAGACAAAGAGTCATTATGAGTGGATAGAAAATATGGCATCTAGAGTGTTCACAACGTTTCCCTAGGATATTACCTAGTAATCTAGTTTTTGACTCAACATGTTCTATATAGAAAGAGGCTAGAAATCAATAAATTTGACATTCTGACTAAATTTTATAGTAATTGGATTAGAAAAGCGTTTTCTCGATGCTTTAAATATTTGACTTGATAAAATGATTCACTATCACTTGTCGTCGAGTATGGCCAAATGAAAATCTAAAAAAAGTATTTTGTGACTGCGAATGTTTACTTTTTCATACAAATGAACAGAAACGTTTCTCTGTTACTTAATCATTCACAAATTACGAAAGCAATGTCTATCGATTATAAATCTATAATTGTAAAACTTTAAAATTTTGCAACAACAAATGTGTTTTTTTCTCTTTTTTTCATTTTAACACAAAGTGATGCGTATACATACGTTTATGACTTTTAACCAAGACTAGGGCTTAATAAAAATTGTTTATTTAATCAAGGAGCGCTTGTGACGACATTTCTAAACAAGTTGGCTGCTTAAAAAAGCATTCAATGGGTTATGCCAAATAATTGAATTTTACCTATGATCAAATCTTTATGCAACATTCCTTGCGATATTGATAGTTTTCCTCTTCCTTTGATAATTCAGTCTATGTTAGTAAGTTTGTCAGTGTGTGAACAAAGCAAGATTTTTTTTTAACATATAGTATTATCAGTGTTTACGAGCACAGGATATAATGAATACACTATAAAGATATAAAAATAAAATCTTTGAGAACTCAAGACAACTACGAACATCTATTTTAGAAATAATTAAAGTATCGTTAATAGAGCTAAAAAGAGATTATTGAGAGATCTTTGAGATTATTAGTGTGCTGTTGAACGTGCAGTAAATAATTGTTAACTACATTGCATTGGTTATTAAAGATTAAACAAAATTACATATCAATGTCAATCAATTTCTTTGTTAAATTTAAACATTTATGTTAAAAACATAAACAAATATTTGACACTCTCGCTAGTAAACATTAAGAGAAATCTAATGATTTCAGGGCCGCAAATGGGGTCGCAGATAGGATAGGAGAGCCACAGAATAAGGAAGTTCAAGCATCGTCGGTTCAAGACGCTCTGCTGCATATTCATTGTCATTAGACGCTGCGTCGCAATTAGAAAACTGGAACTCGAACTCGTCAGTTATGTAACGAGGTTATATAAAGTTATGATTATGGACCATTTTGTTGGTTTACAAATTAACTCATTATAAATGTCCACGGTAACAAGAAATGTTTGTAATACATGCCCCCAAGCAGCACCTAATTGCTTGTGATTGGGACAAAGCGTTCTCCAGTTATTGATCAGAAACCATTTTTATGATCAAGGTCCCTGGCCTTACCCTTTGACATAATGACCTCAAAATCAATAGGGGTCATCTACTGGTGATGACCAACCAGCATACCAAGTTTGATGAACCTAGGTCAAATCGTTCTCTAGTTATTGAAAGAAAACATTTTTAGGATGAAAGTCTCTGTGATCTTGACCTTTGACCTAGTGACCTCAAAGTCAAAAGGGGTCATTACCAACCAGCATACCAAGTATGGTGAACCTAGGTCAAAGCGTTCTCTAGTTATTGATTGGAAACCGTTTTTAGGATGACAATCTCAGTGATTGACCTTTGACCTAGTGACCTTAAAGTCATTAGGAGTCATCTACTGTTGATGACCAACCAGCATACCAAGTTTGGTGAACCTTGCTCAAAGCGTTCTGTAGTTATCGATCGGAAACCGTTTTTAGGATGGAAGTCTCTGTGATCTTGACCTTTGACCTTATGACCTCAAAATCAATAGGGTCATTTACTGGTGATGACCAACCAGCATACCAAGTTTGGTGAACCTAGGTCAAAGCGTTCTCTAGTTACTGATCGGAAACCGTTTTAAGGATGAAAGTCTCTGTGATCTTGACCTTTGACATAATGACCTCAAAGTCGATTGGGTCACCTTCTGGTAATGACCAACCAGCATACCAAGTTTGGTGAACCTAGGTCAAAGCGTTCTCTAGTTATTGATCAGAAGCCGTTTTTAGGATGGAAGTCTCTGTGATCTTGACCTTTGATCTAATGACCTTAAAGTCAATAGGGGTCATCTACTTGTGATGATCAACCAGCATACGAAATATAGTGAACCTAGGTCAAAGTGTTCTCTAGTTATTGATCAGAAACCGTTTTAAGGATGCAGGTCCCTGTGATCTTGACCTTTGACCTTATGACCTCAAAATCAATAGGGTCATTTACTGGTGATGACCAACCAGCATACCAAGTTTGGTGAACCTAGGTCAAAGCGTTCTCTAGTTACTGATCGGAAACCGTTTTTAGGATGAAAGTCTATGTGATCTTGACCTTTGACATAATGACCTCAAAGTCGATTGGGTCATCTTCTGGTAATGACCAACCAGCATACCAAGTTTAGTGAACCTAGGTCAAAACGTTCTCTAGTTATTGATCAGAAGCCGTTTTTAGGATGGAAGTCTATGTGATCTTGACCTTTGATCTAATGACGTTAAAGTCAATAGGGGTCATCTACTTGTGATGATCAACCAGCATACGAAATATAGTGAACTTAGGTCAAAGTGTTCTCTAGTTATTGATCAGAAACCGTTTTAAGGATGCAGGTCCCTGTGAGCTAGACCTTTGACTTAATGACCTCAAGATCAATAGCGTTCATCTACTAGTAATGGGCAACCAGCATACCAAGTTTAGTGAACCTAGGTCAAAGCGTTCTCTAGTTATTGATCGGAAACCGTTTTAAGGATGAAGGTCCCTGTGAGCTTGACCTTTGACCTAATGAACTCAAAATCAATAGGGGTCATCTACTGGTGATGACCAACCAGCACACCAAGTTATTGATCAGAAACCAAGTGTCTACCGACGGACCGACCGACGGACCGACCGACATTTGCAAAACTATATGCCCCCTTATCTTCGATGGGGGGCATAAAAGGAAACTACGCTGAGATCAATATCGCTGCGCTGTTAAAGCGTTATCTCCCTAAGAATGGCAAGTAAGCTACTGAAAAGTTTTGTATGGAAGTCGAGGAGACGAATACAGAGTTCCTAAATCAGGAAATGCCGGTTCATGAGATAATTCCTACAAGGAATAAGATTATTTGGTGACTTTCCATACACCATGCATTTTGTGCGAGTTCTAGTTCGAACCAAGTAAGAAGGCAGGAGGCACCGTGGTCAAGGGGTAGAGCGCAGGGTTTCGGATCCGGAGGTCGCAGGTTCGAATCCCGTCAGAGGCGAGATTCTCTCACGATCTTCACCTTCCTCCACGCTGTGCGAATACTGGTATGGAACCCAGGAAGCGGTCATCGAGCGTGATGAATCTAAGTTGTAAGAACTTGTATCGCAATCGATGTAAAATAAATAAGTCTAAATTCAACAAACCAAGTAAGAAGTCAATTAGCGAGATTAATAAAAAATCAGTGCAAGAGTTTGTAAACTAATCGATGATATATGTAATATAAATAAGTTTTAACTGCTGTTTTACTGATTATTATTTTAAAATGGAGGCATCTGAAATAAAGGCAGTCGGATTAACTTGTGGCAAGAAGTGGATTAGACATCAGAAGGTTAAATGCAACAGCTTTTGAAAGAATACAACACGTCTTTTAATTTTATACTCACTACATCATACTTAATCAGACTACGAAAATAGTAAACAGTGAAAAACGCATATTTGCCTCTCTATACTGTCAAAAAGTAGAGGAAAGGATAGCATACATTCATTTATAGATCAATTTAAGATCAATTAAAAAAAAAAAATAACGGCAAACTATTAATGGAAATGGGAACCCGAACGGTTACCGCCTTGGAACGGTCAGTGGCAAAGGATTTTAACCAGGTTCTAGGGTGAACCGAACTCACACTTGCCCGAACATGTTTTTTTATTGTAAGAACAAACAAGAACAAACACAAGTTGTGAATTAACTCCAACCAACCAATCAACTCGACAATATTGCATGAAAAAGAATACAAACATTTAAAACATAAAAAGCTAATGACATTGTAGAAAGAACAGGGTAGCTACTCACTGACCTTACTGAGACCAAAGGACTTAGGGTCAAATTAGCAGAAAACGATAGCAGGAATATAAGAGACTGCTCGAGTTTCTACGTTCGTTTTCAATGTTTCCCTAGAAACCTTCATAAACTCTCAAATCCCTGTCAACGCCGTGCAAACAGGGAGGTAAGCAAACCGATCAACTGTAGAAGGGTTAATCACCAAGTAGGCAAAGCGCTGTAGAATATAATTTTTTAATTTATAGATTGTTTTAACAAATAACATAGAGAAACCTATATTGCTTTTTTCATTATCAATCAAATCTCCATAAAACACTGGTTGAAAAGTACCTTGTCGCAGTAGTGATTTTAAACTGCAATTGTATTTTTGATCTGGGTATCGGTGATAAAACTTGCAAAACGTTTATCTTAATTTGTGGTACCGATACCCCTGTTTCAAAAGTTTTTTTTCTTATTTTTTTGTTTGGAAGGAGGAGAAAATTGGTTTTTTACGCAAACCTGTTCTTCAACAACATTTGGGGAGGATGAAAGGATATTTCTTGTACGGAGGCCACTCTTTGAAAAAATCTTTGGAGAAATAGAAAAAAGAATCGAGTAGTAGCACTTGGCTTGAAATGGTGTTTACATAACGCAAATGTTTGAATGAAACAGTTTTTTTATATATTAATTTTTGAATTTTTGTGTGCAAACACCTATTTTTATGAACACCTTAGTGGGGAACATTTCCTAAATGCAAGACACTGTCTGAAATAGGTTTTTTTTTTTGGGGGGACAACAAATTTCTTCTACAGAGACCTATCTTTGAAACATCTTTTTATGGAATATAGAACTCTACCTGTACGGAGAGCTTTTGAGGGTACAGAAAGTTTCCTGTACTCAGACCTCCATTGAAACTGCCTCAGGAAAAAAGTTTCCTATGCGCACACGTTTCTTTAAGTTGTTTAGAGCACATTGTAACATATTATCGTTTGACATAAATATGGTGTACACTTCTCTTGAATAGAAACAAATAAAATGTAAATAATTTTTTAATTGCCATACAACATATTGAATACAACATATTTTGTACATATCTTCTGAAAGCAGTGTGTATTGCTTGGAGTATCAATTTTAAATACATTCAATTGTTCACGTCATGATGGTTGGTTTCTCTGTCTGGGTTTTTAACTCTGAAAAGAAACCAAAAGTATTTTTTTTTTTAATTTTACAAAAAATGTTTCAGGTATTCTGACTGAAGAAAATTTGTTTCAATCAAATTCAGATATTAATATGTTCGCTACACGTAGATTCTTCTATATGAACGAAAAGATTAGAATATTTATGTAACAGGCAATGTTAATATTTGTAGTCATAGTATAACGTTAACTAATGAACGTGACTTTGAAAAAAAGTATTCTATTAAGATAGAAGTACCTAAACTATAATAATCATTGATTTAGATACACATTGTTTTGTTTCGCCTCAATGAAAACTAAATTGCGTGAATATTGTAAGTGAAATTTAGTCGATGTATATATAAATGTTTTCAAATTTAGAAGGATGACTCTCTTTATTGTAGTTAAAGATGTTTACCACAGTAAACTTTATCCGTATTTCTGTCAACACGAAGACTTTCGTAGCTGTTTACAGAAATTCTTGCAAAGAAGTGTAACAGAGATGTAAGATATTTTCTTCTAAAATTTTCAGATATAATATTTTGTAAAACATTCAATACGACAGAGATGACAAAATTACCACCGAAGAAACACTGAATTGTTTATTATGACTACGTTAATTGTCACTTCAATAAGATAAAAAAAAAACAAGTAATGACATAAGTATAATTATCATATAATGTGCCCTTCTCAATTCACCAAAATACGAGTTTCCCTAAATGAGATACCAGTGCAAAATGTATTTACAGGTAATCGTTATACGATACCTTCTTCTTATACAATATATCTAGACAATGAGAGCAACTATGACAACTGATGACCCTAGTCCTGATATATATGCTGTGAAGAAACTTATGCTTTGGAAATGTTTCTCTTCACACTGGCATTTCTCCGATGTTCCAAGCTGTGTTGATGCTGAACTCGTTGCCTCTAGTTTTGAATCGGTGCTATAACTTCCAGCCTCTTCTGTAAAGAAAAGCGTATATATAAAAGTCTCAATCAAGGTAAAAACATAACATATTTTATGTTTCTCGCGTTATTTTATCGTTATAATGTTGAACATAACATTTTGGACTTACGATAAATATCTATCGTTTTCCTTGTTTTATTTAAGAAACGTAAGGCTTCTTCTCACAAAATCAAATTTAAATCATTTGCTAGTTAATCTGTGATTTTAGTGAAAAAATAATTGTGCATTTTTATCATTTATTATTTAATTTGTTAAATTGTAAGGAAAGAACAAATATTTCTCATCAAACCAACTTTGAAACATGTCTTCACTACCTTGTCTTAAAACTAAAACTGTGTCACATTTTTCACCTCCAAAGCCTTCTTTACAGCCGTTCATGCATTGTCCGTTAACTTTATTGCACAGTGTAGCATTATCCCGATCTGGTGCACATCCAACGGAACAAGATATGTTACAAAATCCACCCCACAAATTGTTCTCACACTCATTGAGACAGTAACCGTCGTTTAACCTACATGTTGGCACACTTCCGTTCTTACAGTTGCTTGGACATCTGTCACTGCAATCGCTATCTGACCAACCATCAGTACACTTCTGACAAATGCTATAATTGTTCTTACTGCATTTTAAACATTTATTTGGGCAAGGGTCTGCACACCTGTCACCCGTCCAGCCATCTTAACATTTACCAACGCATACTCCAGAAAGGTCGCACCTAGACGAACATCCTGTAGAACAATTATTTGTATTTGTAACAGACATTTTACCATTAAAACTATAACCCTTGTCACATTCTTTACACACCTTGGACTTTCTTTGTAATTTACAGACTTTACAGTGTTCCATATAACAATTCTCCTGACAGTCATTATTACTGCATTTATGGCAAAAAGTTATACCTGAATTGTCCTTATATTTATATAAGAAGTATCCTTGCATGCAATTGTTACACTTCGCGTAGCTTTCACAATCACTACAACTCCAGGAACATTTGTTGCAGCCACCAGAACTGTCATTTCTATAGAATCCCCGTTTACAGCCAATACTGCACGAAAGCATTCGACATTGTCCACTTTCAGAGAGATTGCAATTATGTTCACAGTACTGACCATAATATCCATCTTTACATCGAGCACATATTCCATTGCCTATGTGACATCTTTCACAATTCTTACTGCAACGAAGTTGACATGTTTCTCCATATCTACCGGACGCGCACGATGAGCAATTATACCAATTAACACAAGCCGTGCATGAATCTGGACATTGACGGCAATAACCATTGCTCAAAAAATGTGATGAATTACATTTAGTACAAGAGTAGGTCGTTCTTCCTGTACATGAGATACAGTTTTCTTGACAATCTGAAAGTAAAGGTGATTTTTTTTTAATTTTCACTTCTTTTTGAGAATATTGTAGCTTTTGAACTCTTTACGTAGTATATTTTCAGACAATTGAATTCCAGATAGATATAAATTTTGCATTTTTTGTTTGAATCTTAATTCTAAATCAAAATTGTACGATTTGTAACCAAACTAATGTCATAATGTACATTGTTGATAACCTGTGTTGCCATTGTTTCCATGAAGTATATTGTTGATAACCTGTAATGCCAATGTTTCCATGAAGTACATTGTTGATAACCTGTGTTGCCACTGTTTCCATGAAGTACATTGTTGATAACCTGTGTTGCCAATGTTTCCATGAAGTACATTGTTGATAACCTGTGTTGCCAATGTTTCCATGAAGTACATTGTTGATAACCTTTGTTGCCAATGTTTCCATGAAGTACATTGTTGATAACCTGTGTTGCCAATGTTTCCATGAAGTACATTGTTGATAACCTGTGTTGCTAGTGTTTCCATGAAGTACATTGTTGATAACCTGTGTTGCCAATGTTTCCATGAAGTAAATTGTTGATAACCTGTGTTGCAAATGTTTCCATGAAGTACATTGTTGATAACCTGTGTTTCCAATGTTTCCATGAAGTACATTGTTGATAACCTGTGTTGCCAATGTTTCCAAGAATTATATTGTTGATAACAATGATAATATTTCATCGAAAACGTTTTGGTATATATTTATCCGATTTCGTACCTGCCAAAATACTTCTAGTTAGGACTGCTAAAATGAAAACAGTTTTTGTGCGCATTTCATCATCTTCAAGTAAACCTCTGACATTCATACTCAGTCTGTGTTAAGTCTGAAATCAGGTTGAAAATAGAAAAGATTAATCAGAATACTGTTCATGACTTTCTCTTGTTAAACGACACCTACACCATGACCTTTTTATCATACCCTAACCACTAACAAAAGGTATTTAAGTTTTTATAGAAACTTTAGTGTGTGTGTGTGTGTGTGTGTGTGTAGGGGGTTGCGTGTGCATGTGTGTGTTAATGTCTGCGCATGCGAGCGTGCGCTCGCAATATCATAGACCAAAAACATTCATTGTAATTCAAATTTAGTATAGACTGTTCAAAGTTTCATTAATATATTTGTCAAATATAAGCTTTAGAATTACATGCTAAACAAGATTTTTTTCATTTTGTTTTTCAAAAATAGGATGGTCATGTATGTCCAAATACTGTTGCGTTTAGAATCGTTATCCAATCGTATATTTAATGGTAAATATCGAAATCAAGAAAATTAATTATTGTAAAAAAATACTTTGATAAAAGTGCAAAGCAAAAATATAATTGCAAAGCGCAGACTTTGTAACAAAACTGTGATTGATTATTTACTTGTGATTGGTGTTTATTGGAGTACTGGAGTAGGATCACTCATTCGCACTAAATGTAGAGGGGGCAACGAAATTGAGTTATCATGCAGGGGCCGTCACATTGATTTGGAGAAATAACCACATTTGTGACGTGGCTGACCAGTCGGAAAGAGTAATCACAGTCTTAACTATAAGATGTTTTAAGAAATTAAAACTAATGGTGCCTCAATACGCTGCAATACGTTAGAACGAAAATCGTAATATTTTTTTGGACAGAAAATTGTGTACTGATGAAAACAAAGTTGCATTGAGTATTATGTTTATCTCTTGTGACTGCTGACATCATTAGGCAATCGGTCATCAAACCGTTTTGAACACTTTTGATGAATGTCTTATAAATATTAATGCAGATTTTTAAAATCATTAATATTTCTGTGCCGTGTACAAATGTAATTTAAGACAGACTAATTAACCCAAGTGCGCATATACATGAAAATCATAATTCGATAAAGACTAATTGTATCTGTAACTGAATCTCACATTTCGATAACAATGTATTACACAAGAAGTAATTCATTGATACGTGGATTGATAAATAGAGAATAACAGGTTACTGTCTTTTGAGAAAGGGTTTCTCAGACGAGGTTAGATATGGTCCTGGAAGGACCATATCTTCCGGACCATATCTAGCCGAGTCTGAGAAATCCCTTTCTCAAAAGACAGTAACCTGTTATTCTTTTTATCATGCCACTATTATGATATTGCATCTCATTATTTTAATTCGGGGCGCTGATTTCTGAAAGTACGGTAACCACTTTGTACAAGAGGGTTATACGCCAAAAAAGTAGTCCGAGGGTTTTTACCAATAATTTTATAACACAACACAATTTTTGGTACAATTTGCTTCAACAATTTATTTGCTGTGTATTATCATAAATATTCAGCAAAGTCAATTAAACAATACCAACAATAAATATCATCAGTGCTGATCTGGCGTAGGAACATATTACCATTTCAAACAAATTTAGCAAATGGCCGCCGGCTGAAACAGACATCAACTGGAAAATTTAATATGACAAGTGTGATTTTTAAAGCTATTAAGGAGATTAATACAAAAAGAACAATGTTTTACAAATTCTTAGCCAGATATTAACAGTTTAACAGTTAACATAACGGATTTGGACGAAGGAGTCCATAGGTTTAAGCATGGAAAAGTGTTCTCAAGTCACTGACTGAGAAAGGTTGCTGTTCTCAGACAGGCTTTATCAGGCAGTTGTCATAGTAATGACATGATAAAAAATAAATAGCTCTGCGGCGACATCCTTCACATCTTTTAATTTACGTACATGATTTTACAACTTACTTACATCGAAACATATCCTCTACATACAGCGATAAATCTAGTAGGATATGATAACAATAAGAATTCTAAGTCAATTTCAATTAACAAAGGGTACGCACGAAAACAATATCACACATGGCGTTTACGACGTCGCAGGCAACTACACACGTACGTCAATGTTTTTTATGTTTCGAAATTCTCTCCCGAGTGCTTGATACTCCTTTGATGACGGTGAACCCACTGTCTATACACGCCATTTTTGATTCAATACTGAACTGTTTTGTGATGTTTATATTATCTGTTATTGTAGTGAGTCGAAACGATGCTCCTTCAATTTTGCCTTTATCGCTGGGAATATTGAAAAATCGAACCTGTATAATGTGCATGAAATGAGTTCATTAGCTATATGTTTATCCACATTCGAAGGAATATGAACTTATGCGATAATATTACCATATTTATCAAACTACAATTTGAAAGAAAACAAAAATAGTGTGTTTTTAAACATACTTTTCGTATATTTAACTCTCAAGTGGACAGTTCCGACACTAACAATAAACATGCTCGACAGCTCGTGAACAATTAAACGTCGATCTTTTCGCAGTATCTCCGCAATTGACATCTTCAACGTTCTGTTTATTTTCTTTTTTTTCTTTCTCGTCCTTCTTTTCTGTTACTTCGTCATCGCCGTCTTTAAATATTTTTGCCAGCTAAAAAAGAGTTATCTGCTCACACTATTCGCTCGCCCTTTTTTATTTTTCGAATGTTGAAGAATGAGTATCGTATCCCCCATGTGCGCGAATTTCTATCTTTTTATTCGACGGCATGTTTGTGCATTTAACTTTATCACAGCCTTATTAAAATATTATTTACTTCGACATCTAACGTTAAAATCCGTCAAGTGTGTACATGACGTCACTAATATAAATTTATGAAACGTTAAAGCGGTATATGAATGTTATCAGACAACAAATAATGAATTCATTATGAGTACAGTGTCGCTTGAACAACTGACTTGATGCTCTGTGCCAAGTGCGTGTTACCATGGTTATTCAATAGTAAAATGAACACGCCTATAGCAAAAGTATACAATAACAAAACAAGATAAAAATGAAGGAAACATTTTCCGATTGCCGTACATATGAAAATATCTAAAATCAACTGGACAATAAAGACTCTCAGTTATACTTATTTTTGATCCTCTTTTGTCAACAGTTTAAAAAAAAACAGTACAACAAAGAACTAACAAAACAGTAGCACGCAGTAAATTTGGCAAAATCACGTCAACGGTAGTTTATTAAATAAAGAAAAAAAACGACCTTTGCAAGACAGTGCTTGGAAATTATTTCATTATCTGGCTACCTTACTGTAAAATTTGTAGGTGTTGATAATGTTTTAAACAGCGCATATGATTTGTTTTAAAACATCACACACAGAATGTTTACTTATCAAAACTTTCTTATTTGGCTCATTGAAGATTACTGTGCAGTGAATAACATATGCACTTCAATATCCACTGAGTTAAAGCGACTGACACGCAGAATTTAACTCAAAAATATTTTTTCTTTAAAATTAAGGAGAAGTAAATATACTACCGAAAAACACAATTCCATGCTTTTGTACATAAAAACTGAAGAAAAAAGAAAATTTAGCATAAACTGGATTCGAACACAATGTCATACACTTCCGGTTAGTAAAATAAAGCGTTGCGAGGTAACTCACTGAGTTAGAGACTTCTTACTTTCGCTGTGTAAAATTAATAATATAAGCTTAGTATCTACCCCGTGACTAACGGTGTAAATATTTACCTATTAAATTATGTAAAATTTTGTTTTACGGTGTTTTTGAAACAAACAATGACACAGTTACTTACTTTAGATATGTTCTCCATTACAACCAGATTTTCTATATGTAGAAAAAAATCATATTTATGCATCGTCTGTGAGTCAGTCACTTAAAGGAAAATGGAACATGCATTTTATCCTCAAGTTTTATTTTAATTTATAAGGAGTATAGTGAAGTGCGTATCATAATCTTTCGTGCCACCACAACTGACAAAATCACATGAAACAGCATCAAAAAAAAAAACAAACACTTTACAAAGATGTCATCGTCTTGGACTTTCGCCATTATTGACGCTATGATGCTATATACATGTAGTACAGTTGTGATACAAGCGATGATAGGCACAACACTTACGATTCAGTTTTACATTTTGTTGAAATGAGACAACGTCTTGAGATTAAATTTTTCATGTTTTCTCCCTCAGAATGATTTAACTTAATCCTGATTCGAATGCAGAAAATACAAAACACTGTCTGTCTCTCCTGTACAGTCCGTAGGTACTGCACCAAACTAATATTTTCAAATGGTTTGCATCCAGGTTATTGCTTTCTGTTCCTTTATATATGTAAAACGTATGATCGTGTCTGGTAGGATGTTATGAAAAGCAATGCGACCAAATGGTAAGACATTCCGTAGGAACGTCCTGTATAAAACTGGATTCAATGATAAAAAAGTAAATGTTACTTGAATCACCCTGGAATTGTATGAAGGCGATTGTTCTAGAGGCTGTGCATGTTGTAAGGATTACATGGTTTGCAATATATAAAGCATTTGCTTCCTAGCCATTTTCCCACCCAACGAGAATGAAAACAAATCTTCTTGTGACGATAGAGGAATTATTTTCAAATTAAAAAATGGGTTAATTTGCTTGTGCTTGCCGGTACCACCGGATTTAGAATAAATTTACGAGAAAAGATTTGCGACTTACTTATTTCAACCTATCATATAAAATAAACTTCTGATGGTGAAGTTATGCTTTTCACGTCTAAATTTTGTGTGATTGATTATCATTATTTATTCTTTATTTGAGTCTCACCTATACATTCTCATATATGCAATAGAACATTTATAGAAAGACCATAAAAACACAATGTATCACAATTCTTAAAAGAATTATAAGACAGTTACTAAGAGGGATAAATCTACAGCACATAATACCATGGTGTATATGCACTGCAGATTAACCTCCCTTATTTATACACATTTCTAAATTTTCACATGTCTGTATCTACATTTCAATGTTTGACTAAGTAAAGCATGATACAAAGTAAATACTATAGATAACATGTTACAGCTTAACTTCCTTAATCATGATAAAGTGAGATAAAATTTTGTATATAACATAATTCAAATGTTTAGTGCAAATAAGAAAAATAGAAAATAGCACTTTGAGCACTCAATAAAATCTACTGATTTAATTATATAAATATTCTAAGATCTGACCTAAAGCATTGTTGACATGTCAGTAGGAACAAAAAACAAAAACTAAAAATCAGATACATGTATATTAAATTTAGATACGTTACACCTACATAAAAGAGATGAGTAGTTGTTAATCATTACTTATAAAATGTGATATTATAACACTTAAAACACCAAAATGTACATCACGAAAACATAAGTGTACTATTTACACACATACAATCATCTTCGATTTAGGATGAAAAAAAAACAGGTTGTTGCTATAATTCTTATCAAACTCTCACTATTAAAAAGGAATTGAAATTTATCAGCATTACACAAATTACTAAATGAGGGATTTATATCTGAGACTTTCTCAAATATCTTATTTCTTAAGTCGTTATACAGATTACATTCAAGAAGAACATGGCATTCCTTTTCAATAACATTTATACCAGCTTGACTACAAAATAAACAAATACGCCTATCAACAGGTAAACCTTCATATCGTCGAGTTTCTAGTTTGAGTAGAGCTTTTCCACATCTAAACTTACAGAGAGCTGATCTGTGTCTTTTTGGTATGATCAGTGTACAATAGTTTTCAGCACCAAAATGATTCTTAAAGGAACAGTAAGTCCTTAATTTGTTTCCACCTCTACCAGAGTTGCCTATAGGAGACTTGATAGTGTCCAACCAGTCATTTTTATATTTTTCTAACATTTAAAAAAATATATATATATTGTATTTACCATGTTAATGCTAACTATTCTGAATAAATATTCTGAATTTGTTCAATAAATTTAACAATCATATAATTTGCTATTGGTGGTGTTTTATCTGAATATTCTTGTACATTATAGCTATAAATATGCCTGTGAACATAATAAAACCAATCTTTAACACTAACAGCTAATGAGTTAGCCCATAGTGTTATTCGTTTGTTAAAACGACTACAGTTTGTAGTTGAAATACGTGCCCAATAATTACTTACTAGTTTCCACTGACGAACGCTGACTGGTATCCAGTCCATATCACCAGAGATACCTAGGTTAGAGGCATATTTCCCAACTCCTAGGAAGAATCGCATAGCCTTATTCTGCACTGCATTTATACAGGAGAAAGTCTTATGCCCCCCAAACCGCTCCCCAGTAACCATTGATTGCTTTTTTTGATGCGGGATATAAGTTTTTAGGATGATAAAACAAACACAAATTAAACTGTTTTACTTCTAGATTATAGGCAATTTTCTGTTTTGATAAACGTAATACTTACCTATAAGATGTAAAGAAAAGAGTAACAAACCAATACGATGATATATAGAATTTTGAAAACACCTTCTCACTCGTTTTAAAATTGCATCTTCTAAAATTATTTTCTTCAGAAAGACGTTTCGGTTTTTATATGACTGCAGTACTCGCTAAAACTGTTCTACAGATAAGAAAACATAATTACAAAACGTGCTTTTTAACCTGAAAATTAAAGGCATAAACTGGGATGACTTGAAATGATCTTTTTGTTAATTAAATTCGGGATATTTTTGTCTTTTCTTTTCGTTTCTTTTTTTCCCTTTGCTTCTAATATGTAACAGTTAAGTGCGACTATGACAGGTAAGATTGTATGGAATTTGTCATTGTGGTCAGGACTCTGTGTTGAATTCAAACATACGTTTTATTTCAATGGTCTGAACAGTTAATGTGACAATAGAAAAGGCTATTGAAATGCATGTATAACAGGAAAATGTTGTCTACAATGTCTATGAATTATAGTTTGTACATAGGAAGACTTTATGATAAGAATCTGTACATGTTGATACAAACAATGATATAACGAAGTCAATATTGGTGCAGTATTTTTACTGGATTTGTCCCTCATACTGTAGCACATGTTCTAGCAACAGATGTGTGCAAGGATGGCTATCAGTTATATTAACTTGATTTAAATGGAAACGTCGTCGTGCACTGTCTTAAGTTTTCATGTGCTGTTTACCTTATTACTCGTATGATGTATGAATGATACTCTTTTATCAAATTCAATCTTTTCAAAAAATTGACAATGTTTTGCTACACACGTGCAAACCCGCATCAGATGTAAACTTCATATAATTGATTGTTTAAAGCTATTTTTCGTTTAAAGATTCATTAATTTTATATATTTTCATACTATACATGTTGTGTTTTCAATGATTTTGGAGAAGATTTAAAAAGTATTGTCTCAAAATTGTATCCTTAATATTTGACCTTGAAACGTGAAGTGTTGTTAAATATGATGATAACCACTTGTGCTGCAGCTGGCTAAGTAGTGTCACATGATGATTGCTTGATTTTAGTAAGGAAAATTATTGGGAAAAAATCTTGTAATATGCACAGGATTGTTGAAGTATGAAGAGCTAGAGTACAGAAAACACTTAACATAAGTACTTAATTCTTTATTTAAAATTTGTGACTAAAATAAGGAAGATTATTATCATTAAATGAAACCAATAAAAGCAATTGTATTGTTTATGCATATTTTCAGTGTATATTTTCCTCGTACATACAACTGTATCATAATAAATGTATAAAGGATTCAGGGGAATATGTGATAATAACCTAATGTCACAGTACTTTGTGTTTATCATTTGTTTATATTATTTTACATTTTTTTCATATTGAAAGCTGCATGTTGTATATTGCCCTCCATTTAGTACGAGGCAATATAAGAATCCCCAATTAATGATTCAGTATATGTTTTCTTTAAACAGTTAGTTGTACCTCTACAATTTTGTAGAAGATATCCTTTGTACACATATACCGAATATAGTCTTTTCAGATAGACAATTTCTCTCCAACTTTTTCGCTTTTTTCTATTTCTTATGTTAAAAATATACCACGAAGTTCAGCATACCATAGACATATTTCTGGTTTATATATATTTAATTTTTCCTTCAACGGAAACCTGTCCATTGTTTTAGAAGTAAAAATATTACATCGATGAATAATATGGTATGTGTAAATCCAATGAATAAACATCATACAACACTTGCAATAGGGCACTATATACAATTATGCCAGGTCTGTAAGGCGATCAGTGTTGCCGATACCTGCTTGATAGGTTGCTCTCAGGGGACAATAGCACTATTTTGGTTCTTTTTCCCCTCGTAACATGTTTCAAAAATAATAAAATTATTATATTACATATAACAGATGAAACTGATTAGTATTAAAGCGATACAAGTGTCAGGTTCGCGTGCATGAATTTAATTTTGTGTCTCAGAACGGTTCATTATTTACATATTTCTAGAGTTGTAATAGATGCTCGAGTCAGAAACTTCTGACAGCTGCTCTACACAGCTGTAGCAGAACCGGAGATGTTCCTGAAATAAGACAAAGTAGTGTTTTTATAAAGGCGCATAAGTCTGACGAAATACCTTATCACCGTACAAATTCAGAACAAGGAATATTGCTGTGATAATGGTTTAAAGGAAAAAATCACTTGTCTGATTACGTTTAATGGGTATTTTGAGGCCGAACTTTACAAGGGAAACCTCAAAAATAAAATGAAACCACAATAGTGAAATATGCAGAACTGCATGAAATGAAAATATAAACTATTTTTATTGGTCAGTATGATTTCATATGAGAAAGAGGGAGAATGATACTTTGACATAATAACTGCAAATTACGTATATAACTTACAATATCCTGAAAGGCGGATCTTCTTCTAGAACACACTTGACAAACTGTGTTCAGTACACTCACTTCTTTCTCAACAGCAACCTTCTCCATTAGTATTGACACAGCACAGAAAAGACCACTTCTTTCTGCCCCAGTTCTGCAAATATATATTTCTCAAAGCTAAAACAAATGTTTTTACTTTTCATTTTAAATATAGTTGTTGTTAGTCAAAATAATCGGTTTTAGTTTGGTTCACACAAAAATGAGACAGGAAGGAGCGTGTTGCTGAAAATATGAAACAATTTGTAATAAGTGAAATACAAGCAATTCAAGTAGTATATTTTTGTTTACAACGTGGACAATTTACCAAATGTACACTGAGCTTTTACAGTTATACATGAAAAGCCATGCCTTTAGTTATATTTCGGGCGCTACTGAGGAAGCTTTAATCATCAGGGCTTCTGAGTCTCAATTCACTTATTAACCATTTGAAAAAAAAAAACACGTTCTGAATACGAAAGTAAATTATTTACGTACGAGCAGTGCACTACAATGGGATGTTTACTGTTAAGGTTTTGGTAAGTCTTTTCTACATCAGTAACTTAGTTCAAGAAAGCTTGAATATTACGAGGAACACAGTCGATGCTGCTCCAGCCTTTGAACTGGTAATGGGAGATACTCACTTCCTCAGATAATGACTGAAATAAAAAAGGCAATTTGACATACTCATCATAGCTTAGGACTACAGTTCTGCATGCAGTGTAACGACTAGTGTTTCCAGAATACAGTAACTAATGGACACACAGTTGACAACCGGTAATTGAAAGGCACCTTTTACATTACATTATTTAGCAGTGTACATAGTAAACGCTTGTTTTCTTCAATATAATTTTGACGATTACGCCAACTGAAATTGACAGGCTAGTAAAGCAATAACTTGATATACCACTCCAATCCTCGATACTTTTAATTTTCGGCTGACAAAATCTTCTTTTCGGTCAATGCTTGTGCATATCAACTGGAACTGACCAAACGTTGCCACCTTGTTGACCGATGGAAGGTACTGAACAATAGACTGTAAATATATCGAAAGAAAAGCTAGTGTGACGCATAAAAAATGTCTTTAGATTGTAATGATATCTATCTTATCATAAACAACTTTAGTTAATTCAATCTGTATTATTTGGTTAAAACAAGTTGCTGATATATCTAATGAAAACACTCCTTTAAAGATGTTTAAAGAAGTTTGATTAGACAAATGAAATATTTTCAGACATTATTAATGAGCACTAGTTAGCGAAATGAAGCGCTGTTGTTAAAGCAAGTTTATAAACAACTGTTACCATGTTTTTGTTAAACAAGTCGACGCAAAAAGTAAAAGCGATGTTTATTTCCTCAATTTCGTACACTTTCGACTGAGATATAGGATTTCGAGGAAAACAGCTGTCTTTGTAAAGGGGAAAAACACACCACATCCATGCTATTCATGCATGTTTGGAAAGGAGATTTTCTCCAGGAAAAAAGAATTTGAATCTTTAGTGAGATGCATGAAACATGCAACGTGTCTATCTGCCTCATAAGATTTACCTTATCCATAACATTTTCGTCATCTAAACAAACCACACAAGAACATCCTTCTTGATACAGCATGGAAGCAAAATCTTCTAGTGTACCTTGTAGAGGTGTCTGTGCCAAAATGAATTTATTACATTCTTGATATACCTGCAAAAAGACATTGAGAGTTTGTTGATCTATGACATAAAGTGTGATTTTTAAGGAAATTCATATATTTAACCATTAAAATAAGAAGAGTGTTAATCATATCTATACCTTATATACTTCCTTTTTATCAGACATGTGAAGAAAAATGTTGTTCAGAGGGATGAAGCTGTGTGGTTTTTAATTATTGGTAACCAAATATGAAATTATTTTATCTCTCTGCCTTTAGCATGGTTAGGTTTTCATTCGTTTCATCAATATTCTATGCCTTTACAGACAGGGAGTTAACCTAACCATAAAATGTGTATGGAAGGACAAGTACTCTACTCCCATCTTCTGCAAGAAGTTTCCAGTTTGGAAACATGCCTAGGAGTGGTTTACGAGGCCACATTGCTTTATTAACTTAACATTACTTATTTATATTGCCTATTCAGCCATATTCTTATCTTCCCTTTCAACCATTAGTCAGCATAACGGATGATTATATTTTACATACATGCACTTATTACACATGCTTATGATACTTATTGCGATCTACATTTACAAAAACGGCATTTATATAATCCTTTTCTATCAAGGCCAAACGAACTCGATGTTTGTCATCTGAAAAAAGGTTAAAGTTCAATTAGTTTAAGTGTAGTTGTTGAAACTGTTCATCCAGACACTTGAATAACATAGGTTTTCCTTGTACTTGTTCCTTTTTCCTGGTTTTGGGCATTTTGTAAAAGGAATATTTAAATGTATTGGTGAACTGAACTTACATTTCTACTTCACAAGACTTCTCTCTTCATTGCTGAAACGTCTCATTGTACAGAAAATTGACTTTAATATCTTTTCATATATCTAATAAAACATTTGTGAACTCTTTTGTTAGTTGTTGTTCATTGTCTTTCACAAAAACGAACAAAGAAGAGCTGAGTAAAAAAAGTATCTTCTTGATAAATGACGTCGTTGATTAATTACAAAAACAAAAAAAATATATACCAGGAATATCAGATCCCATTCTGTTTTCCTTTCTAGTTTTGTTCTTTGCCCCCGTTATCTTGTCTCTGTTTGCCATATGTTGTAAGCTAACAAAGGTCTAAAATGAAGATAATCTTTTCTTACTAGCTCTTTGTTAGCCTTTTTGTAATGGACAAATGTAGACGTCACTTTTTTATTCATTTGAACACAACAGCGTGGTTACAGAAGTCTAAATAGTGATAATATTGCATTAACAAAACAAAACAAAATTGAACATACCGGTATGTAAAGTTTATACTTGGAAAATCAGTTAGTTTGAAACATAGGTTTATCTGATTTTTGAACGAACTTAAAATGCTTTTAAAACATTGTTCTTGTCCTTTTATGTCTTAAACTCATATATGTCTTCAGACATAGAATCATGTTCTCAATTTAAGTTCAAATTTTCAAGTAAAATACATTGTGTTGTGTAGACAATCTCTCATCTGATGTGAAATGTGTCATCGTAGAGACCGGACACGGTTCGGGAGCACAACTCAGAGCATAAAGTACACAGTGATGCAATTAAACATACTGCTCCTGTAATTTTTATAATTCATATTACGATTTAAACTTAAGAAACAGAAGCTTTGCAGAAAACTTTACTTTGACATTTACAAACATTTAATTTAATAACCCATACATAGAGAATAATAACATTATTTAGAAGCTGACGTAGTTAAAATGATCCATATTTGAAGAAACAGACTGCCTTGTAAACTTAGTATAACGATAAACTTTTATTTCACTGTACCAACTGGTGAATATGACGTACCAAATTTTGTACTAGTTGTACTCTCTGACCTCTGAGAGAGCTGACACAGCCAAAAATATCAACTGAGTGATCGTCTTTGCCTTCTTTGATAAGGATATCAAGAGCAATATAGGTGCCTGTCCTACCGATGCCAGCACTAACGTACATCCATAGAATTCAAACAGAACTGATTGAAACATTTTTCTATCAATGTTAACGGAAGTACATCATATAAATATGAGATGCCATAGAGAGTTATAGTTCATAATGTCAGCTCGAAAACGTGAACGTTAACCGATGCGCTTATCAATACATACTAAAAATACCAAACAGTCTATTTCATACGCACGCGAGGGTAAATTTGTTATGTCAGATGGTAAGAACGTTATATCTTAGGTTTGGAGTAAGGACTAGTTCATGACATAATTATGCAAATCTACACAGCAAAGCCACTTGAGATATAATGATAATACTTATTTCCTTTCATCAAAGAAAATAATTTAAACTACTGAAACATATTCTCCTACTTGTTAAGTCCTAAACTACCTTTCGCAAAAAATATTTGCTGATTTCGTATATGTTCATATCTTAATTAAATTCGATTATCATTTGAAAATAAAACAAAAAATATACAATCACCTGCAGTGGACTATCATTGGGCCAGTGGCCGTTGATTGATTTTGTTCTACTTTGTCTCTGAACTCCAGTAAGGAAGCAACACTGTCTGGTACTGTCTTGTCCGGCCATGCTGTGTAATGATATTGTGTCACTTTACGTGTATCGTTCCCCTTATAAATAAAAAGAGTTTTTGAACGAGTGAAGAAGAAAGAACTGTAGAATTACTAAACTTGTCAAGTGACATCTTAGATAAGGTTACACAATATCTTAGAATGTAGGAGAGATCTTTAACATTTAACATTTATGTTTATGCTAAGGATTGAATACTGTTATATTGTGGGAGTCGTGAAAACAATTTGTTCAACATTACATTGCTATTCTTGTATTAATATAGCAAAACCATTTCCTTACTCGAGCGACTATTAATTCCCTCACGATAAACTCAGAAAAAAATTTCTCTGCCATGCATCTCACTTTGTAGTCACCATAATAATTTTCATTTCCTGGCATCGGCCAATATTGTTCACATTTCATCTTCTACAAAAACAATAAACAATTATTGGAATTATGCTTAAATAAAAATATTATTATTACCATTATTATTATTACTACTACAATTATTACAATAAAATTCTTTTTGTTTTCTTTTACTTTGAGTGAAAGAAAAAAGAAATAAAATGGTAAGAAAATTCTTATTTACACAAGAGCCATACTCAAAAACCTTCCACCGTCCAAACAACTTTAGAGGCATGAAAGGAAATGTGTAATTTGAACGCTTATTAGAGACTGTATCCAGTATAGTTACAGAGTTTTTTTTTATAAGCCTTTTTAAGCCTTTCTGTATGGCACTGTAAACGTTCTACCTATTAACAAATAAGAAGGTGAACTGATGACCTAAATGATACAAACTTTTGCTTCATCTAGGTTTGTCAACATTACGATTTTATCAGTCTTTTCCTGCCAAATCATTTCCCAAAATGTTGCAAAATTGCTCATTGTACTCTTTGTTGGTCCTTTTAAAAAAGAAATGAAAAGTACAGAAGTTCTTAATAATTGTACTAAAACTAAATCGAATAGTTCATGCTAACAAACATACTTTCTTTAGCTTTTCACATATTAATTGCTATTTTCTGAGTGTGTAGAATTACATGTTTCTTAGTGGGGTTTTTTTCCTAATAAATTTAAGCAAAGGAAGTTTTATTTTAGTATACAACCCTCTTCATAAAAACAGCTTTCATTAAACACGTATTTATTACAAAATATACCAAAGACTTTAACGTTCATGCTGTTTTAATTCAGACGAAGCGATTAGATAGAAGGAAAAATATTCAGTGTAAATTGGGAAAGAATTCAACTATACATGCTAAACGCATATACCAAGTGAAGCAATATAAGCCGGATACTGTTCATGTACCTAAAAACAAAAAAAAATACGCTTGAATAAAATAACAAAAAACAAACCAATGTGAAACAAATCAAGTTTTCAGATGTCTGTTCTAGAGCACTATCTTTATGCGTTATAAAGAGTTTAATGTGAATTTTACATATAACATCGCTCAAACACATTTTGTAAAACTATCATTGTACGACGATTTCCAAATATCAAGTCTTGATGGGACTAATATAAATAATGTATTGAATACTCAAGTACCTACATGAATAAAGTTTGCATTAATGTAGTTCCCGCTTTTCAACACCACCCGTGTTGCATCGTCTACAAAAAGAAAGCAACTGTAAACATCTCGTAACATTATTCATACTTCCGCTATTTTGAAAACAGAATGAAAAATAGAAAATTATAGATTTTGGAAACCAATTTTCTATATATTCTTAAACAATGATAAACATGCGTTAGGTAAATAGTTGGAACCAAACCTTCAACTTAATATTAGATACGACGAAAAAAAAATTACATGCGTAAATTCCTTTGTATCTGTTTTTTACTCGGTTGCTTGGTCTAAAAGCTTCAGTACAAGCTCGTGTCAAGCCAACTGGCAGTCTCTGGAATGGTCAAAGGATATGTATGCATAGTCGTATGTTAATTATATATTTAAAAATCAAACATATCACATGCCGTGTTGAGAATAAACTGATTCAAAAACTTATATATTTCTTTTGATTTTTACTTTAACAAGAGCGTGTTGACACAAATTTGCAAACTCAAAATGAAATTCAAATGCGACTTTACATCTCATTTTGTTTTCTATTAGAATCTTGTATACGTGAATGAACTTTGTATATACTAGAACATATGTCTTCTAAAATTTTCGGGACATTCATCAAAAACTAGGACTCAAAGACAGATACAAAAATACAGGAATGTTATTTGTATATAATAGACATACGAATACAATGAAAACTACCTCAAATTCTTTCTTATAGTCAGTTTTATTTTTTATGTATTCAGATAGTTTAGACACTACGATCCTGCTTCTGAGTAAGTTTGCAGTGTTGTAGTAAGTGTCTGAGGTTGGAATATTCACTTCTGAAAGACATTTTAATATAACATGAGGGCGATGGTGTCCCTGGATCGTTCAACTGAAGACTTTTGCTGCGGTTCTCCTTAGGACAAACATCAGAAACAAAATTAGTGTCTGATTTGTATTTTTGGAAACATCTTATATTTTATACTAAAACCAAATTTATAAGATCTAGAGCAAACTGCAGTAAGATTAATTAACCACAAATAAAATTCCCGGATCGTGGCCAATTTTGACCAGAGGGACATAATTTTTTAACAAACTGGCTAGAAGTCTACTAGACACTGCAACATACACCATTTCTAAGTAAGATGTAGCCATATCAAAGGCATACGGTTTAAGACAAGAAGATTTGTTATTGTTATCCCTATAAAAGCCTGTGTAAAACTAAGTGACCTCCGGCGCAGGGCTATCAATGACCCCAGGAGCATGATATGGAAAATAACCATTTTAAACTTGCCCTAAAAATCCCCAAGAATAACACTTTTTCTTACAAAATATGATGACTGAATTCAAACTATGGCTTTCAGAATATTGACAAGATTTTCCTTTGATATTGGTAGGTGAGTGTTATGACCCATATAACCCATATCTAAACTTGAAGTTTTCCTCATAGTGACCTAGCTGACACACGCTTGACATAGAAATCATGAACACAAATATTGATGACTGACTGTCAAATGTGACCTTTAGAGCGTTTTGAGTGTGAACAATGTTAATAGTTGACGACGCGGGACAACAGGCCTTTTTCAAAAGCTCACCCTGAGCGTCGCCTAGGTGAGTTTAAATAATACGTTGAACGTAAAAAATTGGTTATACAAGAAACTTTTATCATTTTTACAATAAGCACAGGAATGAATTGCTATGAAATAGAATTTTAATGATTATCAAATTTGGTAGTTAAAATCACCAGTACCTGTAACATGCAGTTTGAGAATTTAAATCGAAAATCATCTAGAGTGTTGTTTTTCCCATCATTTGCTAAACCTCTCGATACAGAAGTTTTTATATTTAAACTTTGTACGTACCTGACTCCATTGAAACTATGTGTTCTTCTTTTATTTCTTCTAAATCTGAATCATGAACATTTTAAGCGTCTACCATTGCATCTTCAACTTCGACAGCATAAGCAAATTTATCTTTTGCTGTTTGTGGTTCTTCCATGCCGAAGTTATTTCTTGTGTTCAATTTATTTACTTGGGCATATAAACAGTCATCGTTACCGGATATTACAGGTTGAGAATTCATATTAGCTGAAGACATAATCACAGAATTATTATTCTTATGTATAGCTTAAGAAGTGTTGGTGCATCAGTAAATCATTTGGTAACTTTTTGCAAAAATATAAAAAGTTAAACATCTTTTCAAATCAACATTGTATGCCTGATTCAAAAGTATGCCAATCACTTCTGTTTAAGCAGCTTAAAAACACATAATGTAAGGAGTGTAGTAAATAAAATGTACTTTGTGTAAAAAGTTTTATAGAAAATAGTTTCAACAACTTAAAGCAAGATCAGCCATTTTTTGCTTTTTGTCAAAAAAAGTAAAAAAAATCAGCCAAGCATATTTAATTTTATGACATTTGATTCTAAGACTAGTTATTGTTTTCACGTTGAAATTACTTGTCTCGGGGTGAATAAATTAGTTAAATTATACCTTCTGCAACCATGCTGACTCCTTCTTCACGTCTATTTGCATTCTCAGTCCGACGATTTTTTGGTCTAAAATCAAAAAGACGACTATGGTAAAACTTCTGTTAGTGATGCCATCAGATCTTCTTACGGACATGAAAGTTCATAACAGAACGATGCAATGCACCTTGCAAAAGACCACCCAGAGTGGGATTCGATTTCAGGTCCTCGAAAATCAACACTAATGAGCTAAAGATTCGATTCTTAAACGTCAGATAAACTGACTAATTAATGAATTTTCTGTTATTAAGATTTTTGGTTAGTTTTTTAATGAAGACAGTCAACGTTAGTCAACAGTCAAAAAGCTTATTAACTTCAATACAGTTTTCTTTTTCAGTAAATTGTAAAACTGGTAATGTTGTTGCCATTAAAATATTCATAGATAATAAATGACAAATAAGCTAAAAGAAGTCAGTTTACCTTCTTTTTATAAAGCATACAATAAAAACTGAAACAACAATAATCAAAGCCGCTACTCCTCCAGATATTAATCCGATTACAACTACGTTCATTTTATCGTCTTGTCCCGATGTTTTCAAACTTTCCTCGGTGTAATTTCCTGTAGAGTCAGATTTCATAAACGTTGTTTCCATGTATGATTCTTTCTTTCCTTTAGACGCTAGGAAAAATAACAGATAAAAAGCATTTGTACAATTGTTAAAAAAAGAGTACAGCAAAAATACTTGGAAAAACATAATACTCCATTTTAGCAGAAAATGTTGGACATTTACAAACGGTTTATCATACGTGATTTTTTAAATATCTAATCATTCACAACATTCACCAAATTAAAAAGAATGTTGGAACATAATTAATATATTTTTCAAACAGTAATTGTAAAACTGTAAGGAAGGAACGACAATATTTCGTCAAACTTACTTTGAGCGAAGTCTTCACTGCTTTGTCTGAAGGTTACCGATGCATCACATTTTTCACCTCCAAAGCCTTCCTTGCAGCCGTTCATGCATTGTCCGTCATCTTTATTACACAGTATAGCATTATCCCGATCTGATGCACATCCAACGAAACAGGAAATGTTACAAAATCCACCCCAGAAATTATTCTCACACTCATTGAGACAGTAACCGTCATTTAACCTGCATGTTGACGCACTTCCTTTCTTACAGTGGTTAGGACATCTGTCACTGCAATCGCTTTTGAACCAACCATCAGTGCACTTCTGACAAAGGCTAGGATTGTTCTTGCTGCATTTTAAACATTCATTGTGGCATTTGTCAGCACACATATCGCCCGTCCAGCCATCAGTACAATTACCAACGCATATTCCAGAAGAGTTGCACCTAGTCGAACAACCTCTGGAACAAACCACTGTATTTGTAACACACATTTTACCATTAAAACTGTAACCAATGTCACATTCTTTACACACCTTAGAACTTCTTTGTAATTTACATATTTTACAGTGTTCCATATGACAGTTCTCCTGACAGTCATTATTACTGCATTTACGGCAAAAAAATGTACCGGCAATATCATTATGTTCAAGTAAATAGTGTCCTTCCATGCATTCGTTACACTTCGCGTAGCTTTCACAATCACTACAGTTCCAGGAACATTGTCTGCAGCCACCAGAACTGTCATTCCAATAAAATCCCCTTTTACAGCCGATATTACACGAAAGTCTTCCACATTGTCCACTTTCGCAAAGATTGCAATCATGTTCACAGTATTGACCATAATATCCATCTTTACATCGAGTGCACATTCCATTGTCTATGTGACATTCTTTACAATTCCTATTGCAATGATGTTGACATTTTTCTCCATATCTACCGGACGCGCACGATGAGCATTTATGCGAATTAACACAAGCTGTGCATGAATCTGGACATTGATAGCAATACCATTTGCTCAAATAATATGATGAATTACATTTAGTACAAGAGTAGGTCGTTCTTCCTGTACAAGAGATACAGTTTTTTTGACAATCTGAAAGTAAAGGCGAAATACAGTATTTTTACTTCTTTTTAAGAATACTGTAGTTTTGAACTTGCTTTTTACGTAGTATATTTTCAGACAATTAAACTCCAGATAGATATAAATTTTGTATCATATATTTCATTTTTTTTATTTGAATGGTCTCTAGCCTGTGAATCTCAATTCTTAATGTTTATTTTTAAATCAAAATTGTACGATTTGTAACCAAACTAAAGTTATAAAGGCGATAAAGGAATTTCAAGAAGCAAAGAAACCTATTTTTTATATTGTTGTTAACCTTTTTTGCCAATGTTTCCATGAAGAACATTGTTGATAACCTGTATTGCCAATGTTTCCATGAAGTACATTGTAACAATAATAATATTTCATTGAAAACAGTTTTGGAATATATATTCGATTTCTTACCTGCCAGAATACTTCTAGTTAGGACTGCTAAAATGATAACAGTTTTTTGTGCGTATTTCATCATCTTCAAGTAAACTGCTGTCATTCAGTCCGTTTTAGTCTGAAATCAAAATACTGTTCATGACTTTCTCTGGTTAAATAACACCAACACCTTGACCATTTTAAACAAATCATAACTACTAACAAAATATTTTTATGTTTTCTAAAGATTTTGTGTGCATGAGCGTGCGTGCACATGCGTGCGTTTTGTTTGTGTGTGTGCGCGCGCACACGCACGCTCGCAATGTCTGAGGTCAAAAACATTCTTTAAAATTCAAATCTATTTCATATAGACCTTTCAAGGTTTCATGTATTATATTTGTTTAATAAAAGGATAGGAAATACATTATTAACAAGAATTTCCTATACTAAAAAAATGAGACGGTCATTCATGTCGAAGTACTGTTGTATTTAGAGTAAATATGAAAGACAACGACAGTAATTATATATTTAGAAAAACGTTTCTAATAAATGTACCAAGCAATGATATAATTGCATATGTAATAGGGTCCAATGGCGTATTATAAATTAACGTATTAGTCCCTGAGGGTCGAGTGGGTACGGGGAGAGTCCAAATCAACAGTAGACAAGTTACGGTTTCATACTTCTATTATCGTGTAGCAAGTTACTCTGAAACAATTATAACAAATACTCAATACATGGTAAGACAAGGTTAAAACAATACATTATCATGGTCAGCATTAATAAATGATCACATACAATATATAATAAATATGTTATCTAGTGGCCAACATCTATTTACACAGAAATACTAATTACGCAGTAGTACTTCAACATGATTACTACATAAATTATATACTTTTGGTTATCACTTAAGTTTTAACATAAAATCATAACATGACACATTACACAGAACTTATCATCTAAGGGATGAGTACTGTTCATACAAAGGTCAACACACCACTCTCCTCCAAGTTTGCACACCAGTGACTGTTAGCTGTAAGGTTAAATATTAATGGTGAATAACGGAAAGAAATGTGATTTAGTGACACAAGTCTAAATGTATTCTTAAACTCATCTAGATTATAGGATCCTAGATTATAGGACTTACAATACTTAATTTAGTAGAATTTAAGATAAAAGAATTACAATAATGCAATCCTTCAATTTACAAGGTAGTGCTTACAGACAGTCAGGATGGATACATACCAAGCTAAACATCATTCTTGACCACCAAACAAAACCAAACAAAACACATCTTCTCCACAAAGAACAAAGACTAGCACTGGCTACTCAGTGCTTTCTTACACAACACCTGATATACAAATACCTATAAATCAATCACCCTTGAGCCAACCAGGTAATACCTTAGAACACTGACCAGATAACCAATCAATTCAAAGTTAAGATAAAATCAGAATAAGATAAGACAGATTATCTCCCTTTGTAAACATGAAATTGCAACAATACTGGAGAAGTTGTCTCCCTTAGACTATACCTAAAATTAGACCCTGTTATATGCTTCCCTG
This sequence comes from Cyclina sinensis, assembly GCA_012932295.1. Taxonomy (NCBI): domain Eukaryota; kingdom Metazoa; phylum Mollusca; class Bivalvia; order Venerida; family Veneridae; genus Cyclina; species Cyclina sinensis. The sequence continues at coordinate 26,133,157 of JAAONU010000009.1, read as the reverse complement.
GTCTGGAAAATGACGTCCCGTCATTTGTCACACAAGTCTTAGGTCACTATCTACCTAAGAGTACAAACTACATAATACTATACAAAAACTACTCTGTTTGTATGCATAATCATACAAACCTACTCTACATACTTATATGTGAAACACTACTATACTTGGTTATTTGTCTGTGATAATTGTTTGTTGAAACACTACTGCTATAGAATTACTCATGCGTACTAAGTGTAGAGGGAGCAACGAAATTGTTTCCATAATACAGAACGTCAAATTTGTGGAATGGTATATATACACCTGTTATATCCCAATATACACACTTGAAGTACCAAGCAGAATGTGATGACATTATGATACGTTTAAGAAATTTTAACTCAAGAGTTGGTAAGGAAACAAGACTTCTTTTATGTGATGAATTTATATTGCAATAATGTGGAGGTAAGTATGGAGGCTATTTGTTGCCAAACTTCCAGTCATGCAAGCTTGTTAATTCAGATTTCAGTTTTACTAAGCACATTCGTTAAAATCTAAATGCATATCCGAAAGATGCATACCGTACTAGTAATTTCATTTTGAATATCTCAGTTTTACACATACCATCCTTACTTCTAACAAGTAAGCTGGTAATACGCGATAAAGTTTTATTTACATTTAAGTTCATGATTGAATTCAGGACATGTACAAATGTAGACAGTATAAAGTACACCATACAACGCGGTATTTCACGTAGATAACTACATCAGTTATGTTCTCAGATTGACAACAGCACACTTGACTTTTACATTTACACACGATTAACATTTGTAAATAATTTTGCAACTTCCGTATATATTTAGTTTCTACTTACTTACAATTAATATTTGGGGACCCTTAATTTATTAAGGTAACTGAATGATAACAATTTCACGGGCACGATGTTCTGTATGGAAAGTTGCCTTCAGAACCATGAAATACACTATCCGTTACGGAAATAAGCCGCCTAGATTTGGGAGGGTACCTTCAAGTATATCCCACTTAAAAGAATGACTAGATATAGGTAATTCAGTAACATTTTAATGAGTTTTCAGAAACATATTTCATAAAATCCAATATAGAGTACTTATCTTAAAATGAATATGCCAAGTTTTTATTTCTGCGAATTTTCATAGATATATCGGTTTAAACAAGAAAAAGAAACAATAAAGTTCTAAATTATTACAAGGGAGGTAATAAAAAGAATCATATCAGTAGAGTAATTTAATAACTGAAACGAATGAGAATACAAAATGTTTTTAAGACTAGGAAATGTCACAGTAGTCATAAGAACTATTTCAAATGAATTATTACGATGATCTCCTTACCATAGAAATAAAAACTGCACCTTTATGTTAAAACGGCGCTTTCGGGAAGTGGGCGCGGAGCTGATCCATATAAGGCTTTCAATGAGTTTAACGGGAAATCGAATCATACTAGTCTGACAATCTAAAGTTGCACGCGTAATGAAACAAAACGTTTGAAAATACATCTTTTGGCAGTTACATGAACAATCAGTATTCTGCATGCTCCAATGTTAGGATGAACACTTGATATCTCAACTCGAATATTACAAGTTACTGTTTTGTAGACAAACAAAATGTATCTCGTTAAAATGGAGGAGTAAAATGTTTAATCTGCAAACTCATTCCATGACTGCATCACTGGAATTTACATAGAAAGAAATACAATTGCATTATTTCAGAAAACAAACTGTACAACTCGGATCAACGAATAGCCTCCACTGAGATGAGGACAAATTGTCGGATAATACACTTATGAAAATCTTCTTACTAGACAAAAATGTACCATAAGAAGGATACAACTGTAAACACTTTAAACAAATACAGCAGCATGATAATAAGTGTTTTGCACGTGTAAAGTAATAACCGTTTAATTGTATAGAGCACAGCGGGTAGTGACTTTGAGTATACAAACTAACTACCAGCGATAGTAGAACTACAATTGTATTCATTATATTTAAAAACTAAACTTCTGGAAAAATATAAACACAAACAGGCAGATGATATTTCTGAAATTCTAAGACCGTTATTTTCTTACAGGACATAATCATCCACCTAATAATTTTTTAAGTTCTTGTTTTACTCATTTATAGGACTGAAAAATCATACTTGTTACGCAATCATTTACAGAAAATTTCAACAACCAAAAGAAAAATAGAAAATGAAAAATATTGAAGCACTTGGGTGATCTAAGTTAAAACAAAAACTTGAACACTGTGGATCTTCCGAATTAATTGAATGTAAAAATAAAACATTTTTCCGGCTTATGAAAAGAAAAGTATTTGCTTCTTATTGTGTTAAAACGAAATTAAAACAAATAGTAATCTATCCTTTCAGCGAAAGTTGGACTATTTAGCCCTAGATGTTAAAATTTAGTACAATACGGCTAGAATACAGCAAACGCAAACAAATGTGAGAGAAACAGAAATATTATAAAAGGAATAAGTTAATCATATAAAGTAACAATTTAGAAAAAAAGAATAAAACCTATAGACGATACTATGAAAAGCTGCAAATGACGAATCATGGTGACCAAAGCCAATTGTGGAAAATGATTAGTAGCTTAAATAAATTTGATAAGGATAAACAAAATCCTTATGATGTATATGCTTACTATAAACAATTAAACAAGTTAACGAATAACTATATATAGACAAAACTCAATACATGAAACAAAAGAGAGGATAACAGGATAAGAGATAACAAAAACATTTAAATCAGGAAATGTTTTAAACATATTATTACATTACTTTATTTCAAATCAAATCATTTCAAGAAATATTTGTACCATATCTAAAGCAAAGAAAACCAAAGATAATAATTAATAAACAGCGAGCACCAGTCATCGACGTGAAAACTTGAGGATAATTATAGGAAGTAGCTCACACATTTATCTTTATTTATTTATTTGAGTCTCGTCCATGTAATACAAATAATAATAACACGGTCATTCTTTAAGAATTATAACAGACTATTTTCATTTCTATGCAATATATGCTAAACTATACATTTAAGAATATTTACATGATAAGAAACAAAGTATGTCTGTTAATCATCACTTATCATTGCTAATAAAATTAGTTTCAAATGATTATTGCAAGAACATAACTATAAAACGTTGCACAAATATGTACAATAAACATTTTTCATATCACCATTAATCATATTGGCAGTGAAAAGATTAACAGAATAAACTTACCATGGTTTAAAATATTCTACTGGATTAATATAATAAAATATTAACATGAATATTTAAAAGAAGTTATAACTATAAAACACAGTGAAGCAGTTTGTTTTAATTATGACGTCTCCAAAAGAGAAGAAAAACATAATGTCCAGATACAGTCTACCCTACTCTGTTCAATTCTTCTTGTACAATCTTTTATTTCTAAGCCTAAGTATTTCAAAACAGGTTTTTGCTAAAACTCTTATCTACGTGCAGACCGGCCAAGACGAAAGCAGCTCGGTACAGTACATGTTACAGTACCGTCTTGTCAAAGTAGGTGATACAAGATATTCAGTATGTACTGGACTTGAATAATTGAAATAATTTTATTTTTTACCGAAACCTGTATGTCTTATCACTTAGAACTAACGGCATCAACACTCTCCTCTCTTATTGCCAACAAAATTACTCGAACGGCATAAGATATACACGCTTTATTACTTTAATCCTAATGAATTATTTGAACATATTCTTGTCACTGCTTGACCAAAGACAAAATGTTTACCACGGTTAGCTGATATGCAAAAGGAAATCCACACACAGTATAAGGTTAAATACACATTTATGACTTTATTTTGATAAAATTTACCCATTCAGTTAGGACGCTCCATAGGCACAATAGCTATAGATATATAGTTTTATATATCAAGAGTATAATTAGTTGATTATTAAAGATAATACTATGTGTCACTGTCTTAGGCTAGTTACCTAACAACTTGTACAATCAATCATATATCATCTAATGCAATTGTATTGTATACAAAAGTTATTTTTAAACAAAACTTAAAAACCAACACTCACAGATGTTGACGCATGATCTGAGTTTGAATTGGTACACGTAATTATATATTTCTTAAAACTATTCTGTCCCGAAACCTTTATTATTCTTAATAGACATTAAGAAATCAAGAGCCATACACTAATACTAGATTTTCTCTCACATCCGATTAAAACTGAAACCGGATTGTTGCGTCGAAAAGGAAGATATATATACTTTCGGTCTTGTTACAGTACACATTGTACAAATCATTTACACATTGAACAAATCCTTCTATCTACTAGTATGTTGCAACATGACACGAAAAGTCAAGAAAACACAAAAATGTAAAATGCATGAAATAAAATCGAATACTGCTTGCTCTGCAAGCAGTGGTAACTTTAAAAAGACGAAACTTGGTTAAATGAAGAAAATGTGACTACAGACAATACGTCCTCAAAACGAAGAACATATATAGAATATAGAAAATATTCCAAACAAGAGCTAGAAATTCGATATTAAAGAAAAATCCCAAATACCCAACATTTTCAATTATGACATTGATGAAGCTTTTGTAAGACAATAACATCGACACGGATAATTTATTTGATAACTGATTTATCGAGGTAATTGAAAAGGAATTGAAAATCCAACACGTTTAGGAAAAATTTTAATATTATCAACGCGTACTAATAAACAGTTGCAGGTTAAGTTATTGAAATAAAATTGGATTTACTGATTTTGATCGATCCATTGACTAAGCTACCCATATAAACTGTTCAAAACTATTGCCTGTAGTGCAAAGCAATAAAACAACAAAGCATTGTAACCTCTAGGCTCAATGCAGTTAAACTGATATAATTAAAGAAGCATTGCAACAATTGTGTAATTATTTTTAATATTATATTACTTATTCTTTTATTATTTATGTTTTTGTTGCTTTTCTTGATAGCACATTATTTTATATGGGGTTTCACTTTAAACATTCCTACTACTAATACTATCATTTCATTTCAAAAGGTTATTAATTTTATAAAATATGCTGCGAAGAATGACAACGTAAAGAACAAAGAAAACAACTCGATAAAATATCTAAGTGATAAATTACTTACTCTCTCTTATTTCCTTTTAAGTGAGCATGCGTTTGTGAAAAAAGGTAAAGTAAACTTATTTTATTCACAGTGACTGTGTGTTCAACTTCTACTTAAATCAAGAAGGGAAAGGCAGCTGTTTTCAAGAATATGTATTCTTCTTTAAGTATCTTTTAAAGGTCGTTATTCGTTGCAAACAGAGCGATTACGTAATACTTCCTTGTTCGCAAAAATAATTATTAAAGGAAATTAAATACAGGAGGGCCAAAATGGCCCTATATCACTCACCTGATCATCAAACGAAACATTCTGACAAAGTTTCATCGTGATTGGATAGACAATCTGACCTCTAGGTTGAACTGTTTTTCCTAAGAATTTGACCTGGTGACCTTACATTTGATCTTACATGACTCGTATCATAAAGAAGCCTCTACATCATTAGGTTTAACATTCTGACAAAGTTTTATGACGACTGAATAGAAAAAGCGACATCTAGAGTGTTTAAATGGTTTTCCTATGGTTTGACCTGATGACCTATATCTTGACTGACATAAACCATATGGTTTAGTTATTGACCCAGCATGGCTTATATGCAAAAAGTCATTGTAACCATTACGCATAACATTCTGACAAATGATTTGATGGAAAATGTGACATCTCGAGTGTTCAAAATGTTTTCCTTGGATTTGATCTGGTGACCTAGTATTTGTCCAAAGATAACCCCTTTAAAAATAGCATACATGTCTTCAAGGCAAACATTCCGACAAAGTTTCGTGATTATTAGATAGAAATTGAGTCTCAAGGGTGTCCACAATGTTTGTTTTCAATAATTTGATCTGATGACCATATCTTTAACGAAACACGAACAACATACAAACAAGTTCCAGAAGACATTAAGTCAAACACACTGACGAAGATCCATGATGATTGGATGGGAAATGTGGTATCTAGAGTGTTCACAAAGTTTTTCTATGATTTGATCTAAAGACCTAGTTTTTTACCCAACAGGATTAATATACAAAAAGGTCCTAGAAGTATTTAAGGACGTGTGTGTTTATTTGTTTTCATTAATTATTTTACAGGAATAGAAAGTATAGAAGACAAGCATATTGTGAATGTTGTTCATCACTGTCTTGTATTTCATGTTATTGCAAATAATGGCATATAGGGTTTCAACAGGTATTTCACCTATTATTGTGCATGTATTCTGAAGGGGATTTTTTGAGGATTTCTATTTTCATTGAGTTACATTCGTAAGCGTTCTAAACATGCCCCAATGATGCGAATCCATGTGCCTAAACAAAAATGAGAATAGGTGTATAAACGTGTTTCCGGTGTCACTAAAAGTGTTATCTCGATGCTTTAAACATTTGACTTGACAAAAAGATTCACTATCACAAGTCGACGAATGTGGTCAAATGAAAATCTAACGAAGTTTTTCGTGACTTTGAGTGTTTACTGTTTCATACAAGTGACCAGAAGCGTTTCTGTGTTACGTTATCATTCACAGCTTAAGAAAAAATGTCTTCGATTAATAATTATATGTTATGAACTTGAAACAACCTTTACAAACCTAAGACATAAATATATAACGAGATTATAAGCGTTCGCCCAAGATCAATAAAAATCCATTTGCAGTTGAGTGTCCATACTGTCAAAATATCACTCACTCTTAAATTAATCTATGCCCCCCCCCTTCCCACACACACACACACATCAGCAAAATTAGGAAGACATTTTCCATTCCTGTTCATTCATTTATTACAACTTCGTACCTTCTCATAAGTAAGTTTAGGTCATAATCTTAGAAAATTTAATACTTTTTGAACAAATGCAAGTCTCTTTTTGTCTGATTGGGTCTTAACTGTTACTTTTATGGTAGAATCATTGTCCTGCAAACGTTTAATAAGTTGCATCAGTTCAAACCTATGATCTCATTCATTCGTTCATTCATTTGTTCCTTCAAATCTTGATCATACACGTATCACTGCGCTCAAAACACAAAACTAGATTTCAACATGTCACATACACTCCATTATCTATAGTAGCAAAACCTTACAATTTTGCTACATCCAATTCTTTATTTTATTTTTTTTTAAATTTTAACACAAAGTGATGCGCATACATACGTGTTTGACTTTAAACCAACATAGTTTAAGACTAGGGCTTGATAAAAAAAAATATTAAATCAATGAGCGCCAGTGACGACATTTCTAAAAAAAATGAAAATAGAAATTGGCATTCTAATATAAATATATTGTAGAGCAAATTGCCATAAATTTGCATGCTTTAAAAACTGATATTCAGGAAGGTTTGTAAAACACTTCACGAGTTAAAAAAAAGACTGGCATTCCATTTTGAAATATCGTCATGTTTCCTTTTCCTGAACGTCACCTGTTCCTGCGTTGTTTTCCTTTCATAATTAACACACAATAAACAATGTCAACAAACCCTGTATTTGTTTTTCAAAATGACAGAAGCATGAGACAAATGATATTTTTACGGTATGATAATGAGTAAAATATACAAACATAGCAAATAACACTTTATATTTTAATTTAATGCCTGTTCATTGTATTCAAAGGAAGCGTATTTAACACAAACTTTATTGTTTGCATCTCTTTTTAGACTTACTTGTTTTCAAATTCCAGCCTCATAATCTTCTGATAAAGCAGCTTTACAAAAATACTTCATCTTTAGCACATTAAGTGCCTATCATTTCCTTTTTTTATTATTTTTTTTTCTTTTTATGAAGGTCATGCATCAGTTTATAAATTTTAAGGTTTATTTTAAGGTTACCCCACAAATGAAAGAAAAAGCACTGATTTCAAATGTCAGTGTGATATAACGGAATAAAATGTATTTCACTAGTCTAACTTCACCTAGTGTAACTGTTCTACTTGTATCTGATAGATAAGCATTTTCTTGAAGTAAGTGGTAAATACTTTTGCTGATTTTGGAATAGCTAGGGAACAGGTGACGCCGACTGTTTGTGTACAAAGGTCAAGGAATCAAGAAATGCTTAGTTGCAGATGCAACTTGACTGAACTTTGATGGTAATTTGCTGAAATCAGGCTGTATTTTTTTCTTTCATAGCATGAATATAAAGACATGTATATCACTTAGAAATATAACTTGTTATTTAACTTTTCATTCTTAAAATGATGGGAAATGGTATCGCAAGCGTATATATATTTAATTCTATAAAGTTGGTGAAACAAACATCCAATGGGTTATGCCCAATAATAGATTGTTTATGTGTCACCTCTTGATGTAATATTTCTTGCGATATTGACAGTTAGTTCTTGCTTTAATGTTTCTGTCATGTAAGTAAATATTGTCAGAGTGTAAACAATCGTATTAAGTAGTTTTGTTACAGTATAAAACATTATGTCTTTACAAGCACAGGATGTAATGAATACAACATAAAATATAATCTTTAAGAACTAAATTACTATCATCTAATTTTAGGAAATAAGTAAGTATTGTAAATAAATCTAAAAAAGAAAACAACATAACAATTCTAAATCTTACAAGACTTTACTTTCCAGTGTACATTATATTCACTTATCAGTGCTATACACTGAGCACGGAAAAGAACCAGAGATGTCATTTGAATGGGAAGCTTTCTGTATCGGGCACAATCCCCCAACAACCTCTTCTTATGGCGCCTGTTATATGAGCTATCGTACCGGAGATAAATAAGCTCAAATAGATAGAGTAATACACAGGTATTTTAGCAACACTCGCATCGCCTGTTGGCATCAAATGCATTTTCAGAATTCAAGAAGATTATTAGTGTGCTGTTGAACGTGCAGTAAATAATTGTTAACTACATTGCTGTGGTTATTAAAGATTAAGCAAAATTACATATCAATTTCAATCAATTTCTTTGTTAAATTTAAACATATCATTTATCTAAAAACATAAACAAATATTTGACACTCTCGCTAGTAAACATTAATAGAAATATAATGATGGCAAGGCCGCAAATGGGGGCGCTGATAGGATAGGAGAGCCGCAGAATAAGAAATCGTCGGCTCAAGACGCTCTGCTGCATATTCATTGTCATTAGAAGCTGTGGCGCAGTTAGAAAACTCACCTGTATACTGGGTGATGCCCTAAGGGGCACAATCCAAAAACACATCTGGTTTCTTGAGAGCGACAGTTCCAAAAGAGAAGTAATAAGAAATTATTTTATAAAAAATAAGAATCATATTGAAATAAATCTTTGCTAATGTCGGTTATGTAACGAGGTTATATAAAGTTATGATTATGGACCATTTTGTTGGTTTACAAATTAACTCATTATAAATTTCCACGGTAATAAGAAACTACGCTGAGTTCAATATAAGCTACTGAAAAGTTTTGTATGGAAGTCGAGGAGACGAATACAGAGTTTCTAAATCAGGAAATGCCGGTTCATGAGATAATTCCTACAAGGAATAAGATTATTTGGTGACTTTCCATATTCCATACTTTTTGTGCGAGTTCTAGATAGTTCGAACCAAGTAAGAAGGCAGGAGGCACCGTGGTCCAGGGGTATCTAGCGCAGGGCTTCGGATACGGAGGTCGCAGGTTCGAATCCCGTCAGAGGCGAGATTCTCTCACGATCTTCACATTCCTCCACGCTGCGCGAATACTGGTATGGAACCCAGGAAGCGGTCATCGAGCGTGATGAATCGAAGTTGTAAGAACTTGTATCGCACTCGATGTAAAATAAATGAGTCTAAACTAAACAAAACCAAGTAAGAAGTCAATTAGCGAGATTAATAAAAAAAAACAGTGCAAGAGTTTGTAAACCAATCGATGATATATGTAATAGAAATAAGTTTTAACTGCTGTTTTACTGATTATTATTTTAAAATGGAGGCATCTGAAATAAAGGCAGTCGTATTAACTTGTGGCAAGAAGTAGATTAGACATCAGAAGTTAAAATGCAACAGCTTTTGAAGTAATACAACACGTCTTTTAGTTTTATACTCACTACATCACACTTAATCAGATTTAAGAAAATACAAAAAAGTGAAAAACGCATATTTGCCTCTTTATACTGTCAAAATTGTAGAGGAAAGGATAGCGTAAATTCATTTATAGATCGATTTGAGATCAACTAAAAAAAAGAAATGACAAACTATTAATGGAAATGGCCGCCTTGGAACGGTCAGTGGCAAAGGATTTTAACCAGGTTCTAGGGTGAACCGAACTCACACTTGCCCGAACATGTTTTTATTGTAAGAACAAACAAGAACAAACACAAGTTGTGAATTAACTCCAACCCACCCATCAACTCGACAATATTGCATGCAAAAGAACACAAACTTTTAAAACATAAAAAGCTAATGACATTGTAGAAAGAAAAGGGTAGCTTCTCACTGACCTTACTGAGACCAAATGACTTAGGGTCAAATTAGCAAGAACACGATAGCAGGAATATAAGAGACTGATCTAGTTTCTACGTTCGTTTTCAATGTTTCCCTAGAAACCTTCATAACCTCTCAAACCCCTGCCAACGCGTACAAACAAAGAGGTAAGCAAAGCGATCAACTGTAGAAGGGTTAATCACCAAGTAGGCAAAGCGTTGTAGAATATAATTTTTTGAATTTATAGATTGTTTTAACAAATAACATGGAGACGCGTATATTGCTTTTTTCATTATCAATCAAATCTCCATAAAACACTGGTTGAAAAGTACCTTGTTGCAGTAGTGATTTTAAACTGCAATTGTATTTTTGACAAATCTGGGTATCGGCGATAAAACGTGCAAAACGTTTATCTTAATTTATGGTATCGATTCCCTTGTTTCAAAAGATTTTTCTTATTTTTTTTTGTTTGGAAGGAGGAGAAAATTGTTTTTTTGTACGCAAACCTGTTCTTCAACAACATTTAGGGAGGATGAAAGGATATTTCTTGTAGAAGACCACTCTTTGAAAAAATCTTTGGAGAAATAGAAAAAAATCGAGTAGTAGCACTTTGCTTGAAACGGTGTTTACTTAATTTGTATGCAAACACCTATTTTTATGAACATCTTAGTGGGGAACATTTCCTAAATGCAAGACACTGTCTGAAATAGTTTTTTTTGAGGGGGGGGGACAACAAATTTCTTCTACAGAGACCTATCTTTGAAACTTCTTTTTATGGAATATAGAACTCTACCTGTACGGAGAGCTTTTGAGAGTACAGAAAGTTTCCTGTATTCAGACCTCCATTGAAACTGCCTCAGGAAAAAAAGTTTCCTATGCGCACACGTTTCTTTAAGTTGTTTAGAGCACATTGTAACATATTATCGTTTGACATAAATATGGTGTACACTTCTCTTGAATAGAAACAAATAAAATGTAAATGTATTTTTATTTGCCATACAACATATTGAATACAACATATTTTGTACATATCTTCTGAAAGCAGTGTGTATTGCTTTGAGTATCAATTTTAAATACATTCAATTTTTCACGTCTTGGTGGTTGGTTTCTCTGTCTGGGTTTCTATCTCTGAAAAGAGACCAAAAGTTTTTAAATTTTACAAAAATGGTTTCAGGTATTCTGACTGACGAAAACTTGTTTCAATCAAATTCAAATATTAATATGTTCGCTACACGTAGATTCTTCTATATGAACGAAAAGATTATAATATTTATGTAACAGGCAATGCTGATATTTGTGATACATAGTATAACGTTAACTCATGAACGTGACTTTGAAAAAAAAGTATTCTATTAAGATAGAAGTACCTAAACTATAATATTCTGGATGACATAATCATTGATCTAGATACTCACTGTTTTGTTTTGCTTCAATGAGAACTAAACTGCATAAACATTTTAAGTGAAATTTATTCAATGTATAATATAAAAATGTTTTCAAAATTAGACTCTCTCTATTGTAGTTAAAGATAATTACCACTGTAAACTTTATCCGTATTTTGGTCAACACGAAGACTTTCGTAGCTGTTTTCACAAATGCCTGTCATCCGTGTGTGTGTGTCATTTGCGGAGACGTTGTAATATGAAGTCATTTCTGTTGTCTCTTGGCTCTTTTTATCTGTTCGGGCTTTCTTTAAGACGAATCTATAATACAAATTGATACGCATACATGCAATTCTTGCGAAAATAAAGTGTGACATCTTTTAACAAATTATCTTCTAGAAATTTTCTGAAATAAAATTTTGTAAAACATTCAAGGCGACAGAGGTGTTGTATACAAAATGACCATTGAAGAAACACTGAAATGTTTAATATGACTGCGTTAATGGTCACTTCAATTAGAAAAGAAAGTAATGACGTAAGTATATTTATCATATAATGTGCTTTTTTCGATTGACCAAAATATGAGTTTCCCAAGATGAGATACCAGTGCAAAATATGTTTACAGATAATCGTTTTACAATACCTTCTTCTTATACAATATATCGAGACAATGAGAGCAGCTATCACTGCGAAAAATACACCAAAATACGGAAGTGTACGGTCCCGTATTTTTTAGATATACGGGCATATACGGGACGTTTTTGCATAATATACGGACATAATATACTAATCCGTATTCGGAACATCGGGTATACGGGAACTCCGTATATTTGTCATACAAATACGGATTTCCGTATTCTTCCAATATACATGTATGTATATGTGTCCGTATATTTGTAATATACGCACAGTACGAAACACGTATTTCAGCCATATACGGGCTATAACAACATCTAGTTTACCAGTATACGGAGGATATACGGACTTGTATTTTTATAGAATACGGGAAAGCTAAAAACCGTACATGATGCATATACGGGATAGAATACGGACTATGTATACTAGAGATATACGACGAGTATACGGAAATGTATTTTCATAGAATACGGAAATGCTTAAAAGCGTATATTACACATATACGGGGCCAGAATACGGTCTTTGTATACTGTAGATATACGTAGGAAATACGGAATTGTATTTTCAATGAATACGGGAAAGCTAAATGCCGTACATGACACATATACGGACTTATTATATTACATGTACGGATCAAGAATACGGACATGGTATATACCAGGATATGGGAACCAAATATAGACTGCTAATATACATGTACATGATGTGCGGGATCATTATATGTTGTTACTACTCATTTCTAGAATGGACTAGTAAAGACATGCAATGTCTGAGAGAACGGTAGGAAACATACCTTTTTTAAATAGATATACTGACAGAAAGTTTACTTTGGCGTACACGAGATATGCTATAAGCATGTTTAAAATATACTGAGTAACTTGTAAAGGATGAGGATGTGAAGAAACAAAAGTAATTCAAATTAGTTCTGAATTTAATGAACAGTATTTTATTTACAAGTTTATTAATAAATGTAATATGATCATAAAAGAGTAACAATCAATAATAAAACCAAGCATATTGCAATGATAAGAACATAACTGAAATCAATCTTGAGTTATGCAAACAATGACTAGTGAACCTTGGCCACTTGTAAAAATATATTCAAATTACAATAACATATGTAATATCAAAGATTTGTCAGCTCATGTCATTGGTATTGTTTCATACGTTATCGTTAATCAATAGAAATCCAAGAATCACTGTATGTGTATGTAGTCACGGGTCATTGTTTAGCTGTACTACATATAAATGAGAAATATTTTTAAAAATCTTATAAAAACCATGTGGAATTGGCATTTTTACTTGCTACGATCACAGCTTATATATAAGACCCAGTTTCACTTCCACAGATAAACATACTAATTTTTTTAGGATTATTGTGAATTATTTCACTGTTTCTAACAAGGACATACATTTACAACATGCATTTCAGAAAGTTTTATTCTTTTTGTTCTTTTATTCTGCTTCATTGTCTTGTGGCTGTGACTTTTTCTGGGGCTCGTGCAAGACTCGCATCTGCTCCTGCAGCTCTGCAATGGCATCATGAAGGTCCATTTGTCTGAAAATACAAAATGATAGTATTGATTTTGTATTTTAATTAGTTTTCAATTATTACTTTTAAACATTTACAGTCCGTGTTTGATCACTTTTGAATAAAAAATTGTATTACCTATTTCGAAATTGTTATTGTCATGGAAAGATGCTGGAATGATTAAGAGTTGCATATTTCATCTATTAATTACTCTCATTCTTACTTTTTTGTGTGTTGGCAGTTTTACATAGACTTATTTTACACATGTTTAAACGTTGCGCATGCGTATTTTGCAAAAAAAAAACATGGTGTGCATAATCGTAACTAAGTATGGACGCATAAAGACAAATCAGAAGATAAGTAAGGATGCGTAAATATAAAAGTAAGAATGCGTAGATATTATTAAGGGGAAGTAAGGTAAATATAAGTAAAGCGAAGAAACGATAAGTAAGTACATGTAGAAGAAATGTAAATATAACTGCCATTATCATTTTCATCCAAATTGAATATGTGATTTATTTAATTCTTCGTCATACATTTCTCTGAAAAATTGAATTATATACCGTTACTGAGTGATGCACGTGACCTGTCGAAGCACGTGAAAGGATGTTATGTTTCATAGAAGACGGGTAAAAAACAGATTTTTAATTTATTTCCACTAACAAATTCATTAGTTATATTACATTGAAGAAAATATATTTATAAGAGTAAAAAACGGGAACAACGCTTATTAGTTAAAGAAGCTGTTCTTATTTAAATTAAAGAGAAATCAAAATATCATGAGAAAAAAACAACAACATAATTTTATGCTTCTATACGCCTTTAGAATGGAAGAAAAAAGTTGTTGACCTAACGGTGTGCAAACTCATGTCCTTCCAATCAGTAAATCTTTTCTCGCCAGGTATACCACTGAACTATTTATTTCTAAGGTACATTATTAACATTATGCCTGTGATGATCTGTGAGTCAGTCGCGGGACGGCATAAAACGCTAACACTATAGAAGAAAGAGAAAAAAAGCTAAACTGACTTACGAATAAATTTTATTATCATGGCATAAGTATTCACTAGCTTGATAAACACTTTTACCGTAACAGGCCACGTGTATCATACAACATCTAATCAACACCTTTATTAATGGCATGGTAATTTGATTAACTCCCATCTTAAGTTCTATAACAACATCATAATCAAAACTGTTTTTGTTGAAATTTTATAGGAATTTATATTAATCTATAGGAATAACTTTGATAAATTAGATCCCCCAAAACAATATCTCTAAATATAACGTACCGAACTCAGCAGTTATTTGTTCGTTGTTTTTTATATGTATTATCTGATTCAAAACTAAAGTGATTTCTTGATCCGGAGTCATTTAACTTTTGTTTCCGACTACAAAGCATTTGATATACCCAAAGTAAAAACCTTGATAACAAAAAATATTGTTATGTTATGTTCTGCATAATAATTTTTATGCTATATACACTAGTTTATTGATTAGCGTTGTGAGTTCTTAGCGCCGATGAAAAAATTTATTCTAAAGAAATTATAAAAACATTCTTTTGTATGTACATTCGTTGTCAATCATAAAAAAAAAAACAATTCTTTAGTCAATCATATTAAGGAACTAGGAACAGGGTGTTACACATTTTACAATTTCATTGCTAATGCGTCTTATAAAATCATATTTTGTCTTTTTAATTAATGAAATCTTTATTAATTTTCCTAATTTTGATTTCGATCATGAAATAATCGCTAAACTGTGGTTACTTATCTAATTGCCGACATTTGTGAATGTTTTAACAAATAATCAATTATCTATCAAGGCTTATTCACAGAATTATTCAGTCTCACTTATCTCTTAATATGCAAATGATTTACCGAAAAATTAGTAACATGATTTTATAAAGTTAAAAAAGAAAAATTGGTAACAGTAAAAATACTGTATGTACGCATAAAGGTGATAAAGTAGGTGTGAAAAGGCATGCTGGGGTACACTGCTGATCATAGAAGGTGCTAACGACACGTGTCGGTCGTTAAATAGGTTATTAATTTGTCTCAGCAGGTAATTATATAATTTGTGTTTGTCATGCAATTATCATTATAAAAATTATTATAACTGATTCTAAAACTTTATAATCATAGTTACTTTTTCGCACTTAAAATGACGCCGAAGGAAGTAATGTATTCAATGATTACGGCTTGATATTTGATTTAAATCGGTTTATGATCTGATAACGGCAATGTATTAAAATGAAAACACATTTAAAACATATAAAACTTTTACAATATACTGCAACACATCAATACTCGATACATCAATAATTAATATATTTTTATATACAACTATATATTTTCAGAAATTACACAAAAACACCAATAAATCTCGGTCATCAAAGGCGCTTTTCACACCAACTTTATCACTTTCTGTCTAACACATAACGTTTCTTTGATATATTTTGCAAGATTATACATCGATTTTTACTTTGAGATGACGTTAATGCATTGAACTTTTGTATAGAAGACCATGAACATTGACCTGTGCTGTATCCTGAGCAACATAATATAAAATTATCTTCTGATTCTACTGTTTTTTGATGACATAACTTACACAATCTTTTATCTCTTTCTACATTATTATACCTTCCTAGATCTATCTCTAAAGTATGTGAACATAATCGTAGCTTGTCATTTGATATAACATCTAAATATTTTTCAAAACAAAATTCAGTTTAATATCTGCAATAGGAATTTAATTTTGACGTTGAACAACAATTTACCGGCCTTGCAATTTACCGAACTTACCAACACCCGTTTAAAAACGGAAGCATACAAAAATCATCATAAGCCATTCATTGCAGGGCATGATCAAGCATTTAATTCCAAATATGAGTTCATTAAAACTGAAAAGTATTATTCAAAAACTTTGACTTACCTCGTTTTACTTTCAAAACGACGAAGACTTCGAAAAAATGCAATTTTTGAGACATGAATTGCTGAAATCTGCTTCTTCCATTTCGCGCCCCAAAAATATGATTGGATAGGTGAACACAAGCTATACTTGATTGGCGCAATCTGATCACATGAAATAAACCCACGCTTCCTTTGATTGGTGGGATTGATCACATGGAATAAACCCACGCTACCTTTGATTGGGGCGATCTGGTCACATGGTATGTGCCTTGTTGCACCGACTGGTACAGTAGTTTTCTCTTTCTCGTCTTGTGGAAATAATATTTTTAGAATAAAAGAGAACCAATCTAGTAAATTAAATTTGATGATTATGGTTTTCTTGATTGATGTTGTCGCCAAAATATCCTGGTATCTCGATCCACCTGCGCAAAAATCATTATCTTGTAGGGCTAGTCTTGAGAAAAAAGAACAACCTATCATTGCAAATAATAAAATAAAAACGAAGACTTTCAACACCCCTGACTTTGTGTGATGCCTAAATTATGATAATAACTGAGTGAACCTCTTTCAATATAAACTGTTAGCCTTTAAAAAGCTGTTTTTAATGTATGAATATTGATCATTTACCGAAGATCTTATATCTGCTTCTGAAGTTTTAGCGCACATGTAGACCATTCCATAATTGATTAATTGAACGCCGCCATTATGAAGGTCACGTGATTGTCCGCCATTAAAAGGCAACTTTACTTCGCTGTGATGCTTAAGTCCCGTAGAACTTTGTATAACTTTAGCACATTTCAAGGTGACATGCTGTCTTTTATCGCGTGAATTTTGTGACATCATTTTATTGTATTATTATTACTTTTCTGTATGTTTTATTCCTGACTTGAACATATTATTAACTTGAATTATCAAATACATGAAAGACGGTGAATAAAGACAATTTACTGTTCAAAATTAAAGATTGGGTTGTGTAAAACACATATAATTGTTCCTTTTCAAAAGTTGAAAATATGATTTCAATTATTTGAACACCTCTGAAAGTTTACTAAATGGACAAAATGACAAAATAAACACTTTGATCATCAACCGCATGTTGATGTAGAATGTTAACTAAATCTTCTTTTATTCTATGATACAGTTTCAAACCATACTTGACAATAAAAGTGCATCATTTAGCGCTTCTATTATTATCACACTCTTTTGTCTTTCGCGGTGTCCTGTGGTCAGTGGATGTGGTTACGTAATATGGGGGTGACATACTGGCTTTGTTTTGATAAGTCACCGTTAATTGTCATTGTCGGTGTTCCTTGATCAGTCACAGTAAAACACTTAAGTAACAAAATTTACTCTTGAGAAAATGCCTAAAGGCTATAAAACAAGGTCTTTATTAGTTCCTGATTGATATATAATATTTAGCATCTACTGCTGAATGGACCTATTCTCTAATATTCATTTTTTGCATTTCGGATTTTTTGTTTGCAAAGTATTGATATGTACAGCATTCGAGTTTGTGTACGCAGAAAAAAATAATAGCTTCAATGCACACGTTTGTAAGATATTGATCTTACAAATAATACGTTTGCTTTCTTTTTCTTACTTTTAATATTATTTTCGATGATATTTCTTGTACTACGGAAAACGAAATAATTATTACACCCATGTAACTGTACCCTTTTATTCAGATTTCTTTTTAAGATAGAAACCTGTACTTCTTAAAAGCAGTTTTTCGTGAAATTTTGATAAAATAAAAAGAATTAATCTCCCGGAGAATATCACAAGAGCTTAATTTAACAGTTCATCAGATTGAGATGTTATCTATGATTCGTCTAAGTAAATTGTATTTGTAAATTGATTATTTTGTTCTATATCTTAACTGATAATTGAAATCTCATAACAAACAAATTTTTGTT
The DNA here is from genome assembly GCA_012932295.1 of Cyclina sinensis. Classification (NCBI taxonomy): domain Eukaryota; kingdom Metazoa; phylum Mollusca; class Bivalvia; order Venerida; family Veneridae; genus Cyclina; species Cyclina sinensis. Next base: position 26,114,317 of record JAAONU010000009.1, on the reverse strand, counting down.
TATTGTTATAACATACAGCAAACTGTTTCAGCCAGTTCAATTAGTTAGTAAGCTGTTAAACTTTCTGAAGAAAAATATTAAATGTTGTATTACTGGCTTAAATTTCTTTGCTGTTTATAAGTAATCATGTTTCATCATAGGCGAAAAACGATGTCTAACCAAAAACATGACAGTTTAGATAAATTGAACCTGCTACTTTTTTTAATTTTTAAAAGTCATTATGGTTTAATTTTTCTTCTAAAAGACAGAAACACAAGCAGACCTAAGACGAAAGAGCACAGTTAAGTGTAAATAATATTACCAGAGAAAACTTACTTTAAATCGCAATATTGTTTTAAGACAATAAAGTACATCACTGTTACGCAATATTAGATCAGCCAGCAAAGAAAATTTTAACAAGAGGCACGGTTTGATTAAATTTAGTTTAAAACTTGAAAACCCTGCTGTGAACTATGATCCATATCCGGCTTTAATAATCCAATACTGCAATTTCGTTAAGACAATAAAGCACATCATCTTGGAGATAAAAAATGAAAAATAGACACGGGCAGATTAATTAAAAATAAGTCGGTTTCATTTTAATTTCGTTTTCAAGTTTGAGACGCCTGCATCGGATTATGATCTAAATCCGGCATAAAATCAAGAGTGGAATTTAGTTTTGAAAGACCCCCCCCCCCACCCCCCCCCCCAAAAAAAAAAAAAAAAGAAAAAAAAAAAAAGAAAAAAGGAAAAACATTTTTACAAAAAGAAAACATTTTGCTATATAAAGATCCTTAGTTTCAACTAGCCATTATAACTCTATATAACTGTAACTGTGTAACTATGACCGATATTATTTTCGCATTTTCAAATATGCGGAATGCCGTATTCGAGTAATATACGGACTTGAAAGCACACTCCCGTATTTCAGGAATATACTGAATAGTATTTCAAGTTTCTCGTATTAGTAAATATACAGAAACCCTTATTTGAGCAGTATACTGACTCCCGTATTTCCGAAAATACGGAGAGACTATCTTGATTTGATATGCCCGTCTTATTCAATTATAATCTAAATAATCAAACATAATAATCATTACTTTTCCAGTTTACAGATACATGTTTTATTTGTTGACTTCTCAATCAGTAGTTTTCTAGAGATGTTCCTTCTTGAAAATAATGACCTCCGAACCATTTTACATATTTCCAAAATTTTAACTCACGGAATGCCGCATTCGAGTAACAATGGGAAAAACTATGGTGTTTTAGACACATAATGGGTTCCATTTTTTACAAATTTATAGAACATTAGATTTGAGCAGTATACTGACACCTGTATTTCAGTATATACGAAAAGTACATTTTCTTAACTTTCAAATAAAGGGTAATATGTAGTTTAGCAGTATATGACTGTTCATGAATATACAGTCTTTTTAGATTCACGTATTTGTAAGAATACGGGATACCGTATTTTAGTAATATACGGACTTATTATGACGTTCCCGTATTTTAGAAAAATACGGACACCGTATATCTAGTTTTCCGTATTTTGTGAGTATACGGAACACCGTATCTTGGTCATATACGGATTTGCTGAATATACGACACCGTACACTTCCGTATTTTATGTTTTCCGTATTTTTACCCGTATATTAATGATATACGGAATTCCGTACACTCCCGTATATCTACATATTTTTCGCAGTGTATGACAACTGAAGACCCTAGTCCTGATATATATGCTGTAAAGAAACTTATATTTTGACATGCTTCTCTTCACACTGGCATTGCTTCGATATTCCAAGTTCTGTTAATGTTGTACTTGTCGGGAATATCGTCGCCTCTGGTTTTGAATCCGTGCTATAACTTCCAGGATCTTCTGTAAAGAAAAGCGCAAATATATAAATCCCAATTTAGATAAAAACACGACAACATATCTTATGTTTCTGGCGTTAACTGTATCGTTATAATGTTGATCATAACATTTTGGCCACACGATAAATATCTATCGTTTTCCCTGTTTAATATAAGAAAAGGAGGATTTCATCTCATAAAACAAATTTAAATCATCTGTTTGTTAACATGGGTTTTGGTGAAATATTATTTGTGCTCTTCTTTAATTTTTATTATTCAATTAAATTGTAAGGAACGAACAAATATTTTTCATCAAACTCACTTTGAAAAATGTCTTCACTTTTTTTTCTTAAGACAAAAACTTTGTCACATTTGTCCCCGACAAAGCCTTCTTTGCAGCCGTTCATGCATCGTCCGTCAACTCTGTTGCACAATGTACCATTACTTCGATCTGATACACACCCAGCGGGACAAGAATAGTTAGAGAATCCACCCCAGAAATTGTTCTCACACTCATTGAGACAGTAACCATCGTCTAACCTACATGTTGACGAACTTCCGTTCTTACAGTGGTTTGAACACCTGTCACTGCAATCGCTTTTGTACCAACCATCAACGCACCTCCGACAAATGCTAGGATTTTTCTTACTGCATTTCAAACATTGATTTGGGCAGGTGTCTGTACACATGGCGCCCGTAAAGCCATCAATACAATTACCAACGCATAATCCAGAAGGATTGCACCCTGACGAACAACCAGTGGAACAAATATTTGTATTTTTTACACACATTGAACCATTTAAACTGTAATCATTGTCACATTCTTTACACACAACATTTCTCTTGACAGGCCCTATCACTGCATTTATAGCAAACAGCTTCACCGACATTGTTCTTTAAGTGATATAAGTAATGGCCTTCAGTGCAAGTGTAACACTTTGCGTAGCTTTCACAATCACTTCACTTCAGGGAGCATGCGTTGTAGCCACCAGAAGTGTCATTCTTATAAAATCCCCGTATGCAGCCGATAGTGCACGAACGCATTCCACATTGTCCACCTTCGCAAAGATTGCAATGATGTTCACAGTATTGACCATAATATCCATCTTTACATCGAGTGCATATTCCATTGCTTATGTGACATCTTTCACAATTCTTATTGCAACGAAGTTGACATGTTTCTCCATATCTACCGGACGCGCACGATGAGCATTTATACGAATTAACACAAGCTGTGCATGAATCTGGACATTGATGGCAATAACCACTGCTTAAAAAATGTGATGAATTACATTTAGTACAAGAGTAGGCCGTTCTTCCTGTACATGAGATACAGTTTTCTTGACAATCTGAAAGTAAGGGTGATTTTTTTTTTAATTTTTACTTCTTTTTGAGAAATTTGTAACTTTTGAACTTGCTTTTTACGTACAATATTTTCAAAAAATCGAATTCCAGATAGATATAAATTTTGCATTTTTTTATTGAATGGTCTCTAGCCTGTGAATTTTAATTCTAAATGTTTATTTTTAAATCAAAATTGTACGATTTGTAACCTCCCTAAGGTCATAAAGGCAATAAAGAAATTTCAAGAAGCAAAGCAACCTATTTTTAATATTGTTGATCACCTTTGTTGCCAATGTTTCCATGAAGTACATGGTTGATAACCTGTGTTGCCTATTTTTCCATGAAGTACATTGTTGATAACCTGTTTTGCCTATGTTTCCATGAAGTACATGGTTGATAACCTGTTTTGCCTATGTTTCCATGAAGTACATTGTTCATACCCTGTGTTGCCTATTTTTCCATGAAGTACATTGTTGATGACCTGTGTTGCCTATGTTTCCATGAAGTACATTGTTGATGACCTGTGTTGCCTATGTTTCCATGAAGTACATTGTTCATAACATGTGTTGCCTATGTTTCCATGAAGTACATTGTTCATAACCTTGTGTTGCCTATGTTTCCATGAAGTACATTGTTGATAACCTGTTTTGCCTATGTTTCCATGAAGTACATTGTTCATAACCTGTGTTGCATATTTTTCCATGAAGTACATTGTTGATGACCTGTTTTGCCTATTTTTCCATGAAGTACATTGTTGATAACCTGTGTTGCCTTTTTTTCCATGAAGTACATTGTTGATAACCTGTTTTGCCTATTTTTCCATGAAGTACATTGTTGATAACCTGTGTTGCCTATTTTTCCATGAAGTACATTGTTGATAACCTGTGTTGCCTATTTTTCCATGAAGTACATTGTTGATAACCTGTGTTGCCTATGTTTCCACGAAGTACATTGTTGATAACCTGTGTTGCCTATTTTTCCATGAAGTACAGTGTTGATAACCTGATTTGCCTATGTTTCCATGAAGTACATGGTTGATAACCTGTGTTGCCTATGTTTCCATGAAGTACATTGTTGATAACCTGTGTTGCCTATGTTTCCATGAAATTCATTGATGATAACAATGATAATATTTCATTAAAAACGTTTTGGTATATATATCCGATTTCTTACCTGCCAGAATACTTCTAGTTAAGACTGCTAAAATGAAAACAGTTTTTTGTGCGTATTTCATCACCTTCAAGTAAACTTCTGACATTCATACTCAGTCTGTGTTAAGTCTGAAAAACAGGTTGAAAATAGAAAAGATTAATCAGAATACTGTCCATGACTTTCTCTTGTTAAACAACACCAACACCATGACGTTTTTAACAAACCCTAACTATTAACAAAAGGTATTTAGGTTTTTATAGAAACTTTAGTGTGTGTGTGTGTGTGTGTGTGTGTGTGTGTGTGTAGGGGGTTGCGTGTGCATATGTGTGTGTCTCTACTCGCGAGCGTGCGCTCGCAATATCATAGACCAAAAACATTAATTTAAACTCAAATTTAGTTCATATAGACTGTTCAAAATTTCATTAATATATTTGTCAAATATAAGCTTTAGAATTACATGCCAAACAAGATTTTTTTCATTTTTTTTTTCAAAAATAGGATGGTCATGTATGTCCAAATACTGTTGCGTTTAGAATCGTTATCCGATCGTATATTTAATGGTAATTATCGAAATCAAGAAAATTAATTATTGTAAAAAAATATTTTGATAAAAGTGCAAAGCAAAAATATAATTGGAAAGCGCAGACTGTGTGAAAAACTGTGATTGATTATTTATTTGTGATTGGTGTTTGTTGGAGTACTGCTGCTATAGGATTACTCATTCGCACTAAATGTAGAGGGGGCAACGAAATTATATTATCATGCAGGGGCCGTCACATTGATTTGGAGACATAACCAAATTTGTGACGTGGCTGATTAATCGGAAAGAGTAATCACAGTCTTAACAATTAGATTTTTTAAGAAATTAAAACTAATGGTGCCTCAATACGCTCCAATACGTAAGAACGAAGATCGTAAGATTTTTTTGGACAGAAAATTGTGTACTGATGAAAACAAAGTTGCATTGAGTATTATGTTTATCTCTTGTGACTGCTGACCTCATCAGGCAATCGGTCATCAAACCGTTTTGAAATCTTTTGATGAATGTCTTATAAATATTACTGCAGAGTTTTAATATCATTAATATTTCTGTGCCGTGTACAAATGTAATCTAAGACAGAATAATAAACCCAAGTGCGCATATACATGAAAATCATAATTCGATAAAGACTAATTGTATCTTTAACTGAATCTCACATTTCGATAACAATGTATTACGCAAGAGGTAATTCATTGATACGTGGATTGATAGAAAATAAATAGGTTTGCGGCGACATCCTTCACATATTTTAATTTACGTACATGATTTAACAACTTACTTACATCGAAACATATCCTCTACATACAGCGATAAATCCAGTAGGATATGATAACAATAAGAATTCTAAGGCAATTTCAATTAACAAAGGGTACGCACGTAAACAATATCACACATGACGTTTACGACGTCGCAGGCAACTACACACGTACGTCAATGTTTTTTATGTTTCGAAATTCTCTCCCGAGTGCTCGATACTCCTTTGATGACGGTGAACCCACTGTCTATACACGCCATTTTTGATTCAATACTGAACTATTTTGTGATGTTTATAGTATCTGTTATTGTAGTGAGTCGAAACGATGCTCCTTCAATTTTCCCTTTATCGCTGGGAATATTGAAAAATCGAACCTGTATAATGTGCATGAAATGAGTTCATTAGCTTTATGTTTATCCACATTCGATCTCAAAGGAATATGAACATTTGCGATAATATTACCATATTTATCAAACTACAATTATTTACTTTATTGAACACAACAATGTAGGACAATTAGAATTGAAATCTTATGAAAGAAAACAAAAAATAGTGTGCTTTTTGAACATACTTTTCTTATATATAACTCTCAAGTGAACAGTTCCGACACTAACAATAAACCTGCTCGACAGCTCGTGAACAATTAAACGTCGATTTTTTCGCAGTATCTCCGCAATTGACATCCTAAACGTTCTGTTTATTTTCATTTTTTTCCTTTCTCGTCCTTCCTTTCTGTTACTTCGTCATCGCCGTCTTTAGATATTTTTTGCTAGTTAAAAAAGAGTTATCTGCTCACACTATTCGCTCGCCTTTTTTTATTTTTCGAATGTTGAAGAATGAGTATTGTATCCCCCATATGCGCGAATTTCTATCTTTTTATTCGACAGCATGTTTGTGCATTTAACTTTATCACAGCCTCATTAAAATATTATTTACTTTGACGTCTAACGTTAAAATCCGTCAAGTGTGTACATGACGTCACTAATATAAATTTATGAAACGTTAAAGCGGTATATGAATGAAATCAGACGACAAATAATGAATTCATTACGAGTACAATGTCGCTTGAACAACTGACTTGATGCTCTGCGCCAAGTGCTTGTTACCATGGTTATTCCATAGTAAAATGAACACGCCTATAGCCAAAGTAAACACTAGCAAAACAAGATAAGAATGAAGGAAACGTTTTCCGATTGCCGTACATATGAAAATATCTAAAATCAACTGGACAAAATATGCAAGACTCTCAGTTATCTTATTTTTGATCCTCTTTTGTGAACAGTTTTTTTAAATAACCAGAACAGTAAAGAACTAAGAAAACAGTAGCAAGCAGTAAATTTGTCAAAATCACGTCACCTGTAGTTTATTAAATAAAGAAAAAATACCTTTGCAATAGAGTGCTTGGAAATTAATTCATTATCTGGCTACCTTACTGTAAAATCTGTAGCTGTTTATAATGTTTTAAACAACGCATATGATTTGTTTTAAAACATCACACACAAAATGTCTACTTATCAAAACTTTCTTATTTGGCTCATTGAAGATTACTGTGCAGTGAATAACATATGCACTTCAATATCCACTGAGTTAAAGCGACTGACTCGCAGAATTTAACTCAAAAATATTTTTTCTTTAAAGTTAAGGAGAAGTAAATATACTACCGAAAAACACAATTCCATGCTTCTGTACAAAAAAACTGAAGAAAAAAGAAAATTTAGCATAAACCGGATTCGAACACATACACTTCCGGTCAGTAAAATAAAGCGTTGCGAGGTAACTCACTGAGGTAGAGACCTCTTATTTCCGCTGTGCAAAATTAATAATATAAACTTAGTATCTACCCCGTGACTAAAGGTGTAAATATTTACCTATTAAATTATGTAAAATTTTGTTTTACGGTGTTTTTGAACCAAACAATGACACAGTTACTTACTTTAGATATGTTCTTCACCATTATAACCAGATTTTCTATATCTAGAAAAAAATCATTTTATGCATCGTCTGTGAGTCAGTCACTTTAAGGAAAATGGAACATGCATTTTATTCTCAAGTTTTTTTTAATTTATAAGGAGTATAGTGAAGTACGTATCATAATCTTTCGTGCCACCACAACTGACAAAATCACATGAAAGAGCATCAAAAAAAAAACACTTTACAAAGATTTCGTCGTCTTGGACTTTCGCCATTATTGACGCTATGATTCTATAGCCATGTAGTACAGTTATGATACACGCGATGATAGGCACAACACTTACGATTCAGTTTTACATTTTGTTGATATGAGACAATGTCTTGAGATTAAATTTTTCATGTTTTCTCCCTCAGAATGATTTAACTTAATCTTGTTTCGAATGCAGAAATTACAAAGTACTGTCTCTCCTGAACAGTCCGTAGGTACTGCACCAAACATATTTTCAAATGGTTTGCATCCAGGTTGTTGCTTTCTGTGCCTTTATATATGTAAAACGTATGATCGTGTCGGGATGTTATGAAAAGCAATGCGACCAAATGGTAAGACATTCCGTAGGAACGTCCAGTATAAAACTGGATTAAATGATAAAAAAGTAAATTTTACTTGAATCACCCTGGAATTGTATGAAGGCGATTGTTTTAGAGGCAGTGTAAGTTGTAAGGATTACATGGTTTGCAATATATAAAGCATTTGCTTCCTAGCCATTTTCCCGCCCAACGTGAATGAAAAAAATCTTCTTGTGACGATAGAGGAATTATTTTCAAATTAAAAAAAATGGGTTAATTTGCTTGTGCTTGCCGGTACCACCGGATTTAGAATAAATTTACGAGAAAAGATCTGCGACTTACTTATTTCAACCTATCATATAAAATAAACTTCTGATGGTGAAGTTATGCTTTTCACGTCTAAATTTTGTATGATTGATTATTATTATTTATTCTTTATTTGAGTCTCATCTATACATTCTCATATATGCAATAGAACATTAATAGTAAGACCATAAAAACACAATGTATCACAATTCTTAAAAGAATTATGAGACTTTTACTAAGAGATATAAATCTACAGCACATAATACCATGGTGTATATGCACTGGAGAGTTACCTCCCTTATTTATACACATTTCTAAATTTCACATTTCTGTATCTACATTTTAATATTTGACTAAGTAAAGCATGTTACGAATTAAATAATATAAATTACAGCTTAACTTCCTTAATCATGGTAAAGTGAGATAAAATTTAAATTATAACATAATTTAAATGTTTAGTGCTAATAAAAAATATAGAAAATAGCACTTTGAGCACTCACTAAAATCTACTGATTTAATTATATAAATATTCTAAGACCTGACCTAAAGCATTGTTGACATGTCAGTGGGAACAAAAAACAAAAAACTAAAACTCAGATACATTTATATTAAATTTAGATACGTTACACCTACATAAAAGAGATGAGTAGTTGTTAATTATTACTTATAAAATGTGAGATTATAACACTTAAAACACCAAAATGTACATCACAAAAACATCAGTGTACTATTTACACACATAAAATCGTCTTCGATTTAGGATTAAAAAAAAAAACAGGTTGTTGCTAAATTTTTATCAAACTCTCACTTTTAAAAAGGAATTGAAATTTATCAGTATTACACAAATTACTAAATGAGGGATTGATATCTGAGACTTTCTCAAAGATCTTATTTCTAAAGTTGTTATACAGATTACATTCAAGAAGAACATGGCATTCCTTTTCAATAACATTTATACCAGCTTGGCTACAAAATAAGCAAATGCGCCTATCAACAGGTAAACCTTCATATCGTCCAAAACGATTCTTAAAGGTACAGTAAGTCCTTAATTTGTTTCCACTTCTACCGGAGTTGCCTATAGGAGAGATGATACTGTCCAACCAGTCATTTTTATATTTTTCTAACATTAAAAAAGAATATACTGTATTTACCATGTAAAGGCTAATTATTCTGAATAAATATTCTGAATTTGTTCAATAAATTTAACAATCGTATAATTTGCTATTGGTTGTGTAATATCTGCATATTCTTGTGCATTATAGCTATCAAGAGGCCTGTGAACACAATAAAACCAATTTTACTACCAACAGATAATGAGTTAGCCCATAGTGCTATTCGTTTGTTTAAACGACTAAAGTTTGTAGTTGAAATACGTGCCCAGTAATTACTGACTATTTTCCACTGACGAACGCTGACTGGTATCCAGCACATATCACCAGAGATACCTAGGTTAAGGGGCATATTTCCCAACTCCTAGGAAGAATCGCATAGCCTTATTCTGCACTGCATTTATACAGGAGAAAGTCTTATGCCCGCAAACCGCTCCCTCGTAACCATTGATTGCTTTTTTTAATGCGGGATATAAGTCTTTAGGATGATAAAACAAACACAAATTAAACTGTTTTGATTATAGGCATCTGTTTTGATAAACGTTATACTTACCTATAAGGTGTAAAGAAAAGAGTAACAAACCAATACGATGATATATAGAATTTTGAAAACACTTTTTCACTCGATTTAAAATTGCACCTTCTAAAATTATTTTCTTAAGAAAGACGTTTCGGTTTTATATGACTGAAGTACCCGCTAAAACTGTTCTACAGATAAGAAAACATAATTACAAAAAAATGCTATTCAACCTTAAACTTGATTTAAATCAAATGCATTGAAATGATCTTTTATTCATACATTTCGTTTTTTTTTTTTTTTGTTTTTTTTTGTTTTTTTTTTTTTTTTGGGGGGGGGGTCATTTTTTGTTTTCATTTTTTTCGTTTCTTTTTTTTCCCTTTTTCCTTTATATGTAACAGTTAAGTGCGACTATGACAGGTAACATGGTATGGAATTTGACATAGTGGTCTGGACTCTGTATTCAATTTAAACATACGTGTTATTTTGATAGTCTGAACAGTTAATGTGACCATAGAAAAGGCTATTGCAATGCAAGTAGAACAGGAAAATGTTGTCTACAATGCATAAATGATAGTTTGTACATAGGTAGACTTTATGATAAGTATCTGTACATGTTGATACAAACAATGATATAACGAAGTCAATATTGGTGCAGTATTTTACTGGATTTGTCCTTCATACTGTAGCACATGTACAAGTCGTAGATGATTACAAGGATGGCTATCAGTTATATTAGCATGATTAAGATGGAAACGTCGTCGTGAACTGTCTTAAGTTTTCATGTGCTCTTTACCTTATTACTTGTATGATGTATGAATTATACTCTTTTATCAAATTAAATATTTTTAAAAAATTGACAATGTTTTCCTACACACATGCAAAACCCGCATCAGATGTAAATTTCACGTACAGTGCATCCTTTAAGGTTAGGTAAATTCTTTATCATATTCTTTAAATGAATAAATAATTAAACTCGTGAATGTTACGATTTGTTGATTTCTGTTTCATGCCTGGGCGTGTAACTCTTCATTGACCACATAATTGTTTCATTACCGTGCTTTTAGCGAAAGTGCTTAAAAGATACCCCAAAAATGGCTGCAAATACCGACGAAATAAATTAGCTCCTGTCTCTTTTGTCAATATTTGCTAAACCAACATATAATCATACTGACTATTTGGTAGGTAATATTTCTGGTTCTATAAATGACACTAGTACGATGTATACTGATCTTGAACTGAACCATAACAATTATATTGTAATGAATATAGTGGATCCCCCCATGCTTTTGTTAATCTAAAAAAGTAATACAGAATGCGTTCTTTTCTGAAGAGATTGCATTCGTTTCTCAAAGAAGTATTTTATGGCTGACAAAATATATTTTCAAATATATAAATAGTACTTCTGAGTACTGCAACGAACATATGTGCTAAATTATTTACGACAAATTATGGAAAAGTCGATTGCTCACAACAATAAAATTGTGATAAATGTACAACAAAATAAATTAGGATATACATTTAAATATTATTACTTTAAAGTAGACTTTATACCGATCATAAAATTTAAATGAATAAGGTAAAGAAGCTAGAAATATGAACAGTGCTACCTGTTTATAGTATGTTTGTTTCTAAAGTTGGCATTTATTTTCTAGCATGTTTGCTAACCTCTGTTAGGAAGAAGGGAGTCTTTTCATGTATTAAACGTTTATCTAAGAAGTAGTGATGAATTATATTTGGAGAATTTATAAAATATATATTAGACTTATGCAGTACTACTTGTTATCGGAAATATTTTTTTCACTTAATCATACTTTTAAATTTTGATAAAAAATTTGAACAAAACCAAAAAGACTAGTGTTCTGTATATGGCGGCCAGTCATCAGGTCCATTGTTACTAGCTGGAAGTTGTTTTGCTATTCTATATTACAAAGAAAGAGTCTATCAGCTTTGTTAAATTGTATGCAATGACAATGACAATGACAAATGACGATGACAAATAGTTTATTTGATACTGGCCTCCGGCCCATTACAAAATATATGTTACAAATATATATCAACGTTTTAAACTGGTAACTGTTACTGTGTAAATAAAGCAAGACTTCGTAACAATATTGTGACTTAAATACTAGATAGAAAATACATTCGTGAATTAAATATGGCATATATATTAATATCGTATCTCTGTTATATGCTTTGCTGTAATTCCAGCATTACTTTACGTTTCTGAAATGCATAGTACGTATACATCGCTAAATCTAAAATTGTTTTCTCAGAGTTGCTGTTCATAAGGATTCTTAATTTATGCACATTGGTATTTATAATATATTTTTTGTGGAATATATTTTTCTCTTATACATCGGAGAGACGAACAAACTAAAACAAAGTGATATTCTGTCTCTATTGCAGAATTACAAAGTTCACATATTCTATTCTCTTTTGGAGTGTTATTATATCTTCCTCTCTCTATTTCGAGATTGTGCGATGAAGATCGAAGTGTTGCCAAAGCATACCTAAATTTCCGTATTTTTACATAATTCAGATATGCTTCATGTTTGAACTCGGGCTTAAAATGAAAATATGAACTTAGTTTAGAGCTATCTCTTATTGTACCGAACCACTCTTGAACCAATTGGTATTTTAAACTTTAAACAAACTTAAATAAAAACGTTTTTTCTTGTTTTACGTGCTGGGCTATCCAAATATAACCGAAACCATTATTACATAATAAATTCCGTATACTAGTCACCCAGTTATTGTGTCCTTAATCATCTAGATATTCCTTCATCAAATAACTTTTCTTCACATATCTATCATCACCCATATTCAATATTTTACACCAGTATTTAATACTTCTTTTTGCTGCGTTGATATACATTGGGAACCTCCCACAATCACCTAGCACTGCAGCGTTAATAGTTTTTTGGCCCACACACACATATCTTTTACAAGCATAATAATGTACAATTTCTGATGAATTTTGTGTTTTTGTATACCCCAAATGTCTGAACCGTAAAGTAAAATAGCACTAATTTTTGTATCAAAAATATTAAAAAATACATATCTAGGTAGTTGTCCATACTCATAAAGTTTAGCTAATATCGAAGCTAGTACTCTTTTAGCCTTTAATGATTGTTCTTTTGCCATGCTAGAATAAGATAATTGCTGTGTCAAAGTTACCCCAACATAGCAAAAACTATTTACTGTCTCAATAACTTCTCCGTTATAGGTCCACTTCTCATGTTTAGATAATATTTCTCCCTTTTTGAATATCATTATTTTTGACTTTTGAGTATTAATCCTTACAACCTTTTCGCTACAAAATTTATGCAATGAATTCAAAAGTTTTTGAAGTCCGATAACTGTATCTGCAGTGAGTGCTAGATCGTCTGCAAATAGAAGCGACAATATTTCGGTTAAATCAAGGAAAAGCTGAATGCCTCTTACACCACTTTCGTCAATATATTTAACTAGCTCACCAATGAATATTAAAAATAATATAGGTGATACCAAACAACCCTGTTTTATACCTTCTGGACAGTTGAAATAGTCTGTAAAACCCGTATTAGTTTTCACACAAGCATTTACCCAACTATACATACCCATTATTGCATTATTTAATTTCTCTTTTATACCTTTTTGTCTTAAAGCCGTCCATAATTTATTCCTTTTTATCAAATATAATATCAAAACATTTCATAAAATCAATAAAAGCTACATAGCCCTTGCCACCTGGTTTTGATAGTTGCTTATTTATAATAATTGATTGCAAAATAAAAACATTGTCAGTGGTTGAATATCCCTCACGTAAGCCCGCTTGAGATTCAAGCAGTTTACTAACAAACTAACATACTAACAAAAAACGTTAACCTTCTTATCAGTATGCTAGTATATAATTTGCCGCATATATCTAATAGTGATATACCCCTATAATTCTCAGGTGAATAAATGTCACCTTTTTATGCAATGGTACAATTACTGCTTTGCTCCAAGCTACGGGAAAAGTTCCAGTATCAAACAATCTGTTAAATATTTTACACAAAACGGTAATCTAAAATCGATTCCATGAATAAAAATTCAGGTATTAAATTATCTTCACCACCGCTAGTGCCAGACTTAAGACCTTTAACTGCTCTAAGTATCTCATCATCAGAAATCTCAGAATTGAAAATTATATCTTCAATCTCATATTCCGTATTGATTAAAATCATATCTGGTTCAACAACATTATCACCTTCTTCCAAATTAAAAAGGTTCTCAAAATAGTTTTTCCATTCTTCTGATGAAATAGAATTCAGCGTGACGTTTGTTTTTGAGCTCATAAACTTAAGTCTTCTCCAAAACGCCTTTAAAATATTAAAATTTGTTAAGGACTTGTTTATACTATCCGAATATAGCATTTAGTCAATTACACTACAACCCAACTGACTAATATATGTAAAATCGCCTCTGGCTTTATCACCAAGAAGTCTTCCATTTGCTATAGGCATATTATAAGATTTACAAAACTCTAATAAATCAAGACCAAATGAGTTCACTTTTTTATCAGGAGAGGTTCTAGGAGGAATTAATTCGTCCTGAAAAATATCTTGGTAAGCGTCAAGGTCATCATATATATTTCTCACTTGGATACAATCATTTGCATTTACAGAATATAACAATTATTCTGTATTATAAAAAAAGGAATGACAAATAATGAAATGAAGAAACGCATCATTATATAATTGATTGTTTAAAGCTATTTTTCTTTTTAAGATTCATTAATTTTATATATTTTCATACTATACATGTTGTATTTTAATGATTTTGGAGAAGGTTTAAAAAATACTGTCTCGTAATTGTATCCTTAATATTTGACATTGAAACGTGACAATGTTGTTAGATATGATGAAAACCATTTGTGCTGCAGCTGGATAAGTAGTATTACATGATGATTGCTAGATTTTAGTAAGGAAACTTATTTGGACAGAAATCATGTAATAAGCACAGGATTGTATGAAGAGTTAGAGTACAGAAACACTTAACATAAGTACTTAATTCTTTGTTTAAAATTTGTGACTAAAATAAGGAAGATAATTTTAATTAAATGAAACCAGTAATTGTTGGCTATTGTATTATTCATGCATATTTTCAGTGTATATTTTCCTCTTACATACAACTGTATCATAATAATGTATAAAGGATTTAGGGAAATATGTGATAATAAACCTAATGTCACAGTACTTTGTGTTAATCATTCGTTTATATTATCTCACTTTTTTTTCATATTAAAAGCTGCATGTTGTATGTATTGTCCATTTAGTACGAGGCAAGATAATCATCATTTTTTAAATCCTTACAGACAATTCTCCCCATGAAATGTTACAGTATATTTTTTTCTTTAAACAGTTAGTTGTACCTCTACAGTTTCGTAGAAGATATCCTTTGTACGCAAATGCCGAATATAGTCTTTTCAGATAGATATTTTCTCTCCAATGCTTCGCTTTTTTCCATTTCTTATGTTGAAAATAAACTGCGAAGTTGAGCATACTATAGACATATTTCTGGTTTATATATATTTACTTTCCTTCAACGGAAACCTGTCCATTGTTTTAGGAGTAAAAATATGACATCGATGAATAATATGGTATCTGTAAATCCAATGAATAAACATTATACAACACTTGCAATAGGGCACTATATACAATTATGCCAGGTCTGTAAGACGATCAGTGTTGCCGATACCTACTTGTAAGCTGCTGTAAGTGTTTAAACAATGACACTATTTTGGTTCTTTTTTTCCCTCGTAACATGTTGCAAAAATGAAAAAAAAATGACAATAGTACATATAACAGACGAAACTGATTAGTATTAAAGCGATACATGTGTCAGGTTAATGAATTAAATTTTGTGTCTCAGAAAAGTTCATTATTTACATATTTCTGGAATTGTAATAGGTGCTCGAGTCAGAAACTTCTGACATCTGCTCTACACAACTGTAGCAGAACCGGAGATGTTCCTGAAATAAGAAAAAAATATTGTTTTTGCAAAGACGCATAAGTCTGTCGAAATACCTAATCATTGTACAAATTAAGAACGAGGAATATTGCTGTGATAATGGTTTAAAGGAAAAACTTCACTTTTCTGATTATGTTATAATTGGTATTTTGAGGCCGAACTTTACAAGGGAATTCTCAAAAATGAAATGAAAACTCAATAGTGAAATATGCAAAACTGCATGAGATGATAATACAAATTATTCTTATTGGTCAGTATGAGTTCATATGAGTAAGAGGGAGAAAGAAACTTTGACATAACTGCAAATTACGTATCTAACTTACAATATCCTTAAAAGGCGGATCTTCTTCTAGAACACACTTGACAAACTGTGTTCAGTACACTCACTTCTTTCTCAACAGCAACTTTCTCTAGAAGTATTGACACAGCACAGAAAAGACCACTTCTTTCTGCCCCAGTTCTGCAAATATATATTTCTCAAAGCTAAAAACAAATGTTTTCACTTTCTTTTTAAATATTTTTGTTACTCAAAATAATAGGTTTTAGTTTGGTTTACTTAAAAATGATACAGGAAGGAGCGTGTTAATGAAAATATAAAACAATTTGTAATGAGTAAAATACAAGCAAAGTAGTATATTTTCGTTTACAATTGGACAATTTACCAAATGTACACTGAGCTTTTACAATGAAAAGCCATGCCTTTGGTTTTATTTCGGGCGCTACTGAGGAAGCTGTAATCATCAAGGCTTCTGAGTCTCAAATCATACGAACTTATTAACCATTTAAAAAAACAAACGTTCTGAATACGAAAGTCAATTATTTACGTACGAGCAGTGCACTACAATGGAATGTTTACTGTTAAGGCTTTGGTATGTCTTTTCTACATCAGTAACTAAGTTCAAGAAAGCTTGAATATTACGAGGAACACAGTCGATGCTGCTCCAGCCTTTGAACTGGTAATGGGAGATACTCACTTCCTCAGATAATGACTGAAATAAAAAAGGCAATTTGACATACTCATCATAGCTTAGGACTACAGTTCTGCATGCAGTGTAACGACTAGTGTTTCCAGAATACAGTAACTAATGGGCACACAGTTGACAACCGGTAATTGAAAGGCACCTTTTACATTACATTATTTAGCAGTGTACATAGTAAACGCTTGTTTTCTTCAATATAATTTTGACGATTACGCCAACTGAAATTGACAGGCTGGTAAAGCAATAACTTGATATACCACTCCAATCCTCGATACTTTTAATTTTCGGCTGATAAAATCTTCTTTTTGGTCAATGTTTGTGCATATCAACTGGAACTGACCAAATGTTGCCACCTTGTTGACCGATGGAAGGTACTGAACAATAGACTGTAAATATATCGAAAGAAAAGCTAGTGTGAAACATAAAAATGTTTTTAGATTGTAATGATATCTACCTTATCAAAAACAACTTTAGTTAATTCAATCTGTATGATTTGGTTAAAACAAGTTGCCGATATATTTAATGAAAACACTCCTTTAAAGAGGTTTAAAGAAGTTTGATTAGACAAATGAAATATTTTCAGACATTCTTAATGAACATTAGTTAGCGAAATGAAGCGCTGTTGTTAAAGCAAGTTTATAAACAACTGTTACCATCTTTTTGTTAAACAAGTCGATGCAAAAAGTAAAAGCGATGTTTGTTACCTCAATTCCGTAAACTTTCGACTGAGATATAGGATTTCGAGGACAAACAACTGTCTTTGTAAAGGGGAAAACACACCACATCCATGTTATCCATGCATGTTTGGAAAGGAAATATTGTCCAGGAAAAAAGAATTTGAATTTAGAGTGAGATGCATGAAACATGCAACCTGTCTATCTGCCTCAATTTACCTTATCAATAACATTTTCGTCATCTAAACAAACCACACAATAACATCTTTCTTGAAACAGCATGGAAGCAAAATCTTCTAGTGTACCTTGTAGTGGTGTCTGTGCCAAAATGAATTTGTTACATTCTTGATATCCCTGCAAAAAGACATTGAGAGTTTGTTGATCTATGACATGAAGTGTGATTTTTAAGGAAAGTCATATATTTAACCATTTTATTAAGCAGAGCAGTTAATTATATCAATGCCTAATATACTTCCTTTTTATCAGACATATGAAGAAAAATGTTGTTCAGCGGGATGAAGCTGTGTGTTTTTTTTATCATTGGTAACCAAATATGAAATTATTTTATCTTTCTGCCTTTAGGTTTTTATTCGTTTCATCAATATCTATGCCTTTGCAGGCAGGGAGTTAACCTACTGTGGTATCATTTAATTTCGCTGGAAAGAAAATGACTATTTCACGCGGACGTAATTTCGCGCAAATTCATTTTTTGTAGAATAAAAGTTGTCAAATACACTGTCAATGTTCTAATGGTCTTGGTGACCCTTTCTACAGTTTCTGTGACTGAGCGGGCTCAACCAACTGCACTGAGACATCGACGTGGCGAAGTAATGTACTATGTGTTTAATATTCGGATAATAAGCATATTCGGATACGTACTTGGAATAGCCTTTTAAGGCTTTTATGGCAAAGTTTAGCGTAGGGTTTAAATTCGGGCATTCGCCCGAACGCAAAATACGCGAAAAATAACCCTAAGCAAAATAAAATGATACCACAGTAATCATAAAATGTGCATTGGAGGACAAGTACTCTACTCCCATCTTCTGCAAGATGTTGCTAACTTTCAGACATGCCTATGAA
This sequence comes from Cyclina sinensis, assembly GCA_012932295.1. Classification (NCBI taxonomy): domain Eukaryota; kingdom Metazoa; phylum Mollusca; class Bivalvia; order Venerida; family Veneridae; genus Cyclina; species Cyclina sinensis. The sequence continues at coordinate 26,095,552 of JAAONU010000009.1, read as the reverse complement.
TGGTTCAAGAAGCCACATTGCTTTATTGACTTGAAATACGATGATTTTAAGACCACACAGAAAGTCTATTACATTACTTATAAATATTGCATATTCAGGCATATTTTTATCTTTTCTTTCAACAATTAGTCAGCATAACGAATGATATGTTTATAAACATGCACTTTTTACACATGCTTATGATACTTATTGCGACCTACATTTACATAAACGGCATTTATATAATCCTTTTCTATGAAGGCCAAACGAACTCGATGTTTGTCATCTGAAAATGTTAAAGTTCAAGTAGTTTAAGTGTAGTTGTTGAAAATGTACATCCAGACACTTGAATAACACAGGATTTTCCTTATACTAGTTACTTTTCCTGTTTTTAGGGATTTTGTAATGGGGAATATTAAAATGTATTACATTTCTACTTCACAACAAATTTTTACTTCCTTGATGAAACGTCTTGTTGTTCATACACTTGACTTTAGAATCTTTGATATATTTAGCAAAACATGCCTAAACTCTTTTGCTAGTTGTTGATCATTTTCATTTACATGTACGAACAAAGAAGGGCTGAATGTAAAAAAATAACCATGTCAAATGTTGATACTACCATATTTACCCTTGTGCATTTATAAACATTTTTAATGTTATTCTTGTTGATAAAAGACGTTGTTAATTAATTACAAAAACAAAGGTATACCAGGAATATCAGCTCCCGTTCTGTTTTCCTTTCTAGATTTATTCTTTGCTCCTATTATCTTGTCACTGTTTGCCAACTGTTGCAAGCTAACAAATGCCTTCAATAATGTAAATATTTGCTTATGAAGGATAAATACACGTCACGTGGTATATTCATTTACACATGAAGACCAATGACCGCAGTATTGTAAATTGTGATGATCTTGTAAAAATAAGGCAAGATAAAACGTACCGTCATGTACATCGGAGTTCATACCTAGGAAATTATTATTTTCGAAACACAGGTCTCTTTGATTTCTTCAACAAAGGAAAAAATGCTTTTTAAACGTTGTAATTGTTCTTATATGTCAACAACTCATAAATATCAGTCTTCAGGCTTACACGGAGAAACAGTCAATTTGTCAATTTGCTTAATTCAAGTTTTAAAGCAAAATACCTGGTGTTGTGTGGACATTCTTTCATCAGTCGTGGAATGTGTCATGGAAGAAACCGGAATCGGTTCAGGATAACAACACAGAGCATATTGTACACAGTGATGCAGATAAATATACTGCTCCTATAATATTCTTATAGCATTTCTCATAAAAAGTCAGTTCTAAAACACAGCAGATGTAACATAAACTTCACTTTAAAACTTTAAAACCATCTTCATGTAATGTGATTTTTACAGCTGAATATAGATTCACTGGAAACTGTTTTATTTAGAGGCGAAAGCATTTAAAAAAAAAAAGTTTATGTATAAAGGGACAAACTGCCTTATTAATTTTTGGAGATGTATATATTTATATTTTTACAAATTGGTGAAAATAACGTACCAAATTTTGTACCATTTGTACTCTCTGACCTCTAAGCGCGTTAACACAGCCGAATATATCAACTGAGTGGTCGTCTTTGCCTTCTTTAATAAGGATATCAAGGGCAATATAGGTGCCTGTCCTGCCGATGCCAGCACTTAGGTACAACCACAGAATGATAACAAAACAAATTGAGACACAGTACTGTCACATATTACAAAATAAGAAGATTAGTACTTATAATCTTTTAACAAAGAAAAACAAAAACAATTGAAAAACATTTCTTTGTCAGTTCTTTCAACCCTAAAATACTATCATAACATTTTATGGCAAAGAAACGTTTTCTTCTTTTCAGGAGCACTGATTGCAAAATGTAAACAATCACCTGCAATGTACCATCAATGGACCAGTGTTCTTTGATTGTTTTTGTTCAACTTTGTCTCTTAATTCTAGTAAGGAAGCAACACTGCTAGGGATTGTCTTATCCGGCCATGCTGTATAGAGATACTGAGTCACTTCACGTGTATCCTTGCCCTTGGAGACAAAAAAATATTCAAGTATTAAAACAAAGTCGAAAGGAAAATGATCGTTTGGAAAGTTTGTCGAGTAACATATTAGTAGGTTAAGACTAGAAAATATTCTAGAATATTGAAGAGTTCAAGGGTAACATCTTCAGTCAGTTTGTTTTCGAGAGTTGTAACATATAAGATACCTCTTGCTGTAAGGTTCATATTAAGTATCACAAAATAATGCATTGCAGTTAAATTTGTGTGGACATAAAAACTAATAAATAATGATAACATATTGTTGTTTTGTATAAATATAAAGAAAAAATGCCTTACTCGGGCGACTGTGAGTTCCCTCACGATGAATTCAGAAAATATGTTCTCTGCCGTGCATCTGACTTTGAAATCACCATAGTTATTTCCGCATCCTTGCTCAGGCCAGTACTGTTCACATTTCATCTTCTACAATAAAAATAAGCAGAGACTGAAACAGCAGCTGGACGTAGTTTTTTACTATAAAGCATATTTATTCTTATGCTAAAGGAAGTTTTATCGTTTAATACATTGGTTGTTGTAAATAATAGAGTAATCTGAATGCTCATTATATGTTTATTTGTTCAACTCTTTAACGTATTGAAGTTGCCCCCTCAAGGCAGGCACAAATGTCCCAGCAAGCCATGCACACTTAAAGATTTATTTTCTCTGGAGTTTTGTATGCTATTTTTGTGTACATTGTATGACACCATAAAAGTTCAACCTTTTAACAGTTAAGAAAGTGAACTGATAAGCTAAAAAATAACTACTTTAGCTTCGTCAAGTTTGGTCAACATAACGATTTTATCGGTGTTTTCCTGCCAGATCATTTCCCAGAATGATGCAAAGTTGTCCATTGTACCCTTGGTTGGTCCTTCCGTACCAAAAAGTAATTAAATAAAAAATTATAATATCGATGATTTTTTTCTTCGCATAAGAAACACAATGATTTTTTTTATGCCTTCATCTGAGAAAACCAGAACAGTAGCGTGTAATTATAGATAAAATCACTCAAAGTACATATAACAGGTTCATTGTACTAGACTTAAATATTAAGTCCGAATTCAGACAAAAAAGATCAGAGAACAAACACACTTTATTGTTAGGTTTACAAGTTTAATGAGGCATACATACCAAGTGAAGCAATGTAAGCAGGATGATGCTTATGTCCCTAGAAAACAAAATACGCTGTATCACACTAATTTTAAGATTCTTTCATTGCAATCGAACAAAGATCATACTAGGTTAGATATTCATTTCAAGGTATAAACGTACTTCTAAGAATAAAAAAATGAGCCAGCTATTTCAAATTAAACCTGAATTAAATACAATACGAACTCCTATTTTTGTACAAAAAGTGACTGACAGTTATAACACTGTCTGTAGATAAATTTACCAAAATCCAACTATGAATACGAGGTTTAAGAATGACAAGTTAATTATTTAATAATACATACACCAATATAGTTTGCATTTACGTAGTTTCCACTTTTCAAAACCACACGTGTTGCATCATCTACAGCAAAGAAATGTACCGCGACAAGTATTCGCTGATTTATGATAGACGTTAGAAAATGTTTGAACCTCAGCTTAAATTGCATTATTCAAATTAAGTAGAACACTCATCATTCTATTCGATACCATACTTATATCATTATTATCAATATAGAAATAAATGTTCGAAACAATTAAATTTTAAACGTGTGCTCTATTTTATGTAATGACGGACGCAAAACAGGGAAACAAATCTGAAATAGAAATAAGATTTACATGCATATATTCCGTTGTATCTGTTTTTTACACGGTTGTTTTGTTTTAGAGCTTCACAGCAAGATCTTGTCAAGCCAACTGGAAGCCTCTGGAATAGTACAATGATATATTGTCATTAAGTCATACAAATGATGCGATTTATATCTAAGATTATTTCTGTTTTACTCCAGAGGTCGGTGATGTTCAAGTGTAGCATCTGTATGTCATGATGAAACGTCCGTTCCTGAGAACACAGTTCTATACTGTCTCTGTAACAATTTTGTTAGTTGCTATAAAATATATTCGAACAATTAACACTGATTTTTAAACATTGAACTCTTGTGCTAGTAACATGGACAAAAACGCTAGTATCAACATTCAATTTAAAAATGCGATTCAACTCCTTCTTCAGATGAAAACATAAATAAACAACACACTGAATTCCTTTTAATAAACTTGTTAATGTACTGTTACATAAGTGAAAAGAACTACCTCAAATTCTTTTTTATAGTCAGTTTTGCTTTTTGTGTATTCACATAAATTAGACACTTCAATCCTGCTTCTAAGTAAACTTGCAGTGTTGTAATATGTGTCTGAAGTTGGTATATTAACATCTGAAGCATATTATATTTTATAAATACAAATTTGCAACTAAGTAAAATATAATGAATTGCTTTATTAAAATGATTTACTTATCAAAATTATTTGCTCTTAATATCAACTTTTAATAAAATACTATGTTCCAGAAATTTAGCAAGTCACATAACTAGCCGTTTGGTTATAAAAAATAATGCATATATGCGCCTTGTAGATTCATCTCCAGTTATTAAAACAATATTGTTTGCATTATTTTCATTTATTATTACAAGCTCATTATATTTTGATAATATGATAATGATATGATGATAATAATATGCGAGATTTACATGTACCCGTATCCAAAGAAGAACGCGTGTTATCTTCTTCTATTTCTTCTAAATCAGAATCACCAAAATTAAAGACATTGACCATAACTTCGCCAATTTCCACACCCTCAGAAGTGCTACTTCTTCCTGTTTGTTGTTCTTCCTCTCTGAGGTTATTTCTTTTGCTAGTTTTATTTACTTGGGCATATAAACAGTCATTGTTTCCAGGAATGTCATGTTGGTAACTCACACCAGCTGAAGGTATAATCACCGGAATATGATATGTTAATATGATGCACATGCTCTGAGGAGTCTTAAGAAAATGATTCAAAGACATGATGCAAAAACTATAAATGTCAGGCTGTAAATCTTTCTGGTATAATGCCAAGCCGATTTAATTTTATGACAAAGTCCCTTTTGATTATTTTTAATTATGAAACTTCTGAACAGTGCAGAATTATTAAATTGAGTAAATAAAACCTTCTACAGCCACACCGTGTCCTTCTTCGTGTCTTTTGTCATTATCTGCTTGATGGCGTTTTCGTCTGAAATTAAAATGACGATTACTTCAACAAAATGGATATTAGAGATACAATAATATACTCCTTCCATCGCAAACAATCAAACATCAACTAATTTGATACAATATAAAATAACACTGATTATAATTGTGAGTAGAAATAAGTATAACGTGTTAATGTAAAATTACTGTGTAAACGAAGATTCTGTCATTGAAACATACTTGTAAATTAATGTGATTTTTGTTACACTTCTTCAATTCTTATTAGTTTAGAATACTGTCAGTAAAGTTCAAATGTCAAATAGCAATGTACCTTCAAAGCACGTTTGAACAATAAAACTGTTGCCAACAATTAAATATTGGTTAATAAGAAAGGACACAAATAATTCTGAAAAAAGACGTTTCAAAGTTATTTTCTGAATTAAACCTATTAAATACTTTTCTCGAACAAAACTTTCTTTTGATCAGTTCTTATATTTTGTGGCATTAATTGAGAGGAACGTCTTTTTTCTTAGAAATATGCGCCTTTTATTATTTCGTTTTATTTAGTTTACCTTCTTTTCGTAAAGAACGCGATTAACACTGTAGTAACAATGAGAAAAGCCGCTCCTCCCCCAGATATTGATCCAATTACAACTATGTTCAAACTGTCGTCTTGTTCCGGTATGTTCGTGCTTTCCTCCGTATAAGCTCGTGTTGTTTTAGTCGTTGTACACGTGGTTTCTAAGGATGACTGTGCTTTTTCAGTAGACACTAAATAAATGTGAGTATAAAATAAAAATAACTAAAATGATAAAATTTCTCAAAATTATACAACAACATGTTCTATAAGGTAATAAAAAACAAAATTAACTAATTAATATGGTTGACTGAAACTTTCTCTTTTTTACTGTATGATTATAAATTGGTCTTTGAACAATGGAAAATATTTCTTGTCTTTTTTGCGTTGCGTAGACCTTTTTTTTCTAACCGCGGTTATATTTCACTTTAAGTTAAAACACACTCTGATCCCCTTTTTGTTTAGTTTTGTACGCATATTTGGTAATCTGAATAAATTTTGAGCATTTGGTAATGTGACAATTCAGTTTTGTGCATTTAAAGAAGGTCACGATTTTAAATTATGCCAAATATGTTATTAAATGTTATACGTACTAAGATTTGAAAATATTAATTTTGATTTTAAAAGCTCGTTTCTATATTTCAAACAGTTTAATGCAGAATTATCACCAAGTGTTTTTTAATGTCTACATCTCAAATATTTAGCAGATAACAATAAAACTGTTGCCAAAGATTAAATATCGGTTATTAGAATGGGCACAGATTAATTCTGGAAAAAAAGACGTTTCAAAGTTATTTTCTGAAGTAAACCTATTAAATACTTCTCTCGAACAAATATTTCTTTTGATCAATTGTTACATTTTTCATCAATTTCTTTCGAAAGTACACAGTGACGTTACTAATAACACAGCCTGCGGAAATTGCCTTGAAAGCAACCCATTAGTTCTCATACATATTTAGACAGAAAACATCATCGATCTTACATGTCGACGCGTGTAACTTTATCACAAAAGTAAGCACTTTTAACCTTGCAAACACTTAAATAGTAACCATACGTGTACCCCTGACTAAAAACAATGCGCTAAATGCATTTCGAGCACTGAGATGAACATTAGTCTACATTCATCACTGTCCAGCTCTACTTCAATAACACAAACAGATTAATGACGAATAGCATCAGTCGAACAAATGGAGAGAAAAAAAAACATTACCTGTTATTGCAATACATTCGCCATTTGTATATTTGTAACCTTGTTGGCATCCTCTGCACACGATTGAATTATCTGTTACCTCACAGAATTTGCAGTTTCCTATTGTGCAGTTTTTCTGACACGCAGTTTTCCTGAAACGGCAATGCTGACAGTGCACTTCACCACTTTGGTATGTCTCTAAGAAATAATTGTCTATGCAAGCATTGCAATAATCTAGGGTTTCACAAAAATTACAGCGATCACGGCATTTTGAGCAGTCCCTTGAACCTGAGTTATTGGTTTCAAAATATCCAGATTTACAGCCATATTTGCACGCAAAGCGATCACATTGTTCTTCAAGGCACAGGCTACAGTCTTTCGTACATGTTTTACCGTAATATCCAGTTTTACATTGGGTACATAATGTGTAACTATGACAACTCTCACAATTGATTGGACATGGTGACTCACAGCGGTTTCCATACCGACCCGGCTGACAAGATATACAAGAGTATGCATCGCAAGCTGTGCATTTACTTGGGCAAGGCTTGCAAACACCGCTGAACAACCGATGTGTTGAAACACAACGAGTACAATTATTACGAGTTTCACAAGTCAAACAGTTTTCTGGACAATCTGAAATTAAATGTATGCTTTCTTACTCTTTAAATTGCGTCATTTTTATAGTCCGCATAAAATATGTGAATTTTCTCATTTTTGAAAATATTTTTTATGCAAAACAACATCCAGCCAGATTAATAAAAGACAGGGCTTACGTAGATATGCCCAGAATAGCACCCAGTTATAAACAGTTTCGATTTATCAAGGCAAAATCTATTCGATCTTCGAACAGCAAATCCAGAAATATCAATATGGAGAATTGCTCTCCGTAATAATATTACTCTCGTCTTCGTAATAAAATGTTGGTGCTACTTTTTTTCCGAAGAATATACCTTCTGAGACCAAATAAAAAGAGTACTTGCATAAACATTATATATCTTACCTGTCAGAGACTGCTTAATTAGCATTGTCACTAGAACAATAGTCATGTAACTGTATCTCATTTTTACCTAGAAATTTGTGAAAAAAAGAAGACAAAATTCAGTAAGTTTATATCGTTATGTTTTTATCGCTACCTCTATCTCAGTAATGCTAAAAGTGAAAAGAACTGTATGTATGCTAAAAATGAAAAGAACTGTATGTATGCTAAAAGTGAAAAGAACTGTATGTGTGCTTAAAGTGAAAAGAACTGTATGTATGCTAAAAGTGAAAAGAACTGTATGTATGCTAAAAGTGAAAAGAACTGTATGTATGCTAAAAGTGAAAAGAACTGTATGTATGCTAAAAGTGAAAAAAACTGTATGTTAAGGTATTATATTGCGGCGGTATGGGTTTTCTGAAGCTGTATGGCACAATGCGGCGCCAGATAAAATATGATACAAAATAAACGCGACTTGAGTGAAATGGTGTATATTCAACTAAGTATTTAAATCATTAAACAAAAAACATGAATAACATAAATTCCAAATAAACTAAGCGATGAAATGTTTGATACACGAATAACTATGGAGACTTACTGTTGTCAAAAAAAAGTCTTGTTGATCTGCGTTGTACAGTTATTTCCAGACAAAATGCAATTGTATTTCTTTCTATATAACCTCGAGGAAAACATTCATGGACTGAGTTTTCAAATTTAACATTGTAATAATTCATTTCAAGACAGAACATATTGTCAAACTACAAAACACTAATTTGTTTCTGGAGTAAGTGTTTATCCTTACTTTGAAACATGCAGAATACTCTTTATACAAGTAACCGACAACGAAACAAAGGTTTTTTACAAACGCTTTCTAACATAACGCGAGCAAATTTACAACGTCAGACTAGTATGATTCGACCCGGTAACTTCCCTTTTAACAGGTTTCTGAAAGCCTTAAATGGATTTGTTCCGCCTAATCTCCACCCACTTTACAAACGTAAATGAACGTAACTTTCCGCTTTATTTCGGTACTTACTGACAACGCCGTCTGAATGTTTGATAAAATTAACTCTTATTTTAGGCATCACAACATAACAATTAATTTGAAACTCAATGTTTCCTTATCATTATTTTGACATTTCTTAGCTATATTAAGATTTTGTATCTTTATTTCAGCTATTTAATTACACTAGCAATATTATTCGTTTTATTACCTCTCTTGTTATGATAAAGAACTTTATCATTTCAGTTGTATGATTGGTTTTCCAGATCTAAAACCTTAACATAAGATAAGATTCTTACTCTGTTTATTTTTTTTTTAATTTTAAGCTTATAAAAACTTGTTTAAAAAAGTGTTTTGTCTGTTTATATATACTCGGTTTCTTCATTTAGGTAAATAAAAACTTGGCGTTTCTATGTATATCTTGTCAACGTTGCTTCGATGAATAATGGTCACCATAACGGACTAAGATGTCAGGCATTTTTCGGTGGCAGTAATGTGACTTCCGTGAAAATATTTATTTTCCTTTTTTGATACTTTATAATCTCGATTTATCTTAATATAATAAGGGTAAACAGGCGGCGATATTCCGACCAGTACTAAAGGGTTTCCATGTGTTGATTGTTATTAAGCAGAAACTAAACTGCTACGACTTTTCAAGTGTCCCATTGTGATTTTATTTAACTTAATGAGTTTGTCACCAATTTAGAAATAGCTAATCAGTTCCCCTGTTTCTTCAAGATATAGGTCATGAGTTAAACAGATATACCAAGGGTCCGGACCTAGGGGTCAGTAACACCCTTTCTAGCAGTGACAGGTAAAATTTGTCCAGCATTTCATTCGATTCCTGATTTGAAAAAGAAAGGACAGGTCAGAATAAACTTAATACTTTCCTGAAGTGAAATTCAGAGAGGCTCGAAAGTATTGTTTAAAACTATATTTTTCTTTATGAGAGTTATCTTTTACGTACAATAATACGGCCTTTTACGTACAATAATATGGCCTTTACATCTCCGCTCGCGATTAGCTTGTATAAAAGAAAACTTTTAGTCTTACCTCTTTCAGCATACTAACAAAAAGTCCAGAAATCTATTTAAAATACTTTTGTTTACATTTTAAGCGTTATAACATTCTCTATTAGTCATTTATGACCGCTTACAGAAATCTCACTCAGAAATAAAACTTCCTCATTAGCATAACAACACGATCTCCACTGAAAACGTGTGGGCACTAAACTTTGATGAAAATGAAGCTTTGACCGAGTACAAGTGTTGGCACTTGTAAACTGCTCAGTAAACATGTTTGTATGATATGGATAAATGTAGACAAATGTGTGTGATAAAGGTATTAGATATGTTAAGATGTTTGAACAACAAATGGTCGGTTTTACAAAAGGAATGATTTAGAGATAAAAAACAGGCCTGAAAATAATGTTTTTAACGTTCATGTGGCTAAAAACTGCTCTTAAAAATATGAATGCTTTGAAACTGAAAATGGTTGATTCTTTATTAGAAGAGACATATTATGCTTTTCTTTTGATACCTTTTGAACTGAAACAAGTTATTAGTGAAATTAAAGGTGTACGTAACATGTATTCTGTATTTATTAAAAACTCAGATATATCTAAATGTGAAAGTAAGTGGTGTTTCGGCTTTCAAAATAAGGATTTACATTGGAAAAAATATATAGTTGTGTTTCTAGTGTTAGTAACGACACATATCTTCAATGGTTCCCAACGAAGTTAATAGAATGAATTATAGGTACAAATGTTCAATTACATAAGATGAATAAAGCCACAAAACAATAGTGTGTGTGAAAATGATAAAGAAACTTTAGCTCACTTATTTTAATAATGTAATGTTAGCAAGAACTTCATAAAACATGTAAACATGCTTATTAAAATAATAGATATACAATTCTACAAAGACAGTAAATCTTTTATTTTCAGATTTACTAGAAAGGGCCTTGAACATCATAATATACTATTTTTATAAATGAAAGGATATTTAAGTCTATGTAAAAGAAAGTTAATTTAACCACCTCTACTCGGTTTCAGAACAAGTTTAGATCTTGCATCCTCGATTATGAACAAAACTATTTAATCTGAGAAATAAAAAAACTAGCAGAATTGCATTGTAATAGATAATGAAAAATTACATGTATATGCAATAACTTGATACTCCAATAAATACCAACGGTTACGTTATAAAGTTAGAGACCAGAACAGAAATGTAAACCTCACTCACTTCATCACTAAGGCATCGACGGCCCATTAAAGTGAGGCGATGCTAACCCTTTAATTTTTATTTATAACCTTTTTTTTTCAGTTATGTATATTGAAATGAATATGTGGTGTTTTCTTAACTTAATAAGTTTGATGTTGATGTTGATAGTTTTTATCATTATTTGTAAGGGTAGCAGAGGATGGCTCCCCGACAATAAACCTAATCAAGGCCTCTAAAAATGTGAACACATACACTCTCTCCTATAAAAGGGAAATAACGAAATACTTATTGCTATCTTCAGCTCGACTATTCTAAGAATAAGGAGGGCTATTGCACTCGCCCCGGCGTCGGCGTTGGCTACAGCCTTATTTAAGTGGAATAACTTTTTTCATTATCAAGGGGTTTCAGTTGAAACTTTAAAAAAATGATATAGTGACAACTCCCTGTTGTGAGACAAGGGTTATTACTGTTATAAGAATATTTACAGGATTATGCCTCCTTTAACTTAGACATTTTGGTAAAAGTTTTAATTAATTGTAACAGCTTGTTCATTGTTAACGGGATTCAGTTGAAACTGAAAATACTTGCATATAGTGTCAAGGTCCTTCTGTTAGACAAGAACATAATTCTGACAGGAATATTTACAAAAATATGCCCACTTTTTACCAATACATTTTGCTTGATGTGGACAAAGGACATAATTGTATTAGGTACATTACTCTGTCACAGGATTTGTATACATGAATCCATTTGGCGACATAGAATTATGGTAAAGAATAAAGGCTTTTTATTAAAGATATGCTCATATTCCACTATACACGATTAATAGATAATCCACTATCAAAGCACTAAGAAAAGTCGAGCGCACTGTCATCAGACAGATCTTGTTCTTTCTGGAAGGCATGCAATATGACAATGATACATTTGTGAGGGCTCACCAGGGTCCCATTGCTCAAGTTTCATAAAAGCTGTGAAACCACTAGCATGCAGACATGGCAAACTATGCGCATTTTAGTCAACAAGGAACCATTATTTTGAAACCCATGATGGGATCAGGTTCGTTCAGGAAAAGAAAGGAGATCTATTTTAAATGTTTTGTGAAAGTTTGGTTGAAATTAAATCGAATGCAAGCATACGACTATGACGTTAGGTAAAAATATGACTTTTAACCTTTGTGACCTTGACACCAATGACCTCAAACCAGACCATGTGGGGGAGGTCTATAAAGGTACCTACACTCTAAATATCTAAGATACCGGTCGCTCAATAAGTGAAGGCTAGAAAAATCTGTTTTTAGCCTTGATGACCATGTCTCCAGTGAATGGTAGAGGTTCATGGAAGATGCCTTTAAAGCAAATATTTAAGATATTGGGCAATAAACAAACGCTCTATGACAAAAAGTAGTAGAATTCTATTTCAGCCTCGCTCAAACCCTAATTTAGAATGAATGTCCATGCAAGGAAATCAAATACAACATATTTAAGATATTTGTAAGGTAATATGATGTAAAGTAGAACAACCTAGTTTAAGCCTAGCTAACTTTAACCCCATTTAATAGTAAAGGCTCATGCAAGGTGTTTATATACCAAATATCTGAATTATCAGTCAAAACATAAAGGATCTAGAATTATATAGGCCCTAATTTCAGTTTCTGTTCATTTGTTTATCCTTTTGCATAAAGTGCAACGAATACCAGATAAAGCAATGTACATTGCAACAAGGGCAGTGAATGAATGAGTGAAAATTTTAACTGAGACACATTTCTTTGTTCTTCTAGCGATGTAAAATCAAGTGACGGGACGTGGCTGTTAATGATCCTACGAGCGTAATTTGAACAATATTGGTAGCAGACCTTCAGCTGATGTTGCTTGCAAAATATTCTAGCTGTAGGCCTTGAGGTTTTAGATAAGAACATTTTTTAATTCTTTGTCATATAAGCCCATGTAAAATCAGTTTATCCCCTGGACATGGCTATTTATAACCTTTATGGGCACACTGAACAATTTTGGTAGAAGATTTCTGAGCTCTAGGTCTTGTGATTTCAGATTAGAAGTTTTTCAAAGATTTTTTCCCTTTCTGTTGCCATATGTTTCCTAGTGGAATTCAATTCTTAGAACAACTTTGGTGGAGTTTCGTACAAGAAATAACCCAGCAAAGATATGTTTGCTATGTCGACATAAAACTTTGAAATAAAACAAAAAAATAATAAAATAAAACAAATCTCGATACACGGAAAGGTAAAAACATCGGTTGATAACTTGAACAAAAAGCTCAAGTTCAGTCAATTAAAAAAAATCTAGAAAAAGGGAAACGTGTAAAATGGACACTGTATCTGTTTAATTGTGACTAATATAAGACAAGGGTTACAAAAGCTAGACAAAAATTTAAAATGTTGTTCAATATACATTTACAATAAAAAAACTTAGCGGTGACGAGCCGGGTCTTCTATAAGAAGAATGCACAAGACCTATAATTATACGCCTTTGTCAAGTTTCATCGCAATATTTCTGCAAGACTTCAGAATACAGATTTGAGACTTTATGTATTGATAGAACTCAAAGATCTTTAAAACCCATAACTCAACTCCTCATTACTTTATTTTAGTTATTGTTTTATTCTCCTTTGTAAATATATTTATATTATCTGAGTTTAGTAAAGAAGGCAATTATAGATATAGACTGAAAATTCAACTTTTGGATAGATTTCATATAGGAGGTGTGAAGTGCCTAGAAACCAGAACTTCCAATTTACTTTTTCTAGAAATTTTGTTCATTTTTACCGTCCTATTGTATTATGCCTAGGCTCTTACACCAAGATCATTAAGAATGCAGATAGGAAATTTCATTTATTGGTAGACCTTAAGGGGTGCATGACAAAAGACCCATATATTCCCTACACTATTCTTGAGTTAATACCCTAGCTTAATTTTCATATATATCCGGAATTGACTCTAATTTCCATTGAATTGTTGATTTGAAAAATCCTGTAGACAAAGACCTTAAACAGGAGGATGGCATATTTCTTACAATTATAACTTTCAATTTACCGCTTAAATCATTTTCCTTTTGTAGATTATCATATTAATCTTTTTTCCGGACTATTACCATTACTCGAAGTCCCTTATTGAAACAAATGACTAATATCTATCGATCTAATAAAAAGGAAATGCATTGACGAACCAGTTTAATTCTTTTTTTTCTACTTCTTGGAGTTCTCCCACTTGTTATTTTCACATCTAAAAGAAACAAAATGGATATACTTACAAATATTTTCAAGATGTCTAATATACAAGCATCATACCTTTCTTTCATTTTAGAGTTTTTGCTGTTTGTTAAATTGTGTGAAACTTAACGACTACAGTGTTAGTGATACAAATCTGAAATTCCATGTATGTATAGATTTAATTAATATTATATTGCACTTGAATTCAACAGTTATGAAAATTGATTATTTATATTGTCTTCAGCAGAATTTTATTAATATACCTGAACCGTATTGCCCCGGTATTGTTAAGACTTGTCCAGGAAGTCGCGAAATTCATGTAAGGTTACACTATCTTACATGGGAAAAACGTCGGAGAGCCTTATCTAGTATGCAAGACACATGTTTCTCTAGCTAAAGCCAGGACTCATTATTATCATACGGTTTAGAACGGGAACCAGACTGTAGTAAATAGTATACGTGTTTCCGGTTATGCTAATGGCAGACTTTTTACAGACGTGACGAAACTGCACTTATATTATTTCCTCATACGTTTTAACTCCAGGGTCAGTTGATTTTACATAGATTTATATACGGAAAAATTAAAAAACTTCTTGTCAGAAACCACAAGGCCTAGAGTTAAGATATTTAGTGTGCAACATTTTCTAGTGTACCTCTACCAAGTTTGTTCATATCATGACCCCAGGGTAAAAAATGGCCCTGCACCGGGGTCACATGTTTTACATGTAGTTATATAGGAAAAGGTTTTAAAAATCTCCTTGTCAGAAACCAAAAGTCGTACAACTTAGATAATTGGTATGTAGCATTGACCCTTGTGTCAAAACTGGTCCCACCCAAGCAAGGGTCATTTGATTTCACACAAAGATTTATATAGGAAAAAAAATCAAAAAAATCTGCTGATCTGAAACACTAAGGGCTAGACCTTCAATAATACGTCTGGTGGAGACATATTGTTTTTGCTTTGTCCATGGGTGTCTTTGTCTGTTTGTCTGTCTGTTACACTTCATTTCCGTTCAATAACTTGTGTACCAGTTGACCTAGGGCCTTCAAACTTCACAGGGTTATTGTCCATATTAAGTAAAAAAACCCTTTTGTTTGGGGTCAGTAGGTCAACGGTGAAGGTCAGAGGGGCGTGTAGAGTGAAACAATTTCCACTCAATAACAGGAGTACCATTTAACCCAGAGCCTTCAAACTTCATAGGATTGCTTTCACTAAATAGAACAACCATATTGTTTTGGGGTTAGTATGTCAAAGGTCAAGGTCACAGGGACTTGAAGAGTGAAAAATATTTCTGCTTAGTAACTGTAGTATTATTTAACCAAGAGCGCATAAACTTTATAGGGTAATTGTATTAGAAGAACCCTATTGTTTTAGGGTCCATAGGTCAAAGGTCTAGTTCACAGGGACCACTAGAGTGAAAACTTTATCTGCTCAGAAACTAGAGTACCAAGAGCCTTCAAACTTCATAGGATGATTGCCCTTACTCAGTAAAAGAACACTATTTTGGGGGACCAGTAGGTCAAAAGGCAAGGTCACAGGAACATGTAGATTGAAAACTATTTGTGCTCAGTAACTGGAGTACCATTACACCTAGAACCTTCAAAATGTATAGGATAATTATATTAGAAGAACCCTATTTGTTTTTGGGGTCCGTAGGTCAAAGGTCAAGTTCACAGGGACCTGTAGAGTAAAACTATTTCTGCTAAAATATTGAGTACCATTACACCCAGAGTTTTCAATCTTATTGCAAACTTATTCAAACTTGCAAACAACGATCACCCATAACAACCAATAACGATACTTGTAACTTGAGCAATTAGACTCAGGTGAGCTATTTAGGGCCATCATGGCCCTCCTGCTTAAGTTTTACAACTAAAGTTTAAAACATAAAACGTCTCTGTTCGCTCTTTCCAATTGTAGCACTTGGATATTTGGAAAATATTGCTGGTGTCGTATGGGTGACGTCTAAAAACCCATTTAACTAGCTGCGTCAAGGGAATCGCAGGACTCGGATAAGTGATGTAAGATCAAACTGTCTTTACATTGGTGCAACGGTAAGCCTTGTTAAATATGCAAAAAATATGTTTCTCTTAAAAAGCGCTCCATTTAGTGCCAAGACTCTTTATTATTATACGGTATAGAACGGGAAACAGACTGAAGTAAATAGTATATTGTTTCGGATAATGCCCAGGGCACGATGAATTGACGAAATTTCACGTATAATTATGCATTATTTTCTCATTTTCTAAACGTTTTCCAATGAATCTTGTTTGGGCATCAATCGTACCATATTTTGGTTGTCCATAAGACCGAAGATTTAGGACAAATCTATTTAATGCCATTGAAAAATAACAGGATTGCATTTTTTATTGAAATACATAGATTTATTTTATAAATGTACTACTTTGTTAATTTCTTCTTTATATTTCATTATCTTTTTTTCGAATCAGCTATTTACTTTGAGAGACTATATGTTTAAAGCTAGTTTCTACTCAATCCTAGGACATAATGAAACTGTTTAATATTTTCTACATATATATTATCTATATGCAGAACCGGGAGGAACCAAAACATATCAAAATAGTTACAACCTTTTAGTCACAGTCTTTAAGTTACAGGCTTATAATAATCGTGATATCTTTTGTATTTATCTTTAAAAGTGACATTTATTTAAACTGAAGAAAACACTTCTTCTTCTCATATAACAAAGACAATGTTAGCAGGATTAAGAGTATGAAAAAAACAAGTGTATACTTATTTATCAACAGTAAAAGATATTTAAACAAAAAATAACGACATTCGAGAATTCTGAGTGTGCAACCAATAAAAGCATATATATAATCCATGAATATTTTAACCTATTTATTGATTATAACTACGTCATAATAAATATATAAAGACTTTAAGGAAATATGTTTTAATAGACCGTATGTTACAGTATTTTTTGAAAGCTGACAGTTTTGCGTATTGCCCTCAGTTTAGTGTATACGAATCATATAATTAATCCTTACAGACATTATTCTCCATTGAATAAAGCAGTATATGTTTTTCTTATTTACAGTTAATTAAACCTTAACAAAAATGGGAGAAGATAGTGTTCTTAATACACTTTGTCTGTACGTCCTGCATAAATTGTGTGTTTGACAGAGTATATCCCCGAACTTCCCTTGTTTAAAAGTTTATATTTTTGTGACTGTATTTTGTTAAAAATATGTGTTTATCTCTTCTTTTTTAATTCCTTCAGCCATCTAGAAAAAAACAACAATCAGTTAACATGGAAGTTTTGGCATTTCCCACTTCGCATGTTGGAAAACGTAAAGTACCAAAAGCGGCAAAAGCGGTTTCAGCGTCCTGAATACACATTTCTAGTATGTATGTATCCTAATATTCCATTATCGGAAACCTTTCTGTTGTTTTTTTTAAACATAAATGTCAAAATGCGTTGAAAATCAGCTTTATAATAGTATTTACTTTCATATTCTTAGCACGATACTCGAAATATTCAATTCTTTCCCAACCATTTTACAGTAAATTTTTCTCAGATGTTTGAAAGACCTGTTAGTTTGATCTAAACTATTTTTCTCGAAATACCGTCAAAAAATTACCCTATGCTATGTATGTCACATTAAAAGCATTTTACGGCCCTTGAAATAGGGTTCTGCAATCATGAATCGCATGACACGAATGTGATTATTCCGTTGTAAGATTATCAGTTTTGCTGAAACCTTCTCGATAATCTTTTGTTAACGTTAAATCAGTAGTGTACGGTTCTTTGCTCTCTCTAAACACATTAAAAGAATAAGTAAACGACATATCAGCACCAAAGTTATACTACGCATGGAGTTCAAAATATGTGGTAAAACTATTGAAACGTTTAATTTTTACACATATATAGGATTGGTATAGGCTCTCGAAGCAGAAATATGTGACATCTGCTCTACGCAATAGTAGCAGAAACGGAGATGCTCCTGAAATTAGAAAATAATTGTTGCTTTCACAGATGCATTAGTCTGACTAAACACCTTTAAATGGTCTAATTAAACATAGAATGCTCTTTTTATTATGATTAATAGGAAACATCTGAGGACGAACATAATTCAGTCTAATCTTTATACTATTTAACTGCAAAAATGAACATAAAAAAGACATTTAAAAACACAACAACTGAAGGAGATGAAAATGCAATCTGTATTATTATTGGTGAGTATGAGGTCACATGACATATATTGACGTATAAACTACAAGTGATTTATGTAACTTACTATGTCCTCAAAGGCCAACATTCTTCTAGAACACACTTTATAAACTGTATTAATTACACTGATTTTTTTCTCAACAGCAACCTTCTCCAGAAGTATTGACACAGCACAAAAAAGACCACTTCTTTTTGCCCCACTTCTGCAAATATATGTATTTATCGAAATTGATAAAAATGTCTAGTCTTTCTATTTTGTTTGATATTGTTATTATTCAAAATGTACCGTTTTACTTGAGTTGTTACAAAAATAATCGAATTCCCGAGAAAAGGGCATATTGAAATTTTAAAACAATTTTTACCGAGTGAAATATAGAGCAATTTAAGTACCAGGCCATGAAATATTTAGAAACAATAACATTAAGCTTTTAGAAAAACAACCTTGAAAAGCCGTGCATAACTTCAGAATATGACAGTGAATAATTTACGCACGAGCAGTGCACTACAATAGGCTGTTTACAGTTAAGACGCTGGTATGTGTTTTCTACGTTAGTGACCATATTTAAGAAAGACTGAATGCTTCCAGGAACATTGTCGGCGTTGCTCCAGCCCCTGAACTGGAAATGGAAGACACTCATTTCCTCAGATATTGGCTGAAAAAAAGGTTACGGTTTGATTTTTTCCTTATTACCGAAGATGTTATTGTTATACAAAGAAGAAGTATTGACATATTTACAATTATTCATTTCAGGCAATGTGACATACACATCAAAGTGTTAGAGCTCTGTGTGTTGTATAGCGACTATTTCGATCATAATTTCGAAAATGCTTCTAAAGCATAGGATTAGACTTCCTAATGAAAACCAGCTATAGCGGTCGTCCAAAGGCGCTTTTTACTTTTCATTACTTATCGATATGCACAGTTAACGCTTGTTATCTTCAATATAAATATGACAATTATTCCAATTGAAACTGATCTTGTATAGCAAGCCCTTATTTTACCATTCCAATCCTTGATACTTTTAGCTCTCGGCTGACAAAATCTTGTTTACGGTCAACTTTCTTACATATCACCTGGAACTGACCAAACGTTGCCACCTTGTTGAGAGATGGAAGGAATTGTGCTGTCGACTGAATATATAACGCGGGAAACATCGTATTATGTATCAGAATAAAATGTGTGTTTTAGATTTAATTGATGTCATTAATGTCAGGGAAATACCTTGGTAAACTAAATACTTGAGACATGCATGCTGTTATTACAGTAAATTAAAAGGAAAAGTATTGAACATTTTCCCAACAAGTTGAAACGGAAATAAAACCGATGTTTGCGAGTTAGTGTTTCGAGGAAAACATCTGTTTGTCTTTGTTAAGGGGAAATACAATCGTCATCCATTACATTTGAAATGTAGACTTTATCAAAAAATGAAGGAATTTGGATCTAAATTGAGACGTTAGACGAATATCGTGTTTTCTGCCTCATGAGATTTACCTGATCTATAACATTTTCATCATCTAAACAAATCATGCAAGGGCATCTTTCTTGATAGAGCATAGACACAAAGTCTTCCAGTGTACATGGTAGAGGTGTCTGTGCCAAAATGTATTTATTCCTTTCTTGATAACCCTGAAAAAAGACACTGCGAGTTTTGCTGACCTAAGGCATGAATTAATAATTTTAAGACATATTTGTATACATAACTGTTAAATGTAGTAGGCTTAAATAAACATTAATAACTCTAACCAAATATAAAATAGAATTTTTTAGATTATTTCTATTCGTTTTATCAGTATTCTTTACATTGACAGGCAGGCCGTTCACCTAGCCATAGTTCGTACATGGAAGGACCAGTGCTTTACTCTCAGTTCTTTACTTTCAGACAGAGCCACAGAGTGGTGTAAGAGGCCACTATGCTCAATAAGTTGGGAAATGCAATTATTTAATCCCACACAGATAGTCTTTTACATTATATATAAATATTACCTGCTCACAGTCTTTTACATTATATATCAATATTACCTTTTCATAGTCTTTTACATTATATATTATAAATATTACTTTTTCATATTTTTTTAATATTATATATAAATATTACCTTTTCATAGTGTTTTTACATTATGTATAAATATTCTTTTTTTAATAGACTTTTAGATTATACACAAATATTACCTTTTGTAATAGTCTTTTACATTATATATAAAAATTACCTTTTGTAATAGTCTTTTACATTATATATAAATATTTCCTTTTTATCTTTACTTCCCTGTCACATTATTCACATTCATGCTCTTAAAACACATGCTTATTATACTTACTGCGACCTACATTTAAATAAACGGCATTTGTATAATCATTTTCTGTAGAGGAAAAACGAACTCGGTGTTTGTTGTCTGAAAAACAAAAAAATTAAGTATGGTTCTCGACAACAGTGGTTCAAAAACTAAAACAACATAGGATGTTCTTAAATTAGTTTCTTCTTTCCGATATTTGACGATCTCGGTTCAATCCCCATCAGGGCCTGTACAATTTCTCCGTGATAATTGATCTATAGGTCATTTGTCCCTCACCTCTGAAGCAAGTGAGGAAGTAGTCAGTCACTTGCGGAGAAATTGGTTAGTACACTGGTTAGGTGGACTGCCCGCCGGGATATGACCTTAGCTGTTAAACTAGCGTTAAACCCCCATAAAACAAATCAAAACTTTCCGATATATTGAGTTTTGAAATAGGAAGATAAAATGTATTAGTGCATTGAATTCACATTTCTAATTAATAACAAACCCATATTACTTTTCTTCCTTGATGATACAAATAACTATGCCAATTAAAGACTTAATTTTAGATATATTTAGCCAAGGATTTATAAATTGCAGAAAATTTTCTTCTCATGCAAAAAAGAAAAGTTAAATTGAAACAATTCATTTAAAGTCAAATGTCAAATGTTGATACTAACTATAACTATTTCTTCTTGTACATAAATAAACCCTTTTCTTAAATGTAACGCAGTCTTTTTAATAAAATGACGTCTTTAATTTATAACGAAAATTAAATATACCAGGTAATTCAGCTCCTGTTCTATTTTCCTTAGTAGATTTGTTATTTGTCCCCATGATCTTGCGTGTGTTTGACATCTGTTTAAAGCTAATAAAGGCCTAAAATAAAGTAAATATTTACTTATTGGTCCCTTGTCAGTCTTTTTAATAAAGACGCTAATATATTTAAGGTAATATATTTAAGCATAATGGTCAGTGGTCGCAGTAGTCTAGATGGTGATCATCTTTAATAAAAAAAAATAACAATAAAATATACCGCTATACTGATCTAAGTTCATACCTCCAAAATCAGTTATTTCAAATATGAGGTGTGTCTGAACATTTAAACGAAGCTTAAGAAACATTTAAAATATAATGTAATTGTATGTCTAAAACTCAAGTACATCTTCAGACATAGGCAGAGAAACGGTTAATTTTTCTACCTTTGTCTACATTTTCAAGTTAAATACCTGGTGTTGTGTAGACAACCTCTCATCTGATGCGAAATTCGTCATGGTAGAGACAAGAAGCGGTTCAGGGGCGCAGCTCAGAGCATATAGTACACAGTGATGCAGATAAACATACTGCTCCTTGAATATTCATAATTCACAATGACTCAAACACAATAAGTCAGAAGCTTTGCAGAAAACAACTCTGACACATTAAACCATTTTATTAAATTGTTTTTCATACTTGGAGACAGACACATTGAAAATGCCTTATTCTAAAACGAACTTAGTTAAAGTACTTCTTATTTTAGAAATAGACTGTCTAATAAGCTGGGGATTAGGATTAATTTCTATTTCAAATAACCAATTTGTGAAAATTACGTACCAAATTTTGTACCATTCGTACTCTCTGACCTCTGAGAGCCATGAGGCAAGCAAAAATATCTACCGAATGTTCGTTGTTGCCTTCCTTAATAAGGATGTCAAGGGCAGTATAGGTTCCTGTTCTGCCGATGCCATTACTACAAACACAGAATTAAAATAAGACGTGACAAACTCAACAATCTGGCCAAACTGATGTCAAGGGATTAACAATGTCTTCCATCATAAACTGAATAACGATTCTTAAAATTTACGCGACGTGTTTCACTTCTCCAAATTACCGTGAAGTGCTGACTTCAAATCATGCGAGTTAGTCAGGTTTGAATATGTTTTCATAATATAAGCGTTTTTTTCTATTTATCAATGCAAAACCTTCACTTTAAGTAATGAAGACTGCTTTATCATATATAAAAACGCAGAAAACTATAATAAATGTCTTATACTGTATTAAAGTTGGTTTTACCCTTCTACAGTTGATCGCTTTCCTTACCTCTTTCAACAGGACGTATAAACTCGATCAGTACATTTTATTCCTGCCATAGTGTTCTTGATGGTTTGACTCTAAGTCCTCTAGTCTCAGCGAGTCTCAGTGAGGTCACTGAGTACCTACCTTTTTTCACTCTTCAATGTCATTAGCGTTTTACATTTCATAATTTTGTGTGCATTTGCATGCAACATTATAGAGCTGATGGGTGGGCTAGAGTTAATTCATCAATTTGATCTTCTATTTGGGTATTAGTTGGTGCACCCTAGAACCTGGTTTAATGACCCAGTGGTAAATATTTTGCCACTGACCGTCCAAATGCTGTAACCCCTCTGGTTCTCATTTCCATTAATTGTTTGTGGTGTCCCCCTTACTTTAAAAAATGAATTTATGCTGTATTTTCATCTGCCTTTTAACCGTGTAGGGAGGCTGTGATTTTGACTGATTTTTCCTGATATGCTTTTTTCCATTTTGTTTTTGCTAAAATGCTTTATCCTTTCTCTTAATTTCTGTTGTCAGATCTGCAGGCGTTATCACTATGTTTGATATTATTGATTAAAGACAGTAACATTATGATCTTAATTGTTATGAGGTTCTTTGGCAATTTGTTGTTAGGCTTAATTCGTTCGAAATTGAGCCGCTGCGTTGTTTCTTCATACCAACATCAACATTTAAAATGATTGTTAAAAGTTATTGGTTCTTGTATCCCTTGAACATTAGCAAAAGAATTGACTTCTACAAGCCTATAAGTTTCATGATGTAATTGAATTGGCGAGTCCTTTTAAGTATCGTGAGATGGAAAAGCCGGTGGAAATAAATAATGATGTTATCCAGAAATCTCAGACGTTGTAGGTGACCGACGCTACACATTTCGGGTAATTGCCAACATTTTCCGAATCAGTAAATCGACACAAAGGGATTCAAAGATATTGTAAAATCACTTGCAATAATGAATGAATGCATTGAGGAGGGACTGACTGACAACCATCAGAAGGAAACATTGGGGTAAAGCAGACGATATGGAAAACACTAAGACACAAAGACAACGCTCAATCCTATACAGCTATATCCACACACACGCAATAGCGATGTTGGGTTTCTAGCTCATCTTACACCCCCTTATATCGCAGATCTCGCCCCCACTGGACTCTGCTTATTTCCCAGTACTAAAAACAATTTACGTCAGAGGAAGTTTGCCGACAGAGACGAATTGAAACAAGCAGTATTGTGTTTTTTCCAAGTCATTAAGTGAACATTTGTTTACTGACACAACTAAGCGATTGGTAAGACGACACAAGAAGTGTATCGAATATCGGGGACAGTAAACCGCTTTGTCAGTGACGTTGTTAAATGAACTGACATTAACGCGTTGTAGGTCTTGACGTATCATCTTATCACTGAATGTAAGTTATATAACTCTTTATTTCAATCACTCATTTTTTACAAAAACATAGTTTATATGCTGCTTTGGACAACTCTTGTATGGTCATTTTTAATAATTGTCCATTCAACTAAGATATTATATATTTAAAAAAAAATAAGCAAATAAAAAACGCCATGTGAAACTTTACACCAATTTTTCTCGGAGGTCGGCGGTGTTTGGCTTTTAGTACCTTATTATTAAGGAAAATCTAAAAATTAGTCTTCAATCTATTAAATCTAACTTCAGATAAGTCTTTTAATTGCAAGTAAACGCACTATTTTCAAATACAGTAGATTACTGCAAAATAAGCATCGTTGAATGTTTTTGTTTTAGTATGTTAACTTCGGTGATTTAAATATATTCAATATTCTGTTATTTTATATACATGCTAACTTTTTTTAGTCGAAGAGTCAAATCTGATGACTCATTAATTAATATAACTTTGGTCATTAATTATTTACTAAAATATGGATACTCATCACACATTTACCTCAACACGTTTTTGCATGTTCTGTATTACGAGATATAACGTCAGTTGCGTAAACATAATAAATCTAAATGTTATACATGCATATCGTCATAATTGTTTTGTCTGGTGGTCAAATAGCAATAAAGTATAATACAAATGTTATTCAAATACATGCCATTATTTGAAAGTTGAAAATAAAATGTCAAATTTTACCACATTGTGGATAATATGACGGGACAGCTCAGATTTTATTTCTTATTTTCTTTTGTCTTCGTAAAATTATTATCATTTAAACTATCAAAATACGTATATTGTCTTATTATGTTGTTTCAGCTCTAAAATAAAGTAATATATCATAGACAAGCATTCTCATTTTTGCAAATACTGACCTGTTTATTTTCGTTTGTTGAATGAAAATAACCTACTTTATTAATATATTCGCTTACTTTGCCTTATCATTTGGCATTATATAAATATTACACAATCACCTGCAATGGACCATCATTGGACCAGCGGTCGTTAATTGTCTCTGTTCTACTTTGTCCCTGAACTCCAACAAGGAAGCGACACTGTCGGGTACTGACTTATCCGGCCATACTGTGTACTGATACTGTGCCACTTCACGTGTATCCTCTCCCTAGACAAAAGTCATTAAGTATTTCAACAAGAACGAAAAGGAAAACGCTTCTTTTGCAGAGCTGTCTAGTGACATTTTAGATAGTTTAAGGCTACACTATATTCTGCAATGTACAGGAGATCTAGGGTAATTGATTGCGAACCGTCGAGCCTGCTAGTATTCTAATTTCAGATACTTGTTCCTGTAATAAGAACTATATTTTTATGATACACTGCATATCAGTTTATGCTAAAGGTTGAATGCAGTTATCTTGTTGGTCACAAAGACGATTGATTACCAAATTTGAATCAAACGTAGCTTAACAATTTTCTTACTCGGGAGACCAAAAATTCTCTCACGATGAATTCTGAAAACACTCTCTCCATCTTGCATTTAACTTTGCAGTCACTATATTCATTTTCATTTCCTTGGTCAGGCCAGTACTGTTCACATTTCATCTTCTACAACAATAAATAACATAAATTGAAAACAATACCACGGAGCCGCGGTAACGTTCGTCTGTTGTATGCAATTTTGACAGAAATGATGTTATTTAAAAAGCGACATAACTCCAAAAATATAGCTTTCAATATAATGTCCCTTGTGGTACAACTGCCTCTTGTCATGATAAGCAAGCATTGAAAGTTTCATACTGATACCTTTTAAATTGTTCGAAAAATGGGCTACATTAAAGTTTTTGCACGACAACAACAACGACGACAACGATGACGACGACGCAGCGATCATAATACCTCGACTTTTTCTTTGAAACAGACGAGCTAATAATGCAACGGGATTTAGATTTCCTCTTGAAGAGATAGCTTTCTGTTGCTTAATACATTTATCATCATCATTATAATTATTATTATTATTATTATTATTATTATTATTGGAATAATCATTTCATTAGAAATAGTTTTTTGTAGCAAAATAAGGACATTGAGGTTGTTTTTTCCTATATCAAAACCTTTACTGAATCAGCCTCTGAACGACTAGAAAGGAAATTTACAACTTAAGCATCCGAAGTAGATTCCCCTATAAATATTGTCTATGTTTTTTTGTTTTTGTTTTTTTTATAGTGTTTTATGTGCTTTTGTTAACGTTGACATGGATTTTTTTCTTTTACATCGGAATTAATTTATGATATTTTAAACATTCACCCAACCTGATAACAAAATATGAAGTTTAACATAAGAAAAAAAAAGGAAATATACCTTTGCTTCCTCGAGTTGTGTCAACATCACGATTTTATTTATATTTTCTTGCCAAACCATTTCCCAAAAAGTTTCAAAGTTGTTCATTGTACTCCTCGTTGGTCCTTTTATAAAGGAAACAAAATGAAGTACAGAATATCAAATACATTTGTAAGAAAATATTAAGTAATTAAACTAACAAAACATTTCTTCTGAAGATACTTTTATTATCTTTTCATTATCTTTTTTTTCTAAATTTCATTGCGCAGAAACTTAATTTTCTTAATGTTGTTTCCTAAAATATATAAACAAAACATATCCAATTCCAGTGCTCATCTTTCTGCATAAAGGAACAATTGTCATTAAAATCCTAATTATTAAATATACAATTGAGGAAAAGAACGCCATGGAGGTCCTATATCACTCATGACTGCTTTCAACAAAGTTGTTACGGACCTGTGTACTGATACTGTGACGGCCATGCTACCTAGTTTTTCATCTCAGAATACCCATATTCGAACTAGTCCAAGCAATTACTTGTACAAACATCCTGACAATTTCACGACAATTGAGACAAAATGTGGCCGGACGACAGACGACGGACATTGATCGATCCTTATATCTCACCATTAGTTTACGGCCCAGGTAAGCTAAAAGCTAGTAAGTATAGACTAGAAAAGAATAATACCAAACATGCATACCAATTGAAGCAATATAAGCCGGCAACTTTTTATGTCCCTAAAAAGATAAAATATGCTTAATTACAAAAAAGAAACAAAAAGTCATAGAACATAAATATTCAGATAACCCTTCTTTTGTTCTATCACGAAAGAATCTACAGAATTTATTATGCTTTTTCCAAATGAATTCTACATGAGACATAATCGAAAAAAAGTATAGAACACATACTGAATTTCTAGAATTAATGATACTTTTTTAAAAATATCATATTGGTTAACATTAACTAACTAGGTATATAGTACCTACTTTGATAAAGTTTGCATTTACGTAGTTTCCACTTTTCAACACCACACGTGTTGCGTCGTCTACAACAAAGAATAAACTGAAAGCATCTTGAAACAGTACTTATGCTTCTGCCATTTTCAAACCAGAATAATAACATTTGATTCTGAACTTGATAACCTAAATAACCAATTTATTTGTACTTAAGTTATTATAAAATTTTGCAAATAAAATTGCATTCACATTTGAAAATATGTTTGATATATATTTTAAACTCATCCTTTAGCTTTCTATAATATACAAAAACTTACATGCGTATATTCCATTGTATCTATTTTTGACTCGTTTGTTTCCTTTGATAGCTTCTGTATAAGCCATTGTCAAGCCTACTGGCAGACTCTAGAACAGTCAAAGGTTCATAAAAGGAGAAAAATTACAATTTTGAATTTAGAAATCAAACAACTTACCCGTCATATAGTGAATACACTTATTCCATCAAAGAAACTCTATTTTTATAGTTTTTGTTACTTTAATAAGAATGCGATTCTAGGCGACAAATAGCTAATATAATTATGTAATTGCCTCTGAAATGAATTATGAACAAATTATAACAGAAAGGACGACATCAATGTTCAAACTTAAAACGAATTTCGTACGTTGCTATTTATGTTACTTTGTTTTTAATTAGGAAAATGTATACAGTAATCAACTGATACCTTGTTGATATTAGAACACTGATTTCTTATACTTAATTTTCAGTGTATTCATCATAAACAATAATTTATGAATGGCACAATGATAAATACAGCACTACAGATATCAGTTGTACTTATGACACATATAAAGGAATAAATACATCAAATTCCTTTTTAAAGTCAGTTTTGTTTCTGATGTATTCAAGTAGATTAGACACTGCAGTACTTCTTCTGAGTAAGTTTGCAATTGAGGTTAGATCATTCACTCCTGAAAGACATTTAAAAAATATGAGATTATTGGTGTAAAATATTATTGCATTCTTGTTTAAAACTTCTTGATCGATTTTTAGTATGTCAAGGAATCACATTTTAACCATAATATCCAGGTGTACAACTAATACATTTTCCGTTATCAATTTGACATTTTTTTACAGTTTTTAAACGCTGTCCTCTGCAATTGAGTTTTTAAAGAGTATCGAATTTGATTACTTGGTGGATCAAATTCAATAGTGATGTAACATGTAGTTTGAAGATTAAACTTCATTTCCTCTAGAATATTTTAGCGATATTTGCTAAACTTCTAGGTTAAGAGGGTCTAATCTTTGAAATGTTATGTACTTGACTTTACGGAATGTACATTTTCATCTTTTTCCTCTTATAAAAATTATCAGCATAAAAAGCGTCTACTTATTTGACTTTGAAATCATTATGTTACTGTTTGTTGTTTATAATTCCTCCTAACACAAAATATTTCTTTTGTTATTTCATTTGCTTGGGCATATTACACTACGGGGGATTGACAGGTTGAGAGTTCATATTTCCTGAATGTATAATCACTTGTTGTAAACACAATAGTGTAATATAAAGTTTGCAGCAATATCGTTGCAGCTGAGACCTGTTTGTTTGCATGTTATAAAATAATATAATGTTATAAATATTTCACATAATCGAATCAGCATAATTTTATAACCGAATCTAGGTTCTAAATCAAACTAAATGCCATTCATCTTATCTTTAATTAAAGGCAGTTATTAAGTAAAATCGTTTAACTAGTTAATTATCAAATTCTCTTCATTGAAATGAATAAATATATATTTGCTGTGTTGCTTTTCGGCATGCCATAATGTCTGAGTTTATTTTATGGCAACTGATTCTTAAATTAATGACAATATTAACGTTGACACTACTCAATTGTGAGCGATAAACTCATGAATTGATACCTTCTGCAGCAAAGTTGTCTCCTTCTTCAGGTGTAGGTGCGTTCTCAGTCCGATTTAGTTTTCGTCTAAAGATAAAATACGATTATTGTAAAACGTGGTTATAAGATTTATAACATAGATTTTATTGCAAATGAAACGTTCAAATATTAAATAACTTGGTAATTTAAAATAGAACTGAAAATCCTCGTGTTTCAAATAAAATCAATTGAAATGTTGCAGCAGATACATTATAAGCCACACTATAATTTGTAGAAAAAGATTGATTGGAAAACAGTCAGTTTAGTTCAAGACTGCATATCGTAGCGGCAGTTCAGACACTATGCTTATGACAGTGATTTATGCTTATGATAATGATTTATGCTTATTACAGTGATTTATGCTTATGACAGTGATTTATGCTTATGATAGTGATTTATGCTTATGACAGTGTTTTATGCTTATGACAGTGTTTTATGCTTATGATAGTGATTTATGCTTATGACAGTGATTTATGCTTATGACAGTGATTTATGCTTATGATAGTGATTTATGCTTATGACAGTGATTTATGCTTATGATAGTGATTTATGCTTATGACAGTGATTAGTGCTTATGATTGTGATCGTACAAAACTAAGGCGATATTACTGCCGTGCAAAATACTATTTTATTAAAGCAATGGTAATCTATGTAAAGCACGTTTATAATACAAAAAGACATATATGACCTACAAATGAAATCATAATAATGTTACCTTATTTTTATAAAGCAGGCAATGAAAGCATAAGTAGCAGTTATCAAGGCGAGTCCTCCAGCTAATGTTCTGATTAAAACTACACTCATTCTTTTGTCTGGTGTCGATGTGTCTAAGCTTTCCTTAGTAAATTGGGTACCTGTGAATGTTTCTTCTTTAGACGCCAAATAAATGTGCATATTAGATTACAATAAAAACTATTAAACGCATGGCGACATTTAAATAATACTGTAATCAATTTGATAAAAAGTAATGAGTTTAACAGACTTGAACATGTAAATACTGAATTTATTTTATTCGCAATAGATAAAAAACGAAACTTGAAGATGATTAGGTAAATAATTATCCAAAAATATATTTCAGATTGCGAAAACAATGAAATAAAATTAATAAATGTTAAAAAGAAACAAGATTTTATGAGAAAGAGGAGACCCATTTCGACGTTAAACTTACTTTGAACAAAGTCTTTACTGTTTACACTAACAGCAGTAACAGATCTATTGCAATTGTACCCAACAAAGCCCGGTTTGCATCCATTATTACATCTACCATCAATTCTGTCGCAATTATTGGAATTTTGCCGACCAAGTGCACAGCCGTCGGAGCAAGACTTGTTGCAAGTAATGCCCCATGAATTTTCATAACATCCATTTACACAGTAACCGTCATCTATTCTACATGTTGATGAACCTGCTATTCTTCTACAGGAGGATGGGCATTCAACGTCGCAAGTGTTTGTGTAGGAATTATGATCAGAGCAATTTTGACAAATGCTACTTTCGTTTTTATTGCATTTCGAACATTTGGAAGGGCATTGTTCTGCACACCAGTCGCCTGTCAAACCATCTTTACAATGACCTAAGCACATCCCATGTGTGTTGCATTTTGTTGTGCATTTTGTTAAGCATTCTGCTGTATTTAGAACACATTTGCCGCCTTTATATATGTAATTTTCTTGACATCCTGTACAAAATTTATAATCATCGCGAACTTCACAAATTCTGCAATTTTCTATATCACAGTTTGTCTGACAAGAAAATTGGCGTGATGAGCATGACCGACAGATAATTGTTCCTGGTTGGTACTCCTGTAAGTAAAACCCCTCACTGCAAACCGTGCAATTATGTTCACTCACACAATGTATACAAAATCTGGAACATGGATAGCAAGTTTGGGACCCTTGCATTTTAGTTTC
This sequence comes from Cyclina sinensis, assembly GCA_012932295.1. Lineage (NCBI taxonomy): Eukaryota > Metazoa > Mollusca > Bivalvia > Venerida > Veneridae > Cyclina > Cyclina sinensis. The sequence continues at coordinate 26,064,135 of JAAONU010000009.1, read as the reverse complement.
ATAATATCCAGGATTACAGCCGTAAGTGCATGAGTAAAAGTCACATAAACCAAATTTACATCGTTTGCATTCTTTATCACATTTTGAACCATAATATCCAGGTTTACAACTAATACATGATCCGCTATCAATTTGACATTCTTTACAATTTATGACACATTTTCCTCTGCAATATTTTCCATACCAGCCCGCCTTACATGAAGTGCATCTATACCCATCACACGTCACGCATGTATCATGACAATGATAGCAAAAAGAATTGTGCAAATAATGTGAAGAATCACACTTCTTGCAATGCGAGCTATCTTTGCAAGACACACATCCTTCCTGACATGCTGAAAGATAATTCGGACTTTTTTCTACTTGTTGGAATATAAAGAAACAAAAATACAGGACAGGTATTTGGTTTAAATATGTGTAATTTTCTCATTCTGACTTTAGCATGGAAAATACTACTTCGAGATATTTTTATTGCCAATCTTTGCACTCGAATATCATTCAAATGTTTTTACTTTTGACAATATTTGAAAAGTAGTTGAACAGATGGTACGAGTAAAAATTTCAATAGTTTAATGATATAAGCAGTTGAAATGATTCATATAAAATCTCAAAAGAAGTAAGGTAAGTAAATCTAACCAGCAAGATACCCTTTAGTCAGCAAGAGCAATATGGAAACAACCTTGACAGCTTGAGTAAGCATTTCACAGAATTATGCTACTGTCAACTGCTGAGTTCTGAAAATAAAATATTTAAAAAACCATTTGTTTAAACGTGGTTTCACTAACTTGTGACCTTCGACTACTTATCTTAAATATAATACAAGGAATAATAATACTTCAAAATCAAACATAAACAATGTTATTTTTCTTTGTTTTTACTGTCTTTAAGCTCCTTACAGCGAATTTTATATTCACTACATTTGTTTCTTAAGATTTTGAAAACGGTGTTTTTATCTAGAAGTAAATTCCCATAGATCTTGAGTATTGAATTAAGGTTTTAAAGGAAAATCGAATTTTGTCAGAAATAACCTGCTAAGATTTCATTTCATTTCTTGAAAACAAATATCTAAAAAGCAGATATTTAGCAATTAGTTAAATGACGTCTTACATAACATTAAAGTAAATCAAGAACTGAAGTTAACATCATGTGTTATCATCGGAGAACAGTACTAATTACCATAACTGTTTATATTTTTATTATTAATGTCATTATTATCATTATTAACAATACAATATTTCTTTTATTTCCCTTTGTATATTATAACTTTTCCCATAACTTATATTAGTTTCGTTTTCATTCTAGACGGTTCATTGTATTAAAATTTAATGTTTGCTTCAATGCTATTTTCAGTCACGTTTTGGCCCATTTTATTTAATTTTTCGAAGGCATTTCTTTGTTTGCAAAAAAAAAATCATCTTACCTGAATACTTGACATTTTAACTAAATCATTGCGGAATCCAGCAGAAAACGAGTATATGTCCTGTAGTTTGAAGTTATCATGCGTTATCTGTTGAAAAGGGTTTAAAATTACACATTAACAGAACTTTGAAAGGTGCTTTTATCTTCCTTATTTACACATATGAGATATATAAGGACTTCAATCCGTTAACTTTGATATCCACTTGACATCAGTGTCATTCTTACGAAAATAGAACCAGTCTGAAATGTTGCCATGTCTGGACACTTATGATGTATGTCCCTTCTAGGCGTCTATTCTGTTAAAATCACTACACTAAGGCCAAGCGAGCACTTATCCTTCTTCTGCTATCAAATATAACCAAGTCTTTAAAATTAACGCTTGTCTTTTTCACCACTACTGACAATTCTTTCTCTATTTGTTTTACAAATTAAATTCTATATTTTCTGCTGTTTCTGCAGTCAAACTGTCATATGTGACTTTCAATGGGACCATCCCTTACAGGTCACATATGACAAGGAGATTTTTAACCCTGGTCCACAAAAACGTAGTCAATTCTTCAATTTGGCTATGTGTACGTGTTTGTATTTTTTAGACTGTTTTGTTTTCGTTTTGTTAAACATATAAGATAATCTCTCTTTATATAATTTATTATATAATAATATAGATTTAAAATGGACTGGGAAAAATATAAAATCTATCATATTTACAAATTTTCTGTAACTTATTTTTTTCAGTATGGTAAATATAGCAATTCTTAGATCAGTTTAAATATGCATCTAATATGTACTTTTGACATATTTAAATGTACTTTTTCCATAACTCTTTATCTACCCGTTTTAATTCTACCATACACGAAAAATTACCGTGCAGACAGGATGTTGATAATATTTTTCAGATATCTACAGTTCTTATTTTGTTATTTTTATGACGATTATGAGCAGTATTATAACTTTAAGACAAATTGTTCTCATGAAGATATGTAGGGGCAAGTGTGAGGTTGGTGCACCCTAGAACCTGGTTTAACCTCCTCCCCACCCCCCACCCCCCACCCCCTCCCAGTGGCATATATTTTGCCACTGACCGTTCCAAGTCGGTAACCCCCTGGGTTCTCATTTTTGTTAACTGTTTATGGTATCCCCATTTTTCAATTGATTTAAAAATAAACATATGATATTTTCCTCTAATTTTTGACTGCATGGGAAACTGTTGTTTACTTTTTTCGTTTTTTTATATACCGAAGGGGGCATATTAAGTTATGGTCCGGGGCGACCGTCCGTCCGTAAGCAATTTGGTTTTTAGGAGAATGACATGAGAACTGTTTGGCATTCAGTCTTTTAACTTATGATTGCCCGCATTGAGTGCATGACCTCAAATTATTTTGGAGTCAAAAGGTCACAGGTCAAGATGACAGTGACTTTAACATTGAAAACCATTTCCGTCATGTAACTTGACAGTCATTTGTTAAAGAGACTTCAAACTTTATATCGTGATTGCACACATTGAAAGGATGACCCTATACATTTTGTGATCAGTAAGTCAGAGGTCAAGGTCACAGTGACCTAAGCACTGAAAACTATTTCTGCCATGTAACTTGACATCATTTGTATAGAGACTTCAAACTTCATATCATAATTGCACATTGTGAGAGGAAGACATTTTTATATATTTTAGGTTCAGTATGTCAAAGGTCAAGGTCACAATGGCCTAAACGTTTAGAATTTATTACACTCTGTAACTTGACAATCATTTGTTGTCTAGACTTCAAAATTCATATAATGGTTGCACACATTCAGCGAATGACACCTTTTGATTTTTAGGTCAATGGTCAAAGTTACAGCGACATAAGCACTGAAAACTACTTCCGACATGTAACTTGACAATCATTTGTTGTAGAGACTTCAAACTTTATATCATGATTGCACACATTGAGTGGAAGACCCCTATATAATTTAGGGTCAGTATGTCAAAGGTCAAGGTACCAGTCACCTAAATGTTTAGAATCATTTACACACTGTTTCTCTACAACTATTTGTCTTAGAGACTTCAAAATTCATACAATGGTTGCACACATTAAGTGAATGACCCCTACTGGTTTTGAGATCAGTAGATTACAGGTCATGGTCAGAGTGACCTAAGCGCTGAAATCTATTTCAGCTGTAAAACTTTTGCCATACAAACATCAAACTTCATATGATGATTGTTACATTGAGAAAATGATCCCCGTACATCTTTGGTCAAAGGTCATTGTCACAATAACCTAAACAGTGAAAAGCATTTCTGCTGTATAACTTGGATACTACATCCCATACAGATTCCAAACTTCTTAGGATGATTTTCATCATTGATTTCATGACCCCTGTACTGTTTGGGATAAGTACATAAAAAAGTCAAGGTGACAATCAACTAAACAATCAATACTTGATAAGTATACATCACAGCATGAACATCATAACTTCTGAAAGACTGACATTTATACAAATTATAAAACTTAAAATTCAGATATGATAAGGATCTATAAAAATTTACAATTAAAATTATAAAATGTTAAAATCCAAATGTCATAAATCAAAAACAAAAAAAGCAAAATGAAAGCAATTCATTAAATTCTAAAGCCTATGGTTTCCTTCCTATGGTTTCCTGCCATCACAAAGGCATCATACGTACAAAAAATCACCCTTTGGACATATAACGCTCCGTCCGACGGTCCTCTCGTTTTTCCTGCTATGCGTTTTCTTTATTTGTTTTTTTAATCAGACTGAGTTTACCTAATAACTGTGATACTCTATGTATCACTGTATATTATTTTTTCAATTGTTCCATATTTTCAACCTTGAATTTATCAATATATGCCATATATGCTTTTAAAACATCTTTTCCAAAGACATTGCTCAGTCTCGAAACAGTCAACAGCCAGAACATTTTATAAAATTAAAAGTTTACTTAGATCTATAAATGTGTTCACCAGTTTATGGTATTTACTTTTGCCCTGTTCATACCATATTCTGGGTCATCTTATTCTCATAAAATATTCTATAGCAACATTTCAAACATTTAAGACATCGTTTACACGATCTTTCTAGTCAACCTGTTGAAAACTTACTTTTGATACCAAATGAGCATTTAACGTAAGGGCCAGGCTTTTGTCGGAAAATAGATTGATTCAGACACTTTTAACACCTTACCCACTTGGTTTAAATGATAACTTTTATCAGGCAGGCAACATGTCAAAAATCCTGATTATGACATTTTTGAATAACCTGAAATACGGAAATGTACATCGATGTCGCATTTGAGAAGAACTTACGGTAACATCAAGAGATCTTTACGTATTCGTTGTTCAATTCATAACATTCAGATTATTTGAAAACTATCTGGCAGACACGCTATGATTTAATGTTTAGCAACTTTTTCTATAAAAACTATGTAGAGACTGGATGAGAAAGCCGATGCCATTGTTATAAGTACTCATCCACCGTATGAAGTTGCAAGTCTTTTTTCAGTGTTACGTTCGACATGTTCTCCGACCACACACATTGATTTAGTATCTGATCATCAAAGACATTTTCTGACTCTTTTTATAAAGGAACTGTTTATTGACCTTCAAGGTATATTTTAAGATAAAACGGTAAATTCAGCTGCACCTAATTATTTTAAGAATACTTAATCACATATCGTTTGTTATAAATACAACAAACCAACTAGAGACACAATTTTAATTATAATAAATTTACCTCTGATTTACAGATTGTTGAAAATTAATTTGAGATTAATCAAACTCAAAATATTTCTTCAAGCCTGCCGGTCATTTCGTTACCGGAGATCTTCATGCTATCAAAGACTATGGAATCTGTACTTCAATTTGTAAAGGTCCTAAATATAAAATTCCATCTGTAATGGATTTTATTGCCTCTCTTGCAGAAATTACCAAGTCATTAAGCTTTTTGTTGTGCTGAATGGTGCAAAAGAAAAGATTGTGAGCCTTTTGCTCTTTCTAGTCGGAAAAAAAAACAATCTTCAAAATAACTGACTTGGCATATCTTTTTGTAAAAGAAACAAAGCTTAATAATTATTTCGACCTTTTTTGTCATTTGAGAAGGGTTGTCAAGACTTTCATCACAGATTTTTGTTAGCATCTGCTGATAGGGCTTCAAATAATGTTATTATAGTATGGCGGATACACTAGATTAATATTCAAACTAAAGAGCTAAATAGTACTTAATAGTAAAATATTTTAGTCTACTCTAAATGAAACGTTAAACTATATTTGAATCTGTAAATGATCCCCATTGCGTCACCACATCTGACTGTAAAAATACAGAGAGAAATGCAAGAAGGTGCTTTATAAGGGGAAATCTATCCTTCAGCTTTCTTTCAAACAGGAGATTTCAAGAAACTGGCAATTAGTATATTTGTTTTTCTTTAAGCTTTTGGTTCACCCTTCCCATTACAGTTTCATATGAAAGAAATTGAGAGTCATAACTAGTAAGAAAAATCCATAAAAGGTAATATCAGGACACTTAGATGATATCTTGCCTGTTATTAATTGAGATAACTGAATACAATAGTATTAAAGTAGTGTGTGTCGTATAAATAGATGCCAGACCATCAGGTTACTTTTTTATCGTGTATTTGGAGGCTTTTGTTCCACTGAAATAGATAAGAAAGAAAATTTTAAAGCCTTTGTCTTACTTTCAAATGAAGTTTCTCATAAAGCTGGAAAACAGAAAATGATTGCGTTAAGATGACGTACACTTTGATGGTGGTGTGTGGATCCAGTGACAATTTATATGTTCTGCAGTCACAATGTTTCTTTGAGATACGTTGTCTTTTAGCTTACCTTAACAGAGTGTTCAGAGAGAGCTCTTTTGATTGGCCGTTGTCCGTTGCTTGCCGGTCTTCCTGCAACGTGTTTCGTCAAAGTTTAGCCTTGAAACACGTATTCTTTATACGTAGAAACATGTCTAGTGTTTATTATCTATCATCAATGATGCCACCTAAATTGATACGGGCATGGTATAAACAAATATGCTCACATTTTACAAAGACATACACCGACAAATTGTGCCGTTTTAAAATTCCATTTCGATTTTTACACTCAATACAATTTTGAATACACTACAAAATATTTCACTTCAAATAGTATCGGTTCAATTCAAATAAGGAAGTTATTTGTCGGGATAATAACTTAAAATAGGTGATAAGAAGTAAATGTATTGCTTAGGATCATAACTCTAACTGGTCCCGTTTTTAAATCACCTCCTCTTATTTTTTTTTATTTTTTTTTTTTGTTCTTTTCACCGGCGCATTACATTTTATATGTGAAGTGAATTAACGTGAAATTGAATAATAGATAGCTGGCAACGATGAAAAGTGTAGTGGTAAAAAATCATAACTTGAACACTTTAAAGAGATTACCTTGAAACTTAAGATAAAGATAGATGGTAAGATGTAATAGCAGTGCACAATAACCATACATCTTCCTGGTCCCATTTTTTAAATTATCTCCCTTCTTAATATTTTTCCGGACTATGAAGTGATTTGATGTGAAATAAAATAAAGACAGCTGCTGACAAGGAGAAGTGCATTGCCCAAGAAGCATAACTCTACTTTATTCAGTTTAAGTTACCTATGTTTCTTCTGTCTTACAATGAACTTTTGTCCAGAGCATAACTTGATCATTAAAAAAGGGATTGGCTTCAAACTTAAAACAAAGGCCTGTGGTAAGAAGTAGAAGTGCAGTGAAAAAGAAATATATCACTGTCAGGTCTCAGTTTTGCATGATCTCCCCTCTCTAGACATTTCTGGTATAAATATTTTTATGGTAGATTGATAAGAGTCTTTTAGAGTCGTTTCAATACAGAGTTGTACAAATTTTCTTACTCAATTTGATGATTGCCAAATATTTGTGCAGTGTCATGTGAAATGTCTGGCATCCTCAGTCCGCAGCCTAGGGTGTCGGACATATGCTTTAAAAACTATGAAATGTTTCTGCTTGTGCTCTCGAGGTTACGCATAGCATGACTGACAAATAGTTGGTATCGAGTTGCTTATCAAAGGATAAAACCGCACAGAAGAGAAAGAATAGATTTTTAACAGTGTTTTAGATTTTTGAACATAGTTTTTTATCGTGTAACCTTGGAATATAGTTTCTACGATTTTACCAGATATTGGAGATACAATTCACAACATCATAAACTGAGCAGAAAACATTTTCTTTTTTAATTTTTTGAATAAAAAAAGAATTACTCATAAACCGTTTACCATCTAATCATCGTACGAAAGAATGAAGAAAGTAGGGCTGCATATGATGCATTTACTTAATAGAACTACAGCAGTGACAAACAATCTCAATCAAACTAAACGGATTCTACTAGCTGATGGAGATTCTTGACAAGTTTATATTAAAACTAAAAAATAATAGCTTACTTAAACGAGGTTCGCTGGTATTTTGCATTTTGTTTAGAGTCATGTCAACATAAACTATTTAGCTCAAATTTCTGAAATAAACTAGTCTGTTTGTCACTCTTAAAATGTACAAATTATAATTAAAATTCAAATAATAATAGGAAACCCCTTAAGGCTTTATTATTCCAAATTATACATAAGTCTAAGTATAACAACAGGTTCTAAAGCATAACAACTGCTTACATGTGGATTCAATCGCATGCACTGCTTTATTTTATTTTCATTTGTAGCCTTTTGAAATGATAAAGGAAGTTTAAAACGCTCTAAATATTTTGAAGATTTAACAAAAGCACGTATCTGCAGTTTCATCTCTTTTGAATATATAACTAAGTTCTTAGTATAGTATTGCTTCAGAAATGAGAAAAGAATACAATGCTATAAACACTTTCGCTGTACGATTTGAGAAACTTTCAGTACGTTGACATCTTAAACAAATTATACTTTAAGATCCTGTTCTGATATTAACTGATGAAGCATCAAACGCATACTATACTCTAAAATATTGTAGTTTTGCAATCATAATATTTACTCCGCACCTGGGCAGAAAAGAAAATTCTAACCTGAGACAGAATATAAGACTATATCAGTGCTGCTTTTATTGCACACTGGTGTTGCCATTTGTTATTTTCATAAACAGACACTTACAAATACCTATTTAAAAGTAACAGTTAGGCTGGAACAACTTAATTCACAAACCTTTCGCAAAAACAGCCAAGCGTTGTAACAAACATGAATTTCTATTAAAAGAAGAGGGCCGTGATGTCCCCAAATAGCTCAGATGAGTCCAAATGAGGAGGAGTAATAACTCTTGAACCAATAATGTGATCAAGTGCTTCAGTGAAAAAAAGGAGAATTATTGTATATAAATGTTTGTGAAAGTTTGGTTGAAATTGAATCGAATGCGAACATACCACTATAACATTAGGTAGAAAAATCTAAGTGTAATTCCAAATTTAATCGGTTTGACATTGACCCCAGTAACCTCAAACCCCACCCAAGGCTAGAGTTCCAATTAATGTATCTACATACCAAATATCTAAGATATCAGTCTATATATGAAGGCTCAATAACAAAAAGGTATAAACATCTATGTGTAGCCTATGTAACCTTGACCGAAGTGAATGGAAGAGGTAAGGAAGGTGCCAACAAACCAAGCATTTAGAATATTGGTCAATAAATAAAAGCTATATAACAGAAATAGAAAAATCTATTTTAAGCCTTGGAGACCTTAACACCAGTGACATCAAATCCCACTTAGTGGTAGAGGTCCACGCACGGTACCTATATACCAAATATCTAAGATATCAATCAATAAACGAGGGCTCCATAACAAAAAGAAGGAAAATCTATTTGTAGCATTAGACCTTACTCTTGACCGCAGTGAATAATGGCAGTTCATTGAAAGTGCCTACAAAACATATATCTTAACTATCTATGAGATAAAATAGATATATCTATTTAGCCCAAAATTTAATAAAAAAAAAATTAATGTCAAACGAATACGGTACGTGTGATTGTCTATTTTATAAATAAACATTCAATACCGCATATAATAAGTCCAAGTAACTGTACTCGAAAAGATGAATATCGTGCTGTTTTTATTAATGGTCAATCCAATTTCTTAGTCGAAATGTTGAGTCTAGCAAATCGTATGAAAGAGGTAATTTATTTAGTGTCATGACATTAACTTTAATAATTTAAAACATACAACAGTGGAAGAGTTGTCTGATTCTCCAGTTGAGAGTTGAACTTATCTACCTCCTCATCGGTCGTCTGGGGAAACACTATTTCCCCTGGCGGCTCACTCAGAAAAATCAGCTCTGCCTCAACCTGGTTCTGTGTCAAAAACAACTATACTTAAGTCTTCCAGCAGGATGAAAATCCTTGTGTACCTTACTGTAAAACAATTTGTTTTGAATACATTTGCATAAGAAAATATGCAAACAACAATGTCTGCTCAAAATTGAATTATGGACACTTCAGACAATGGCAATTTCGGACCAGACATTACGGACCAGTTTTGGGGACACTTCCGACCATGTTCAAATATATATTTGTTCATCTATAAAAATGAATAAAACTTTATATTTATTGTATAAAAGTTTTTATACGAAATATCCTAGCTGGTTTTTTATGATTATACCGCCGAAAACACCAAAGAGATACTGGAGAACTTTGACATAGAGAAAACATTTATTGCATTCTTAATTTACTTTCTTCTTCATATATTATAAGCCTCAGAAACCGTTGCCATTGACTTATATGCTACGTCTAAATGTATATTAAAGAGAACTAGAAATCAATTTAATGCGGATCCCAAATTTTTTCTGGTCAGTAAAGTCCCCAAACCTGGTCCGTAATATCTCTTAAACTGGTCTGTATTATAACTGAATATTAATGACTTGTCAACCGAAGATATTAAATATAAAAATGTTTAAGAGACGAAAACAAAGTAATACCTATTATTATTTTAAGCAATATCCAGTTTTGCATTATATTATTATATAGCACAAACGAATCTTTTTTAAATGTTTTCTAAATGTTGAAATTAAGCTACATACACTAGTCTACCAATTAAAGTGTCTGTTCGCTACTTTTATATTTCAGTTAAAGAATGCCATCTTGATCTTTACTCAATTTGATTATGATGGTGTTTACTCAATTAAAATTATAGAATGATTACAATAGCAACCAGTTATCAAGGAATCTAAAAACTTTTCGTTAATGTATAAGGAACTTCACGTTTTCACAGTTATGTTCTCTTGAATGGAGAACGAGTGTCCAGCTTATCATTCTAGTATCATTTTTTGTGAGCGACTTTGCGCGATATAAAGTTCTCTGGTTTTATTTAAACTAAAATAGTACAAGGACTTTCAAATAAACACTCGGGAGTTCTTTTCAAAATGCAATTACCATCTTAAACATTTGGAAAAAAAAACGAACCTTGTGATGGATATTACGGACCACATATCTTGCTACATTATTGACCATCTACAAGGTTTTGCAGCCGAGCTTATTTTTGTTTTATTTAATATTTTAAGAAATGAACATATTTCATCATACATGGATTGGTAGCACAGGTTTCCATGCAAATATCCACCTACATTGAATCCGAAATAGTATTACGTGGGTCGTCATTAACTATGGAATTTCAGCTAGCTTTCAAGACCAAACAAATTTGCAATTCATCTGAAACAAATGTTTAAGATATATTATATGCATTACATCACAGAATCACCGAATAAGATCTGGTCCGAAGTGTCCCCAAATATGGTCTGGTTCGAAATGGTTATGGTCCGAAGTGTCCTGATACCTCCAAATTGATACAACCAAGATCTGTTCCATTAACTTTTTACTTTCTAAGCTTTGTCATTTATTTACCGACGACTGATTCTGAAGAAAGCTTGAAGGCTTATATAAATCACTAGATTCCCTTACTCTGAATTTGAATCAAATTAAGCTGAATCTTTATATCGCGAACATATATGACAAATGGTATACCTATGTTTCAAATGGTAGCAAATACAATGGAATACTAATTTCAATATGCACATGCACATGATTTTTTATATGGGCCCTAATGGGTACAACATTGGCATACCAATATACATTTAGATTGTTATATTAAACTTCTCAATACATTTGTGATCTGTTTTTGTTACAAATTTGTATATTAGACCCTCGTGGGCCCATCATGAGCACAAACATATGAGTTTGTTCATATATGTCCCAAATGGGTACTGTATGGGCAAACCCATATGGGCTTGCCAGTATGTTGGCCTTATGGGACCCACATGAACATGCTTGCTGGGATCATTATTAATGAATTTGAAAAAATGGAAAAAATGAAAATTGAGGGCATTGTTTTGCGCACATATCCAGATGTCTGCTCAATGGTAATTGTCTTGTCGACGGGCCTCTTATTGTTTTCCATGGACTGTTTTCTGTTTCTTTATTTATCTCCTGTTTGTCCTATATGAAATTCATTAGTTTTCAGCCCCTTGTCCCAGAACACACACATACAAAAAAGGCTAAACACAATTGTAAAAAATTCAAAATAAGCAAGATTTATCTCATAGATCCATTGTAATTCAAACATGAAAATAATGAACGTAAACAGAAATTATAAATATTCTGTTAGAAACAGTGACATTAAAATATATGATACGATCGATGCAAACTTGAAGACATTTAATTAATTAAACCAACGTCGCTCCGGAGCTCGGCAAACAGTTTTGCAAAGTCATACAATTTAGATAAACACATTTATTTCGAAGATCTCACCCCTATACTATTAACACTGGCATTTTGAAACACTCTTTCTTATAGAGGGCATATTATGAAATACAAAGCGCAACTTTTAAACGTCATCAACGTCGCACTGCATATCATTTTAATTTCACGAATTTCAAGTGCCTGTTTAAAATGTTTACGACCCACATGGTCCTTTGTATTTTGTCAAAAAGCTAATCACACATTTATCTACCATTAATTATTAAAAATTAATAAATATACTTCACCTCACCAAACGTGACGGCAGATTTTGATTTATCGCAAGATGACGCTTGTCACGGTATGTAATCGTTCCGGGTTGATCTGGACTAATTTCCCGTTCCCGAACTGATTCGGATTTCAAGCACCGGATTGATTCAATGACAGCGATCCAAACAGGTAAGTCGAATTTCTGATGCTCTATAAAAAATAGCTTTTAATTTATTTTCACTTTATTATTCGTAATATAACTGGTACCACGGAACATTAAGATGTTTAGTAAGTATGTAAGGACAAACGTCCTTATATTTTACTACTTGCTTTAAAAGATTTAAGTGATTTTTCTTCAAGAAAAAAAACATGTAAACTTGATTTTTTTAGTTTTTACTCCTTTTTAAAGCAGAAAAAGATAGAAGAAAATGTGTAACTGAGGTCAAAAAGACCCATTTTGCAAGGAAAATAAATATAAATAAAAATCAATGCTTAAAACCATTCTTTTATAAAAGAAATTGTCAAAAATGCAATTGTCTAGATGGAAACGGACTGCCTTTGGATCCGGTGCTCCAGATTTTCACATGGAAGTAATAAAAAGACGAACTACAAATTCATTACTGAATAGAATATTTTTACAAAAACATTAATGTGCAGCGGAATGTATTTATTTATTTCTTAAACCAAAATATAATGAAAAAATATTATTAGGACGATTTATTTACATTTTTGCGCGTGTTTATAAAATTTTAATCAACTTTTGTAATTTGTTTTTCAATTTTAACAATTAAAAGACCGCATATCAACCTTATAAAGTTGTATATATATTTCTTAAGTTATATCATGTTCCGTGCAACTAAGATATTGAAAGACGTACAGCTATAAACGATTTTATTTTGTTTTTTTCTCTGCCTTCCCAAAGCTACAATCCATTTTAGATGAATCAATCCGGTGCTTGAAATCCGAATCAGTTCGAGAACGGGAAATTAGTCCAAATCAACCCGGAACGATCACATACCGTGCTGGTTAAACGAACGTCGAAACGATGTCAATTTTGCGTGAAATGTTGCCTGCACTTCACGTAACAGTTTGACGAACGTTCATGCTGGTACAGGATATACAAACACACAAAATGTTAGTTTTTAACTCTTTTTACTTTTTTAGAACTCCGCGTTGCTTTTGTACGGGATGAAATTGTGATAGAATTATAAAGAATCCTTTTTTAATCTATATTTCAAGTTTAGATATATAATCCATTTAAGGCGGTTTATGACTTTTAACACAAAACATATTTTTGTTGCTGTTGGTAACAGTCCCAGTTTTATTTTGGGAGGTCAGTACCTTCTGAATTTATAAGTTACAAAAACAACCTGGTTATAATACAAAGCATGACCGATGTTATGAGTGCTGAAATGCCATGGCTAGATGATATTGAATCAGTAAGTAGGATTTGCTCAAATTCATCTAAACATACACGTACGGTATGCCTATAATCACCATTAACATCAGATTCAGACAATTTTACGACATCAAACATGTAAATAGTTACGTTCTTTACTTTGAAGAATATGTCGGAACACTCGTATTCAAACTCAGAAGAAAGAAGATCTACTTGATTACAGAAAAACAGTTTTGTAATCGGTATAGTGTTGGCTAGCTCAGTAGCTGTGACTGACGAAAAAGGATATAAAAGTTCATCGTAGTAATCATTTTCAAGATCAAGCCCATAACAGCTAACCCATGACGGGTAGAGTCCATATGGCTGTGTTATATTTATCCCCATATTTCTTACTGTTTCACTGTTTGTGATATCGTATTTGAAGTATTTGTTTAAAGTTACCCGATAGTCAAAAGTCAGGTTCATGTAATGAATTTGCCAAATGTCGTTTATCACATTCTCTGTCACCTTCTTTAAGTGCTTCGGGTGAACGAAACCCTTTGTATACAGCGCTACAACAACTAAATAATCTACATCAGGCTTGTTTTTTTTAGTATGATAGAAAACACGTAAGTCCCATTGCTTCAGTGTCTTTCTGATGATCCAGCGTGCCTGACTATCAGTTCTATCATGTTCATCTATATGTTCAAAGAACGATCGGTGGAGGAACATTCTTTCTTGAACTGGTGTCAGTCGAAGTACCATGGAGAATGGGCCTCCTATCCACATTGTGCTGTAATAGCCACATCTATTGTTCAGACGAATCTGACCCCATGGACATTTTAGAGGACGGCATTCGTGCTGTAAGTAAATTAGTCACGTGGTTATTGGTTTGAGTTACTTACAAATATTATGAAAATAAAGTGGTTTTCAACAAATTGAAGGCATCAGCATAATCCTGAGATTTAATATGTACACCTAATGAGCAGACTTATCATTTTGCAAACTTAATTACAAATGTTATGTCACCATTAAGTATCTGACAATGGTTGATTTATAGCAAAGTTGATATGAATAGTGTTCGTTAAAACAATCTCAGCCATGTAAATTTGTATACCGGTATGCCTCTTTTATTCCTAAAGAAAAATGCAAGAAAAATGCTGTTCAGCTCTCATGGGACTCGCAAATTGACATGTTTTCATGAATTAATATTAAAAATTTCATAAAATTAGACAGATGAATACTTAGCTTAGATGTTTATGTAAATGCGTTAAAAGAGTAAATATATTACCATAAACGATCGAACCAGTATGGTGTTTACAGGACAACGTTCTTTTCTGTCAGTGTGTTGCTTTGTAGCTATCTCTTTGTCCGTTTTAGTTTCCGTTATTTCTAAAAGAGCTGTTAATCTAGAGTCTGAAAGTAGCTTGGAACTGTAAAGAAATTCCGATTTTAAACACTGCTTGTTTTTTATTTCAATACTGTTTGTTCCCTTTGCAGCTTGACACAAAAAACAGTATATATTTGCATAAGAACGCCTTACATTTCTTGTACTGATTGTAAACGTTGCATTAAACTTTTTGCAGAGTTCGTTGTAGTGTTTCGTATGAAAATCTTTATAGCATGTTCTTATGACAAACGGATTGCATGACTCATCTTGCGATAAATCAAAACCTGCAGGAGGGGTGTAAAAGATATAGCATCCAGTCATAATAGCTGAGTGTTTACCTTTAATGAATCGTTCTATAGACTCAGACAACGATGTCTGTGCCTCAGAAGTGCAGGTTACCATTCGCTGCCATGGCACATCATCCATTACATTGTTACATTTCGCACAACGTGCATTGACGTATATATAGTTAGTCCGTCGTGAAACAACTGGATAGAAGGACTCAAGGGCATTTGATGAAAGATTTTCACAAGAGACCCTATACATATCTGCCACTGTTATATTGTTTTCGCATGAGTTTATCATCCTGTAACGATACAAGACTGCCTCGGGAAGATCTTTTTCGGGTGGTTCGACTACAAAGGCAGATTTACAGAGAACACTGGATGTATTTTTTGTGTAGTATATGTCTGTCTTGCTGAAACAACAGTCTCCATGTAAACCACAGTCAGGTTCACAGGAACAGGATTTACAGCACGGCTGATACTGCTCACCATACGGGAAATAGGACGAGGCATTCTGGTTACAGAACGTTGTGTAAGGACACAGACTGTTCAGATCGTCTACTTTTGAAAAGACATCCTCTGTCTGTAAAGATAGTCCCGTAAGCTGTATGTTGAAGTAGAGGAGAATCCGGAATAAATAGGAATGCATTTGTTTCTCTTATGGCTGGAACGAAACAAAAAATACAAATTCTTTAGTACAGTTTACCTATTTATGCCTTGTGAATTATGCCATCCTTGTCAGCTGGACGAGTTATAAATATATTTTAATAAATATGCAAACAAACAATGGTTTCTGGTATAAATTTTCAATTTATTCTATTTAAGAAAGAAAGTCATTTGTGCAAAAATTAAAGATCTTGATCAGACGCTTCATATTGCGGCGTCTGATGAGGGTGTGCATTGTTTACCTCTGTCTTTTTTGTAGTCTCTACTCATTAGTGGGTTCAAAACAATTTTGCTTTTTTCCTCCCTTTCTGCAACAGCCTTACAGAATAAAGCTAAATTTTCATTAAGTCTTAAAACAAATTAATAAGGAAACTTTTGCTGGAAGAATTTTGTATATAACGGTACAACGTAGAAAACATGTTAAACGAATAACTTTGATCATTGTTGTTATATATTCTCCCTTTTTTTCCAAAGGTAAAACATTATAGTCGCCCCTATGACTATAAATGTATTTGTCCGTCAGTTTGCTCGTTCCGTAAAATATACGAACTATCACACACTAAAACATATAGATTTTTTGTAAGGGTACAATTACTTTATTTATTTATTTATTTATTTATTTGTAAGTTTTGAAGACAATTGTTCAATTATGTAATTATGTCATCCTGCATCCGGGCTGATTACATCATTTAAAACATTTAAAATTTAAAATTAAATTTTGTCTCTTCCATTTTTTGTCTCGGCATTTTAGGTTATTTTCATTTCAGAAAAAAAATGTAGAACCATGTTCTATTAAACAATACTGACTTATATTTTTCATTTGTATTGAAGTAATTTCTTCTTTAAAAAAAGGCTTTATTTTGTATCATTGGTAAAAAATGCAGCAGTATATTTCTAACATGTTCGTTGATTCAACGAGCAAAGTTAGGTATGATTTGGATGCAAATAACAGGCTTCACATCAGGAAAAAAACACAGTAGAAAACAGCCTTTCTTCACAGTCAAAAAGTAGAGGTAAAACAACATAACCTATTTATTGATCAATGAAAAAAACACCACAAACAATTTACGAAAATGAGAATACGTTGCAACGGTCAGTTGCAAAACATTAACCACTAGGGATTTAAACAAGATTCTAAGGAGCACAAACTTCACACTTTCCCCAACAGGTTCTCAAAAGGACGAAAATAAAGTGCAAATTGTCTTGGTGAACCCCAGCTTACTCATTAAAGAGGCTGTACTCCAGATTTGACATAAAATGTTTTTTTTTCATAAATTATATATTCAGATGCCGTGAGATTATAACAACATAATATTTTACTTCAAAACTGATTATAAAAGTCAAAATAGAATAAAAAAAATATTTTTGCTCCAGCCTGATTTGAACTCTGGACCCTCATGTTAACAAAATATTTCCAACGCTTTTACTGTCATCACCATCGCCGCATGTGATATTACAGATATTTACTTTAAATCTTATACGATATAGTTAAACCGTCGCGTTACGGTTTAGCACTTTGAAAGAGAAAAAATTCAATTTATAATGTAATTATTTGACTTATTTTTTGTCAGTAGGTTATTTTTTTAGCATTAATCATAAATATTACAAGAAATTTACAATACAAGAAAACTTTCTTTTTTTTTGTCATCTGGAGCACAGCCCCTTTAACTCGACAAAATTGCATGCAAAGACACACAAATATATAAAAAATAAAAAAAAACTAATGGCATTTTAGTGCAAAAAGATTAGGTACTCGATTCCTTAATGGAACAGGGCACTTGGAATCAAATCAGCAAAACGACGATCGCAGGAATAAAAGAAATGATCGAGTTTCTCTGTTCGTTTCAATACTTCCCTAAAACAACTTCACAAACTCTCAAACCCCTGCCACCGTCAAGACAGGAACAAAGAGGTAAGCAAAATAAATCTGTACAATGTTATGTTAGTAGCCATTTTCTTAATTTAAAGATGTTTTAGGAAAAACGTAGGGAAAGTAATAATGCGTTTTATTTTCTTTAATTTATAAATCAAATCTCAATAAGGCGCTTGCTGAGAAAAACTTTGTTGCAGTAATGATTTTTAAACTGCAACTGTATTGTTTTTACTAAATTCTGGGTATCGTCAATTAAACTTGCCAAACTTTTTTTCTTAATTTGTGTTGCCAGTTTCTAAGGTTTTCTAGTTATGCAATGAATGCGAACATCTTTAATATTGTCACAAGCTCTACAAAAGCGAAGAAGCTGTGAAATATAATTGATCTTACTTCAATAATTTGAACAAACATAAAAAAGAACCATTCTGAAATGCTACAGGCCAGTTTTGGTGATGATCCTTCTATTTGTCCATGAGGAGAATCTATTAATCTATTTAGATGTAGCGGCCCCTTATAAGGGCCAGTCAAATTTGTGTAGGTAACCTGATAGCTGTTACAGATCGAGTATTGTAATGATCCTTACATTGGTTCATGAAAAAAAAAGTCACTTAACGGTATTTCTATCTATTTTCATAATGGCTCATTTAAGTGGCTGACCAAATTTAATTCTAAGTTAAAAATAATTCTAAGAATGCTACAAAGTTTGGTGATAATCTATCCATTGGTTTACCAATAGAACATGTTTAAATGTATGTCTCTTTTTAGCTCTAGCGGCCCAATAAATGGTTTGACTAAAATTATTTTAGCAAATCTGACAGAAAACATAGGTATGCTATAAACCATATTCAATGGTTCACCAAAAGCAGATCTTTACTGATATTTTTTTCTTTTTTTCAGCTCATTGTCATTTGAATAGTTTTAATAGAAGACATTCTGAGAATGCAACAAACAAGGTTTGGTGATGATCTATCCATTGGTTTGCCATAAAAAACGCGTTATGTTAAAAGATTTTTTTTATTTTTAGCTAAAGCGGCCCTTTAAGAAGCCAACTAAATTCAGTTGTGCAACTTTGATAGAAGACATTCTTAGAATGCCACCAATCAACTGTATTTCAGCTTATTTAATGAACCTGAAACATCTAACTGAATTCAATATTTACTTTTTATATAGGTGTGGGTAGGTTTGTTTTATCAGTATAATTGCACATTATGACTTATTCAGTTTTAAATTTGTGATGTTTGAGGTTATTAGATTAAGGGTCAGGAGGAAAATCAAAAAGGTTTATTTCAATTTTTAAAGATATTTAACTGAGAATGTTTGAGACTGGGGCTGTAGGGTGTCTTACACAGATAGCGTTATAATGATTGCTGTTTGTTCAGTAGGAAAATACCCCAAGCCTACAAAAATTATATTACACTTGAAATCTGTTTTGTAATTAAGTTAACATTTTATTAAATAAGTTTTCAGCTTTGTTATGATATAATACTTTCATTTAACCAATTATTATTCTACATGATAGCTAGCGTACTAGATATGGATGGAGTTACAATACTTTCATGTACTTACAATATATGTAACAGCAATGTTAGTTGCTTTGCACCCATTTAGAAAGCAGCATGTACTGCAGCTACAGTACGTAAGCCATAGCTATCTCACTTACCATTTTTATAGAATATTTACTTCACCAGTTAAACTATATTTTAAGAGTCTGAAGTGATCTCCAAAGGGAACACCTCTTTAGATAGAAAAAAAGTTTAATAATCTCTTTCTGTGCTTGCATATGTGTTTTGGACTCGAAGACTGCTTGCATGACTACACATGACATACTGGCTAAAGAGGTGCATTCCATGCTTAAGACCTGTTATTGCCACCTTGAAGATGTAACATTCCATTTGCATTCATACAAGTTGTTGAAAAAATGAATGTGTATAAAGGCAATAAAAACAGATATACAACAGGAGCTAAAGTCTGCATGGTGAATACATGTCTAACATTCAGATGGCTTTACTGGCATTTCTTACATTTCGGTGTATCTTTTATTATCTTAATATCAAATAAATGTATTTTTAATGGCTGATCAGTAGCGCATTAGAACAAATTCCTTGTCCCGGACAGTAGTTATGTCCGCGAGTTAAAGATTTTGTTGACTACATTAAATTATTTTTCATTAAAATGTTTTTAATAAATTGTTTTTAATATTCTGAAGTATTTTTTCTTTAATCTGATTATAAGCACAATTACACATATTGCAATCGCCGAGATGGAATATTTCCGCGGATATAAAATTTTGATCTGATACAACTTACGAAAAAGATTTTTAATTTCTGTTCTTTTTTTCTCAGTTAATTGGTTGTTTTAACGCACTCATCAATGTTCTTAATCGGACACATTTTCTAGCATTATAACACCTGTTTCATTGATCGGTAGTGTTAACGCACGTGTCAATAATCACGTATAAGTGTGTTTTTGTCACTCCTCAAGAGTACTTTGTTCTTTAAATAAGTACATTCATTCATGTCTATTTGACTCAACAATGTTATTACAAAATGGTGCTGTCTTTCAGTTCCATTTATTATTCACTTTTTCTATCAGCAGGCAGAAAATTTACATGGACAAGAGGTGTTTCTGCTTATTCGCTATAAATCTCCTTTTAAAAGCCATGCTATGATTCATTTTATACAAAATATACAAAATATACTTTATATATAAATGTATTCTTGTATCGATGCGAAGAACGACCCACTCCCCCTCCACCCTGTCCATCTGCCATGTCAATTCAGCCATAGTCATTTTTTCTCTGACGAAAATTAACACAATAGATCACCACCCACACACACACCTTGGTCGAAGGGAAAGTAAACAGTTATAAATGATTGTATCAAACTCAATGAAAGTTTTGAAAAATATTGAATTGAATCTGCTGAGTGAATTTCAATCTGCTATCAAATGATAGATCTTGTATTCTTTTAGAACACTTTAATACATAGTTTTTAAGAGTGATTGAATAAAAGGTCTAGTTTGTTGTTTTTTTACATTTGTGTAGAGAAGTATTGTTATACTATCATGACATTTAAACAAAGAGCGGTATTTAATAAATATAGGTGTGGAACTGCTTCTGTTAGAATTGAAACTGGTCGGTATGTACATCTACCAGAAGACAATAGAATTTGCCCTTTTTGTTTAGATGTCGAAATTCATGTTGTACTGAACTGCCCAATGTATAATGATACTAGAACTCATGTTCTAAATATAGAACAGAGAGTTGATGAGTCATTCAACACTTAAAATGAGACACAGAAATTTATATTTTTGATGTCAAATGAGTCAATTTTAAGAACCGTAGCCAAAGCCTGCTACAGTATTTTACAAAAAAGAGCAAATTTTATGTGTAAATAATCAACCTCTACGAAGTGATTGAAACAATCTAAAGATGTTATTGCATAATTTATCACTGGTAAATCTGGCAGGGTAAGCTTCCCAAATACTACCACTGAGTTTGAAACTTACATGCATTAAGACGCAAATGTTTTCCAGAAAGAAAGAAATTTACGTCACAGTTAAGAATATGCTTTGTAGAAATACAACATTTTGGCTATATTTGTATTTTATTAAATTTAAGGAAAACAACCGCGCACGGGGGCGGAGACTTGCCAAACGTGGCACACCGACAAGATCGATTCATTTTCACTAAATATTTCTCCTTCTGGTATTTATATTTTAAAAAGGTTGGAACACATTATTGAAAACATACAACTTAATGATATGTTGATTTGGATGCATTTCAAAGAAATAATAAGGACAAACCAACAGGTAAAACAAAAATAAACTTAAACATCACTGGATGATGGTTTGTTTAATCGAAAACACAACAAATAAAAAAAGAAACTGATATCACAGTTAAAAATATGCTGTTAAAAATCAGCCTTTTAGCTGCTTTTTTTGGCTGAAATTTAATGAAAACAAAAAGGCAACAGCATACGGGAGGCGGAGACTTGCCAAATGTGAAAACAACGAAACAGCACCGGTATATTTCCCCATGATATTTCTCTTTCAGGTATTTATATTTAAAAAAAGATGGAACACATTATTAAAAACATAACTTAATAATATATTGATTTTGGAAGCGTTTCAAAAATAATGACAAACAAGGGGTGAATGACCTGCCCCCACCCCACCAGAATCATTCCGAGGCTCATTTCATTGCTATCCTAATCGAATTGTAATAAATTTATTCAACATCCCTGATGTTAGCTCAATTCAAAACATTGAAAGAACCGGAGTAAGCTCTAAACGAATAAAAGATTGTCTCTAAATGTGTAAAGGAAGTTAATCATTCGTATGCGTGTTGATATTCATTATCGGTTAATGTGGAAAAAACTTACAATTCGACAGGGCCCGGCATTGTCGAACACTGGAAGGTGACATTTTAGCTTACTAGAAATAAGTCGTGTAATTGAATCATTGCATTTTTCATTATGAGAATCCGGATGTTTTCAGGTTGACACATTTCTGTGCAAAGGAAACTGTGAACGGGTACACTTTTCAGAGTGCACTACGCTCCCTCAGCAGCTAAATAAATACACTACCGTTACTCTACTCCGCTGCTTTAATGAGAGTAAATTTATGATATTGACCTTTACAATGAACTTTTAAGCAACCAATGGAAGTGCACCAATATCCCCAAAACCGAAAAAGTCTTTAAACCATTTTTCATTGGTTAAACGATCATGTGATTCCAAAAAATATAAATAGACGGGTGTTGTCTGACAATTTTGTAAACACATTTCAACTATGCGTTTACGTAAACATAATTATTAATACAGCAATTAAACGTCTAAAAACAACCATACCATCATGATTTTAACCTTTTTGATAGTTTTACTGGTTTATTTACGTATACATATTAAAAATCACTTTGAAAAGTGAAATACGTAAGTAACATGCAGACAAGCATTCTTTGTTTACATTTTTGCTTGTCAATTGTATGTATGGGCATTTCGTTGTAAGCTAATCACTGATTGGCTGAAAAGTAACAGTGGATTTCCCTGTCTAAAAATAAAAATATCGTTCTGAAAATTGAATTTTAGCAGAGGTAAGAAAGTGAAACAATCGACCGATGCGCAGGAGAGTAAGAGTTCGTTTAAGGGAGCCGGACTTTTGTGTTATTTAAAGGGGAGGGAGCTCTTCTTCATTACGAGTCGTTTAGAGAAGGAGATGAGGGAAAGGACTCGTGCTCCTGGTCAGACATCCGACAAAACACTGCTGACTTTCGCTGAACAAGAAGGGGATGTTGTTCATCTCAGTACAACACAGGTTTTCAGCCTTACAACTGCGAAGATGGTAGGTTTTATATTTAAGTGAATCAACACTTAACTTACGATACAATATGTTTCTCCACTTCCATAAGGTCCGTAAATAATTTCCACTGACTGGGCGAATTGTTAAATACCGCGGAAAAACATGTTCATGTATATTTATTGTACGCAGGTTGTTGGATGTTATAATAGTTTTTATTGTCAGATTGTATTATATCTGCAGGTAGATCCGTCTACACTGACAACAGTATGGCTACCGGAGTGGCCAGGACTGCAGGTGCCAAGAGCTGACTGGTTTCACATAACAAGGACGCCAATCTCGTTGAAACCTCTAAGGGTAACAAAACATTTGCAGAATTAAGATGCACAATATTCAGCTTATTTGTAATCATGTATTTATTAAAAAGAATTATTTATAATAAGCAGAGAGGGGAAAAAAGACAACAAATCTGAATAAAAGATGAAAGACCTGAAACACCTCAAATTGGAAGTGTATAGTATATAAAATACGTGACGGTTATATAAAAATCGAATTTCATGTGATAAATCCAAACAAGTGAAAATATAACAATCAATAAACACACGGTAAAGAAGAAACCCATGTCTGTATTAATTAATCCGTTCCTTGGTTAGTGTGTTCAATGCTTGATGAATATATACAAAGGAGACCCCCTTAGCAGAAAATAAACAAATATTGTAAGTTTTTCAGACAAGCAGCAGAAGTTTTGGGAGACAATTTTGGAGCAGCAGTATTGGCCTGGGGTTACATGTTTGTGCTCCATAGATATCGATGGATTCTCGACACGCTTCGTCATTTTAACCTGCCAGTTTTGTATGGACCACCTACTGCTGGGAAGACGCTAGTCGCCAATTGTGCTGCTTGGATGAACGGATGTACGGAGCTACAGATAGCGTCAAGGTTCCAAAAATACATATATATTTTTACTTAGGAGTGAAATGTATTCACTGGCTGTAAAAATTCAGTACGTTCATGTTCATGGTGATATGAAAATATAATTGTGTACTGCGGCTTGCTTCGCTGTGGAAGATCACAAACTAAAGAAACAGCGTGCAAGCAGATATATCCATGTCACTAAAAGAAATCTGACACCTTTCTCTAAATATTAAAAAGCGCGGAAAATTAAATTAACATTCTAAAGAGGCTGAAGTAATAGATGAAGTTTAAAGGATCATGTCAATACTTTTGTGAATACCCCAATTTATTCATATACATGTTAAGGCTATGGTGTTCAAGAATGTTTTACAAAACCAAGCTAACGTCATTTCAGATGCACACTTTCATTCTTGATGGGATGGTTTACCTCATCTACGATGCAATCCGTAGCATAAGAGCTACTTAGTGCGCAACTAAGTGTTGATCTGGGCAACAGAGCCGTTCCTGGTAATCCACAGAGCCTGCGCAAATGCCAACTACGGCCTGTCTAGTTACGGCAAATTTTAACATGGCCACAGTGTCAAGGTAGACAATTCTTTGGTATTTTGGTCCCTTAATAAATATAGTTACTCACAAAAGTTCCTGTTCTGACCAGGAAAATTAAATGACTGTACAAATACCTGAATAACATCATAGAAGTATCTATGCTTGTTTAGTACAAATAATGTGTGATAGTGCGAATTAATTAATGAAAAAGGGGTGACAGGAAAGAAAGAACTTTTTTTAGTTTTTCTTTTTGGAATGCTCCTGACAATTTTTATACTTACACGTATATACTATAATAATTTTTAATCATTATGTGAAGAAAAAATGTTTGAATAAAGAAACGGAGGATAGTTAAGGATATAATCTCAATATATATGTATGACTGAATGAACCTTAACGGGCTGTTATTGAAAAATTAAACATGATTTTTGTATGCTTACAGGTATTACACACGCCTGTGTGTTTTCAAAATGGATTGCTCCAAGGGAGAGCGAAAGCCGGGGGCATCCCGAAAGCTAGAGGGGATGGCAAGAGATGCTTCAGCGGCCCTGCCCGTCGTACTTAGGGAAATGCATAAAATCGAAGGCGAGGATCTGCATGACGAGACGGAAAGGGTGCTGTATCACATGCCAGGCGATATTCGTGTGTCGAAAGGTGTCGCACATGCTGTCACAGCAGCACAGCGGGTAACGTTTTTCTTATGCTCTCAAATTTACAAAATTTCTGTCGCGAGCTATTCGCTACTGTGCCTGATATAATAAACATTATGAATGTCTATTTAAGGCGTCGCTTTTATATTTTATTATCCCTTTTACTAACGTTTTCACAATATTTATTGAAATATCGCTAAGACACATACACACACATGCACACACCCATAATCACACATAAATTGTTATATTGGTTTATGTTAAAGATAGTATACATTACAGCTGTTAGACATCGCCAAGTGTGACGATTTGTGTAGGCCAGTAGAGAAATATGTGGACGAGGTTCTCCTCCCCTACCACAGGCAGAATCTGCAGGGGAAAGGTTCCCTCCAAGATACATTGGCCAGTCTAGAAGACCTTTCTCCTGAGCAGGTACCTAACAAATAACAAAATATTACATCTCTTAAGGGGAGATGAATAGCATCTAAAGGAAATGAATTTGGTCTAATTGCTTTATCAATTTTAAAAATGTTACCCGGAACATAAACCAGATACATTATAGACCAAGAAACAACACAGTGATCTACCAAAATCACACAATGTCGCATTACTTAAAACCACAGTCATAATACTCGACGTTGTAGAATTATATTAAACTTATGATTTTCAGATTAGACAGGATGTGTGTATAGATGATTCCATAAAACATGTTAAGTCTACATTTTCACGTGTATGCAGCCTCACAACAGATTGCCATACAAAGATCGCCGCCACAGGTGGGCGGATAAACGTGGCTGGAAGGATGCAGGGAAAGGTTGTAAAGGTCGCTCAGATCCCGAGGTTCCTTTTTGCAGAAAAAAAAACATTGATGCTTTGGAAAGTGGTAGGTTTTTACTATTTTATTGATTTCGGTATTACCTTGCCAACAGTAACCAGTGTTCAAGCGAGGCGTATATGGCACGAAATAATGTTTTTTGAAAAGTTATATTGTAAATGGCTCTAATAATAAAAAAGTACGCCCTTCCTGACATAGTAGTTGTATAACAAAATCTGTCACAAACCATATTTTGCAATAACTGTTTATATTGCCAACGGTTCTACATCAAAAACTATTATCTTTCTGATATTGATTTATGTGTAGGAAAGTATGTTATTCGATTTTAAGCAAACTTAACTATAGAATATCATTTTCATTATACGCAGCCTTTGCTTTCTGGAAGAAAAGGGCGCTGCAGAACAGTTACTGTTAGAGGAGGTGAGATGAGAAATCCTGACCCTTGTACACAAGGTTTAGATAGTAGAATTCCCCATGAGCCCAGAAAACCACGAGAAAAGAAGTATGTTAAGCAGAAAACACCCTAAAAGGAAGGAGCTGCGTAAATTGAAAAATAGTTAAAAGACATTTAAATTAAATTAGAATAGAGTCTCATCTCGTGTTGTTGTGTTAGATAGTAACATTGTGTTATCTGAAAACTGAGAAAAATGAAATATACTTAAATATTACACGGCCATTGTTTTGTTTCTTTTCATTTTAATTCCTGCATATACATGCCTGTATCGCTTAATTTTCAAAGGCACACGCATCAATTTTCGAAGAAATGAAAAAAAAATATTTTATTTTTTTTCTCACCGCCCGCTCCTGTCGTAAAATTTGCACTGGGTCGAAATCGCCCGGTGCGAAAAAAAAGTTATTACTTTTGATTGTAATTTATAGTGCAAATTTCTACAGAACATGTTCTTCGGTTTAATACTCAGTTACGCGACGCGATTATCACTATTCCGCGCGGTAGAGACCCGTTACTGGGCGTTAGGTAATGATTTGCTCGATTACCAAATGAATGTCATATTTTTGGATCACATCATAAATCAACAAAGAAAATGGCCTCTTACGTGTTTGTTGTTTCCTGTTGCGAGGGTGATGACAATTAAGCCATTTTTCCACCAACTGCAGTAGAAATACCTCTTAATGCAGACTTCAACGAACTGTTCAGAGCTGCAGCCGTGTATTGTAATTTAAATTTGTCTGGAGCATTTCTCCAGAAGTGTTTCATCTAGCAACTTGAAACTTCATCGGTGGATAGATCTCATTAAGGAAAAGTGCAGTGCACAAGAAACGTAACACTTATTTCCATACTTTCTGAGTTGTTGCCCTTTGATATTTTTTATGCATATTTTTTTTTTGTCAGGAGCATAACTAGAAAAGTATTTGAGATAGAAATTTGAAACTTCATAGGTGGATAGATTGCATTAAGTTAAAGTGCATCGCACAAGAAAGATAACTCTTCCATTTATAATTTTCTAGTTATTGCCCTTTGTTATTTTTCATACTTTTGTTCATATAGGCGTTATGTATTAACAAATTGTGTTCACATGTATAGGCAGGTTCCTTTAAATATCCTCTAACATTGGGTGCAGTTTGGGTCTCTAGAGATCATGGTCAAGGGTAACAGTTACTAGCAATAGATTTTTACAATTTTTGTTGCCCCTGCCATAAAATGGCAGGACGGCATGTAACATTTACCCTGTCGGTTGGTTTGTCCATCCGTCTGTCCTTGTCAAATTTTGTGTCCGCCTCATATCTTTGTCATACATGATGAGATTTCGGGAAAAAAATGATATAAATGATCATAATATGAAGACAATGTGTCGCGTGCATGAACCATGTCATTTGCTCAAAGGTGAAGGTCACAGTGGACACTTAAAGTTTATGCGTAGATGTTAGTGTCTGGCTTATAACTTTGTCAAGCATGACGGGATTTTAAAATAAATTGGCATAAATGATCATCATATGACGTGTAACTGGCATCTTGATCATTATACTTGATGTGCACTCTGCTTATCTGTTTCTAACTGAATTGTTAAAATACATGTATATATGTAGAGCTGTTTTTCTCAAAAAGGCTTTGTCATGTTTAAATCATTCTTTTGAAATCGATAAATTAAAAGTGGTTTTAACATACTCATTAAACGCTATCATGGTTTACATTTTTTTTCTTCGCTCTTCAATCGCTCCACTAACTGACTGATCAGAAAAAAAATATTTTAATTTTTTTTTCGCTCGCTCGCCCCATATTTTTCTCAAAAAAATCCGAAGAACAAGATATTAATTTGGTGTGGCCTAACTATTGAAACAAGGATATGGATCACACAACAACCAGGTAACTATATCGCATTATTGCAATATTTATTCCGCTATACCTTCTGGTTGTCATTTTGCAGTAAATAGTCTACAAAAAGGGTTTTTAAAAAAAATCTTTTAGCTGAAAATAAAAAAAAAGATCTAAAATTTGACAATTGTGATAATTTCACGTAACCAAGGTTTACAAACAGAAAGCACACTAGATAATGAACTCAAGAACCAAGCTGTATCTGAGTTCTGAGTGTAAAAATAGTGACGGTATGAATGCACCGCTTTTATTTGCAATAACGGCCAGTTGTAACCAGTGAAACCACATAACTGGCATATGCAGACTAAAAACAAACTAGTTCATAAACCCAAGAGCAAAGAGTATAAATGAATGTAACCAGTGAAACTACATTACAAAATGAATGCCGATTTTTCTTTTTTTCAAACATTACAACTGTAACCAGTGTAATCACGTAACCGGGATATGCAAAGAGAAAACCTACTACATAATAAACTCAAGACCCAGGAATTGAAACTACGTAGCTCTTAAAATGCACATTGTTTTATTTTCAATTATTGGCGGTAGTAACCACGTAACCGTGGTATGCAGAGGTAAAGAAAAAAACTATTTGTTTAACTCGAGAACAAAGTTGTAACAACTTTTTCATAATCTCAAGAATAAAGTTGTAACTGATTGTAACTACTGTAACTACGTAACAGTATGAATGCACAGTTTTTATTTTCAATTATGGGCAGTTGTAACTTGTGTAACCATTGTATCAACGAAACCAAAAATTGTAGACATAAAAAAACCAACTTTTTCATAAACTCAAGAATTAAGTTGTAACTGATTGTAACTACAGTACGTAACAGTATGAATGTACTCGTCATATTTTCAATTATAACTAGTTGTAACCAGTGTAACCATGTAACCTTGGAATGTAGGCAGAAAAAAAACTATAATAAACCCAAGAATTAAGTAGTAAATGATTCTAACAATTGTAACTGCATAACAGTGTGAATGCACATTTTTTATTTCCAATAATGGGCAGCTGTTACAAGTGTAACCATTGTAACCACGTAACAAAAGATTGTAGACAGAATAAAAAAACTTTTTCATAATCTCAAGCATTAAGTTGTAACTGATTGTTTCTACAGTAACTACGTAACAGTATGAATGCACAGCTTTTATTTTCAATGATAAGTGGTTGTAACCAGTGTAACTATTGTAACCACGTAACCAGGGTATGTGTATAGAAAACATCCTACATAATTAACTCAAGAACCAGGTCGTAACAGATTGTAACTATTGAAACTACGTCACAGTATGAATGCACAGTTTTTGTTTTCAATTATAGGCAGTTGTAACTAGTGTAACCAATGTAACGACGTAACTAAAGATTGTAGACAAAAAAAAACTTTTTCATTATCTCAAGAATCAAGTTGTAACTGATTGTAACTACAGTAACTACGTAAAAGTATGAATGCACAGTTTTCATTTTCAATTTTTAGTAGTTGCAACCAGTGTAACCATTGTAACCACGTAACCAGGGGATGTAGACAGAAATCATCCTACATAATTAACTCAAAAACCAGGTCGTAACTGATTGTAACTATTGAAACTACGTAACAGTATGAATGCACATTTTTTTTTTTCAATTATGAGCACTTGTAACTATTGTAACCATTGTAACAACTAACCAAAGATTGTAGACAGAAAAATATAACATTTTCATAATCTTAAGAATTAAGTTGTAACTAATTGTAACTACAAAATCTACGTAACAGTATGAATACACAGTTTTTATTTTTAATTATTAGTAGTTGTAACCATTGTAACCACGTAACCAGGGTATGAAGACAGAAAACATAATTAAATCAAGAACCAGGTCGTAACTGATTGTAACTATTGAAACTACGTAACAGTATGAATGCACCTTTTTTATTTTCATTTATGAGCACTTGTAACTAGTGTAACCATTGTAACCATGGAACCAAAGATTGTTGACAGAAAAAAAAAACATTTCATTATCTCAAGAATTAAGTTGTAACTGATTGTAACTACAGTAACTACGTTACAGTATGAATACACAGTTTTTATTTTCAATTATTAGTAGCTGTAACCAGTGTAACCATTGTAACCACGTAACCAGGGTATGTGGATAGAAAAAAATGCTTTCTCGTAAACACAAGAACTTATCTGTAACTGATTGAAACTACGTATTTTCCCTGATGGTCAGTTGTAACTAGCGTAACCATTGTAACCATGTATACATCGTATGTAGACAGAAAAACCAAGTTATGCAGACAGATAAAATCTAACAATATTAACTGAAGAACCAGGTCGTAACTGATTGTAACTATTGTAACAAATGACAGTACGAGGACTGATCTTTTTTCAGAATACCAAGTTTATTGTCCGTGTTTCATACGCAGTTGTGTAACCCATGTAACCATACTGATTAGGGTTACAAAATTAAAAGCATTCGACTAAGTGGGCCAATTCTGAGCGCTAGATGCTTATCTGCCCCTTAAATCCCGAATATTCAAATTTTCAGTATGCTCCAAAGATTCAAGTTATGAAGAAAAACAAACATTTTCTACAATTATTTCTTGTTGTTGTTGTTATATCAATGATTAAAGCAAGCAACATATAAATGCTAATAACGCTAACATGTATACTCCTCACAAAAAGTCAAGCAACAAAATCATTTCTTTTTCGTTTCGGTCATATGACACATATATTTACATAAGTGTACATGTGAAGAAAAGCACGTAATCATTGCAACCAAACACCGTTAACACTCATCACAAGATGCACGTGCAAAACGAGAAGTCGGCACTTGATGTCTTAGGTACTATTTCACGTTTTTCTATTGGTCAAATCAGACTGTTCAGACTGAGTTTCGTGTTATGCTTCGTCATTGCACTCGTTAAAAAGAAAACCCAGGCTAGTTTCTGTACTGTTTTCACTATTGTCAATGGTTCGGCGAGTTTTGACAGAAGTTGAGGTGGCTCATACCATTGGAATGCTTCAGGGTGGTGTTTCCCAGAGTGACGTTGCTAGGCAGCTCGGCGTCCACAGAAGCGTCATCCACAGGGCCTTTCAACGTCTCAAGGCTACTGGACAATTCTCGGCAAGGTCAAGAAGTGGTCGTCCGAGGGCTACAACCCAACGAGAGGATCGGTACCTTGTCACTTCTGCAAGGCGCCAACGCTTTGTGACCGCCAGAAGACTGCAATCCGACCTGGAATCTGCCACAGGAACCAGAGTTTCCACTCAAACTGTGCGGAACAGGCTTCACCAGGCTGACTTCCGTTCACGCCGACCAGCACAACGGGTCCCCCTGAGTCAGCGTCAGCCTCGTCTCAACTGGACTCGCCAACATGCAAATTGGATGCTGAATCAGTGGAGAAGGGTTCTTTTTTACTGATGAGTCCAGATTCAGTTTGGATTTCAATGATGGGCGTCAGGAAGACTGTCCGGGGAAACGATTTGCGGCCTGTGCTATTGCAGAACACGACCGTTATGGGGGCAGCAGTTTGATGTTTTGGGGAGGCATATAGGCTGGAGGACGTACAGGTCTTGTGCTGTTCCGGAGAGGCACGTTGAATGCTGAACGCTACTTAAATGACGTCATCAGGCTTCAAGTGATCCCCCAAATGAGGAGACTTGGTGATGAATACCTTTTCATGGATGATAATGCGCCATGTCACAGAGCACGAGTCATTCAAAATGAACTGAACGACAACAATGTCGCTCGCCTTCATTGACCAGCCCGTTCCCCAGATCTGAACCCCATCGAACACGTGTGGGACATTCTTGGGCGAGCTGTGTATGGCATGCCCGTCCGTTCCCACACTCTGGGTGCCCTGGAAGTAGTCCTTTTCAGGGAGAGGAGAGCCATCCCACAGAACCAGCTGGACCGCTTAATTGCCTCGCTGCCACGCCGCATTCAGGGCTGCATTGGTGCTAACGGGGGTCACACACGCTATTGAAAATGGTTTTGCGTGTTTTTGACCTGAAGTGTTTGAAATTTGCGTTGGTTGTTTACATTTTACATCACCTGTTTTCCATGTGCCCTACTTTTTGTGAACAGTATCGTGAGATCGGAATGGATTTCCAAGATGCTTTGTTAAATTTCACTTGATGAAATGTTGAAGATTATCTGTGCACCTATTCATTTACTATTGAGGTCTCATTAAAAAGTTTTCACAGTTTAAATATTTGTTGCTTGACTTTTTGTGAGGAGTATATATGTTCATTATCGCTTAAAAATTCTTGATTTTTTTTTTTTTTTTTTTTTTTTTTTTTTTTTTTTTTTTTTTTAATTAAACTGTTACATTATTTTATGATTCATATCTCTGATAAGGCACTTATTTTGACCTGAAATCTACTATCAAACCCGTATGCTAGACGTGTCATCTTTCTGACGCCTGCTTCGAAGTAGCCGTGACATATAGGGATCATTTCTCCGTCGTCTTTCTGTCTGTCTGCCCGTCTGTCCGTCCGTCACAAAACTTGTCGGGACTACTTCTCAAAAACTTCTGGTGCAATTTCAGCCAAACTTTACAGGAATGATCCGTACCAAGTCTAGTTGTGCATATCATCCACATTTTCCAGTTCAAGGATTTTTATGGCCCTTTAATAATTTTTATTATTAAAGTCCGGAATATTTCTTTATTCTATTTAAGCAATTTGAATGAAATGTTACAGGAGAGATCAGTACCTCAAGTACTTATGCATATTTAACGGGTTTTTCGGTTGAATGATATTTGGCTGAGTTATGGCCCTTGAATAAAAAGGCATTTTGCCCGTTAATGATTTTTGTGTTGCCTGCTACACAGTAGCTGCGACATGCTACAAAGTAGCCGCGACATATAGGAATCATTTCTCCATCGTCTGTCTGTCCGTCAGACCGTCCGTCACAAAACTTGTCCTGACTACTCCTCAAAAGCTACTGGTACAATTCCATCCAAACTTTACAGGAATAATTAGTACCAAGTCTAGCTGTGCATATTATCGGCATCTTCCAGTTTGATTTTTGTCAGAGTTATGGTCCTTTAATGATTTTTATTTTTAAAGTTTGTCCAGACTACGTCTCTTATACTACTAATACAATTTGAATGAAATGTTACAGGATTGATCGGTACCTCAATTTACATTTCCAACAAGCTGTCCAGTCACCCCTCAATACAACTGCTTAATTGGCTGTCATCAGGCGACACATGTAATCACTGATCGCTCTTGTTTATTTATTGCATCGTCATTATTATTTCATTTTATCTGTAATTATAGCAGTAAAAACTGAATTTTCTTCTTAATTATCATTACATTTTCAATGAAAAATAAATTAAAATCTAATGGAAAACTACTCACAGTCGATCTTGGTATTTTCAGTCTTTTTAAGATTTTCCAGACTGGAAGCAGTGAACAACTGGCCTTTTGCTGATTCTATTTAACGTTGTATAAACTCGGTGCACAGGCTAAATCGAAAAGAGAAATAACACTCCCTTCCGACTTAGCCAGTATTTATTTATTTTACACGAAATGCAAAAACAAAAATACTGATTGTAATAATGCTGTTTTTATATATATTTTGTTATATATCTTATTTAGTCAGAATGCTCCTCTTAAATTGAAGTATGCAACAGCTGTTTGGAAGAAAATTTAATAAGTTAAATCTGCCACATTGATTACTTCCATATGGATATAATATAACCGCAATTATAATAATTCTTCGTGAAATAGAATGAGTTTTTATCAAAGTTTCAACAATGTCTTTCAAACTTATTAAGATTGAATTTCAAAGTAGCTAATATCATAATATGTTATTTTTACGTTGATTGGGGCGAAACTTGCAAAATTACTTTACTTTGTTCACAAATTTAATCTAAGGGATTGTCATATTTCCTATGCATATTATTCCATCTGAAAATGTCTTAACCAGGGAAATATTTTATAGCAAAAATGACAGATAAAATATTGCAGGATAAAGACTACAAGTGGTTCTTTTTTCTTGAGAAAGTTGTCTTACCGGCGAAAATGATATTTATTTTACTTTTGCAAAGCTCCAAAATACACTAAACCACCTAAAAATAAAGGTATTTTCTGATTTGTAAGAAAATGTAGAAGTTAACCAGTCTACTTAGAATTGCATTAATGTCACAGAAGCGTTCTTTAGATTTAAGTATCGCAAACACGATCACGTCTGTTTTAACACAGATTATGGCGCATATGGGCGTCTCCTTATGTAAACGGTTAATGTTGTGATCCTGGATTCGGATACAATTACGCACAGAGCATTTAACATATATATTTTAAAATATTATGATTTTAAAGTTTTAATATTTCTTTTCTTTTGCAATAGGACGTGAACTAAACATTCTGCCTGCGATAATAAGCCTGCGATTTACTTGTTATGGTAATGGCGTAAAGTTTAACAAAAGTTCTTACTTACAATGAAAACAAAAATAAATGATTTATGTTTTATTTATTTATTAAAGTAGTACATAAGAACAACCTCAAGATATACGCTTAAGAAAAAAAGCAAATCAGTAATAAGACGGCTATTCTATACTTCGAGAGTTACTAGTAGGTAAAGGATGCACCGCAGTAATATGATGAAACGTGAAAGCAAACAACTGACGTGTTATTTCACCCTCTTTAAGCGGACAGGAAGAAACGAACTATCAAAGTAGTAATTACTTAATCCTTCATAAATTTCTTTCTCTCTTGCTTTCGGGTTTCTTTTTTCTAAAGTCTCTGTTAATAGTTGTATCCTTAAACCGAATAAATGATATCAAGCAATCTGGAGATGAGTTAGCAAACGAAAGAACAAAAGAAGGAAGGAAGATAGGATGTAGCAAAAAAAGTAAGGAAGAGGGAATGAATAAATTAATGAATGAACGAGAGCGATCGGGCAAGCAAACGAACGAAATAACTTCGTAAACTAACCAAAGCCAGTTTTGTGTTAATTTTAAATGTCATACTTTCTGCCGCTAAAATTAAACTCTCTTCTGGAGAATGTCCTGATTCCAGAAAAAGCGGTGGAAGAAAAAACCTTCCTACTGGCTTTCAACGAACTAATTAAGGATGATGTACTCTTAGAGGTATAGTTGTATTTTCGACCTTTGCTTAATTTATCAAAACAATCTCCTAGGAAGATACAAGTACTCAACTAAGACGTTTTGAAAGATGCTATTTAAACTAAATTTAAACTATACCGCGTGCAAGAACCTACTTCTTTTTGTTCCAAACGTCTTTGTAATATGGTAAAAAATATCAAAATCGTTTTTGTACTACATGTTATCATAAAAAAGCAACAGACCTAACAAATATGTTATATGACTTAAGAGCCTCATTAGACAGTGACTCCTGAGAAACTACAGGGAATAATGTTTCAACTGGATACAGTCTTTTAAATCACTGTCAGTTATAGATAAATAACCAATTTTCTGGTCAAAGTTGTTTCTATCTTATGTTTGGAATTTTTAGTTTAAGTTCGCGGAAGTTCTTTTTTACCCTGGCAGTGTTTGCATCTATATCATGAACACGTATGCTAAACAAAATTGTACTTAATTTATTTTTCATTGTATCACATCACCCGTGTTCCTACTATACCTTTAGTACAACAAACTGTGATTTAATTTTGGTTCAGGAGTTCAAAAAATTTATTTTTAAAAAATAAGGACCATTGCAAGAGGTGTTTAGTTGTCATTTCTACCCATCTGCTCTAACTTATAATGCATTAATAAGGATGATGTAACACAGAAATAATAGTTATCTGTAACTTAATTTCTTCTGTAAACTCGATACCCGAAAAAGAGCTGCTCACATATATTTACTTTTTTGATTTGATTAAATTAACTTATGTAGAAGAATGAGGCTGAAATATGTTGTAATATTTAATTATTTGTTTCTTTCGTTAGGAAATCATTAAACCATATTTAACGACACATAGCGGACGATGGCCTTAACGCGAAGAAAACACTAACCAAAACAAATTCACAGACAGGAAATTTA
This sequence comes from Cyclina sinensis, assembly GCA_012932295.1. Lineage (NCBI taxonomy): Eukaryota > Metazoa > Mollusca > Bivalvia > Venerida > Veneridae > Cyclina > Cyclina sinensis. Next base: position 26,027,618 of record JAAONU010000009.1, on the reverse strand, counting down.
TTGATGTTAGTTTATGTAGCTTAATTATACGTGGTAGGATTTTGAAATAACTTGAAAGTAAATATTTATGGTCTTGAGAAAATGTAATGCAAACCACTTGTTTGCCTGTACTGCCAAAAAAAACAAAATTATTGTATGTATATATGTTTTATTTGATCGGTATTTCATAGATACAAGTAAAATATAAAGTTGCCTGTTAAAAATGTCCACCAGTTTGCGGCAGTTTTAACGCAGCCCGTGTGTTTGTCTATCTGTACATTGTCTACACAGCTAATTATTCTATAGCATACAGCTTGTCTGTTTCTTTGTGTTTGCTCTCTGACTCATTGGTATATATCGAGAATTAACCCTTACCTTGATAGCGGCTATTTTGTTTACCTTTGTGACCAGTGCAGACCAAGATCAGCCTGCACATCCGTGCAGTCTGATTATTGTCTGAACTGTTCAGCCAGTATTTTTTACAACTCATACCCCTATTAATGATAAATGGTTCTCCCGTACTGAAATATGGACAAGTCCATTTTAGAAATTTAGCAGGTTAAGGGTTAAAACTACCTGGAGCAAATGTCTGCTAGATCGAAGTAATAATTAGCTTGTATGTCTAGGAAAGCAAATGATGGTGGACACCCTGTTAAATCAGAATGCCATATATTCAAGAAAGAAAAATAAAACTTGTAGTTACCGAATGTTTAAAGCGACATCTTATACTTAGAAAGATGTTTCTCAACCTTGACATCAGCAGGGTTTGAATAAGACACTCGTTTTATCTTGAACAATAAGCATGCCTGTGCAGTCATCTTAATTTGTATTCAACGTTTTTCACCCAAAATATATATTTCTGCATAACAAAAATGACAATTATGCAATGACTCCAAGATAACAGATTTGAATGAAAAAGATTTTTTTCTTTCTTAAAAATATTTATTTTGTTCATATGACCGATGCTCCCTTAATGGTTCTAGGTTGTTTGTATTATTGCAAAGGTGCAGAACCCCCCTCCCCCCTCCCCCTCACCCCCCCCCCCACCCCATTCCAGAGACTTTCCTGTTTCTAATCCATGTTCAGTTTTGAGCGCTTATAAAAAGGACATCGGCTTGACGTCTCATCCGAAATACCTTAAGTAATGTTAGTGGAGGAGTAGGGAATCGAACTAACGACCCCTGGATGACCAGTCCAGCGCGTTACCACTGGACTACTACGCCTTAGATCTCCCAAATGAAAAAACATCGGTGTAAATATCCCTTAAGTTTCAAGTGTTTAAGGAAACGAAATAATAAAAAAAGGGACAATTCTGCAGAAATGTTCAATTAATATTAAATCTAAAGTAGATAGGCACTGTACGTCAATGTTGTTCATATTGATGATGACTATTGTGTTTATTTTTTTTTCATAACCTCATGTATTGTGCTTTCTTTATATCGTATATATGGTGTTTGGGCCGGAGGCCATACAACACATATAAATTGAATGTATTTATAATACATCTCCGAGTAATAACTGTTTTTGAACGGTCGTTTTCAATCACACCAGTATGCTCTAAAGGTATGTCTTTTTTATTATTGTCATTATTATTATTTTATTATTACTGAAATTATAGCGGTCAAATCTGAATTTTCAAAATAATCATTATCACATTTAAATGAAAACAGATCGAAACCTGAAAAAAATACTCACTTTTTCAAGACTGGACGCAAATTCCAACTTCTGTTATGTTGTTAAAATCCGGTGCACAGGCTATAACTAAAAGGAAAATAAAACTCCCTTCCGATTTCTAGCCAATATTTATTCATTTTTCGAGAAGTACGTAAACATATTAATGACAATAAAAAAAGTTGTTGTTTTTTTTTTCATATATATTATTGGATGCTCATCTTGAATAAATTAATTTCATTACAGCTGCGGAGAAGAAATTTTAATCAAATTGAAAAATCTGTCTGTGATAATGAGTAATTTTATTTGGAATTTATATACCGCAATTATTATATTTTTGTGAAATAACATGTGCCCTTTATCAAAGTTCGAAAGAAGTCTCCCAAACATACAAATATTAAATTTCAAATGTAGAAAATATCTTCTCTTTTTTCGATGAGTTGGGGGTGGGTGGGGGGGGGGGGGGAAGGCGCAAATCTTGCAAAATTACTTTATTTTTAATAAAGTTAATGAAAGGGATTGGCATATTCCATGTGCATAATATTCCCTTCAAAAATGTCATAAACTTTATATAAAACAGCCATACTTATTTGGTCAAATCAATTTTAGAAGGTAATGAATTTGTCTGAACCATAACCGTTCAAAACCTTTAATGTATATTGCAATGAACTCATATCCGTGTAACAACTCACAGGAATGGTTCGAATATGAAATGCGTGTCGGTATACTTGACTATTTGCCAAGTGATTGGCCAAGACCTTCGCACCGTGAAAAGAAGATAGAAGATTACAATGCAGCTAATACTTATTTACAAATTACTAGTATTATCTAAATCTAGAATAAGTCATCAAATGAGCAATGTTACAAATGTAATTTCCCTCTTTCGATTGGTATAAACATATATAAATAACTGGAACAATGCATCTACGCGTCTGTATTGAGACTTAATAGGACGTACATCTTGTCTCACTACACATTTTATATAGAAAGCAGAGGCTCATCATAAAATATAAAGAAACATCATCAACACAATGTCTATATAGCAACCAAAGGGTCATCAAAAGCTATATGGAGACTATTTAATTTCAGCCAAAAGTTTATATCGAAGCTTTTGATGAGCATTTACAGAGGCTATATATTCTTGGCACAAAGTTCTTACAAACATGAAAGTCCGTAACAGAAAGATGCAATGCATCTTAGAATACACAACCAGAGCGGGATTCGAACTCCGAATTCTCCCGCGTTACAGGCCGACACTTTAACCAGTGGGCCAAAGAATCGATTCTTGACGCAATTGTAGTTATACAATTATAGGGAGGAGTGCACAAGCCTACACAGAAGTCAAATGGCATCAACAACTTTATAAAGACTAAATAGACAGCACAAACTCTATACAGATACCATAGGCAAAACGGGTTTATGGGCATATTTTGACAAACATCAAAACGTAACCCATAATTCAAGATAACTGAAAAACATGTGGAGCATTCTTTATACACGAGGAGCAATGTGCCCGCTATTGTCGCAGCAGTCTTTTGTTTTCCTTAGATGAATACATTTCAATTAAGTAAAATGTCACAGTTATCCGCATCCATTGTTTTCAGTCTTCGAAAAACTTTGTCTTTAAATGCTCAGTTTCGAATTACGAATCGTTCATGAGTGATAAGACGCAACGAAAACTAAATATTACATAAACTGTTAAATATGTTGTTGAGTTTTTATTTCGCATTCAAAGGGCTTTTATACGTAATCGATGACACTACTGCAAGATCAACCAAATAAGTGAAGGGAGCAATTTTGCAGTTAATGTAGATTCACAAGTTAGAATGAAGACAGTCAAAGAAGTGTTCTATTTTGACAGGGGCCAGTACATTTACGAAGGTCAAATAATTTTGAGATTGATTAATATAAACCTTATTGATACTGGCCTTTTTATGGTCAAATTTGTCAGTAAAATAACCATTTTGAAAACTGTTGCCACTTTCTTTCCATTTCATATGGTACTGACAATTACCGGCGATTCTTCTAGAAAATCGCTTTAGATTTAATGCGCAGACATAAAACTACGGAAAATGCCGCAGATTACCGAGTTTGCACGATTGACTGTACTCAGATTCGTACTGCATTAGGTTGTAAATTTGTACCTTACTTTTGTACTTAGCAGTTATGATACGATATATTCAATAATTACGCTGACATTTCGCTTTCGCTAAGAGATCAGTGCACAGTTTTAAATGTGATGTATGGTAACAGAGACAGATGACTGGCCTTCCCCAGAAAGCCCAAACACAAGTTTTGAATGGTATTTTGCAGCGGTATGTTCCTGTCTTAAATAATTGACTTTTCATCTAGCCGACATAAGAAGAAGTCCACGTTTTAGCCTCAAATTTACAACAGTAGTTTTACTGGAATGTCTCTTATCAAAACTTTGCGCTACTTTTAAGTCTTAGTTGGGCTTTTCCTTTGTTGTTTTTTTTCTTTGTTGTTTTATTTCCCACGCAAGTGTCTGTCCATCTAAAAGTGCCAGTAGCAGGCATCTCAGCCATTCGACGCAGTTACGAGTAGCTTTTTTTGCATCCTGAATTGAATTCATTCATTTCAACATAGGTGGAAAGACCTCATGAGTATGTTCGTATGAATAAAACAATCTCATGTATACAAACGTAAAACTATGTATGTGATAGAATAGGAGTTCAGTCTATTTGGTTAAATTTCAAAACATTTTTAGTTTTCAGACTAAGATAAAAAGAGCAACCATGAATCCTCTTGAATTTTCATTACGGTAAATTCTTATCTTCCAGCCTGAATATACGACTCACATTGGATACACAACGTCGATGTCGATTCCAGTAAGTCTGGAGTTAAGGACATCTTTGGTGCGTTAACTTTTATCTTAACTTATTATATTGCTTACAAACATTAACACTGTTCAGCTTCGTTGTGATATTGTGAATTCTACGTATATTTGTCATCTTTACGCGTGTGACAAAATTAGAAAATATTATTTATAATATCATATTGTCTTTCTTCCACACCATTTTGGAGAATGTCAGCCAAATTTCTCAGAAATGATTCGTGGCAAGCCTGGTTAAGCATATAGACAACATGTTTCGAATCATTGATTTCCACCATTTAAATGCATTTTTTAATGTCTCCTTAACCATCTGACATATTTCAAGCAGTCAACTTTAATCAGTACCAAGCCATGCGTATTTTTAACATTTAGGGTGGAGAGACCTAAGTTTTTCCCTTGAAAAGTGAAATAATTGTTTTGCGATATCAATAAATCATATGCATAACTGCTGGTAAATTTCACATGATTTTATTATATGACATAAAAATGCTGTCATTACTGGATGAAGGATAGGAAATTATGAGGAAGAATTCAAACGTCCGTCAGTCTTTCGGTCGGTCTGTAGAACAAACCAGCTGGATGTTTGAGCCAGCTGAATAATTGACCCGGCTGGATAATTGACCCAGCTGAATGTTAGACCCAGCTGAATGTTCGACCCAGCAGGATGTTTGAGCCAGCTGAATGTTTGACCCAGCTGAATGTTTGACCCAGCTGGATGTTTGCGCCAGCTGAATGTTTCAGCCACTGGATGTTCGACTAAGCTGAATGTTTACCCTAGCTGGATGTTTGAACCAGCTGGATGTTTGAGCCAGCTGGACGTTTGATCCTACTAGATGTTTGACCCAGCTGGATGTTTGAGTCAGCTGGATGTTTGGGTCAGCTGGATGTTTGACCCAGATGGATGTTTGAGCCAGCTGAATGTTTGAGCCAGCTGAATGTTTGAGCCAGCTTGATGTTAGAGCAAGATGGATGTTTGACCCAGCTGAATGTTAGACCCAGCTGAATGTTTGACCAAGCAGGATGTTTGAGCCAGCAGAATGTTAGACCCAGCTGAATGTTTGACCCAGCAGGATGTTTGTGCCAGCTGAATGTTTGACCCAGCTTAATGTTTGACCAAGCTGGATGTTTGCGCCAGCTGAATGTTTAAGCCACTGGATGTTCGACCCAGCTGAATGTTTAACCTAGTTGGATGTTTGAACCAGCTGGATGGTTGAGCCAGCTGGACGTTTAATCCAACTAGATGTTTGACCCAGCTGCATGTTTGAGCCAGCTGAATGTTTGAGTCAGCTGGATGTTTGAGCTAGCTGGATGTTAGAGCAAGATGGGTGTTTTAGCCAGCTGGATGTTTGAGCCAGCTAGAAGTTTGACCCAGCTGCATGTAGAGCCAGCTGAATGTTTGAGCCAGCTGGATGTTTGAGCTAGCTGGATGTTAGAGCAAGATGGATGTTTGAGCAAGCTCGGTGTTTGAGACAGTTGGATGTTTGAGCAAGCTGTGTGTTTGAGCCAGCTGAATGCTTGAGCCAGCTGGATGTATGAGCCAGCTGGATGCTTGAGCCAGCTGAATGTTTAACCTAGCTGGATGTTTGAACCAGCTGGACGTTTGATCCAACTAGATGTTTGACCCAGATGGATGTTTGAGTCAGCTGAATGTTTGAGCCAGCTGGAAGTTTGACCCAGCTGCATGTTTGAGCCAGCTGAATGTTTGAGCCAGCTGGATGTTTGAGCTAGCTGGATGTTAGAGCCAGCTGGAAGTTTGAGTCAGCTGCATGTTTGAGCCAGCTGAATGTTTGAGCCAGCTGAATGCTTGAGCCAGCTGGATGTTTGAGCCAGCTGGAAGTTTGAGTCAGCTGCATGTTTGAGCCAGCTGAATGTTTTAACCAGCTGAATGTTTGAACCTGCTGGATGTTTGAGCCAGCTGGATGTTTGACCCAACTGGATGTTTGTCCAAGCTGGATGTTTAAGCCAACTGAATAACTGAGCTAGCTGAATGTCTGAGCTATCTCGACTTTCGTTCGGCATCGAAACATGAAGAGAGAGAGAAAAAAAAAACTTTAAAAATCAACGTCATGCTGATCTCAGAGCTGGGTTCATAGGCTTTTAGTTTTCTGCCATGGTTTTAACCATAGAATTTCGTTTCGAAAATTAGTTATATGAAATACCTTATAAGACAAGGGATGCTTCTGGGTTGTAAAAAGGCCACCACAACAATATATAAAAAAGAATTGTAACAGTTATAAATACAGACGTCAGCGGCTTTTTACCTGTCTCCAGCTAATATCATTTCATCTCTGAAAAGCACAACACCTTAAGAACTAAAAGTATACGATCACCAAACTCGAGGGCACAGCCGTCTAATTTCTGGGTCATGGAAACAGTTGGCACTTAACCGGCTAATTTTTATACTAGTGTTTTATGAAAGATCTGTTAAGGCTTAGTAAAACCGAAGACTGATTTAGAATGCGGGGCATCTTCGGTTCACTTACGACAACTTCATGCCTCGAACACTGAAGTCACTTGCACTTTGCATTTTACGTACAGTATTTCATGGTCACTTGGGATATTTTTTTCAATCACAGATAATTTGGAAATAAAACTTAAAAGCTGTTCGCGTATTAAGAGCAGCGCTTAAAAAATAAAATTACACAGTGTGTAGTTGAAATAGTTATTTATTCATGAAATATTTCTTGGTAATTTACCTTATGATCTAGGTAAAAAATCTGACCCCTGGTTGGTTAACAAATCACGCCAGGGGCAATGTCTGAATAAGTTTTCAGACATGGTTTCTAACAAGATGCATAAAGAGTTTCTCCACATTAGTCTATGTAAAATACCTAACATTCGGGGTGCAGCCAAAACGACCCCAGTGGCAAAGTTTAAACATTCTTGGTAGAGAATATCTACAAATATTAGTCGTGCAGATATACACTTTCTTGTCTCAGCATCCCTAATTAGGTCAGAAGTGACGTTAGACAGCTACTCCAAAAAAAACTATGTTATAGTGGAAATATACTTAAGTACTGCAATTTTTTTTAATAAAGGTGAGATCTTCAGTGTCTTTAGCACTCCGATAACTAGAAATTTTTTCTCGTTGAGTAATCTTTCAGGAAGTAATCGAGATCTTGTTTCATTTAAATTTGAGCAGTTTAAATTCACAATCATAAGGGCGCTCATGCAGGCGGGCAGCACAGACCAACATCCACTTTCACCCTTCCGCATCACAAACCTGCAGGTATGTTCAAAATTCACTCATACATGGCCTTCATTTGGATGTTAAATCTGTGCATTTACGTAACAGTACTATAATGAGTAATAATTAAATAGTATAGATTTTTTTCACTATACAAATCACAAATATTGTAGTCCTAGTTTTTTCGTTCGAAATTTTATCAAAGAAACATGAATAATAGAACTAGAGAACATCCACGTCACAAATTTACAAAGATGTTTTTTCAAGTTTTAGATATTTGGCAATAGTGAAAAAATTTATCATGAATAAAATAAAAGGTATAATAACCTGTACAACATTTGTTATTGCTCAACACTGCTTCTCGCTCAACACTTCTCGCACGAGGTATAATTGTTCGTAACGAAACGGGATTTTCTTTTTCATCTCATACATGCCTTTTTTGTCTTAAATGACGCAACAGTATTTACTACTAAAGGAATGATACCTTCAACAAAGACTGAAAACAACAACAACAATACAGTTTGTTTTAAACTTCCCATAATGAGCTGATAATGAAACGAAAACGTTTATTATCCAGCTTTATTGGTACTACATATAGATTAAATCAGTGAATGAAAAACAACAGAAAACAGTTCAAAATAAAGATATTTTATTGTTTAATCTAGCGGGCTCAGAATCAAATGCACAGCCTTCTGACTGTCAACTTTCTTGCAACAATTTAACAATTTAACCCAATGTTAACATTTTCATTTTCATTTCAACAAAAATCAGAAAGGTATATCTTAAATGAGGTCAAATTCTACAACTTGGAGGATATTCTTAAATCCTTAAATTGCTAATATACATCATGCTTAGGCAGGAACGTTGAACACAAGGTACTAAAAGATAAACTTACTCCAATAATAACATCTCAAAGAAACATTAAGCCAAGAAAAACACACATGTCAGTTTACTTGAATTAACATGGTTTCAGGTTGATTATACAGACGACAACGACAAGTGTGATCTTCACCATATTAGACAGAACCCCAATTGTTGGTAAGCTTATCATGCAAGACTGGAAACAATTAAATATATTAATTCTCGTAAAGTATTTCTAATTCAGCAAGCGCTAGGTTCGAATGAACGCCATGCCCCGGGAGGGCGTTGACCTTTGACCTCGTGACATGTAAGTGGGTCTGGTGTGTAGAGCTCATCAAGGTGCATGCATTCATAAAGGTTGTAGTCTGTAGGTGAAGGACTTCCATGTTATGACTAAGGTTAAAGTTTTGTGACAAACAGACAGACAAACCCATAGACAGACAGACCAAAACCAATATGCTCCTTCTGGGGGCATAAAAATGAATATTTCTAGACTTATTCTTAATCTAGTAGTACCAGGTTTAGTACCATGTTTTCCGTCTCGAAATTATTTAGCTTTTTTACAAATTCATTTTCTATGGTACGGTTATTTTCTATATTCTCATTCTATAGGTGATGCAATATATCTGAAGCCAGAAGCCAGTTTGGATGTGTTAGTCTCCACTATAACCAATGTTGTTAATTCTGGACATTTGATGATCACGCTGTCACCACCTACGTGGGATCACACAGTTAGGAAGAAAAACAAATCAATTTACTGTTGAACTTTTTGTTCACTTCAAGTTTTGAACCTGAATTTCTTTGACTATTCAACATTAATTGTATGGCCACGGTTTCATGTCTTCAGAAAAAAAGAGAAATGGTATGCTTAGACCTATTGTTTCCACCAAAAAATTGATCTACTAAATGACCTACTTATTATACCAATTAAATTGGTTCAACTTAATGACCTACTTAAAAGACCAATCAAATTGGATCTACTTAATGACCTACTTAATAGACCAATCAAATCTTTGGTGGAAAACGAGATATAATGCCGAATACACATTAACTCTAATTTCAACGGTCAAATTTGAAAAAGCTAAGTTGCAGTGTTTTTGGCACTTGTAATTGGCGATTTTACACTCGTGGGATAATGGCTATTGTTCTACGTAAATGACAAGTGATAGGTTGTTGTTCTGAATAATCAAAAGCATTTTCATCGTAACAGTTGAACCAACGTCGAATATATCAAGTTTCAATGTTTAACAATAAAAATATTTCCCAACCCATCATATAAATGATCGTATTACTGATCTGTTATTATTTCAGTACAAACTAATCGCCAAGCCGAATTCACTAACGGAGCAGAATCGAACAGTGTACATTCCAGCGGATTCAAATGACCCTTTTAGTAAACCAAAAAACGTATGTATTTTAAGGACTCACTATTACATTTACCAAATATGTCAGCTGATACAAATGACTCTTTAAGTAAACCAAAAAAAAAAACGTATGTATTTTAAGGACTCACTATTAAAATATGTCAGCTGATACAAATGACCCTTTTAGTAAACCAAAAAACGTATGTATTTTAAGGACTCACTATTAAAATATGTAAGCTGATACAAATGACTCTTTAAGTAAACCAAAAAAACGTATGTATTTTAAGGACTCACTATTAAAATATGTCAGCTGATACAAATGACTCTTTTAGTAAACCAAAAAAACGTATGAATTTTAAGGAATTACTATTAAAATATGTCAGCTGACACAAATGACTCTTTTAGTAAACCAAAAAACGTATGTATTTTAAGGACTCACTATTAAAATATGTCAGCTGATACAAATGCCTCTTTTTGTAAACCAAAAAAACGTATGTATTTTAAGGACTCACTATATCATTTACGAAATATGTCAGCTGATACAAATGACTCTTTTAGTAAACCAAAACAACGTATGTATTTTAAGGACTCACTATTACATTTACCAAATATGTCAGCTGATACAAATGACTCTTTTAGTAAACCAAAAAAAAACGTATGTATTTTAAGGACTCACTATTAAAATATGTCAGCTGATACAAATGACCCTTTTAGTAAACCAAAAAACGTATGTATTTTAAAGACTCACTATTAAAATATGTCAGCTGATACAAATGACTCTTTAAGTAAACCAAAAAAACGTATGTATTTTAAATAACTCACTATAAAAATATGTCAGCTGATACAAATGACTCTTTTAGTAAACCAAAAAAAACGTATGAATTTTAAGGAATTACTATTAAAATATGTCAGCTGACACAAATGACTCTTTTAGTAAACCAAAAAACGTATGTATTTTAAGGACTCACTATTAAAATATGTCAGCTGATACAAATGACTCTTTTTGTAAACCAAAAAAAACGTATGTATTTTAAGGACTCACTATTACATTTACTAAATATGTCAGCTGATACAAATGACTCTTTTAGTAAACCAAAAAAAACGTATGTATTTTAAGGACTCACTATTAAAAGATGTCAGCTGATACAAATGACTCTTTTAGTAAACAAAAAAAACGTATGTATTTTAAGGACTCACTATTACATTTATGAAATATGTCAGGTGGTTTTAAAAATGTCAAAAGCATTTATTTAATTTTATGCTGCTGACGGCTATTCTTGCATTTGTGATCAGTGCTGACCATCTGTTCAGCCTGATCGTGATCGGCACTGTTCATTATTCAGTCAGTATTACAACTAATACTCCTGTAAATAGTAAATGGTACTGAACATATTGAATGATGGACAAGTTCAAGAAATTACTAATTACAAAAATTACTACCTGTTTGTTTTGAAGAGTTTAAATGTTAAGACTAACGTGATTGGGAAACATCACTTTATTATCTAAATACTAGTAGCCTAATCAGCACTTAAACAAAGAACAAACACACACACAAGGAAAATATTAAAACAGAACTTTTGAGATTTGGAATTGCTTTTCTGATCGCCTTTTAAAGAATTCTAAGTGCCGCGAGCAATTCGACCGGTGTCATGGTTTAGCAAAGGTAACTGGTGAATATTTAGCATAATGATTCGTTTTAAATTTTGTTCTCCATTGCTTTATGGAACTGTGAGACTGAAACTTGTTTAACGCTCTTACCAGCCGAACAAACACATGTTTTCTTTACATTTTTTTATTACTCTTACATATGTTCATGTTTCAGAGCCAGACTTCCTGTAGGTCTTTTTGTTGGCAATTGTTTGGCATGAAGACCAATGGTTACATGATGGCAACGATATACCAGGATCTTTATGCATCCATCTTATTTATATTCATAAAATGGTTGATATTGCTGTGTACGACTCATGCTAGAGGAGACTTATAGTGCCATCTAATTGCTCGTTGAAATATTTCCCTATATCTCTAAACAGGAGCTGATTCGAATATGAGCGGTGAAAAATGACCCCCTCCCCCCTACACACACAATATATATTTTATAACACTAAACATTATTATTCGATTTCTTAGCAGTTACATTACTTCTGTGATGAATTATTAGTTCTGTAAATGTAATGCAATCATAGTCCTTGGGGAAGGTATAGATTATATGTGATTGACAGTATGAGTGATATAAATTCATCTCGCTGAACGAAATATCCATAGACAAGTTTAAAATATATATAAACTTTATAATTTGAGACATGTTATTTTTCTTCTTTTTGGACGCATAAAAGTACCAGGAATCATATAGAGTTATCAGTTTGTTTTTCAAAATTTAATTACCTGCATTACACTATTTAGAAAAAAAAATAAAAAAAGTAAGTTGAAATAAAGATATTTTTTGATTGTGCTGAAATGTATAATTTATTTTTCTAAATGTATCATTAGACATTAAAGGGACTGACTCATAGATGGGCCGACGATGAAATAAAATGTTTATACATCTTGAAATTCTTGGTGTAATTGTGAAGAACATATCTAAAATAAGTTACTGCCTCATTTTTTGTGACAAAAAAAAACATCAAAATATAAAGTTGTATACACTTTCATCGGTAGAAAATTAACCCTGTTAGCCATAGGGTAGATACTTTAGATATAACATTAATTTTGACGGAACCTGATATCTAGTGGTGTAGATTGTCACTCTATATTATACCGACCGAAAGGTCATGGGTTTCGAATCCTGGTTAAGACAAAACTTTTTTTCAGGTTTCATGGTGTATAGAAACATAATATTATGGGGTTTTTTTCCATTGCATATTAACTTCTCTTAAATTTCAAAGAAAACAATATTTGGCTAAATTTTCTGAGTCACTCGCCTAAACAGTGCATCTTAAATAACGTAAAAGAATGGAAACAGAACTTGACTTAATATTAGATTATAATGTAGACATGAAGACATATAACCTTTAAGTTCAGCATTCTTTCTTCAGAAGCTTATATGTTTTCATTTTTATTTTATCTCTTCTTTAATAAACATAAAAACATATCCAAAGTGTTAGAAATTTCTACCTTTGATATATTATCGCTTCATATAAAACGTTTTGAATCAGTTTGTTATTTCATGTTTAATTCTGGAAAAAATGATGATTTCAAGACAAAAATATTCTACCTTAAGATCTTTTAAGAAAATCACTAAATGTGTTCTTGATACTATGTTACATTTATGTTTCTTTCCGAAGCCATTTAAACCACATAATGACCACTTTGAAAACTGATTTAAATTTAAAACTTCCTTGTTGATAGTTTGAAGAGATCACGTTCTTTTTGAAAGAATCTATTTTTATGATGTTATCCCATCAACAAAATCTTCAGATGAAGTGTTTGTAAGTGCTGGCATTTATAATCGCGTGCAACAAAACTTTACTGCAAGACTATAGAATCATTTGTTTTAAAAACTAGAAATGTGTCCATAGGACACAGATGCCCCCACTCAACCTAGCTACTCATATAGCTAGCAATATGGCCACGCGATAGTCATACACGCTGAATCTTTAATAAGATTGGTTTAACAAAATGATAACTATAAGAAACCTGTTGTTGTGTGAAGACTCAAAATACTGTCCCCACCACTGCGACCAATGGATGAATAGTATCCTTTACAATTCTGTATGCATAATTGGACATTCTTAGAGTTTGCAGATGGTAAACAGGTGTTTTCATGTCTAATTTGTACTAAGTTCCTAAGTTATATATTTCTGTGAGTCAAATTGATTATAAAATGTTCATTGTCATCTAAATAGCAAACAATTTTAAGCAATTGTTGGAACAAAATTTCACCATTTCCATACTTAAATGTTGAATTCTGCTTAAGCTGGTGCTAACGGGCGTTGACGGTAACTTGCATTTTCCATTTCTGTCCATGAACATGCTCAATCAAACTGAGTCTGCAATTTGACCAATGGAACAGCGTTAAACACTAAAAAGAAGGAAAAGTTTTTAGGTATCAAACTGGAGGGCAACAATGCTGTGGTTTGAGAAGTAGGTTGACAGGCAGGATAATCTGGGTTGTAGAATATTATTCTGTATGTAGACAAGGTCAATTGTAGAACCACCTCTGTGAGTTGGGAGCTGCACACGCTTAGAATAGTTATTCATTTTCTGTGACAGTCATGTATAATCTATAGAATTAAAAGCTAAGTTGAAATCTTTAAGCAGTACATCTGGAGAAGTTTGGTGTGCAATATGTGTTAGATCATTAATAAGGTCTGTTATGTTCGAGGATGGAGATCTATAGAGAATGACCTTGGGCGGAGCTCTGATGAGATGGTAACTGGCACTTGTTCTATATGAGGTTGATGTGAAACACTGGAAGTTGTCACTGGCAACTTATCTCTTGTGTAGAAAAACAAACAATGGCAGTTGTCTTTCCGTGACATAGGCAAACATGTCAAGCTCCATCAAACACGCTGATGGTACTGTACTTGATTCTCATAGACATTTGATTCAGTCATACACAGTATGTCAACCCTGCTCAGAACTGGGTGACTATAGCTCCAGCGCTTTTGCAGTTACAAGCTGAAAATTGCAAATTTTGAGTATGTAAGGGCCCATGACTCTAACAATTCCGAATAAATCTATACGAGAAACCCAAGATGCACAACTTTACATGCTGATCAACATTCCTGTAAAGTTTCTTGACTGTAGATGCAGCGCTTTTGCAGGAAGAGGCGACACAAGTAGAAAATTACTATTTTTGACTAAGTAAGGGGCCATAACTGTAACAGTTCCAAATAAATCTATACGGGAAGCACAATGTGCACAACTTCACATGCTGATTAACATTCCTGTAAAGTTTCTTGACTCTAGCTCCAGTGCTTTTGGAGCTACAGGCGACACAACTTTTGGGGACAGACGGACGGACAAGAGCAAATCTAAATCCTGCCATAAAAAGCAGTTCAAACTCAAGATTGCAATTATTGTCAATAGAAATTTACGTAAAACGTGAGGTTAGTTTGTTTATATAAGGACAAATATTTTCAGAGATTGAGAAAGTTTTATGCAAAACAGGGAAAAGATGTTGCCACTAATGTATTCACAAAGCGCTTCTTTCAGTTACTTTAGCAAACACATGAACATACCGACAAATTGTGCTCCCAAAGTATTCTTCTAATTTTGGCCAGTAACAAAGATTTTAAACCTACAAGATCAAATTTCATACCCTTTAGTTCTAATAAATCATACATTCATCTGTTTTGATATAACTGTAGTTTTAATAAAAATGGAGATTGATATTTGGCTGACACAGTGCTCAAAATGTTTTAACACTTTCTTTAAATGTTGATTTTGTTTTTGACCCAGCTAGATTTACTTCGATTCACTTGGGTGTATCCAAAAAATCATAATGACAATCGTTTTTAGCATCTCATATGTGTTTCCAATTTGTAGAAACTTAACATGTCTTAAAATAACTGCCACCCTTGTAAAAAGGCAATTTAATCGACATTGTGCGTACAGATTAAGTTTACTGAGATAAAGGTTAAACAAGAAATATCAAATCTCGCTAACCTTCAAAATACAGGATAATATAAAGAATCAATTTCTCAGGAGCCGACACACAACAGCCTCATTAATCAAACATCTAACAAAGCGTTACATTTACATGATAAGAACTACATAAATATCTTTACGCGAACTGGTATCAACTGATATCAGTAATACTAAAAAAAATAAACAAAAATATCTTATTAAATTTGGTCGTACGTTCATATACATGAAACACAGCCACCGTTTATAGGCAGTGCAAATAAGAATTGCACAGAACATCAACTGTCCCTGACCAGTTTATGATTTCTTAAAGCAGACAGGAGACAATCTACAGCGTCGCCATTTCGAGAAGATGATAAGCAATACAGACGTGTCATATTTGTCTACTACATCTAACCCGTCGAATTTATTACACATAAAACAATTGGGACGTACTAAATATGGAGCTTCTTAAGTTCTTCACATTTACACTAGTAACCTATTTACTCTGGGCGACAAAAGTAGCCCCGGTGTACCTCCTTTACAAAAGCTAGATTGAAAGTTTTGGCTATGAAAGCAGACACTCTACCTAGTCACTTAAGGGTATGAAAAAATTCAATATAAAATGAACTCTGATGAACAATTTTCAGATCAAAGTGAAATATGCGTGTAACGATAATAGATTTAGATTTGTTAATGATAGATAAGTTGTAGTCAACCAATCTAAAATATAAAGAAATAACGCGTAAGGAAAATATACTAAAACTAATGTCAAGTAGACAAAACAATGCCTACCACTTGATCTTTGGGTCGCGCACTTCAATAACGTAATCGTTACCACTAGGTCACAGACACTTGCGAATCATGTTGTAAATGTCCGTGCACTTATATATCAAAAGGATATTTTTCAGCGATTTTGCGTGCAAATGAAACTATTTTAGCCATAATATCATCCTTTTCACAATCCTTTAATATTTTCTTGACCTTACAAATCAAATATTTTTTTCTACAAAATTTCTGAATGAAAAGAGACTTTTATTCTTTCTGGTCTTCCGTTAAGCAATATATTATGTTGACGATGATATGACCTAAACAAAAACTAGAATGCAAGTAATTATGCAAGAAGAAATACAGTTTGCATATAGAAAAAATAACACGGTACCATACAGTAAAAATACGAAGATAATTTACAAATAAAATATTTAAAATGGACGATTGAAATAAGATTGTATTATAATTCTTTTTTAAAGTTCTGTTGGTAAAATAAATATAAAACATAAACTATATAAACTGAAATCACATAAACTATAAAAATATGCAGTTTTCTTCTTACAAATGATACAAGTAATTCTAAGAAATTGCAGAATTACTGACACGTTATAATAGTTGAGTTTCTTCTGGCGTCTTTACACTACAGATATTTCTAGTTCTGAAAAGAGAAAAAGAATTGACTAAATAAATTATTTTGAACTTTTCAAAGCGATAAATCACTTATTTAGCTGCTGTAATTTTTGTATACTATGCTTAAACAATTGTAACAGCATCACGCAAAATTGCACAATAAGTGAACTGAATTAATATAAACGTTCTGTGAAGACAAAAGGGATCTAAATTATTCATATTTTATACTTAAAAAAAAACAAGCTTGGCTTTCAAATTAATGAACCAAGCCCAAATAATTATAAAATAAATTAATAAAATTTACAGGTAACGTAAGTATATCTCAGTATTTGAAAGCATTGTAACATAAGAGTTTTGAAATAGGAAAATGTACATAAAAAATTAACAACGGCAATGACGATACACATTTATAATCTGAGTTTATTGGAACAAGCAAATTTGGATTTTGCTTGTATGTCGAACTTCCCTTTAATTTTGATATACCTTTATACACTATTTCTGTATTTCTGTAAGCATGTAGGCTATCATATTTGTTTTTATCAATTTGTGTCATATCGGTTTTTCGTGTATCATTAGAAGTGACGTTGTAATATATAGTTGAAGCCGTCGTCTTTCGGTCGTCATTGTGTTGGCAACATTTTGAAGAAACATATCTGTAACGCAGATGAACAGTAACAATCTTCGTTCTTACACACAAGAAAACGCTTTCTTTGAAATGTGTAGGTGTAGATTTTATATACATGTGAAGTATACATTTTAAAAATATCATAGTTGGAAACCATAGATTTGTAGACTTGTACTACATTAAAACAATATCAAAGTTGAAAGAAGGAATCCCAGAGTTGATATCATATCTCTTCATATTTTTGTTTTAAGCGAAAGTGACCTTTTAACCCACTGGAGTTTATCAAGGGTATAATATTTTTTTTTCGGGGTGATAGAGGATGGAAGTGGCTTGAATAGGATATAAGTTTTCTTACGTAAGAAATACATTAAAAACATGTAATATGTAATATGATTAAAAAAATAGCAGTACCTTTTCCCCAAACAACACAAACAGATAATGACTGCTGCTGTTACTACTGATGTTCCAATGCCTGACACATATACAATATAGAATTTGTTATTTAGGAGACTGTTTTCTTCACAATTACTTTTGTCTGATGATCCAGATGTAGTTTCAGTGCTGATTGTAGCTACACGATTGATTCTTGTTTTTACAATTGTGACGTCACTTCTAGTTGTAACTGGCTCTTTGAAAAATGACAAAAACATTATAATTGTTCTTTGTTAATCTTTCAGTGGTATATTAATTAAGTTCAATAGATAAAAATGAAATTATATTAAATAAAACCATATTCTCTTACAAATTGTGTGCGTAATTTGATTGTTTTTCTTCGTATGTTTTGTCTGACGATGAGTCTAGTATATGTCTATGTACTTTAAAGTCGGTTATTGATTCCCTTAAATTTTATAAACAGTGAAAAACTTAATCCAGTCGACTTCAATATTTTTTAGTATGGACTGTTAACGAAACTATTTTCGTCAGTAAGTTTATACGTAAAATATTTCATTTATTTTCAGAAGCTAATCATGTGATAAAAGAAAAGTTTTTTTTTGTTTCCTAAATTCTAGAATAACCTTTCATTTATACTTGTCAGACAGTAGTAATAGTTAGAACAATATTTGGAAAAAAAAGTGCACGGTCGTGGTATATTGATTATATTAAATGTCAAGAAATGGAAATAAATAAATAAATCTTGAAAAAGAATTCTTTTTAAATTAACTATGATAAATGTTTTCCCTATGGAAAGTCTACTGGTCATTAGGGGTTATGAACCTTCAGTAATAAAACAAAAGCACGTGTCTGTGTTTGCTAATGAAAGCTGCAACAGACGAAACATTTGAATACCGGTCATAATAATCTAAGCAGGCAGGCAGGACCTTGCTGTATCAACATTTGTATCAAAAGGTACCTTTAAAGCAGACGAGGTTGCATACACGACAGTTACTCAAAACTACTGATGACTTAATTTTCACAACACGTGTAAAATATTTCACTTAAAGTAGCCATACTATCAAAATGAAATTTGCTGTCAAATTTAATTGGAATCCAGTCTGAATTAAAATAGTTTAACAAGTTTTGTTCAGTAGTTTTGGAGGCATAAACAAGGTAAGATTCTATCTTAACTATAGGTCACCCGAGAATATCAAATTCGGTAAGTGTTTTTTTTATCCTCGATATAATATGTTTTTATGTAGTTGAATGAATTATTTTGAAAATACCGACTTCTAATTCATTATTTTTGTCGAAAAAAAAGTTTCTATGAAAAATTTAGAAAATCCATATTCATTTTCAACATTGCTCATTTCGACTTTTTAACTCGACCAGTCAAACTTATTGTATTAATCCGCTGTGAAGTGACCTTTACCTTTCAATAAACCGAGAATTTAATGTGAAAATAAATAGCCGACAACCGAAAAAGATAGTTTCATTTAAATTGGGCTGGAAATCGTAATCTTCCCTGTAATTTAAATTGTGTCATTAGATAGAAATAAGAACACGCCCTACAATATAAAACATGATTAAGAAAACATTAAACGACTCATTAAATCAAACTTAATTTGTCATAGCTGTAGATAACAATATGAAAATCAGCAATGTGCCTTATTATTATAATTTCATCATACATTATTAGATAAATCTGTATAAGGCTTTCATCAAGACTTTCCTAAATCGACAAGTTCTTGTAAATATTTTCATTATCTTAGGGACGTGAGATAGTAATAAACAGTTTATTACAGTTTATTTACAGTTTACCTTTGTCAAAATCTCGTGTGCTTGGACTGGCACTGGCATCTCTCTTACAGTTATCACCAAAATAGCCTTCTTTGCACCCATTCTTGCATTTGCCATCGTTTCGGTTGCAAGGGTTGTCATTATGCATGTCAGTGGCACAACCCAGTGAACAAGACACGTTGCAAAAATTACCCCAGAAATTATTTTTACATTCATTAAGGCAGTAACCTTTTTCTTTGCTACACGTTGGCACACCTTCATGTCTGTTACAAGAGGAGGGACATTTCAATGAGCAAGACCTTGTATAAAAACCATCTGAGCACATATGACAAACTTTTGGATTGGTTTTGTCGCATTTCAGGCACTGAGTTGGACAGAAGTCTGTACATTTGTCGCCTGTCCAACCATCTGCACAACTGCCCAGACATACACCTGACGAATCGCATGTTGTCGAACAACCTTCAGAGCATATTGTTATGTTTAGAACACATTTGTCGCCTGTATTTTTGTAACCTGGACAACACTCTGAACATGACTGTTCCTCCTTCGGAACTTTGCAAGTTTTACAATTTTTAATGGAGCAATTAGTCTTACTGGCAGATCTACCTGAAGAACATTGTTTGCAGATAGTTCCACTACCAGGGAGCGTCTTTAAGTAAAATCCATTGTTGCAAACGCTGCAGTTATAATAGTTAGTGCAATATTTACACTCTTTGGAACATACGGAGCAACGGCTTTTGTTAGCAATTACTTCTCGATAATAGCCGGGTTTACATTCGTATTTGCATGATAATAAATCACATACTCCATCAATGCAAAGATTACAGTCATTTAAACAATTTCGACCATAAAATCCGGGTTTACACTCAGTACAGAACTTGTTATTAAGGCATTTTGTGCAAGTTTCTGGACACGAATAACAATAACCGAAATGCAAAAAATTTTTCGGGGCACATTTGTGGCAAATAGTGGTATTTTTACAGAAAATGCAGTTTTCTGGACATTCTGAAAGTAGAGTAAGATAAATCAAATGACTAAGGTTCAGCATTTGTGATTTATTTAATGGTGCTTGTAACTGTACGAATGTAATGTTTGGATTTTATTTTAAGGATTAACACCATATGTTATGATGGATATTAGTAGGGTTTTTCTTTAAGAAAAATCCATAAATGTGTTATTCTTATGGCTCATCAAATATTCTCATTCTGTAGGGTGTAAGAGTCATTGATATTCGGTAGCAATGAATGCTTTCATTTTACCCGGATAAACAGTCGGATTGTACACTAATAAAAGCATACTCCATAAATGTGCTTAAAATTAGGGATGCAAAAGGTTTACCGGTTAAGTGGTTAACCTTCCGAGTAATCGGTTAACCGGTAACAATTTTTAGGTGAGATTAACCGAAAAAAGGGTTAAATATATAAGCTTTAAAAGTAAAAACTACTAAACAAGCGCACCGAGCCGACAACAGTATTTATCGATCGTCATGGTGATAGACCCCAAATGCGCGTTCATCAATACACGCGTCACGCTTATACACAGGACGCTTCTCTTTATTTGGTAAGTGTCGCTAGGGCCTTAATAGACGCTATTCACGCCTCGTTTTGAAAAAATCCAAAACGAGGCTCTTAACGCAAGAGGATTCCCTATAGAAAAATGGCGTCACGGAAACCTTTAGGCGATCCCGGATGGACAAATAATTTATCGATTATTCCAGAAATTTCAATGAGTGATGTTGTGACAATAATTCAGAAACACTCTAAAGTTCCAACAAAACACCTTGACAAAGGCTACAGATTTTTCCATGGATCGTATGTGCACAATATTGAAGGTAAATCAGGAGGTCAATGACCTGTGATGATTTTGTTGTTAAAAATAGATTGCATTTAGTCATCCGCTTAAAATAAAACTATGCTGTATTGTCAACCTGTCATGTACATTCTTTGTGTTACGCATAATATTTAAACTCTACACAGGATGTAAATTTACCCTGGATTAAATTTTTATAGCTTTAGGCACACAAAAAGTGTTTTATCACAATGAATATTTACAGCGACACTTAGAAGTCGTGAGATAATAACTTTAGATATGATTGACACTGATAAATACATGGAAAATTACTGATCTACTTTCAGTGAAAGTGAACAAAGGAGGTTGCTTTGTCAGAGGAAAATGTTTCCGGTCTATGAAAAAAAACGAATCTCCATGGTCATTGCATGTAAGTTGACTGTTGCTATTCTGTATTTGTAAACAGTAGTATCTAGATCAATCAATAAAATTTGATTTAAAGATTGTTGAGAGTGGCCTACTAGCTGACAAGGTCTGTTGGCACTCAGCCCATGGCATGAATATTTGTCGAACATCAGCATGCATATGTTAATATATAGAAGAGTTCGTCCTGCCGGGAATTGAACCCAGGACCTATTGAATCAACCGCATTGCTAAAGTATTAACCAGACTGGCCTAAGAGCTGACAAGGTCTGTGGGCACTCAGCCCATTGCATGAATATTTGTCGAACATCCGCATGCATATGTAAACGTGTACAAGAGTCTGTCCTGCCGGGAATTGAACCCATGACCTATTGAATCAACCACATTGCTGAAGTATTAACCCAACAGCAAGGCTGTTTACACTTATAATTTGATGACATGATAAATTGGTAATGGCTTGGATGCCAATGACTGTTTTAAGAATATTATTTATTAACTTTATTTTGCAAATATTAAATTTTGTATGTTGTTGAAATAAAATGATTTTAGCTCATGAAAACAAATTTTTCATTGTTTTCCAGATATCCTTGTTGAACACAAAAGAAATTGAAAGCCAGTATTGTGCATGCTCTGCAGGAAAAGGCTCATGTGCACATGTGGCTGCCCTTGTTTACCAACTTGCACACTTCAAGACTCTTAAAATGAAATCTGTTCCAGATATTGTTTCCAAAACTTCCTCTCCACAACAATGGCAAGTGCCGCCAAGAACTCATGGGATAGTACCACGACCACTCTCGGATGTCAAGTTTGTTAAACCAAAGTCAAAGAAAAATGAAAAGTCAGAGCAATGTGTATGTAGCACACTGTATAACCCGATAAACACATCATTTCCAGATATTGACTTTATGAAGGGATTACAGGAAATTGTATCAAGTTCAGATAGTATCCAGTTTAACCAAGTGTTGCCAGACAATTTTGACAGTGTTGAAAGAAAAATCAGTGCATTTGGTAGTGTGTTACAAGGAAGTTGTTTGGCACATCAGTTGCCAGAACCCAGTTCTGATGGCAGTATAACGCGTGTTCCAGAAGGACCTGAATTCCCAAAACTGCCAATTTCAACTCATGACTTGACCCGTACATATGAGATTGTGTTAACTGAAAATGAACAGTTGTTTCTTGACGGCATAGCTGTGAGTCAGGAGCAAGCAGAGGAGTTAGAGGAGCTAACACGTAAACAAAGTGATTGCCCAGAATGGCACAACCTCAGGAAAAAACGTCTAACATCATCAACCTTCAAAGACATTGTTATCCGTAAAAAAGATTTCGATACATTGACCAATAGGTTGACATCATCCCGTAAAGTGCAGACTGCCGCAATGAAACATGGCATTGAAAACGAAGCTACAGCAGTGCTTGAATATGCTACGCATAAAAATGTGAATATAAAACCATGTGGCTTTGTAATAAATCCTGATGCTCCCTTTCTTGGATCTTCACCAGATAGGATTGTTTACGATCCAAACGAAATATGTCCATTCGGTGTGTTAGAAGTTAAATGTCCAGTCAAAGAGTCGTACACTGAAGCCCAGTTTTTGAGTGAAAACACCGATGGTTCTTATAAACTGAAACATTCACATGCTTATTACTTACAAGTCATGGGTCAAATGGCACTCACAGGCCTAACATGGGGTGATTTTTGTGTGTGGACACAAAATGACATGCATATCGAAAGGATTTACTTTGACAAAGATGTATGGTTTCAAACGTATGAGAAACTGTGTGTTTATTATTTTGACCATTTCATGAAAAAGTTTGTATAAACGACAATGTTCAGTGACCACACTTAACTGTTAGCGTAAAATAAAACATGCTTGTAATTTCTGTTCATTACACCAGATATGTTGGGACTGGTATGATCCAAGCTACAGCCAAATAACTGAATGTATTTATCACTCATTTTCATTATAATTGAAAATTAAAAAAGTATGCTTGATATTTAAATCATCTCATTTAAATTCTTACACAAAAGGTCCACCATGATAAGTTAGTCACACATAAAACCAAGGTCAGCAGAGAGTTACATAGATTCATATGCAACCTGGTAATGTGATAAAGGTCAAGGGCATAATTAAGGGTCAAATGTCAAATAAATAATTTAACGAGTTCAACTTCTGTTTACACATGTTACATGGACAGACTTTATTGTATAATAGCACAAATGTTATCAGTTGCCTATATATTGGCATATTTCACATAAGATGACTGTCAATATTTTTCTTTAGTTACATGTATAAAGATAACTCTATATATTTTCATGTTTTGTTCTATTTATTTACAAGAAAAATCATACATACATGTATGTTTATCTTTAAATGGAAATGAAACTTAAAAGTATTTTATTTATCGCAATAGTTCGATTTTTAAGGCTTTTTAAATTTGTTTAGAACTTAACCTTTCATGATAGCAACTATATCTGTTCTCAATTCACACGAAAATGCATGGTAAATGTACACAAATGCTGCTGTATAAACATGATAATGTAAATACACACTGCAACTTCAGCAGTAGCTTGTTGAACAAGTCAATAAAATTGTAAAACTTTTCACTTGTATTTGCTCCTTTAGAATAGTGGTCCTTTGAATAAAGTTAACAAGCAACATACAGTCCAGAGTTGCAACGCTGAGCCAGCTATTGCAACAGGCAGAACCGAATCGAAAATGTGGTATTCTTTTATGCGTCGAATGGCGCGTTCAACATGGATTCTAAGTCTGGCAATTTCCTGTGTTTCTTCCACTTCTTCCTTGGTAAACTGGTCGCGTTTAGTTAAAAATGGAGGAATATTGAGTCTAGCTTGTCTTTCTGCCAACATTTGTTCAATAAGAAATCCTTTGTCGGCCATTACACTGTCACCTGGCTCAATAAGGGGGAGAATTCCAGATTGTCTAGTGATATTTTGGTCTGATATTGAACCTGCAAATAAGGATGACACAAACGTAACACAACCTGATGGTGAAATACCTATAAGTCCCTTTAATGTTGTTGTCCCCTTGTAGTTCGAATAAAATTCCGAGTTCAAGCTCAATGCTGAAGGTGTTTGAATTTTCACTTCTGTGCAATCAAGAATGACACGAGTTGAAGGGTAAAGTTCCTTAAAACAGTCCGGCATGAATTTATTCACTTTGTCCCGTGTTGGCCATATGGGAACTGAACCGAGTTGAAAATACAAGAAATTTGCCCAAGTTATGATTATACGGCTGACAGTTGACTGTGAAACATTGAAACGACAAGCTATATCCTGCTGAAAAAGCCCTAGTCTTATTTTCACAAGAAACATAAAAAACTGGTCAATTAAAGGAATGCTCTCTGATCTGAAAGAGATGTCAGTGTTAATGTCTTGTGAATATCCCATTCTTTTCCTTTGAATCTGAGACCATCTTGTCATTTTGTCTGCTGTTGGTCTCAATAAGTGGTACACATTTAGTAAAAGAGTGTATGAGCTAAATCCGGTGTAGAACTGTAGGGACTTTGGATCAGTCTCAAAGCGTTGAAGTCCAAACCTGCCAATCGTAAGCTTTTCAACCATCTGCTCAAGATATTCAATGTGCTGTGTGGCAGCTTCTAACTTTTCATCACATGAAAGTTCCTTGTCAGGACCTAAATAGTCATGAAAGACTGGCTGTGGTGTCATGACTGGGCTTTCATTTTCCTTCATTTCATCATTCTCTTCACCATCTCTAAAAGGAAAGAGTAATCAGAATAAAAAAACATGTACATGTACATATTCATTATGACTATGACACAGTAAGAGAATGATGATTAATAGTAATGGCTTGCTTCATTGAAATTGAAAAGATTGGGAAATGCGGACATCTACAAGTAACATATTTAGGTAATTTTTAGCACAATGCGCAATGTAAATCAAAATCACATGCAAAAGCAACCATTTTATAAATTTTAAAATTAAGCAGCAATTTTAATCACCTGGTAATGCATGAATATGTGAATATTTGTTATTTTAGAGTAAACTATAATTTTGTATTTCTTTTAAATTTATTTGATCTTGACGCGCGAAACATCTACATCCCTGTAAGGGGTATGATGTCATTGGAAGATAGATACCAGGATAAATAAAAACAACTTTCAACAAGCAGTGCGCAAAAACTCACTCTAATGTCAGTCTCTTTCTTTTTGATGGATTAAGGCGTGGTGTAGGAAGTTTTCTAGAAGGTGTCTCAATACTCCAGTCAAATACAGATGGAAAAGCCGTCTTGGTTAGGCATCTCATTCCGGTCAACGTCCTTACAAAATCAGTGTCAATAAAATGAGCTGAGCAAACCTTTGTGTGTGGTTTCACCTGCGAAAGAAAAAAAAGTCTGAATATATTACAAATAAACGAAAATCTTTTCATATTTAAAACCTAGAGAATCAAACACAATGGTAACAGTTTAACAATTCCTGTTTTGATAATTAACTATCCGAAAATAAGCATATCCGAAATCGTACATCACAAAAGTGAAAATTTGCGATATTTTCTATAATTACCTGGAAGAATGGTCCCTCATCGCGCCGAATTTTTACCAACCACAATTTCTTTCTACTAACATCATTTGGAAAGCTGTGAAATGATAGAGATTTGTTATATCTAGAGTCATTTGTGCACTTTGGTACGCAGCAGTGATATGAAGCCATATTTCCCGTTTGCGTTAAGAGCCTCGTTTTCGATCCAATATGGCCGACTCGTGATATTGGACTATTGAGGTGGAATGGACACTCCTTATCTATCGAAAGAATAACCAAAATATGCTGTCGCGCGTTAATCTGTATATCCTTTAATGGAAACTCGATCGATAATTAATTATCTATATCGTTGGTTAGCGGTAAGTCGGCATGCAATGCTCGCACCTAGTTTACAAAAACATCGGTATTTTTTCAATAATGGGTTGATTTTCAAATTAGAATTGGCAAGAAAGAAGAAACATTGACCTTTTTTATTTCTATTTTTTTTTACTTCCATAACGAAAGTTTTTCTTGCAAGCCGACGAGTAAAAGACGACAACTCAAAACGTCTCTCTTTTTTGTAATTATCGTTGGTTATAGAAAATTGGCATGCAATTCTCGCACCAAGTTTACAAAAAACATCTGTCTTTTTGTCAATAATGGGCTGGTTTTCAAGAGTTAAAACTTTTAAGAAAGAAGAAACATTCACCTTTAATTATATACATGTATTTTTTACTTCCATAACAGAAGTTTTCTTTGCAAAAAGCCCTGGTGTCACTTTTGCCATTGGTATGATTAACAATTATATGAATATTGCGTCTCTTGTCTGCCGCTGACAATTAAAATTGACACTATTGTTTTTTTCTACTCGCGAAAAACTTAACTTGAGATTAAAGGAAGATTGCCATTGATGATTTCTTAACAATTAAAACTTCAATTCAAGTGTGTTTTTCGAAGCGATTGCGCTTCAATTCTTAGTCCGACCTTTCATCACGCTACATCGTATTTGCATTAATTTGTTTTCGATAGTCAGACTTGAGTATGTAAGTAAATAAAATATAAAATCCTTCAGTGTGCTTTTTTATATCTTATGTACGCAGTGCAATACATTTCATTATAAAACAGACTGAAAACGTTAATGAATATTACCGACAACGATCGCATACACTTATTAAATGACTTTAAAGCTGAAAGAAATGACATACGAGGGGAACCACTTTAAAACTGTACATATCGTGATATATCGGCATGATATGATTTTTATTGTTAATTGGTTAACCGGTAAATTACCGGAAACAGCGTCAGGTTAACGGTAAATGAAAAAGTTACCATTTGCATCACTTCTTAAAATGTTTTCGTTATTACAATCTTGAACATAATAGCGGAGAAAATAATAAATGCAAAGCCAAAATAGGGAATGTCGAGATGATGTCATGGAACGAATCGAAATAACGAAGCTGGACTACGAAATAGCAAATTCGATTATATTAAGCTTTTTCACGTGCAATGCAATTAGCTAGAAATATTTAATTTCATTTAATATTGGCTGCACATTTAAACAATGCAGACAAATTTTGTCATGTGCGTGTGAAGATCACTTAGTAAGTAGAGGAAAGCAAAACATAAAATACAGTCGAAATGAAGAACTACTAAACAAGTCAAGTCTATGAGAACGTGATTAAGTGATTTATTTAAGACGAATAGAGCTAAAGAATTTACAGAATTATATAGTTTACCTGTCAGAGCTCCCTTCAAAAGCACAGCACAGACTAAAGTACTAATATTAATAAAAATCATTATTTCTAAGAAAACACGCTGCCAACAATTATTTGCTTCTATCTTCCCTTATGTGTTTCAACTTAGCTATTTAAGAGTATTCCCATCACACCAACAATTGAATACAGCCGTAGATCTATGCAAATCTTCTTTAATAATCAAATATATATGTAAATTTGCTTCTATCACATGAGTACTCATGAGATCTAACTTTATCACAAACATAACAAATGTCCAGTGGCATTCATTTATTCAGATGTATTAATATAATGGTTTTCTAATTAAGTTAGTTTTTGCCAGTGAAAATGGATCTTTAATACTATTTTCCTTTCACTCTAACTATCCTATGTGTCCTACATGATACTAAGTCCAGGCTCATTAGTTCTTTTATGAACATTAAACTCCACAACGTTGTGGGAAATGCAATTGAAATGAACGTACGAAATGTTGGCTTTCAAGTGATGATTCTTATGTCAAGTGTGACTCAACACCACGAGGTTTATTTTTATCACGATGCTATCTTAAACTCTTAATCTGAAAAGCCAACATTTTATACTGCTCCTACTATTTCTATCGTTGCTGCTACTGCTGATGTCAGATATTAGTTATATAGATTCTTGGAGGAGTGTACGGCCTCGTATAGCCTGGTCGAATTGATAAAACCCGAACCGCCAGGCGAGGGTCTATATCATTTCGAACAGGCTATACGAGGCCGTATACCCAGCCAAGAGTCTATGTAACGGATTTATAATATCGCATTATTATTCAATTATTTTAGAAACTAAACGTGGTCTATCTTCGACATAGAATATGAGCATTTTCTTTAATTCGTGTACTCCCCTAACGTGCTTCCCTGACCTTTTTCTTTCGTCTTCTTCCGTGACATTTTCGGAATAAACACAAATTGTTTTTGTTTACAATTTGTTTTTGATTTTGACATAGATATTTCAGAATCTTATCGTCAATAATTCTATTCAGATTTATTTGTTTCTAAAAACAAGAAGTTTAAACATGTTGCTATCTTTTGTAAAACTGTAGTGACGTCACACCTTCGTCATTACAGTGCATGTATGATTTCGAGAACTTTTCCTTGAACAATGCTTGTTGTGAATTAAAAGAATCTGACAGCTAGTCTCCAGTTTTGGACGAATGGCAGTATGAATTGAAATGAAATTCTGAAATGATTTTACTAAAGTATTCTTCAGTGTGCAATTTACACTGCCACTGCAGAAATAAATTTCCATAATAGATAGAGCTAGATTGTAGACAGAGTGCCACAGAAGAAAAGCACAGTTCACTTGATAATAACAGGCAGTAGCTATACGTAAGTCAGTTTTTTCAAAGGTTTGATCACAATGACAAAGTATGAAAGGTGAAATGAAGAGCTTCATTGTTTAAGAATGAAACATAAACAAATAAGGTTTTCTCGTTCATTCTGAACCTCTAGCAGAAATGGGATTTAGCGTAGGTAGATTCTAGCTTAAAAATTAGTGTAATAGTCTATACGGTAGGCCTTAATCACGTAAGAATTACGTTTTATTTTGTATTTCTCTTCATTATCTTTGATACTGGACTGACTCATGACTAAGATATCATTAATGTGAACTTACTGTCGTTTAACTTTTTGATTCGAGAAAAAAGATTGCTGTCATTTTGTTTTTGTGTAAACAAAACAATGAGAATGAGTATCCAATCAGTAGTCGAGAAAGTGTCGAGGCTCTTTAGGGAATATATATAAGATTTAGTATATAGTTGTATATGTGGCGTATAGCTTAAACGATTTTTTCAGTTATAACAGTAAACATTATTATTCGATTTACGTAGCAGTTACATTACTTCTGTGATGAATTATTTGTTCTGTAAATGTAATGCAATGATAGTCCTTGGGGAAGGTATAGATTATATGTTATTGACAGTATGAGTGATAGAATATTCATCTCAATGAAATATCCATTGGCTAGTTTGAAATACATATAAACTTTATAACTGGAGACATGTTATTTTTCTTCTTTTTTCACGCATAAAAGTATAGGGAGTGATGTAGAGTTATCAGTTGGTTTTTTTTCAAAATTTAATTACCTGCATTATACTATTTAGAAAAAAGCAATTTCAATAAAAAAAAAGTTGAAATAAAGATAGTTTTAACATGTGCTGAAATGTATAATTTATTGTTCTAAATGTATCATTAGAAATTAAAGAGACTGACACACAGATGGGCCTACGATAAAAAAAGAAGTGTTTATACATCTTGAAATATTCTTGCTGTAATTGTGAAGAACATATCTAAACTAAGTTACTGACTCATTTTTTGTTACAGAGAAACTATTTCAAGAAGAAAATATTTTCAAATATAAAGTTTTCCACACTTTTATCGCTAGAAAATTAACCTCGTTAGTCACGAGGTAGATACTTCAGTGATAAAATATATTTTGACGGAACCTGATAACTAGTCTCTGTGGCTCAGTAGTGTAGAATGTCGCACTTTATTATACCGACCGAAAGGTCATGGGTTCGAATTTTGGCCAATTCAAAACATTTGATTGAAACAATGCTATTATGTTTTTTCTATAGAATATTAACTTCTCTAAAATTTTAAAGAAAAAATCGGCTAAATTCAGTCAAGCGCTTTAACAGTGCATCTTAAATAACGTAAAATATTGGAAACAGAACTTGACTTCATATTAGATTATAATGTAGACATGAAGACATGTAACCGTTAAGTTCAGCATTCTTTCTTCAGAAGCTTATATGTTTTCATTTTTATTGATAACATAATATTGGTCTTAATTTCATGACATCTCTTCCTTTTTTCCTCCTCTTGTTCTTCTTTTATTTCTTCTTTAATAAACATACGTGTTCCAAGATATTAGAAATTTCTACCTTTGTAATACTATCTCTTCATATAAAACGTTTCATGTTTAATTATGGAAAAAATAATGATTTCAAGACAAAATATTCTATCTTAAGGTCTTTAAAGAAAATCACTGTGTTCTTGATATCATGTTACATTTATGTTTCTTTCCGAAGCCATTTAAACCACATAATGGCCGTTTTGAAACCTGACTTTAATTTAAAACTTCCTTATTGATAGTTTGAAGAGATCACGTTCTTTTTGAAAGAATCTAGTTTTATGACGTTATCCCATGAACAAAATGTTTAGATGAAGTGTTTGTAAGTGCTGGTACTTATTATCGCGTGTAACAGAACTTTACTGCATGACTTTAGAATCATTTATAAAAAACAGGAGTTCAAACTCAAGGTTGTAACAATTGTCAATAGAAATGTACGTAAAACGTGAGGTTAGTTTGTTTATATAAGGACAAATGTTTGGAGAAAGGTTTATCCAGATCAGAGAAAAAAATGTTGCCACTAATGTATTCACAAAGCGCTTCTTTCAGTTACTCTTGTTTCTTACCCTAGCAAACATATGAAACAAATTAATATCATGAAGATAATTTCTTCCAGAAAGTTTATTCTTTCTTCCCTTGATCTGATCTGGTGACCTACTGTTAAACAATTAGGGCCTAGTTTCAAAAACCTGTAAGATATTTAAGACAAACATTTTGACTTAGTTTCATAACATAGAGACAAATTGTGTTCTCAAGGTATTTTTTTAGTTTTGGCCAGGAACAAAGTTTTTAAACCTACAAGACCAAACTTCATACCTTTTAATATAAATCATACATTCATCTATTTTGAGATACATTGTAGTTTCAATAAAATGGAGACGAATATTTAGCTTATTCAGTGCTCAAAATGTTTTAACACTTTCCCTAAATGCTGATCTAGTTTTTGAACCAGTAAGATTCACTTACTCACTTGAATATATTCATGAAATTTATGACAATCGTTTTTAGCATCTTACATGTGTTTCGAATATGCAGAAACTTAAAATTTCTTGTTAAAACTGACACTCTGTTGAAAGAAAGCAATTTAATCGACATTTTGAGTACAGATTTTAAATTTTACTGAGATAAAAGTGAACAAAAAACATCAAACTTCGCTAACCTTCAAAACACGGGAAAATATCTGGAATCAAATCAAATTGCTTAGAAGCCACTTTTTAAGCCATAAAAGCATCCTTTTCCATGACCTGAAATATTTTCTTGATCTAATAAATCAAATATGTCTTTTTTACAACATTACTGACTGAGAAGCGACTTTCATTCTTTCTTTCAGATCTTCCATTAAGCTATATATTAAGTCGACGATGATATGATTTGAACAAAAACTAGAATGCAAGAAATAACGCGAGTAATAAATATAGTCTGCTTTTAGTAAACATAACACGGTACTGAACCGTGAAAATACGAAAATAACTTACAAATAAAATATTTAAAATTGACGATTTAAATTGAATCAGCCGTCATTTTACACATGTAAATTCGTGTCCCTCATGAAACTTTTTAAAACACATTTTGAATGAAGGGCAGACTGTGACTCAGGTGTCTACATGTTCAAAATATCCCTTTCTAATGCATAAGAGAATTTCAGCACGGACCCGAATGTGTGCATATATAATCGGAATTTGGTAACCTTTAAACTCTAAGTGTGACCTTGACATTTGATATGCTTGCACGCGACAATACATTTTATTTAATATGTCCACCATCGGGGTCATACAGTGATACTGTTTAAGAATAAAAAAATATTAAACATTTTATTTTTTTATTTTATTAATTTAGGAATTCTTTTCCTTTCATTTCATTTATCATTACAAAACATGTATGCAAGACAGGAGGAAACAGAGCTATCATCCATAAACCAGAAGAACTTAAATGACTTATGTCGCCACATTTGAATTAAGAAATAATAAATATGTTCTTATTTTTTATGAGTGAATAAAATATAGACAGGAGTTCGGATGCGTAGGAATTAATTTAATTGATTTAATTCTGCTGCATCCGAACGACTGCCTATATTTTATTTACTCATAAAAAATAGAAACAAATTTATTACCATGAAAATATCCAGAACTATTTTTGCAAGCTATTTATGTGAAGTGTGCAATTCGTCAGTAGGCGGGGTAAGCTGTTACAATTGACACCCTAGTGTAGAGAGGAGTACATACCGGAATTTATCTGAACCTCTAACACTGACAACAGTACCTGGTTTATGCATTGCCATGTTAATTAATTGACTTTTTGTAAGATTTATTTATCATATACCATATATTTACTAGTTTAGTAGGTTTGCAGACGAACCAGAAGTTTGTCTACTACCACAATATTTACTATGATCGTTTCGTTTTGTTTATGTCACGTGATATGATTTCATGCATAAACCGGAAATTGGAACTTCTTCCATAGCGTTTGCATCGCAACATTTTCCAACGGTGAAAAAATGTTTGTATTTATTAAGTACTGTAGTAGCGCACCAGTGGTCAGTGAGGTCTGATAAGCCCCGCCTACTCATTATGAATTCACACTGTTGTTTGATGAAGTTAGTTTACATTCTGTTATCAGAGAGACATGTTGTTATAGTGTAGAAATAAAAGTATAGAAACAATCCTTCGGGTCTGTCGTAATTTAATTATCCCTTTATGGGTCTGTATACAAATATTATTCATATAGGTAAACTCAAACATTACAAGTACGAGTGCTTAATAATTGTTTACCAGAAAAGGGATTAATATTTTGTGCTATCACATTTAAGAAATGAAATTTTACTAAGTTTACGGCAAATAGAGAAAATACGATCAAACTATGTGTAGTGTGGAATACGTGGGCGCACAATGAAAAAGCCATATTTTATCGTAGAATAGAAAAAAACTGGTTTTCCTATATAGGAAATATTTCAGATCGTGTTAGAATATATGTCAAGTTTCGAGCTGCCACCGCGGGTAACAAAGAAGAGAAAGAATAGAAAAAGCTTTCACAGTATGTATATAGAAGACTGAAATAGCATATTTCGAACATTATTTTGACTTGAACGAATATATGCCTCCTTACATTTAAAATCTTCCTAAATACTAAAGACTTGATGATAATTGATTGAAATAAAATAAAATGAGTACACCGTAGTCAGTTACATATGTTCAGTAATGAATGCATGTGTTAAATGCTGTAAGATATGTTCAGTAATGAATGCATGCGTTAAATATTTTAAGACACATCACAAAACACAGGTACTGAAATTGCCGTTATATGACCAGAAAACAAATTAGCGGGTGTTTCTGTAACCGGGGTGTAGTATAACTACGACAGTGATGGGGTTTGATATACCATTTATTAACATACGGACGGACGAAGACAGTATAAAGAGCCTGAAACAATACAAAATACATTCATAAGACGCAGAATACAACATTCTAGACAATACAATATTTCAAAAGATCGGATACGCACAGAAGTTAAGAATATCACAATACACGATTCTAAATAAGTGATTACAACAATGAATCTTACCAGAATCGTCAGTGGTTTCATTAATAATAAATTAATGTAAGGGTACCAAAGTAATAGGTACAACTTAATGTAGAAAAGAGATGGTCGCGAGACCATCCTCTCACACTGAGGTCCCTAGTAGTTCTGCCCGGATACAAAGGTGCGATGGCGGGAAGTTAGTAGTGCAGAGGTGATATGCACGTGAATAGGACTGAGCATTCACTGAAAAGTTCTCACTCCAATCACTCATACGATATACGAACAATAGAACAATACTCGAACTGCGCATGAAATATACAATAGTTTGGTGAACATATATCACACAGACAGTAAACAATGATGTATATACCCTAAGCTGAAGTTATTAAACCAGTCTAGAGACACAAGGCCAGATCTACCAATCTGCAAGACTACAACATAATTACAAGTAAAATAAATACACTGGGCTACATTTCTATAGCAATTAATAAATCAATTTCTTGATTAAAACTATTACATACAAACCACTACAGAACTGATTTAAATATTGATTTATCGGATATAAGTCAATGGCGACTAGGATTAAAAATGATATATCCTTTGGACGACGGTAACGTAATAAAACGTATTCGCGAAGATGGCACATTTAGGCCTCCGTAGATCCCACATTAACTTCTCAAATATGGATTCGGCCCCAACATTGAAAAGTATATATGGCAAAATACGGGATGTCACGTGATCAAGGTCAAGGACGAATTTTGGACACCGCTGTATCCATTTAAAAACGTATGTCCGTGCAAAATCGACAAAATGGAAAATTTGACTTCTACCGCGAACATATGTTTCTGAGCAGGTGCGTGTCACGTGACCTTTCCTGCCAAAATACTGTTTTTTTCGAAAAGATGAACATTCAAGGTAGAGAAGAGAGCTATGCATGCTGGATTCACTGAAACTGGGTCATTCCTTCCATTTTTTTATTTTTTTTTTTTTAAGTTGGCCGAGCATACATTGTCATGACGCCCAGCGCATGACGTCATTTTCTAGAATCACGAGCTCTTTCGCGCGAATTTATGTCACACACCACTAAATCACCTTTTCATAAGGTTTAAATATCCCAGTTTAGTGCCCAATAGGCCTCTCTCAAATTATATGCATACCTTGCATTCCTTCACCAGAATGAGGCTAACTGAGCATGAATGTAAACAAGAATGGCTGACCACCTGATAAGCCCAAGCATGTTAAACGTACAGGGAAAATCTGCTTTACATTGTTGTATTCAACTTTGTAATTCAGATTCTAGATATGATAATGCAATTCATTTTCATAAAATACCTAAAGATGCAACTATGAAAAAGCATAGATTGTGAAAATAAGATGAGATGAAGGAAAATATTTCAAGGTAAAATTCCATCGTATTTGTTGACATCAGGCTTTTTAACATTTCATTAAATACTGTGATTGCACATTATCTAAAAAGCACATAACTGTAGATAAGTGCAAGAATAAATTTATTATATTTTATGGAAATATCATAGGTATATAACATTTAAAAACATGTTGTAAGACACAACAGAATCTTGACCAATACCATATTTTTACTAAACAGCACTGACATTGATGTTTTCCACTATTTTAGATCAATAAGGTGACAGTTGTTTGTTGTGGCTTGCTTGACTGCAGATTCTAAGGATCACTTGTTAAATCATGGGCCTCCTGAATTTAAATAAAATGGTTGAAAAAGAAATCATCTACTTTGTTTTTTTACATTGTTCCACATATCACTGTTAAATTTTAAAATATATAGTTTCACAAAAGCTGTCATTAGTCCACCAGACAAGCAAATCACACCAATGTAATCCTGTCACAGCCAGCTTCGCTAGTAGTTGATAATAATACTGATGGTTCCTATTCAGCCTTAATGCAGACGTGTCATATTTCTGCAAATAAGATGCCTCTAAAACACAACTGTATTGTATTGTAAACTTAACGATCAGGGCTGGCTGCTAACCAGGGTGCCCAAAGATTCACAACAACTCCACATAGATAAATATTCGCATTTGCTTTTTGTGTTGAATACGCATTGGCTGCAGTGGGCTCAGATGCTAACCCTTGTCGCATGGCTTCTTTTGTGACATGTTGAGTGGATTTCAAACGCTGGACCAGGCTTGATGGTTCTTTTTTCCGCTTGAAAATTTCTCTTATTTTGGAAGCAGTCTGTCTGGTTTTTTTCTGATTTTATACCACATTGGACTCTGACTCTGTAACCGGGTCTGATTTTCAAACCTAGCTGATTAATTCCTCGTTAGCTTTGGATTCTGGCAAGTGTAGAAACTCAACTTCATCATAAACATTAATAATGTACCCTGGATCAAGTTTTTGCTGGTAACTTAAAACTGACTCTTTTGGAGCTTTCCCGAATCGAGTATCAACAAGAGGATAGTCATTTGCTTGCAAAGCTGGTGACATCAGCATATTTAGTACAGCAGCTGCGAATGTGTTGGCATGTCCTCTTATCGGATTATAATTATTATAATGTTGAATGAATATTCCATGGAACAATCATAGGAGTGCTACAATGCGTTCATTCTTCCTCTGTGATCTGTAACATTTACCAGTTACTTGACAGCCATCAAGAAATGTTGACACTGTAATATGAAATGAAGATATTTTATATTGCAAATAAATTTAGGGGGAGTATGGTACAAGGTTCAGCACCCTATTATCTATATACACATATGTTATCAATGAATTAATTAAAACAAAAACACTGATAAGACAGATGTATGTAAGTATATATGTTACAAAGAGATAACCCAGGAATCAGAAATCACTAAGAAATGATAAACTTTTACTTACCCCTCAGGTCTTGAATATATCCTTCACTATAGTATTTAAACCCTCTGTTTATTGATTTATCTCCAGAAGATGTTTTGTTACATTTGGTACAATTTTTTCTACAAAAGTGAATGTAATTAATGGTAAAAGATCAAGATCTCTATCACTGTAAGAAAATCCTTCAGCCATATTCATGTAATGTGTTTACATGAAGATACTGAAGCTTGCTTAGTTAGCCTCGTTCTGAGAAATCTATAAATATTCATGAAGTTATATTAAGAAGGGTCTATCGGACTGAGAGACTTAACTTGGAGGTATGGGGTCTCTAGGAAAATACTTGCAAAAGTGTCAGTCGTTCGAAGGATATCAGATACGAGCCATAATATAATTCAACCTAAATTTGATGAGCAAGCTTGATTAAAATAAGTAATATTAACTCAGTATAACAAGGCTGTAAACTTACTATCATTAGTAAAGCTAATACACGATATGTAAATCAAAAAACAATACAACTGAAAACGCCTTCATTTAATTTTTAAACTCTTTTCAATTTTAAATGACACAGTTGGTGTTATGTGAAATCAGGCAAAACCGTCTCATTATTTGATATCTATTTATAGCCCTTTTGAACGATCGAGGAAGTTTTAAACGTAAATTGTTCAACTTCATAGGGAGGTTTTAAGGTTGTATTAGCAAATATTAAGAAATATTTAAAAATATATATTTTTGATTTTCTTTTTTTCTTTTGTAAGATACGTGTAAGATATTATCTTATCAAGGTAGGTTTTTCTCTTTTATATTCTATTTATTATATTGCTTTCTTATAAGTTTGCCTCGTCTGTAATATTAAAATGATTTAACATATTCCTGGCCATCTGGGCTACAACAGAAAAAAAAATCAGTAATTACCGATTAGTTTAAAATGCGTTGAGCGATAATGGCTTATTTCCTTTTCGACGTATTTTTAAAAAAGGAAAATACATAAACATACCAGGATAATGCAATGATATGCCCTTTGTATGTTTATCGGATTCCATTTTAGTCGTTACTTTCTATTGTATAATGATTTTCAGGCAGTATGTTAAAAAGGGGTAAATCGACATGCACAAGATTGCCAAGTTATTGTGTCTTGTCAAAATGGGGTGAAGTAAGAGTAAAATCTCGTTAAGTGCATTGTCAATCAACTCCCTATCTATTATTCCATTTTATTATCATGAGGGTTCAATGCCTTGCTAATCTTCTGTTTTCAAACGAAGAATGTCAATCATTTATTTCCATTATTTTAAGATGTAAGAAAGTGAAACTAATAAAAGATGATACCACCTGCTCTACAGTTCATCTTGACTCTTAGTACTTTTGTATACAGCGTTGGTGCAGGTGAGTTGTCAAACCTGTTTTACTTAACATCTTTGTATGAAATCTTTAAAGTGAGTCATTATAGAATCATGATGTATATGTTGTCAACATAATTTTCAATTTAAATGTAAGGTTAGTAATTTAACCAATATTGAAACCTTTTTTTTCAGCCTCAATGTCTTTGTAAACTTTTATGAGGTGCCTTTTATATCAGCTAACCATGCGAAATCGACAGTCAATGGTCATGTCAGAAACCCATTTTAGACACTTTATTCAGTACTCGGAAGTATAGCATCATGACATTTGATATCAATCTAAAGGGACGGGGGATGACACGCTAGCTTTAGCAGACTTTTTAACAGATCTGCTAAACATACCATGAGACAAGGGTAATCTGCTAGCAGATATGTAAGCAGAAAAAATAGAACTTGATCTATTTCTGTATGTAAAACATACGGTATTTTAATCCTACTTGAAATAGTTCCTGATACACTGTCCTGTTATCAGCAAGTGTCAAGAAAAAGTGGAACATACAAAATTGGGAAAAGTTGGTGATTCAAGTAAAAATGGCCCTCAGAAGTAAGAAACCATACTTAAAATTGAATCAAGACCAAACAGAAAAAATAACTGAAAGTTCTAAGGAATGTTGCTTTCAAATAAATTTCTCCCGCTCCATTCGCAAACCATTACAGTAGTCCAATTTACTTTTCATTTTCTAGCGTTTTCAATAAAGCGTGGTGTGCTCCATAATGATTCCGCCTCAAATCCAAGGTCTTAACCAAAAACATATCATGTCAGACTCCTTCATTTGTATCTTTATTGTTGGCAGGGAATGAATCATCATTGATAGAATGACAGGACATACATGTTTTTACAGAAAGTGTAAACAGAAAAAATAAAACCATTTAAGGTCATATACGTTTTAAAATATATGCTAAAACATATCGTTCAAAACCCCTTTAAGAAACACACTGCATTATCATTTTCTAGTTCGGAAGTCCAATGAATCACACGACCCGAACTCAGTACATAATACCTTTTCATCTTCTTATTAGTCTAATTATTACTTTTTTGTAAATCTTATATATTTAAACCTTGCTGCTTGATTGGTTTGAAACATTTTTAATCGTTTAAGCATGCCCGAAAAATTGTGACAGGTGTGACGTTAATGACAGTAGTAGTTGTACCTCGTGCAGAACTGGCCATTGGGGCTTAAAGTCTATAAAGTGTAACCACAAGTGCAATGAAAATTGTTTGAATAAAGAATGTGATGATGAGACTGGAATTTGTATTTCATGTAAATCAGGACTCTATGGTCTTCTATGTCAACATAATTGTAGCCTGTGCAAGGAAGACCTTTGTGATCTAGAATTTTGTACGAACGGATGTAAGGCAGGATTTTACGAATATAACACTAGTACTGAAAGTTTGTGTTGGCCTTGTCCTTCAGATTGTAGCATATGTGCTAGCAGCAGTATGTGCAAAGTTTGCAATGATGGTAATCAATTATATAAATTTAATTACAATGGTAACATCCTCGTTCACTGTGGTCTTTGTACAAGAACAGATTTTTGCTCAAACACATGTGAAATTCAGAATTGTAAAAGCTGCATTGCTGTAGAAGATATTTTGTCATGCACAGAGTGTATCGATGGATACACGTTAAGTGGGGGAACATGTTTAGTAAACGAAGGCATGTGCTCCGAAGATTGTTCTACAGAATGCGATGAAAATGGAATATGTACAGGTAGTTGTAGTGCTGGATGGACTGGAGATAAATGTTCAAATACCTGTGCAGTGAAGTGTTTCAGTTGCGACAAAAGCATTGCAAACATATGTAAGGAGTGTAAAGGTGACTATTACACAGCTACTTGTGATCTGCCGTGTAAACAGTCATGCATAAAAATGACAGGCACGGTAACTTGTATACTGAATGATGGGTACTGTAACAACGGATGTGAAAACAAAACATGGGGCCCATTTTGTAATACATCCTGTTCAGTCGGTTGTGCTGACAACGAGATTTTACCGGTATGTGACAGAGCCAATGGATATTGTCTACATTGGTGCATGGATGGATATACAGGAGAAAAATGTGATCCAATGCTTCTACAACACAGTCTGAAGGTATATATAACTTTACTAATTTCGGAGAACTGCTTTCAGTATTACCAGCAACACAGACCGAAGGTATGTATTACTTCACGTATTTCGGCAAGTAACATTAAAAAAATACTGAAACACTAAAACTCTGCTGATTTTTCTACGAATTAGATTTTTTTTAAAAACAAAAATTGAATCATTGTGATTCGAGTGCGAAATATAGCAGAGTAAACAACAACCCCCTTTTCTGTGAAATGTTATTTTTTGTTGATAAATGTACACATTTATTTGACGTTTCTCTAGTGCAGATAACAATAACACCACTACCGACCCAATCAGAGACATATACATGTAAAGACGATGAAAGCATGGGTTCTTTTGTAACTGCATATGTATCAGGATTTGGGACGGCAATGGCCATTATAGCAGTCCGCACAGTATTGTACTGTATTAGAAGAAGGTAAATATTCACGAAAACAATTTAATGTTCAAAATTTGTGTTCCATTCATTTTCACTGTGTTCAAGATAACGTACCTACAATTAATTAAACCCCTTCCGAAACAGAAAATAAACAATACTCATGTTACCATCTCAAGTTTGCTTT
Source organism: Cyclina sinensis (assembly GCA_012932295.1). NCBI lineage: Eukaryota > Metazoa > Mollusca > Bivalvia > Venerida > Veneridae > Cyclina > Cyclina sinensis. The sequence goes on along the minus strand of JAAONU010000009.1, from coordinate 25,986,188 downwards.
TTAATCCTTACAATGCAGTATGTCCGAAACATTTATATTTATTTAAAAATGTTTCCAAAATCGAGTGTTTTTAACTATACTATATATATATATATATATATATATATATATTCAGAGAGAGAGAGAGAGAGATGGCATATATTATGCTTTTTTGTCAGCCGACCACCTGAAGGTGATCTCATTTTTACATGTAATTCTGCAAATGTCTTACAAAGGGTTATTTGCGCATGATATTTTTACTGCTGTTCATCTGTTTTTTATACATCACACCAGTTTACTTCTGTCACTGACAATTCACATAGATCAAATAATTCAAAAGTTTGCTTGTACAAAAATTAACTCTTTTTTAATAATTGATTTTTTTTTATTTCTGATTCATCTAATAATTATTTCTGTTTTAGACATGTTTTACAGAAACTAACAAGTCAACAGAGAGATCGTAAAGAAACACAGGGACAATCGACATATCATAACATCACTACTGAGAAAGTGACGATGCATTCAAGCGTGAAGTTTGATAAAGAAAATTATGAACACCTGCAAAATAACAGAAATTCAGACAGAGTTTACTCTGGTATATCTAACTTAATGAAAACGTAAAAAGATAAAAGAAGACATTGTATAAAAGATAAAATGAAAATCACGATTTTGTCACATTGTAATTGACTGAAGGACGTAAAATTAATCTGTAGGCTTTAATTAAATGACCCCTGTGAAATAAAAACCTTGATTCTTGTTTGACCATGGTTAAACATGATCAAAACATGGTTGTCTATGTTGTTAGTTTCGAATTTGACTCTGGTCGCTTTTTACCTTGATTTGACCATGGTCTGACTGTGGTAAAAAGACCATGTTTTCCAGACCATGAAACACTGTCAATCTTAAATAGTTATCACATATTAGTTGAAGAATGTTGCATTTTACAACTAGTGTCTGTTTTTTACTTTAAATGCAACAGTTTACTATTTCTAAGCAGTAGAGCCTGTAGCAGTATACACATTATGTAAGTGTCCATGACTGACAATGATTCATGAGCAAGAGTCTTTGTTTGAACATGAATCATGGTCAACCGAAATAAAATGATGAAAACAGTATGACTTAGCAGATTTCTGTTTTTAACTGTATGGTGTATTGTCCATGACTGACAATGATTGATGGTCAGATGTCCTTGTCTGAACATGATTCATGGTCAACAAATAACTGTAAAATTACTAAACAATTTATACTGAAAAGACATGTTCAGACAAAAAGTTCAGTCTTGTTTCAGCTTCAGTACACGTATGAAGAAATACTAAAAGAAGGCTGACATGTTCAGAGCCAAAGATAAAAAAAAACAAGAGGGCTGTGATGGCATTATTTATTAATTATCACTAATTATGTTTGATATGTCATATTTAACAAATATAGCAATGAAATGTTTTAAAGTAGAATTATTTGTAAAATAAAAGAATGCTAATCTAGGATTTACAAAAGCTTCCTGAAGGTGCAAGCTGTATCATCTATATGCAAAGGAAATTCTATCTGGATATTTTTGGTATAAAAAGTTGTTTTGAATAATGTTTATAAACAAATGTAATTATGAATAACTGGATGGGTAAAATGAAATTGATAATATCAGCACATCACCACTTTTGTTGTACATCCAAATGACTTAAGTGCCTTTGTCAAGGTCAACAAGCAGCAGTTCACTTCTAATTCTAATCTGTTTGAAATCCTACAAAGAGTCACTAACTTTCTTCTGCATCACAGACTAGCATTGAACTCCTCAACTGTTACCTGGTATCAACACTGGCTTGATTCATTTTCCATTTCATATGCTACAGTCATTTCATGCTTTTCATTCACATCTGGTTACACAATAAACTTTCTTGAATTTTTTTACAAAGAAGAAACTTTGTATTAAACCTAATAACCAGTACAAAATAGCACTGGGTAAAACATACCTCTGTACTACTGAATAATTAACACTCTGCAAATGTATTGTCATAAATGTGTAAAACTATATTCTCAAACTTTCACATCTTTAACAAATAAAGCTTTCTCTTTCAAGTATGTGCTTGTTCATGATAACTCTTATGGATGCAAGTATAGGATTTTTCAATTTGTCTTCTTCATTTTTGGAAAAGACTCCTTCCCTGGCACAAGTTCAGAGGTTCAGCCACCTTACAAAGAAATGAAGATCATAGTTAAAATGTGTATAAGAATTAAAGATTAAAGCTGTCTGAATACTACGGCTTTTGTCAATATCAATAGGAAGTTTAGGCTGTCACATTCATTTCATATAAAACTGGTGAGATAACTCAAGCAAAATTGTTGAACTTAGCTAGTTATGGAATTCTACTGAATACATGAACAGAACTAAAAACTGAGAAAACATGGTTTCATGACAGAAAGAAAATCTGTCTTGAAACCCCATCCTCCTCCCCCCCAACCCCCCCCCCCAAAAAAAAAAAAAAAAAAAAAAAAAAAAAAGCAAAACAACTGACCACTTTTAGTGTAAATCCAATTTAAGTACTGAATTACTTCAATTGCTTTATCACTTATTACGAGTATAACAATGAAAACTTTATTGGCATATAACTTTACTATATACAAGTTTAATAATAATAATTCAATATAATAAAAAAATACTTACGTTCTTAAATTCTAGATTGTTAAAGGTCCAGTTGGTCTATGGTCTGGCTATATGTTTGTTGAATGAAGCAGAGTTTTTCTGACCTTGGATCCCTGTTTTTTTCCGACTGATTTATTGTTGAACTGAAAGATTTAATTATATACTGAACAGCATTAAAGAAAGGTGCTAGTCATTGAAATTTGTCATAAAAGAGTACTACTATGCTATTTAACAAAAACCTAAAACACATCATGATTTAAATGTTCAACGTATCTTACTTTTCTTACAATTTATGAGGAAATACTTTCTTGCTCATCAATTTATTTTAGCATTATATTATTAACCAGTCAGAGTATTTTACATCTTCTATCAGTACGAATATAATTGTTATAAGAATTGGTTCGAAATATTTTGGGAACAAACCGGTCTTGTAAAAGTTTATATTTCTTTACAAATAACCGTTGACAAATAAGTTTACTTGTTGTTATCGAAACACAAGCTTATGAGCAATGTTTTAATTGAATATCTCTTACCAAGTTACATGATATTTTTGTAATATTTCTCTATTTTTGCCTCGACATTTTACACTGTTTACGTTCAACCGGAAGTGGGTCCCCTGTGGAATTGTCGTAAGTATACCAATTTTATTACTAAAATCATTGAATAATTATTCAACATTCTTTTTTTCTGTTTTATTTATGTGTTTAAAATCTTTGTCATTTTTATTTAGTGTATGAAATGAACGATCGCCGTATCTAGCACCTGTTGGCGGAAGTTGTCTGATAAAAAAGGCGCCATCAAAGTGAATAATTTAAAAAAAACAAAATCAAAATCTGTAAACATCCTGCAATATATTCATCAATCTGAACGTTTACCACGGTAAAGTGTAATTGCTTTATTTTGTTTTTCTATTTTAAGGATCATTTTTGTAATTGTGTGATTCAACCCTAAATGTTTTGTTTTAAAAGATGGGAGTGAGCAGTGTTGACAAGCAGCTGGAAATCTTGGTCGTCAGATTTGATTTGTTGCATGCAGTTGACATTTAAATTCACCTTGGCAGATAGCATTATATATATATAATCATTAATTTTAATTGTTTTTAAAGAATTAGTTTAAGACCCAAAAATAGGACGACTCACGGTAACAAAATTCGGATGGATAAAGTACTGTGCTCATAAAATGGAATTAATCATTACATGCCTACTCAACACTACTTACTAGTTTTTATCCAAGGAATAATAAGCACCATGGTTTGTGAAATAGAACCTTTAAGAAGGTATAAGATTTTCAGCAATTTGAAAATATGCCACAAGCTGAGGGCGCAGTCAGTCGTTCTAGAGAGGTTGGATCTGGTTGGATACCCAGGGTCACTTGTAAGGATTGAACGCTGGTATTATATATGAGTGCAGCTGTTGAAACTGGTCTAAACCAGTCAAATGTGACACTAGATCTATTGATCGTTTTAAAAAATGTTTTAATTTTTATATATTTTTATTACAGTCAAAAGACAATTCCTCCTAATCTTCCATCAAAACATCATTTTGAAGTAACTAGAACACAGAAAACAAGAAGTAAGTAACATGTTGAATGCTTTAGAATGGCAAAAAAAGCATTTACATACCTTTTTTAGAATGTTCAGCATCTGTTGGGTCTTCTTACAAATTTTGCATGAGGGAAACAGTTCCAACTGGAACAGATGCTGAGGTGCAGGCTCAGTACTCCAACAAGTACAAATAATAATAGAGCAGCAATATGTTCAGGTAAGTTATCTGGAGCTGCTACAGCAACAATTATGCTTCTAATCCTATCTAGAACCAAATGACCCATGGAGCAGGGTTAATTTTCACCCGGAATTTGTACAGACTTCATTGATAAAGGTGCACTAGCCGATGCTCCTCAGTTTATGTCTTTCTTACAAGATTTTTTGAAGTTTTTCGTCTGTAAGTCTACGTGAAATGAAGTGACCCCTAAGGTGGGGCCAATTCATTATATTAAAAAATTCTTAGGAAAATGAAATCAAAAATAGTCACCAGTGGCACTGTACTGATAATATATTGCTTTAGTACAGTTCATTGAATAAACATATAGTCTAACTAGTTCCTTTCCTTTCATAAAGCTTGACACTCTCATCATTTAGGTTGTGTGTTGGAGTGGTCATTTGATGTAATAAAGTATAATAGTAGTCTTTCTTTTAAGAACAGTTACTCTTTTGAGGTACTAACATCTGTACAGACATTTGCTTATTCATATCAGTATGTTTTCACAGCACAAATCAGCATATGCCTCAGGATTAATTTTATTATCATAGTTAATGAATGTCACACAATATGAACATTGTATAAATATCTTCGCTAGTATGTCTTATTTCTATTTTGCAGGTCATGCTTTTTCATGCATTGACTTCTCATCTGATGTACATGTAAACTACAAAGCGTTAAATATAAACTATGATGAACACTGTGGACTAAAAAGAAAGAGTCGAAAAAGATGAAAATTAAAACTTGGAGAAAATGATAATGCCTAGCAGGTATCCAAGGCAAAGCAGACTGCTGAGAACACATTTAGACTAGTGGATCATCAGAAGATGGAAAGAAAGTACCGAGTATTTACAGTAGATTTTTTTTCAAGGAGAAAGGACTAAATACCTTCATGATCAGGACACAGAAAAAATGTGCCAAAATCAAAAGCCAGAAAATAAAAAAAGGCTTTTCATTTGAAACAAAAAATAAAGACTAGAAGGAACTTCTTTTAGAACATTAAGGCAAAAGAAAAAGTGATACATATTGTTACAACTGTGTTATTTAAATCGCTAGAATTTAGTTTAGTGTTAGAAGGTCATTATCTTTGGTGCGCAACTTAATACAAAAAATGCTGTGTGGAATCATTATACCCACTAAACAAAGTTTGCTGGGCATATAGGAGTTGCCAGGTGGTTGGTCAGGCAACTGTTGCAATTTCATTGTCCAGAGTATAACTTGAAAACTAATGGTTTGAATTCAATGCATTTTCATACAGTGGTCAAGCACATTCAGTGATAGCTCTAGTTTAAAATATACTATGAATAAAGTCTGAACTGTCTGAATTATGCCTGGATTGTTTCAATTTTAGGAAATTTTCAGCATCTCGGCCATTATTCAGAAAAAAATCTGAATCAAAAGTCTGATTTTTAACTGTGTTGTCAGACATGATTCAGAAATACAATAGAAGGCTGATTTTTTTTTTCTGAATTTGGAGAACAGACAAAATTCAGCTTTTGCAGTTATAGGATAGCAATATTCTTACACAAACAAACAAAAAATTACATTATCATATTAGGTGGATCTGATTCAAGACGTTTTTTAAAACTAAATTCAGTAATTATTTACTAAACAATTATTTCATTGCCATGAACAAGGTTTTAATTTTGTGGATATGTAATTTAGCACCATAACACAAAGTTTCAACGTGTCCTATGAAACATGTGTGACCATGGTAATAACAGGACTATGAAACATGATTAATCCTGGTCTTAAGATCATGGTCAAACCATGCTTGACCATGGTACTAGGGCGGCAATAAACCATGTGGCCTGTGAAACATGTTTGACCATGGATAATTTTGATGACCTTGGAACAAGATGAACCATGGTCGCTAGGGCGGCAATAAACCACGGCATGAAACATGGTTGACCATGGATAAAACATGGTCATTTGGTGGTCAACCATGGTCTGAGAAACATGTATAACCTTGTTTAAAACCTGGTCAACCATGTTTTGACTGTGTTCATTTCACTGGGGGATAAAAGCATAATATAATAGAGTTAATTTTATACACCTAACTCTTAATTTGAAATGATATTCCAGTGTATGTTGAAAATTTGATACCTGCTTCACTATGTTTTTGAAGGTCTGACACCATTTGTTAGACTCTTCTAAAATTTTGTATGGACATCAACTTGCTTAAAATTAATCGAACACCTTTGTGCAGTATGCAATAAATAAGTATATCACAGCATGAACCATAAGATCAATCAACATTCAATCAATCAATATTCAATCAATCAGTCAATCAATATTTATCTTTATTTCAGAAATAGGAAATCATGTGTGAATGAGACCACAACTGAACTCTACACTGCAAAGTCTTTGCTTGCGCAAGTGTGGCGGAATTTTGTTTTAAACATTTCTGCATCATTGTACTGTTGTACGAAAAGGTTGAACCTCTCTTATTTTTTGTTGTTGTTGTTGTTCTTCTTCTTCTCTGCTGCAGGAAAAGACAAAGAAGGCAAACCTCTTTCATTTAAGTAAAGTACTTTTATGGTTAGATAAGTGTCTTCAATTGCAACCTTTTCATTAAATCTGAAAGTCGAATGCTGAGTCGACATAGTTTTGTCTTTTGAATGTTAAATAGATTGTAATCAACTAACAGAATTTTAGTATAACAGTGTTTAGTGACATTAAATATTTTAATTGTGTTTTGTTCCGGCAGTTTTTTACTGGCTAATATACGTTATTACCAACAACGATCTGATTATTTTCTTCATTAGAATCCAACGTAAACAGAAAAAAATTCATTTGTCTCTGAATTTTTTTTTTGATAATTTAACTGAATCTTTTAGGATGACATCATAGTTACAGCTTCATGTCATGTTTGTGCAAAAGTATCACTTATTAAATTATCAGCTAAATTTTGTGTTTATACCATGATAGTGTGTGTGTGTGTGTGTGTGTATGTGTGTGTGTGTGTGTGTGTGTGTGATGATGTAAATTCATTTAAAAAGTTACACAGTATTTAAAATTAACATAACACCTGTCAAATTCGATTTTTTTTAAAAGAGGATTTTACACCAAAATCCTCTTTTGTGGTATCAAAAACGCGATTTTTAACATCATTTTTTACTTGATTTTAGAACAAACCGTCGAAATTTCCACGCCATATATGAAAAAAATAGCAAAACAATCTGATGAAATATTGCCGAATTTCTATCGTGCGTGGAAATTTCCACGCCCTTATTTAGAACATAACAAGAAAATTTTAATGAAATATTGCCAAAATTCATTCCCCGTGGAAATTTCCACGCTTTATTCAACATGCTAAAAATGTTGGATAAAACACAACAACACACTCTATGAAAAAATAATAAAAATATTTATTTACAAATCGTGTACAAAAACTTAATAGTTTTGGCCAGCTCTACAAAACTGATTCTAATGAGGTGAAACATGTAAGCGTGGAAATTTCCACGGTTGAGATAAATATAATTGTAGATATAAAAATCATGAAAAAAATATAAAATTTCAAACGTGGAAATTTCCACGCTTTTTTAAACGATTATAGAATCGATTTATTGGCGTGGAAATAAATTAACAATTTGACACCGTGTAAATTTCATGTTTAATTATAACAAAATTAAAGTAACTTGATTAAAGGTATCCAGCGATTGAAATGAACAAGAAATTTATCAGTAAATTCAAACAAATCTGAAACATGTGAGAAGAAGTATCTTACCGTGGAAATTTCCACGCGCCTTTCAAAAACTGTTGTTTTTTTTCCATTTGAAATAAACCTTTGCACAAAAAGTGAAGGGTGGAAATTTCCACGGCTTCCTCGTCAATGATTGCAACAAAGTTTGTCAAGTGAAATACATGAGATTCAAAGTAAGGCTAATTTTAAACTAAAATAATACAAGGTAAAAATCGCATGACATGAAAACAAAAAAAAATTAAGCGTGGAAATTTCCACGCCTCCCATAAATACTAAGTCAAGTGGTAAATAATTTGATACCGTGGAAATTTTCCACGCTTATACATAACAGGAGAATATCAAGCGTGGAAATTTCCACGCCTGTCATATAATTTGATGCCGTGAGAATTTACACGCTTATGTATCACAAAGTTTAAGAAGTTCAATAAAATGTTAAAACAAAAAGTACAAAAGGTGAAGCGTGGATATTTCCACGGCTACCTTGTAAATGAGAATTACTAAGTGAAAACTATTGAAATAGATGAGGCAATATCAAGCGTGGAAATTTCCACGCTCTTGCGAGGCGGCGTGGAAATTTCCACGCCCACAAATCTTTTCTATAAAAGTAAGAAAGTAATGATTCTTTTGATGCCGCGAAAACGTCCACGCTTGTGCATAACAAGGTACCTGCAAAATTAATTCAAATAACAGTAAAAAAATAAAATATAAAAGTGGCTCAAAATGAAAACAAAATTTAAATTTGTAAGTTACTGGCAAATATCGTGATATGCCAAAAGTATAGAAATTCAAGCGTGGAAATTTCCACGCTTATCGTTGTTTTTAAGTTGTGAAATGATTCTATCAAGTCGAAATAGTTAAATAACTATGTTAACCAACTGAAATGCATACTACTACAGGCGTGGAAATTTCTACGCTTCAAAAAATAGCACTCCCCCAACTGAATGGATTGAAAGAACAAAAAAGAATATAAAGAAAATGTGCATAAACTATTTCAGGCGTGGAAATTTTCACGCTTATTGTTGATTTTCAGCTATGAAATGATGCCATCAAATAGATAACCACACGAAACCATGTTAACAAACTGAAACACATAATACTCTAGGCGTGGAAATTTCCACGCTTCGGAAATAAAAGAATTGCACTCCCCGAATTAAATGAAATAAAAAAGGAAAATAAAAGAGAAAATAATAAGATATGCATAATCTATATGGACATTTCTTCATTCCTTCATAATACATAACTTTTCGACTTCGATTATTTTAACATTAAAAAACTTATTCCAAATCACAAATGTTATAGCATAATTGAACTAATAAACATGCATAATCTTTCATGCGTGGTCATTTCTATGCCCATTGAAGGATATTTTAATGTATTCATTAAGTGTTGATCTGATCTAAAAAAATCAAAAAGTTTAATAACAGATCTCTTAAAAATGTTCACACTTACCAATACTCTCAAGCTATAAAGTTATGCAATCAAAACAAACTAGTTAAATATCCGCAACAAACCTTCGAACACTTGAAAAATAAACACGTGCAATAGACGTGGAAATTTCCCTGCTTCAAGAATACAAAATAATACTCACTCAATTAAAAGGAATAAAATATAATTATAAAAAGGTAAATAATGAAATATGCATAAACTATTTCAGGCTTGAAAATTTCCACGCTTCTCATTATGAGTTGAATATGATCAAAATACAATATAAAATTTAACTATGAAAAGATACATAACAAACCGTGGGAATTTCCACACTCTTATTTTAAACACTGAATGTTCAACTTGAACTCAATTAAACAATAAAGAAACATTTTTATTAATTACAAGTCACATGAGTTCTATTTTCATCATAAATAGATATATTACATGAAAGTAAGTATTTAACTGCATGGAAGCTTAACTAAGTAAAAATCATTGAGACATGCTAATTGGAAGTAACTATTACATACTGATTTTTTTTATGCTAAACGTCAATATCTCTCAGAAAAATCGGCTGAAAATAAACTTAACTTTATGAATAAAAGAAAAAAACTTTGTTACTGAAAAACGTAAAGCCAAATCTAGATTTTACCACAAAGGAAAATAACACGATCCATTTTAAAAAGGGATTTTCCAACAAGTCCCGAAAAATGCCCATTTTTAGCAAATTTTGTCTGGTAAAACAGGCTAAATCATAGGCTTTTTTCATGGGTTCAGACAAAACAACATCTCACTTCTGTAAACCTACATGTATTCACACAGCATATAAACAGAAAATAACAAAACAAACCATAACATAATTTAATTCTTTTAGAACATTCTGAACAATTAAACATTTTCTTAGGACATTCTAACAGCATCTGTTTTACACTAGATATATACATAATCATATATATTCTTTAGAACGTCCTAAGAACGAATAATGTAACGGTTGAAAAATAACAGAAATCATATCTCATTCTTTAGAACGTTCTAAAAACAGACAACGAAAAAGTTTAAAAAAACGTAAATCAGTAATATTCTTTAGAACGTTCTAAAAAAGAAAATAAAAAAAGTATGAAAAGAACAGAAATCGGATTTCATTCTTTAGAACATTCTAAAGACTAAGAGCTCAATAGATGAAAACAACAAAATCAAATTTCATTCTTTAGAACGTTCTGAAAACGTAATACAGAAAAAGTTGAAAAACAACAATATCGTATTTCATTCTTTAGAACGTTCTAAGAACTAAGAGGGAAAAAGATGAAAATCAACAAAATCAGATTTCATTCTTTAGAACGTTCTAAAATGTAGTATAGAGCAGTTGAAAAAAGCAAAATCGGATTTCATTCTTTAGAACGTTTTAAAAATGTAGTAAAGAACAGTTGAAAAAAGCAAAATCAGATTTCATTCTTTAGAACGTTCTAAAGACTAAGGGTGAAAATGATGAAAAACAACAAAATCAGATTTCACTCTTTAGAACATTTATAAAAAACGTAAAGCAGAAATGTTGAATAATAACAAAAAAACAGATTTCTCTCTTTAGAACGTTCTAAAGACTCAGAGTGAAAAAGATGAAAAAAGCAAAATCAGAAATCATTCTTTAGAACGTTCTAAAAACGTTATACAGAAAAGTTGAAAAACAACAAAATCAGATTTCATTTTTAGAACATTCTTAAGCCTAAGAGCGCAGAAAGATAGAAAACAACAATATCAGATTTCATTTTTTAGAAACAGAAATGTTGAAAAATAACAAAAAACAGAGTTCTTTCTTTAAAACGTGCTAAAAAAAAAAGAATAACGAAAATGTCGATTAAGAATAGAAATCAGATTTTATTCTTTAGAACATTCTAAAAACTCAGAGCGCAAAAAGATGAAAAACAACAAAATCAGATTCCATTTTTTAGAACGTTCTAAAGACATAGTACAGAAAAGATGAAAAAAAAAAACAGATTTCATTCTTTAGAACGTTCTAAAGACTAAGAGTGAAAAAGATGAAAAACAACAAAATCAGATTTTATTCTTTAGAACGTTTTAAAAACGTAGTACAGAAAAGTTGAAAAACAACAAAATCAGATTTCAGTCCTTAAAACGTTCTAAAAACGTAGTACATCAAAGTTGAAAAGAGCAAAATCAGATTTCATTCTTTAGAACGTTCTATGGACTAAGAGCGAAAAAAGATGAAAAACAACAAAATCAGTTTTAATTCTTTAGAACGTTCTAAAAACGTAAAGCAGAAAAGTTGAAAAAAAGCAAAATCAGATTTCTCTATTTAGAACATTCTAAAAAAGAAAAACGACAAATGTCGAAGAACGAAAAAGAAATAAGCTAAAAAGGAACATAAATCAGATATATTCTTTAGAACGTTTTAAGAAAGAAAAAGTTGAAAAAGAAAAAAAAACAACAACAGAAAACAGATTTCATTATTTAGCACGTTCGAAGAACAAAACAGAAAAAGTTGAAAAATAAGAGAAAACAGATTTCGTTTTAAGAACGTTTCATGAACATAAAACGAAAAAGTTGAAAAAAAAGAACAGAAAACAGATTTCTTTCTTTAGAACGTTCTAAGAATGAAAACAAAAAGTTGAAAATAACAAAAACCAGATTTCATTCTTTAGAACGCTATAAGAATGAACACATTAAGTTGAAAAACAACAGAAATCATATCTTTATTCTTTAGAGCGCTCTAAGAATGAAAACAAAAAGTTGAAAAAGAGCAGAAATCAGATTGTATTCGTTAGAACGTTCTAAGAAAGTCAGCAAATGTAATTGAAATAACCTCAGAACATTCTAAAGAATATGAAATGATGTGATCTAAATTGTATTATATTTTTCTATAGTTTATGAATTGATAAAGAATATTAAAGTCTAGCAGTCGATATCGAAAAGATGATTCAGTTGTCCTTAAAATGAAAAACAACATTGTAGTTCTTTAGAATGTTCTCGGGACTAAGAAAGAAAAAACTGCAGTCAAATTCATCCCTATTGTTATTCTTTATCTATGATATCTAATTAAATATTTAATACTTTTGTTAGTCCTATTCTTCTGTCCGGTTAGTGAAAAAATACGAAAGAAAACAATTAATTTTAAATTCACTCCCACTATTTCGAATATTCTTGGGATATCGGAAATCCAAATGAGCCGTCCCGCTGTTCATAAAGATATTTAAAATGTTGTGGATAGACAGGCTCATTCCTCTTCAGCATGGGCAGATGGGAGATCCAGGTTATTGTTCCAACATTAAAAGTTAAGATTTCACTCTGTCATTTTTCTCTATATTTCCTGAAAAAGGAAAAGATATATTTCTTTTTTTTTCACTTTTAATAGTAGATTTGTATAAATTTGGACATTGTGTTTGGAGGGTGGATAAGTCGTCCAGTAGTAAAGATAGGCGAGGAGTAAGGCATAAACTCGCAACCCCTTGATAACCAGTCCAGCGCGTTACTAATTGACCCTGAAACAGCTACTGACCTAGCTCTTAGAGGTCATTTGACAATTTTTTGAACCTCTAAATATTCGACAAAAAAATATGCATCTAAGACAATTTTACAAAATTCCGCTCTTAATTTTCTAAATATGTTTTTTTATAACAATTAATAATTACACGCACTAAGTCGCACGTACCTGTCACGTACAAAACAGGAAGTGAGGAACATTAATCCCTTGCCACAGCTAACTGGACTGTTAACACATTTTTTAAAATGATGATGGAAGGTGATCAGTTTAGACGGAAAGTAGTTAAGTACAAAAATTCAACATGTAACTATGGATATAGACAGTTATAGAAATTAGTACCTCCCTGGTTACCTCCCTATTACTTTTTTTTTTTTTTTTGCTGACACCTCAATCTATTTAACTGTTAAATAAAGGACTTGTGATATTCTCTGGTAGTTTAATACCTTCTTTTTGTCAAAATATCACGAAAAACTGCTTTTAAAAAGTACAAGTACATTTCTTTAAAAATCTGATTATTACTATTAACTTTGTTTTCCGTATAACAATAAATATCCACAACAAAAATGTTAAGAATAAAAAGAAGGAAAGCAAACGTATTATTGTAAGACCAGTATCTTACAGACGTGTTGCTTGCAGCTATTATTTTCTTTCTGCATACAAAAACTCACATGTTGTAAATATCAATACTTGGCACAAACTGATTTCAAAATGCAAGAAATAAAGAATAGAAAAAGGTCCATGTGGCAACAGAAGGTAAATTTCATACGGTCTTGAAAATCTTGCTTGTAATGAAGAGTTTGTATTCTTAAGTTTCACATACAATCAAATAAAAATCCTATTTTATATCCTTCAGGCATTTTCTCAAAAGGAAATTTCGTTATTCCAGTGTTTACCTGTGACTGATCAAGCAAGACCGACAATGACAATTAACGGTGACTTTTCAAAACAAAGACAGTATGTCACCCCCGTATTACGTAACCACATTCCTTCACCACAGGACACCGCGAATGACATAAGACAGTTTGATGATTAAAGAAGCGCTAAATAATGCATATTTATTTACAAGTAGTTTTTGAAACTATCAGGAGCGGATGTGGTCCAGTGGTAACGCGCTGGACTGGTAAACCAGGGCTCCCGAGTTCGATTCCCCGCTCCTCCTCTAATATTACTAATAGTCTTTCGGATGGACAACCGGTACCGACGATAAAAAAGCTCAAATAGAAATAAAACTGTATCAAAGAATAAAATGAGTTTTAGTTAAAATAGAGTGAACATGTGGTTGATGAGCGAGATGTTTTATTTTGTCCATTTTTTGAGCTTTCAGAGTTGTTCAACTAACTGAAATCATAGTTTCTACTTTCGAAAAAGAAAACCGTGCTTTCAATATTTTTGTTTTACACAAATTATATGTGGTTTATACAACTCAAGTTTCCACTTTGAACAGTCCATGGTCTTTTTCACAGTCTTTCATGTGTTAAATAATTCATGTTAATAATAATATGATCAAGACAGGAATAAAACATACAAAATAGTAATAATTATAATAAAATAAAGTGATATGTATTTTGCAACAAAATTCACGCGATATAAGGCAGTATGTCACCGTGAAATGTGCTTAAGTTATACAGATTTATACGGAACTTAAGCATCATAGCGAGGTTTAGCAGTCTTTTAATGGCGGAGGGTCACGTGACCTTCATAATGGCGACGGTCAATTTCTCAATTAAGGAAAGTTCTATAGAATGATGATATATTTAAATTTTAAATAGTTTGACATAATTCTGATGGAATATGGAGGCCAATAGAATTTCGAGTATGAACAAAATGTATAAAGTTCCGTCAGGTTTATTGTATGAAAAGATACATCACTTAAAATATCTTTTTGTCTTTTTAGGTCTTTTTTTATGTTTATTTTTCTGTGATAAATTTCTTCTGAGATACGTAGTAAGAAAGTTTTCACTACGACCCTTGTTTAATAGATGTAAATCCATTTCAGCATATTAACCTTAGAAAAGTTTTAAAGATAAAAAAAATGATCAAAAGAACAAATATAAAACAGAAGAAGCCCCAAAATATATCTGTCCAAAAAATGAAAAAAAAAGCGAAAAATCTGTAATATTTTTTAAAAAGTACATTTACAAGTCATGGATCAAAAATAATTTTTATCTTCTTCATAAATATAAAATCAAAATTAGTATTTAACTGCATGGAAATTTCTTAAAGTTTCTTATCACTGACACATGCCAATTGGAAGCAACAATTACGTAATGTTTTCACAAGTGTGACAGATAAAAAGTAATCCATAAGCGGATGTGGTCCAGTGGTAACGCGCTGGACTGGTAAACCAGGGCTCCCGAGTTCGATCCCCCGCCCCTCAACTAACATTACTAATAGTCTTTCGGATCAGACGTTAAACCCAGGTCCGATGTATCAGTGCTACACACATGCAAAGGAACCAGGGGTGTCTCTGGAATGGGATGCTTTTTGTATCTTGCACTACCCCCACAACATAAAATAACTAATCTCTTCAGGGGACGTCGGTCATATGGGCAACAGGTACCGACGATAAATAAGCTCAAATAGATAGATGGATTGTAAGACAACTCGCCAATAAGTTTTGCCAATTGCCTCAACTTTAGCATGAAATAACTGTTAATTCCTTTGTTTTGACAGCTATGCAGAATAGAGGATATTCAAGATTTTTTTCTACGGAAAATATGTTTCACTGCAGTGAAAAATAAAGGTGATAATACGGAAAATGAAAATACGCATTTTATTTCATCAATATTTCTCAGTATTTCATTCAAAAGTATATAATAAACTAAGGTCCCTATGGTAAGTCTTATTTGCATAAATCCCATAGAAATCGCAAACGTGTTTTTTTTTTTGACATTTCTTTGGATGTAAATTTTAAGCAGACAATTTCCTGATTAATGTACATGTCATATTTTTGTTGTTCAAACAATATCCCAACGTGAAAATCTGTTTGATATTGCAGTCAAACCAAATTTATTAATCGCATTCACGCTAAGATATAATTCCAATCAGTTCTACCGACACAAAATAAAAATCGAGTAGTTACCGCAGTTTTTAACATGATATATTTTTTATGTTTTTATTGTGTTTTTGCATTTGTAGTTATTATAATTATTTGGATGAAGTAAAATCGTTGTATGTTTGTCTATTGACATTTAAGTCCTATCAGTCACAAATAAACATTGCACAGTTGAACGCGTCCCTAATTTTCACAATTTTAGATTCGAATCCGCGCTTATATTAACTAACGGCAATAAACAAACATTTATTCTATCAATAAAAGGACTAGTTGTGACCGGAAGTTGTTAATTAATGTCTTAAGTCTTCTTTTGATCAAAGGGAGAGATGATTATCAGGAGAGCGTGTAATACCTTTACTGATTGGCAATTAAAAAAATCAGCTAATTGTCCATAAAATAGTAGCACTGTTTGACACATTAAAGATAGTATACGACCTAAATTCATTCATCAACAAGCATATTATATCCAATATTTACAATAAGAACTTTCTTATCCATAATGGCTATTATGTTCTGAATGATTTCAAACTATTATTATAGTTTTTGCTAACTGTTCAGTTCTGTTCTGCTAACTAAAGGTGACTCTTTTCTAATTTGCAATGATTATAAAATTATGATCAATTGAACTCATAAAGTGATTTTTTAATAGAAAAAAATGTTTTTTAAGAGAGGAATAAACTAAACATCAAAAGTAATAATGTACTTATTTCTAAAATATGACTCAGACAAATGATAAACACTTCAACCAAACTTGCACAAATGATGAGAAAAGGTGTATAAATATTAATTGTTCTTGCACAATGTTATAAAACTTACAAATAATACAGATGGTAATAATCTTTTGTTTAAAATGCATTCTGCATAAGAAATGTCACAAACTAAATCTTAATATTTTTTCTTTGATATTAAGAATTATGAAATTGTGTGAGAATTTTATACTTACATTTTTCTTCCAGAAAAAAGTCCTTAACTCGGAAGTATCAAGTCTCGTTTATTGCTGTTGTTCATGTATCTTATTATGAAAAAAACACGCAGAAAAAATAGCTCTATCTTACCTAATTGGTTAAACGGCACGCGACAGATAAGTACCGTTAATTGGCCGTGTTCATTTAGTGCATAGGTAACTCTGGTACTCATAATTTAATTAACTTTTCTAAACGAGAAAAAGGTAAAAAAGTTTAAAACTGAAGCCGTCTTTTTAAATATTTTAATCCAGAAAAAAGTCCATTAACAGTTTAATTTTTTAAACTATCTTAAAAGTTTTCAATTAGATTTTCTGACAAATGAAATATCAGTCCACCCCTTTTTCGTCATTTCATTCTCCCGCTGTGTAATGAAGCGTATCGGGTATTGTGTAACTGGAGTTGGCCGTGTTGAAAATTTCAGGAGAAGACAGAAATAAACTCGTTTTCATCGGAATATAAGGATTTGTCATGGTAAGCACATTTTTATAAAAGCTTTTATTTCAAACTCGACTTGTTATTTACCTGTACCTGCGATTGTACAAGATATTGTGTAGATCAGTATATTGTATCGGTCAATAGCTCCTCTGTTATAGCGAGATTCTGGCTCAAAACAAAAGTTTCTCAAAATATGCTCAAGACGTCAAAACATTAAATTTGTTCTGTAAACACTGAGCCTTGTCGGTGAGCAGTCACATTTAACCATTGTTCATTTGCATTTACAAAATAACCAGTCAGGTGATATATTTGTATTTAAATCTTTTGATGTCAGTAGGCATCTGATACGTCATTGAATTCAGTATGGCAGATTTATGTCAGTAACATGAAACCCAGCAAAATATTGTTGTTTTCTGATCATTTTGGCAAATATCCGGTGGATGATTTACAGGTGTGGAACTTATAGGGACTGTGCCTCCACGTTTCCAGCCATTCGGTTGTCCGGCTAGTAAAGTTCTTTTTGTTTATCATATTGTAATGGTAAAACATTATCATTTTCATGAAAAAATGGTTCTCTTGTCTTTCTCGATTATTGATAAGTAACAATTAAAACTGGAGTTATCGGATTAAGATAATACTGTGTAGCTATAAACTTTATATAGCTATTTTCTTGATAAACGTTTTTCCTTATTGCATTTTGATTTGATTTATTATGTTTTCAGAGATAGAAGTGCAGTGCATAGACAATGAAATGTCAAGAGTAAATGTTGAAAGTGAAGGATGGCCAGCTCGAGTACTGAATGTAAATCTGGAGGGTCTGAGTACACCATTGGAATACAGCAAACAACACCGTATAGTTTCAGTCAAACAAAATCAAAGTTATAACCAAAACAAATTATTTTAGACTCTCAGCCAGTAACTACATAATATATATTTTCCTGAGACTATAACGATGTATCATGGTCGATTGGTCATGTTACGGAGGACTCGACTGGATTCACGGAACAAAGAATGACTATATGGCAACAATACGGGTTTTATCCCATTCCCGAAAAGAAGGGAGAGCACTCAGTGAAAAACGATTACAGTTCAGATGTTTGTTCCTTCGAATGTGCTAAATGATAAATTATATTTTTATTGAACTACTTTTTAAAGTTTATTGCAGTTTTTCCTCTTAGAAAGGTTAAAAAGATGTAGCATAAAAAGTCACAAATCGGTCGTTCTTTAGCATATTTTTTTTCATCAGGTTACAGTTTCACTGAATGGATCTCGACCGCAATATTTTCGTTTTTAATTTTTAGAACGTTCATAAGAATGAATACTGTTCTTGTATCATTTGTGTATCTATCTTTTCTTATGACAACCGTTCCATCATTTCAGTATTGTCCACTAGTCTTAGATTTGCTTTAACAATTCGTCAAAGAAAATATCTCTTAGAACATTCTAAAAGATTGCTAGGCTTATAGAACGCAATTTACGCATTTTTGTTCTTAAAAGTAGAATTATATTAGAATTTAACTGTTGTATTTTCGGTTTTCTTTCTTTGCAGAATAAAGACTGATAATTTTAAAACCATTTTTGTGTCTGTCATTACAAATGAAAACTGCTCCACCATTCCATTATGTTCACTGGACTTAAAAAGACTCTTGATCATTTATCATAGATAATCTCTTAGAAAGTTTTAAAAGAATGTTACAACTGTAGGAAATCAAACACAAATTGTGTTACGCCATTTTGTTTAGAAAGTTCTAATGATTTTATAACTTTTATTTATGTGAATAAAATAAGAACTCGAATGTAGTATTTTTCGGTTTTCGTTCTTTGAACGTTCTACAGACATGACAGAATAAAATTTGATACATGTTCTTTTTCAACTTTTTCGTTGTTTGTCTCAGAACGTCTTAAAAATGAAATCTGTTTTGTTTCCTTTTTTTCAACTTTTCTGTACTACGTTTTTAGAACGTTCTAAAGAATGAAAACTGATTTTGCTGTTTTTCGTCTTTTTCACTCTTAGTCTTTATATGAACATTCTAAAGAATGAAATCTGATTTTGTTGTTTTTCAAATTTTCTGTTTTACGTTTTTAGAACGATCTGATTTTGTTGTTTTTCAGCTTCTCAGTATTACGTTTTCAGAACGTTCTAAAGAATGATATCTTTTTTTTTATTTTTGGTTTTTCATTTTTTTCGCATTTATTCTTTAGAACGTTCTAAAGAATGAAATCCGATTTTGTTGATTTTCAACTTTCTCTGTATTCATTTTTAGAACGTTCTAAAGAATGAAATCTGAGTTTGTTGTTTTTCATCTTTTGCGCTCTAAGTCTTTAGAATGTTCTAAAGACTGGTATCTGATTTCTATTCTTTTTCGACTTTTTCGTTTTTCTTTTCTTAGAACGTTCTAAAGAATGAAATCTGTTTTTTTTCTCATCTTTTCGCTTTTAGTTTTTAGAACGCTCTAAAGAATGATATCTGATTTTGTTTTTTTTTCAACTTTTCTGTTTTACGTTTTTAGAACGTTCTAAAGAATAAAATCTGTTTTTTTTTCTTCATTTTCAATCTCAGTCTTTAGAACGTTCTAAAGAATGAAATCTGATTTTGTTGTTTTTCAACTTTTTCTGTATTACGTTTTTAGAACGTTCTAAAGAATGAAATCTGATTTTGCTGGTTTTTTTATCATCCTTTGCACTCTTAGTCTTTAGAATGTTCTAAAGAATGAAATCGAATTTTATTATTTTTCAACTTTTCTGTACTACGTTTTTAGAACGTTCTAAAGAAGGAAATTTGATTTAGTTGTTTTTCAACTTCTCTCTACTACGTTTTTAGAACGTTTTTAAGAATGAAATTTGTTTTTTTTCATTTTTTCGCTTTTAGTTTTTAGAACGCTCTAAAGAACGAAATCTGATTTTGTTATTTTTCAACTTTTCTGTATTAAGTTTTTAGAACGTTCTAAAGAATGAAATCTGAGTTTGTTGTTTTTCATCATTTGCGCTCTAAGTCATTAGAATGTTCTAAAGACTGAAATCTGATTTATATTCTTTTTCGACTTTTTCGTTTTTCTTTTCTTAGAACGTTCTAAAGAATGAAATCTGTTTTTGTTATTTTCACCTTTTCTGTTTTAGAACGTTCTAAAGAATGGAATTTCATTTACGTTTTTTTTTTCAACTTTTCGTTGTTTGTCTTAGACCGCTCTAAAGAATGAAATCTGATTTTGTTGTTTTTCAAATTTCCTGTATAACGTTTTTAGAACGTTCTAAAGAATATAATCTGAATTTGTTTTTTCATCTTTTGCGCGCTTAGTCTTTAGAATGTTCTGAAGAATGAAATCTGATTTTGTTGTTTTTCATCTTTTGCGCGCTTAGTTTTTAGAACGTTCTAAAGAATGAAATCTGATTTTGTTTTTTTTCATCTTTTGCGCGCTTAGTTTTTAGAACGTTCTAAAGAATGAAATCTGATTTCTATTCTTTTTCGACTTTTTCATTTTTCTTTTTAGAACGTTCTAAAGAATGAAATCTGATCTCTATTCCTTTTCGAATGTTTCGTTTTTCTGTTTCAAAACGTTCTAAAGAATATATCTGATTATGTATATATTTAGGGTAAAACAGAAGTTTTTAGAATGTCCTAAGAAAATGTTTCTTTGTTTAGAATATTCTAAAATAATTAAATTATGTTATGATTTTTTTCGGTTATTTTCTGTTGATATGCTGTGTGAATACATGTTGGTTTACAGAAGTGAGTTGTTGTTTTGTCTGAACCCATGAAAAAAGCCTATGATTTAGCCTGTTTTACCAGACAAAATTTGCTTAAAATAAGCATTTTTTCGGGACTTGTTGGAAAATCCCTTTTTAAAATGGATCGTGTTAAATATAAAATGTCTGAAATGAGGAAGTCGTCTCCTCGCAAATTTTGGAAATATATTAACAAATTCAGAAAGTCAAATATATCACAAAGTGACGTGGATATACAAGATTTTGCTACACATTTTACCAATGTATCGAATGATTATTCGAATGATAATACTGATCATATTTCTTTTAACACTGAGCACTTGAATTCGATAATTACTAAGCAGTTAGATAATCCAATAACCATTGACGAAATTCAAAAAGCAATATCTATGTTGAAACGCCATAAAAGCTGTGATTATAATAATAATGTTGCTGACTTTTTTATCGATTCTAAAGAGTTTATCTCACTCTATCTATGTACAATATTTAACTATATTTACGATAATTGTGTGTATCCTGAATGTTGGTCAAAAGGAGTTATCGTACCTATATACATAAAAGGTGATAGAAAGGATCCATCTAACTATCGCGGTATTACTTTGGTAAATGTTATAGGAAATTTTTTTTCAGTTATATTAAGGAATCGTATAAATAAATGGTGCGAATCTCAAAACATTTTCACTGATTCACAGTTCGGATTTCGTGATAACCGTTCTACAGCCGATGCTATATTTTTGCTCCATTCTACAATACAAAAGGTTTTATCTAATAACTCTAAATTGTGGTGTATTTTTATTGATTACCAAAGGGCATTTGACACCGTTAACAGAGATGCACTATGGGAAAAATTAATCCTGTCTGGTATAAGCTGTAAAATGACTGAAATGATAAAATGTATTTACATGGATGTTTAATCATTGCGTTAAAATATCTAGTACAATGGAAATGTCGGATTTTTTCAATGTTACAATTGGTCTTAAACAAGGAGAGCCATTATCTCTCCTTTTGTTTATATTACTTATCAACGACATCGCCGAAAATTTAAATTTTCATTCATTCACTAGAAAAGACTTCGAATTATTATCGATGTACTTGATTCTTTTTGCGGATGATATTGTTCTTTTTACCACTGATCCGAAAAGTTTACAAAGTCAGATTTATTGTCTCTACCAATATTCCGTCAAATGGGGTCTCAAAATTAATGTAAGCAAAACAAAGATTTGTATTTTTGAAAAACGTAAGCAAAATAGGCGGGAAGAATTATATATTAATAATGAACGGATAGATATTGTTGATAATTTTACTTATTTAGGAATTAAATTTACATATACTGGTGCAATGTCAAGTGCTGTAAGAGCGTTACATGATCAGGCTCTAAGAGCTTATCATAATCAATTATCGGTATTTGATAAAGTAAAACTTGATGTTAAAACAAAATTATCATTATTTGACTCTATGGTAGTGCCTATTCTTTTGTATGGCTCTGAAGTATGGGGTGTTTATAATCATAAAGATATTGATAAATTACACATAAGATTCTGTAAATATCTATTAGGTGACAAACAACAAACCCCAAACTGTGCTGTCCTTGGTGAACTTGGAAGATTTCCCTTATCTATTATTTGTAAAGAACGTGCATTAAAATTCTGGTCTAAAATAATGAAAAACACTAATTCGCCTATGTATTTTATATATAGAGATCTTTGTGATAATATAAACGTAAATTGTTGGGCTTCTCGAATAAATTCCATAATTGACCATTTGGGATTTTCAGATATACGTTTAAATTTTGATGAAAACATAAGTTATTTGAACATATTCAAAAGGAGATTGCGAGATCAATATATACAGGATTCGAATATGTCAATCAATTCAAAGCAAAAACTGAAATATTACTGTATGTACAAAACTAACTTTGAATATGAAGATTACCTTAATATATCAAATGATAGCTTAAGAAAACATTTGTCCTGCTTTAGACTGAGTTCGCACAAATTAGAAATAGAATATGGTAGATTTCAGGGATTAGCCAGAGATGACAGATTATGTAAATTATGTACGCAGAAAGTCGTAGAATCAGACTATCATTTTATATTGTGTTGTAACAAATACAGTGAATTAAGAAAAAAATATTTAGGTAACATAAACTGGCCTAGTTTGCAAAAATTTGAAAATATTATGTCCACAAAAAGTAAAAAGAGCAATATAACATTGCGAAATTTATAAAAGAAGCGAACTTGTTGAGAAAAAATACCCTTGAACCTACAACTGTTTCTTAAAATATACTGTGTCCCCAGATATGTAACGTTACATGGGTTTATCATTTTTTCTTTTTGTTTCTTTTGATTGAAACTTTGTACACGTCTTTGCCATAATATTTATATGTAAATGGTCAAAGGCAATTTTGTTTGCTGATTTACCAATAAATTTTGAACTTTTGAACTTTGTTTTTACAAGTGTGATTTATCAACAGTAATTCAATCAATCTGTAACATCAATTGTCATTAAATTTTGCCCTCAATTTTAACATTGACTGGATCATAAAAAAGTGTTAATTGCTTTGTTTTGACATTTATGCAGACTATACAAGGGTCCCTTTTGGGTAGGTTAATTTGCATAAATCATATAAACATATGGTGTACACGTCAAAAATGGGTATTTTATGACATTTTTACTCAGGGCCTTCAATAAATTCCCCATGGTGAGCCCCAAATCAGTTAATGCGTACTTTGGTCAAACCGTTACTCCGCACACAAAGAAAAATGCAGACCATCTCCAATACATATGATAACTTTACTTCTCCTGAAATAAACTAAATACACTTTCATCAAATAACATTTATTTTTCTCTACACAGTTTATCAATATTTATTGAATTTTAGCCATACATACTTTAATTGTAAAAGCGGATTAATACCGAGTAATATTCAATCAATTGAATTGAAAGTCGGCCATATTGGATATTGTCCATGTGAGTTATGTAAACAAATCTGACATTTTAAATAATTTATGGCGAATTTCATCATTGTTCACAACTAGTTAGGCTCAGGAATTCAATATTATAACTGGATTTAACAAGGTAAATAAATTTCACTCGCTGTCACTGTCTGAAATACAGCGGATTCTCTTGTATTTACGTGGTGGAGAAATTATTTCCGGCACAAACAGTGAATTATCAAAATGGTAATTTCACTGATTCAAAACAGTGGATTATCACTTTTATCTCACTGATATTTCCCTATATTTCATTGTTAGGCATAAAATAAAATATAAAGTGAGAAAGTTCAAACACGTGTAAGGATAAACAAAGTCTAAGCATGAAATCTAGCAACATATCTTCACCAACGCGGGGGCGGTCACGTACTGTACGTGCATCAGTTCGTTCAGAGAAACGATCGCATTCAGCTATACAATATAAGCGTGATAGCAGTAAAACGCGTAGCAAACCAAGGGTTTTTCCAGAACCTATAAATAGACAGCCTTCACATGCACCTAGTAAGACAAAGTCATCGTCCAGTGGGTTTTCCCCTCCTGTTAGCAACGAAGGAAACTAGGTCAGTGAACAGAAGGTCACGCTGAGATGCGCAGTATTAAATGTTCAAGGTCTCGTTACTAAACGGACGAACAAACTGTTATCACCAGAACTTAAGCAAGTTTTCGAAACACACGATATTATTATGTTAACAGAAACCTGGGCAAATAATTTTTCAGACTTAACTGTAAATAAATTTGAATGTTTCGTTTTAAACAGAACTGAAAATATGATGACTAGCAAACGTTCATCAGGAGGTATTATTATTTATGTTCGTAATGATTTTGTAAGTAAAGATATGTTAGTTTTCCAAAGTAAAGATGATCTTATCTGTGTTAAAATTAACGGAGAAAGAGTAGGGTTACAAAACGACTTATTTGTTTGTCTGTGTTATGTTATTCCAGATAACAGTACTAGGCAAGGTTTTTTTGTAGACTCGCATACATTTGATAGGTTATTAGATAATGTCATTGAGTTGAACGCAAAAAAATGAAAACGAATTTAATTTCTTGTTTTGCGGTGACATGAATTCACGTACGTCTGACTGTTTAGATTTTGTAGCAGATGATAATTTTTACAATATTGATGTTTTACCTGAAAATTATTCAACAGACACTTTTTTTAAACGTTCATCAGAAGATAAAGGAAGGCTTAATGATAACGGCTTATTGTTGTTAGATTTATGTAAACAGACGGGATTACGTATTTTAAATGGTCGTATTAGTAAAGATAAAGGTATTGGACGGTGCACATATGTCGGACATAACGGTTCTAGTGTTGTTGACTATGTTATTTGTTCACAAAACTTGATTAAATTTGTTGAGTATTTTAATGTGTGTGATCCTAACCCTTTATCAGATCATTGTATGATCGATTTTACACTTGAATTTGCATGTAACTTCCAGTCAACGGAATATAATGATAGTTATGGCGCATTTGAAAGTGTTAATTCTAAATATGTATGGAAACCTGAAAAAGTGAATGTTTTTAAAGAAAGGTTATATTCAAGGACTATTATCAACAGATTAGATAGTTTAAATGGTTGTATAAATAATGCATCATGCAAAAATGACATTGATAGTTGTGTAAATGAACTCTCCAGTATATTCAATGAAATTGTTACCTCTGAGTTTAAAAGAAATTTGACAGAATCTGCCCCAAATATAACTACCAGGAACAAATGGTATACCCCAGAATGTGAAGAAAAAAAATGTTCTTTTTATTATGCTTTAAATATGTATCGATCTGATAAAAGTGACGAAACTAGAATTAATATGGTTAATAAGCGTTCACAATACAAGGCGTGTTTACGAAAATCAAAGACTGATTATGATGCAAATGAAACTCAGAAATTTCTACACGCAAGACATAAAAATGCAAAGTTATACTGGAAAATGTTAAAAGATAGTGCATGCGTAAAAGACGCTAATATTTCCCTAAATATTTTCGAGCAATACTTTAAAACTGTCAATAATCAGAAGACAGATTTTTTACACCCGATGACGACGTTCTGTATTTCATTGAACGATACGAAAACAATGAATTTAATATTATGTTTGAAGAAATAAATCTTCCTTTTACAGATACAGAGATAATGAAAGCAACCAAACAACTTAAAAATAATAAGAGTGGCGCCCTGACTTTTATATTAATGAATTTCTTATAAACGGAAAAGATGCGATAGTACACTACGTTCTTCCTTTGTTTAACAAGATATTTGATTTAGGTTACTTCCCAACATCTTGGTCTGAAGGTTATATCGTGCCGTTGCATAAAAAAGGCAATTTTAATGATGCCAACAATTACAGGGGAATAACTCTTCTAAGTTCCTTAGGTAAACTTTTTACAAGGTTATTAAATAACCGTCTTAATGACTGGGCAGAAAATTACAGTGTTTATATCGAAGCACAAGCTGGTTTTAGAGCCAAAATGAGCACTGTAGATAACATATTTATATTACATGGTCTAATTAATCATTTTATAAATAAAAGGCTTCCTTTATATTGCGCCTTCATAGACTTTAGTAAGGCCTTTGACTATGTTTGTCGCGACAATCTGTGGTTCAAAATGATAAAATTTGGCTTAAGAGGTAATGTACTTAATATTGTGCGTTCTATTTACGATGATGTAAAAACACGACTAAAGCATATGAACAAATTAAGTAATAGTTTTGAATGTAAATTAGGCGTTCGCCAAGGGGAATGTTTATCCCCTTTGCTTTTTTCTATATATTTAAATGATATAGAAGATATTTATTTATCATCCGGCCTAGAGGGAATAGATGTTGACATGTTCAAAATGTTTTTAATATTGTATGCAGACGATATTGTTTTATTTGCAAATAATAAAGATGAATTACAAACTAGTTTAAATATGTTACATGACTATTGCAACAAATGGAAATTATTAGTCAATTCACAAAAGACTAAGGTAATGACTTTTAGAAAAGGGGGAGGTTACCAAATAATTTGAGTTTTTATTACGGAAACAATAATATTGAAATTGTAAGCAAGTTTATATATCTTGGGATCGTTTTTACCACAGCTGGGTCATTTACTGAAGCCCAGAATACTATTGCCGGACAAAGTCTCAAAGCCATTTTTACAATGAACAAATATCTCCACAAGTTCACATCAATTCCAATTAAACATAAGTTAGATTTATTTGATAAGCTTATTATTCCAATATTTAATTACGGATGTGAGGTTTGGGGTTTTCATCATGATAAAGCGTTAGATAGAGTTTATATGCAGTTCTGCAAACGACTTTTAGGGGTCAAAAAGGTACACAGAATGATTTTATATATGGCGAGTTGGGTAGGTTACCTTTACAGACTATGAGATTTTTTAATATTATAAAATATTTTACCAAATTATTAACAGTTGAAGATGAAAAATACAATAAAATGGTGTACAAAATGCTATATCAAGATATTTTAGAAAACCCAAACAGAAAAAATTGGTGCTCATCACTAAGGGATCTATTAATATGTACTTTAGGTTTCCATGATATATGTTTTTTTCAGACTGTTGGTGATGTTAGTTTATTCTTAAGTGTTGTTAAACAAAGACTTAAAGATCAGTTTTTGCAGAATTGGGAAGCTAGATTAAATGAATCAAGCAGAGCATTATTTTACAAAAATATCGCTATTTTTAGATTTCAACCTTATTTAAATATACTCAACATTAACAAATTCCGCATTAGTTTGTCTCGACTTCGACTTTCATCTCATCGTTTATATATTGAAACAGGAAGATGGCAACAACCTAGTATTCCTATTGATGAACGTAAATGTATTTTTTGTAACTGTTTGGAGGACGAGTATCACTTTATTATTATTATACAATGTAGTCAGTATAGAGAACTTAGAAAACAGTTTTTACCATCCAGATTTTGTAAACACCCAAATATGTACAAGTTTATTGAACTAATCAATTCCGACAACGAAACATTAATAAAAAAGTTAGCTAATTACATAGAAAAAGCATTCACTTTAAGGTCAAGCATTATATAACAATTTTTAATCTTTGGTATATATGTATAAGTGTTTTCTTTCGCTTAGTTTTCGTTTTAATTTTCTGTGCTTATTTGAAGTAAAATTATATGTGTTATAGTCACATACCATCCCTTGCTTTTTCGTTTTTTCGTTTTCGTGCAAGGTATTGTAACTACTGTGAATTAAACTATTAATTTTCGTTTGGACAAGGTATGGTAATTGTTAATTTAACTATCAATACATCATTGTTCATTACCCAGTCAAATGTGTTGATATTGTATATATATGTTTATGTTCACTCTTTTGCTTCTCTTCTTAACTTTTCGATTTTTCGAACAAGAGAGGCTCTGAAACTCGCTATCTGTTATTCTGTTTATATTAATGTGTTTTTTGTAATTTTATGCTCTAAGCATTAATATGTACATTGCATGTATTCTATACCATGTATTGCTGCATGGGTCTTTGACCTTCTGGTATATTATTAATAAAATCGTTGAATCGTTGAATCGTTATTTTATTTAGATAATTAAATGTAATGGATCTATTTATGATGAAAATAAAAAGTCATTCGACTTCTAAATGTGAACAAATTGTTAAAAAAACCAAAAGACAATTTTGGTTATGTTATGATTTTAAGTTTTTAGGGCTTCTTCATATTGAAAAATATCTCTTAGTCTAGATATTTTCACTGTTGTATCTTTTAATTCTATAACCCTGATTAAACTAGCCTCTATATAATATTGCTGCTTCGTAATTCCATCAAAATTTCAAATTATTTATTTAAAAAATCTTCAGTGTATATTCATGATGTTAGCTTAACTAGTTCAATTTTGTTTTTTTACTATATTCAGTCTAAATTTTCACTTTCAATCATAGTTTTAAAGTTTTTGTTAACAATCCAGGTAGCTGTGTAAAGTGGCAAGATATAAATGTGCGTCACTTCCGGTTTCGCTGTGACAGGTGCGCGCGACCAAGTGCGTAAAATATGGATTTTAATTTGCTATAAAAACATCTTTAAGATGAACATTACCTGCGGAAATTTGTAAAACAGTCATAGTTAGATATATATTTTTCGCTCATATGAAAATTTCGAGGTCAAAAATTCGTGTCACATGACCTTTAAATAATTAAATTCATTTTAATTTAATACTAGATTTAATTGTATCTTGATGATGAAAATAAAAGTTACAACGTAATAGGACCGTTTTGTGTTTGTTTTATATTATATGCTAATTCGGACATTTTTCTCTATTTCAAAAATTTCTTGGTGCTGAAAAAGACATTCATTTACAATGAAAAAAAGATCGTAGACAATGCCTTCTTACTACGTATCTCAGTAGATATGTATCTCAGAAAATTAAACCAATGTAAAGAGAACATTTTTATTTTTATGAAAAACAAATCTCGATTGGAGTTAAAAAAAAGAAAGAAAAAAGAAACAGGTAAATATTTCATCAGTGTGTTTTCATAATGTCAGTTCAACTTGTTGGATTTTGTTACTGTACTATTTTCACTTTACTCTATTTTTTCAAAACCATTATTTAAAAGTTTATTTCAACAGTCTAGTCAGCTGTGTGTGTCAAGGGATACATGTACGTCATATCGGGTTTTGCGGATGGCAGGTGCGCTCGACTAAGTATGTGCAATATGGAGATAAATTTGGAACTACAACGCATTCAAAATGAAAATAATGCGCGGATAAGTTTTAAATAAACCATCGGACATAAAAAACCGGAGAAATTCCCGCAATACAAAGTCAAATAGTTATTTGCAAAATATTGTTAATTTAGGCCCTCGGTCAGAAAACAAAGGCTGAAGCAAAGTATCATGTGAGATGAATCATGGTATTGAAGAATCAGTTGGATTCAGAGTTCAATGAATATCTCTAACAATGCGGCAACAATACGGCTTTTATCCCTGTTCTGAAACGAAAAGTCCCGTATTTTCTTTTCGACTGTGAATTAATATCAGTCAAGTTATGCCGAGTTCAAATTGTGTTGCATTCCGAATATGAGGACTATATATAGATCTAGTGGAATTCAAATTATGCATGTTTCATTGTTTATCTTTTTGTATATTTTATTCCATTTAATTCAGAGACTATTATTGTGTCGCCTGGTACAAAGTAGCGCGACATATTAGGATCACTTCTCCGTCGTCTGTCTGTCCGTCCGTCCGCCTGTCCGTCCGTCACAAAACTTGTCCGGAGTTCCCCTCAGAAACTACTGGTGCGATTTTATCCAAACTTTATAGGAATGATCAGTACTAAGTCTAGTTGTGCATATTTTCGGCATTTTTCAGTTCAGTGATTTTTGTCCGAGTTATGGCCCTTTAATGATTTTTATTTTTGAAGTTTGTCTAGACTACTTCTCTTTTACTACTAACGCAATTTAAAAACGAAATGCAACACGAATTTATCAGCACCTAAAGTACTTGCGCATATTTAACGGGTTTTCCGGTCGAATGATTTTTGGCTGAGTTATCGCCCTTGAATGAAAAAGACTTTTTGGCCAATTAATGATTTTGTGTTGCAGGCTTCACAGTAGCCGCAACATGCTACAAGTAGCCACGACATATAGGGATTACTTCTCCATCGTCTGCCTATCCGTCCGTCCGCCTGTCCGTCCGTCACAAAACTTGTCCGGACTACTCCTCAAAAAACTACTGGTGCGATTTCATCCAAACTTTACTGGAATGATCATTACCAAGTCTTGTTGTGCATATCGTCGGCATTTTCCAGTTTAATGATTTTTTGTCAGAGTTATTGCCCTGTAATGATTTTTATTTTTATGGTTTGTCAAGACTACTTCTCTTCTACTACTAATGCAATTTAAATGAAATTTTACAGAACTGATCGGTACCTCAAGTACTTGCTCATGTCTGACGGGTATTTTGGTTGAATGAGTTTTGGCTGAGTTATGGCCCTTGAATAAAAATGGCGTTTTGCCGACAAACTGTCCGGTCACCTCTCAATACAACTGGCTATCATCAGGCGACACATGTGATCACTGATCCTCCTTGTTTATTTTGAAGTGGGAAAATTTCCACGTCTGTTAAATGTGTTTGTTTTTTCAAGTGGTTAAAGCTTTGTTTGGATATTTAACTTTATAGCTTCAAAGTATTGATAAGCGTGAACGTTTTTAAGAGATCTACTATTATACTGAAAAGTTATGTGTTTAGAAAGAACGAGGAAATGTCCATGATTTGTTCTTAACAGGATATTTATTTTTGTTCACACTTGAAATCTGAAAATATTTTAATTGTTTTTAACTATTAATGACTAGCGTGGAAATTTCCATGCCTGAAATAGATTATGCATATCTTATTATTTTCTCCTTATTTATTTCATTTAATTTGGGGAGTGCAATTTTTTTCATTTTCAAAGCGTGGACATTTCCACGCCTGGTGTAGTATGTGTTTCAGTTGGTTAACATGGTTTCGTGTGGTTACCAATTTGATTTGATTGCAACATTTCACAGCTGAAAAGCAACTTTCCACGCCTGAAATAGTTTATGCATATTTTTTTGACCTTCAGTCCATTCAGTTGGTGGAGTGCTATTTTTTTCGAAGCGTGGAAATTTCCACGCCTGTAGTAGTATGCATTTCAGTTGGTTAACATAGTTATCTATTTCGACTTGATGGAATCATTTCACAACTTAAAAACAACGATAAGCGTGGACATTTCCACGCTTGAATTTCTATATTTTTGGCATATCACGATATTTGCCAGTAACGTACAATGTTAAATTTTGTTTTCATTTTGAGCGACTTTTATATTTTTTTTACTGTTATTTGAATTAATTTTGCATGTACCTTATTATGCACAAGCGTGGACGTTTTCGCGGCATCAAAAGAATCATTACTTTCTTACTTTCATAGAAAAGATTTGTGGGCGTGGAAATTTCCACGTCGCCTCGCAAGAGCGTGGAAATTTCCACGCTTGATATTGCCTCATCTATTTCAATAGTTTTCACTTAGTAATTCTCATTTACAATGTAGCCGTGGAAATATCCACGCTTCACCTTTTGTACTTTTTGTTTTAACATTTTATTGAACTTCTTAAACTTTGTGATACATAAGCGTGTAAATTCTCATGGTATTAAACTCATTACATTATATGACAGGCGTGGAAATTTCCACGCTTGATATTCACCTGTTATGTATAAGCGTGGAAATTTCCACGGTATCAAATTATTTACCACTTGACTTAGTATTTATGGGAGGCGTGGAAATTTCCACGCTTAAATTGTTTTGTTTTCATGTCACGCGATTTTTACCTTGTATTGTTTTAGTTTAAAATTAGCCTTACTTTGAA
Organism: Cyclina sinensis; assembly: GCA_012932295.1. Lineage (NCBI taxonomy): Eukaryota > Metazoa > Mollusca > Bivalvia > Venerida > Veneridae > Cyclina > Cyclina sinensis. The sequence continues at coordinate 25,953,673 of JAAONU010000009.1, read as the reverse complement.
TCTCATATATTTCACTTGACTAACTTTGTTGCAATCATTGACGAGGCAGCCGTGGAAATTTCCACCCTTCACTTTTTGTGCAAAGGTTTATTTCAAATGGAAAAAAACAACAGTTTTCGAAAGGGGCGTGGAAATTTTCACGGTAAGATACTTCTTCAGATTTGTTTGAATTTACTGATTCATTTCTTGTTCATTTCAATCGCTGGATACCTTTCAGTTTTGAATTTTAATCAAATTACTTTAATTTTGTTATAACTAAACATGAAATTTACACGGTGTCAAATTGTTAATTACATATTTCATACGAGGCGTGGAAATTTCCACGTCAATAAATCGATTCTATAATCGTTTAAAAAAGCGTGGAAATTTCTACGCTTGAAATTTTATATTTTTGTCATGATTTTATATCTACAATTATATTTATCTCAACCGTGGAAATTTCCACGCTTACATGTTTCCCTTCGTTAGATTTCAGTTTTGTAGAGCTGGCCAAAACTATTAAGTTTTTGTACACGATTTTTAAATAAATATTCTTATTATTTTTTCATAGAGTATGTTGTTGTGTTTTATCCAACATTTTTAGCATGTTGAATAAAGCGTGGAAATTTCCACGGGGAATGACATTTGGCAATATTTCATTAAAATTTTCTTGTTATTTTCAGAATAAAGGCGTAGAAATTTCCATGCACTATAGAAATTTGGCAATATTTCATCAGATTGTTTTGCTATTTTCTGATATATGGCGTGGAAATTTCGACGGTTTGTTCTAAAATCAAGTAAAAAATGATGTTAAAAATCGCGTTTTTGATACCACAAAAGAGGATTTTGGTGTAAAATCCTCTTTTAAAAAATCGAATTCTGAGCAAAAAAGGGAAATAATAAACTACATATATTTAAAACCAAACAAACCCTGTGTCTTCATAGATTGCCGTCAGAGTCAACGTAAGATATGTGAATTGTTATTTAGGAAGTACCTGACGACTCGACGGATAATGTATGTTTCTTATCTTTTCATATTTCGCTTGTCACGATCCATAATCAAAAGTCAAGTGATCTATCTATCAATTACGGTGGCACAGAGGTGACAAGCTACTCTTCTTTTTCAGTTCTCTGTGTAATTTGCACTTCTTATATTTTATGTCATTTCCGTTACAAAGAGAAGCGCCATTAAGAAAAGAGTAGTGTGATAAAAATGAATAAAGCGAAAAAGAAATTGGTGATTTCTAGCTATTTAGAACAAACATTAACTGTATGCTGATGATTCGGGTACCTTAGTCACTAGGAAAAGTACATCCTATATTGAAACACTTTCAATATCCAATGAGCTGTTGTTGGTGAATGCTTTGCTGATGATGAGCCCTCCTTTCACCTTGGTAAAACAGTCTTCTCTCTTTGATCCAAACCAAAATTAAGACCAAGTCTATGCTGAATAAAAAACTGGTAATGGCAGAAACATTCAAGCCACAGTTTTGGTGAAATATCTCGGTGTTGTTTTGGACCAGCATTTGTCATGTGGTGAAAATGCTAGGTCGATGGTTACAAAAGTTTAAAATTAGCTTTTGTATTGTAAAAGTCAATTTCTGTCATTCCACAGAAGAAAACTGTTGGTAATGTCTTCCATTCAGTACCATTTTGATTATGTTTTTTCCTTTAAGTACTATTGCTTATTTCAATATTGGAAGAATAGGTTTCTAACTAAAAGGAATAAACTTTGTTGAGTTCTGAATTTGGGCAGAAGGTCACGTATCAGTTTTGCTCACTTCATGTTCTTAAACTGGCTACCAGTATCAGAGAGTTGATCAGATTCCTCTAGGTCATGTACATAAACATCAAGTTAGGATTAGCCTCTAATTATCTCGGTGAGCAATTTATTCCTTCTCGGTGCGTGATCGCTGTACAAGGTCAAGAGTGACTGCTGTTTCTTCCAAAATGCTACATTCAAATTTTACAATCCATGAAACTAGGCGCTATGGCAGGCAGTTTTGATAAAAGGTCTTTTGCTTCTAATGTTATTGTTCTATGGAACAGTCTTCTCCAGAACATAAGGGATATTAACTGTCCTTACAAGTTTAAACATACCATATGTCCTTACAATTTCATTTAGTGGCTATATGGCTTTAATTTTCTTTGTATGTCCTATCTAAGTTGTGTCTAAGTAAAATGTATTAGTGTTTTGTTACTCTTCACTTTAATATTAAATTCATAGATACATTTCATGATAATTTGGGCTGTGTAGCCTTGTCCTTCAGGTTAAAGGATATGCACTAGCGGCAGTGTGTGTAAAGTTTTCAATAATGGTTATCAATATTATTAACTTGATTCAAGTTGTCGAGAGTGTTCATGTAGGTTTTGTCTTATAGTTCATATTGTGTATGAATACTCTTTTTTCAAACAAAATCTCATAAAACCTTTCAAGTAGTTTTAACTTTCAGTTAACCTGTTGTACTTCGAATATTGACAAACAACTTTCATCGGATAATGATTCATTCCTATTTATATGACGCAATCTTTGTTGCAAACTTAGCTTGTAAGTTTATCACTTATCACTTATAAAAGCATTTAATATAATCCTTGTTACACTTTCTTCGGGTGCTACTAGAACTCTAAGCAATAATTGAAAACAAAACGCTTTTATACTGTCAAAATACCATGAAAGATCATGAAAAGCTCGTGCATAAATTCCCGCCATAAGTAAAAAACAATGAACGGAGCATAGTTAAAATACAGCAAACGGAGTAACATTGAATGCATAGTTATATAAACACAAACGGAGCAATGTTAAACATACAAAACGGGGCAATATGAAACATGTATAACGGAGCAATTTTATTACATGTATTATTGTAATAGTAACCATTATTTACAACTCGCTCTCAGAGACAATCATTTCCTATTTTGATGGAAAGGAAAAGCTCTAATTAGGGTTTGCGGTCCAACAAGTTACAAATAAAAAGATAAAATCTCACCTTAGAAAGTCTTACTATTATTGGCAGCTTGATTTAAACTGCCGTAAAAGTTTATTGGCTAAGTAGACAGAATCACATAGACATCATTGAAAAAGCAATTACGGATGTTGTTTCACTTTTGTTTCTGATCACGTTTCGACTCTCTTCTACGAGTCAATGTTGTTCTTTCAAAAGAGGTCTATACAATTGACACAGCCATTTGTGGGACTGCATCATTTAGAAGAACCGGATGAAAATCGTGTGCAAAAAAACCTTGCGGTAGATTGACATATTCGGGAATAACAACGGGTTTTTGGGAAAGTCGGGCGTCCATTGAAAAGCCTTGGGTAAGATAGATTGTTCATGACCTGGACTGGCTGATGCGTGCAAGACAGAGGGACAAGGTTTCATATATAATCCTATCTGTTAATGCACGATAGATACAATCGATCGTTGATTTCGTAGTCTGTAATTATCATTAATGAATACGGACAAAAGAATGTGGATTTACTGAATTTTCCAAATGAGTCACAATATTACAGACTATTATACAGCAGCAGACATTACTTCCTGAGCCAATTGTCATTTTTTGCTGACAAAATATAAACAATAAAAGTTCTCAATGCTAAACCCGTATTTTGCTGTTCAGTAGAGTTTTAAAAAATATATCAAAAATCGGTGCGTGTAATATTCGATAGATACATCCAAAATTTAAATACCGACTAAGTTTTGAACACGCTATTTGAAAACTTATTTTCATGTGCAGTCCTGGGTTTCTTACGTTATGATTCATAACTAAAGCACGAAGTAAGATATGTAACCTAAGGCAGACAGACAAGGTTTATAAAAGTTTATTTGATTTAGTTTTATACTTTTATTTGGTGTTACCATGAAAAATTATTTTGAAACAACCTCAGGTCTTTATCGTCAGAAAGCCGGTAATGCACATGAAACATATATAGATTTTGGTTCCGCGAAAGCACATATCCATCAATGTAACTGTCACAGGCCACCACTCTAATGTTTTAAATAATAGTTCATGAGGTACGTTCTTGGGTTTTTTTACCTTTAAACTCTGAAGAAGTATTATAAAAAATACATAATTATTCTCAAAGAAAACATCCTTTTACAGCATTTTTTTTATCTTTCGAGCAACGTTCTTTTACATATTCGTCAATACTTGTATGGCTATTTGTAATTCGGCAAACATCGTAATGATTTTGTTCTTCTGACATACAAATTATGTAGGCAAGATACAGTAGACAAGAGGAAACAGAGTTATCGCCCATAAACCAGAAGAACTTAAATGTCTAATGTCGCCACATTAGAATATATGTCAAGTTTCGAGCTGCCACCGCGGGTAACAATGAAGAGAAAGAATAGAAAAAGCTTTCACAGTATGTATATAGAAGACTGATAACGCATGTTTCGAACATTATCTTCATATGAAAGAATACATGTCTTCTTACATTTAAAATCTTTCTAAATATATAAGACTTGATGATTATTGATTTAAATAAGATAAAATGAGCATAATAGTCAGTTACAAATAACCAGTAATGAATGCATGTGTTAAATGCTGTAAGAGATGTTCAGTAATTAATGTATGGTTAAATATTTTAAGACACATCACAAAACACAGGTACAGAAATTGCTGATGTAAGGTGACTAGAAGACAAATTAGCGGATGTTTCTATAGCAAACAATTTCTTGATTAAAACTAGTACATACAAACCACTGATTTAAATCTTGATTTATCGTATATAAGTCATTGGAGACTAGGACTAAAAATGATATATCAGATACGAGCCATAATATAATTCAACTTAAATTTGACGTGCTTGCTTGATTACAATAAGTAATATTAACCAAGTATAACAAGGCTGTAAACTTACTATCATTAGTAAAGCTAATACCCGATATGTAAATTTAAAAAACAATACAACTGAAAAAGCCTTCATTTAATTTTAAAAATATTTTGAATTTTAAATGAAACAGTTTGTGTCGTGTGAAATCAGGCAAAACGGTCTCCTTATTCGATGTCTATTTATAGCCTTTTATACGATCGAGGAAGTTTTAAACGCAAATTGTTCGACTTCATAGGGAGGTTTTAAAGTTGTTTTAGCAAACATTAAGAAATAGTTAAACATAAATATTTTTTATTTTCTTTTGTAAGATACGTAAAGGATATTATCTTATTAAGGTAGGGTTTTTCTCTTTTATATTCTTTTTAATATATTGCTTTCATATAAATATGCCTCGTCTGTGATATTAGAATGATTTCACATATTCCTGGCGATCTGGCTACATCAGAAAAGAAAAACAGTAATTATCTATGAGCTTAAAGTGTATCTAGTGATAATGGCGTATTTCCTTTTCGACGTGTTTTTTTAAAAGGTAAATACATATACATAAAACGATAATGCAATGATCTTCTTCTTTTTGTATGTTTATCGGATTTCATTTTAGTCGTTACCTTTTTGTAAAGTGATTTTAAGGCATTATGTAAAAAAGGGTATATTGACATTGACAACATTGCGAAGTTATTTTTTGTCTTTTTAAAATGCACCGAAGCCAGAGTAAAAACTCGTAAGTGTATTGTCAATCAACTCCTATCTATTATTCCATTTTATTATCATGATGGTTCAAAGCCTTGTCGGTCTTCTGTTTTCAAACGAAAAATATCAATCATTTATTTCCATTATTTCATGATGTAAGAAAGTGAAACCAATAAAGATGACACCACATGCTCTAAAGATCATCTTGACACTTGGTACTTTTGTATACAGCGTTGGTGCAGGTGAGTTGTATGTCAAACTTAACATCTTTGTATGAAATCATTAAAGTAATTTATTAAAGAATTATGATGTATATGTTGTCAACATAATTTTCAATTTTAATGTCAGGTTTGGATAGTAATTTAAACAATATTGAAACCTTTTGTCAGTCTCAATGTCTTTGTAAACTTTTATGAGGTGCCTTTTATATCAGCTAATCATGGGTAATTGACAGTCAATGTTCATATCTGAAAACCATTATTTTAGACACTTTATTCAATACTCGAGAGTAAATCATCATGAATTTTGAAATTTCAATCTAACGGGGTTGGGGAGGGGGTCATAAGCTACATAAGCAACAGATCTGGTAAACATACCGTGAGACAAGGGTAATCTGCAAGCAGATATGTAAAACATGCAAAATAGAACTTGTTCTATTTCTGTATATAAAACATACGATAATTTAATCCTACTTGAAAAAGGTCCTGATACACTGTCAATTTTTCAGCATGTGTCAAGAAAAATTAAACATAAGGAATGGGGAAACGAAGTGAAATTGAAAGAGTGATTCAGTATAAGATGGTCCTCAAAAGTAATAAACCATACTTAAAATTGAATCAAGACCAGACAGAAATAGTCACCTAACTCAGATATATGGAATGTTGCTTTCAATAAAAGTTCTTCCGCTTCATTTGCATAAAATTACAGTAGACAGTAGTCCAGTTTACAACTTTTTTTCTAGCTTTTCAACAAAGCATAGTGTGCTCCATAACGATTCTGCCTAGGTCTTACCCAAAGGACATGTCAGACTTCTTCATTTGTTTCCTTAATGTTGGCTGGAAATGAATCATCAGTGATAGAATGACAGAACATAAATGCTTTTCCAGAACTTGTGAACAGAAAAAAACGTTTTAAAAGCGTATACGTTTTAACATATATGCTGAAATATATCGTGTGAAACCCCTTTAAGAAACACACTGCATTTTTATTTTCCAGTTCGGAAGTATAATGGTTAACAGGGCCAGACCTCTGTACATAATACCTTTTCATCTTATTTTTATATTATAGGTCTAATTATGACTTTGATTGTAAATATTTTATGCTTAAACCTTATTGTTTGACTAGTTCGAAACATTTTTTTAAATCGTTTAAGCATGCTCGGAAAATTGTGACAGCTGTAACGTTAATAACAGTAGTAATTGTACCTCGTGCAGCACTGGCCATATGTGCTTAAGACTTATAAGGTGTAACTATAATTGCAATGAAATTTGTTTAAATAAAGATTGTGATGACGAGACTGGAAATTGTATTTCATGTAAATCAGGACTTTTTGGTAGTCAATGTCAACATAATTGTAGCCTGTGCAAAGCAGATCTTTGTGATCTAGAATTTTGCACAAACGGATGTAAAGCAGGATTTTACGAATATAACACTGGTACCGATATTTTTTATTGGCATTGTCCTTCAGATTGTAGCATATGTGCTAGCAGCAGTATGTGCAAAGTTTGCAATGATGGTTATCAATTGTACAAACATAATGACAGTGGTAACATCTTCGTTCACTGTCGTCTTTGTACACGAACAGATGTTTGCTCAAACACATGTGAAATTCAGAATTGCAAAAACTGCATTGCTGTAGAAGACGTTTTGACATGCACAGAGTGTATCGATGCATACACGTTAAGTGGGGAAATATGTTTAGCTAATGAAGGTAATCATGAATCAAGGGAAAATGAAAGATAAAGAATGGGGAAACGTATATGACTCAATAAAAATGGTCCTCAGAAGTCAAAATATACTTAAAATTGAATCAAGACCAAACAGAAATAATCACTAAACTCAGGTTAATGGAATGTTGCTTTCAATAAAATTTCTCCAGCCTCATTCGTATAAAATTACAGTAGTCCAGTTAAAAATTCATTTTCCAGCTTTAAAACAAAGCACGGTGTGCTCCATAACGATTACCCCTAGGTCTTACCCAAAGAACATGTCAGACTTCTTCATTTGTTTTCTTAATGTTGGGTGGAAATGAATCATCAGTGATAGAATGTCAGAACATAAATGCTTTTTGTAGAACGAGTGAACAGAAATAATTTTTTTAAAACATAAGAGTTTTAACATATTTGTAAAAACGAGACGTGTGAAACCCCCTTAAGAAACCGCCATATTATTATTTTCCAATGAGTCACAGGGCAAAACCTCTGTACATAATACCTTCTAATCTTCTTATAATTTTGTAGGTCTTATTATAACATTTTTTGTAAATATTTTATGTTCAAACCTTGCCTATTGACTGGTTTGAAACATTTTTTAATTATCGTTTAGCATGCCCGGAAAATTGTGAAAGCTGTGACGTTAATGACATTAGTAGTTGTACCTCGTGCAGAACTGGCTATTGGGGCTTGAGTTTGACAAGATGTCGCTTTATGTGCAATGAAAATTGTTTGAATAAAGAATGTGATGATGAGACTGGAAAATGTATTTCATGTAAATCAGGACTCTATGGTATTCAATGTCAACATAACTGTAGCCTGTGTAAAGATGGCCTTTGTGATCTAGAATTTTGTACAAACGGATGTAAAGCAGGATTTTACGAATATAACACTGGTACCGAATCTTTTTGTGGGCCTTGTCCTTTAGATTGTAGCAAATGTACTAGCAACAAAATGTGCACAATTTGCAATGATGGTTATCAATTATATAAATTTAATTTAAATGGTAACATCTTCGTTCACTGTCGTCTATGTACACGAACAGATGTTTGTTCAAACACATGTGAAATTAAGAATTGCAAAAGCTGCATAATTGTAGAAGACGTTTTGACATGTAGAGAGTGTAGTAATGGATACACGTTAAGTGGGGGATCATGTTTAGCGAATGAAGGCATGTGTTCCGAAGGTTGTTCTGTAGACTGTGAGGAAAATGGAATATGTACAGGTATTTGTAATGCTGGATGGACTGGCGATAAATGTTCAGATACCTGTGCAGAGAAGTGTTTCAGTTGCGATAAAAGCAACGCAGACATTTGCTTAGAGTGTAAAAGTGACTACTTCACAGCTGCGTGTGATGTTCCTTGTAAACGAACATGTAAAAAGGAAACAAGTAAAGTAACTTGTAGACTGAATGATGGGTACTGTAACAACGGATGTGAAAACAAAACATGGGGCCTGTTTTGTAACAAGACTTGTCGAGTCGGTTGTGTTGTAGACGAGATAAAACAGGTATGTGAAAGAGGTAGCGGAGCTTGTATCTATGGGTGCATGGATGGCTATACAGGAAATAGATGTTCTGTAATGCTTTCAGTATTACCAACAATACAGACTGATGGTTTGTATTACTTTACGTATTTCGGCAAAACATGAAATAACATTAAAAAATGTTGAAACACTAAAACTCTTAAATTGCTTTATAAAAACAAAAAATGAATCATTGTGATTTAAGTGCGAAATATAACACAGTAAACAACAACCCCCTTTTCTGTGAAATCTTATTTTTTTTATATAAATGTACACATTTATTTGACGTTTTACTAGTTCAGACTACAATGACACAACTACCCACCCAATCAGCGATATCTACATGTAAAGACTATGAAAGTAATGGTTCTTTTGTAACAGCATATGTATCAGGATTTGGGACGGCGATGGCCATTATAGCAGTCCTCACAGTAATGTACTGTATTAGAAGAAGGTAAATATTCACGAAAACTATTTCATGTACAACATTTTAGTTCCATTTATTTTCAGTGTGTTCAAGATACCGTACCTACAATTAATTTAACCCCTTCCGACACACAAAAGAAACGATACTCATATTACAAAGATAAATTTTAATCTAAATTTATATTTAGATTATTATTTATTATAATTATTTATTATAAATATAAATTTTAATTTAAATTTGTTAATCCTTTTAATGCAGTTTATCCGAAACATTTATGTTTATTTTAAAATGTTTCCAAAATCGAGTGTATTTTACTATACCAGCGTTCACATCATTTTTATGCGCGCATGATAGTTTTACTGCTGTTCATCTGTATTTTACACATCACACCAGTTTACTCCTGTCACTGACAATTCACATGGATCAAATAATTCAAATGTTTGCTTTTATAAAAATGAACTATTTTTTAATGATTGTTTTTTTTTTATTTCTGATTTATTTCATAATTTCTGTTTTAGACATGTTTTACGGAAACTTAAAAGTCAACAGAGAGATCGCAAAGAAACACGCGAACAATCAACATATTACAACGTCACTACTGGGAAAGCAACAGTGCATACAAGCGTGAAATTTGATAAAGACAATTATGAACAGCTGCAAGATAACAGAAATTCAGACAAAGTTTACACTGGTATATCTAATTTAATAAAAGCGTAAAAAGATAAAAGAAGACACTGCATAAAAATAGAATGAAAGTCACGATTATATCACATTGTAATTCACTGAAGGACGTAAAATTACTTTGTAGGCTTTAATTAATTTATAAAAGCATAATAGAGTTAATTTTATACGCCTAAGTCGTAATTTAAAATGATATTCCAGTGTATGTTGAAAATTTGATACCTGCTTCACTATGTTTTTGAAGGCCTGACACCATTTGTTAGACTCTTCTTAAATTTTATGAGGACATCAACTTGCTTGAAATTAATCGAATACCTTTGCGCAGTTTTAGAAACCCATAATGCAATAAATAAGTATATCACAGCATAAACTATTAAATCAATCAAAATTCAATCAATCAATATTCAGTCAATCAGTCAATCAATATTTATCTTTTTTTCAGCAATAGGAAATCATGTGTGAAAGAGACCACAACTGAACGCTACATTGCAAAGTCATTGCTTGCGCAAGTGTGGCGGAATTTTGTTTTAAACATTTCTGTACGTTGAACTGTTGTACGAAAAGGTTGAACCTCTCTTCAAAAGTTTTTTTGTTGTTCTTCTTCTGTTCTGCTGCACGAAGAAGACAAAGAAGGCAAACCTCTTTCATTTAATTAAAGTATTTTTATGGTTAGATTAATGTCTTGAATTAAAACCTATTCATTAAGTTTGAAAGTCGAATGCTAAGTTTAATGTTAAATAGATTGCAATCATCTAACAGAAGTTTAGTATTACAGTGTTTAGTGACATTAGATATTTTTAATTATGTTTTGTTCCGGCATTTTTTTACAGGATAATCTACGATATTACCAACAACGATCTGATTATTTTCTTCATTAGAATCCAGCGTTATACAGAAAAACATTAATTTGCCTCTAACTTGTTCTGAAATTTTACTTTGATAATTTAACTGAATCTTTTAGGAGGACATCATAGTTATAGCTTAATGTCATGTTTGTGCAAAAGTATCACTCTTTAAATTATCAGCTTAATATTGTTTTTACACGGTGACAGTGTGTGTGTGTGCGTGTGTGTGTGTGTGTAAAACATCGGATAGTGCTTTGAGTGAACAACACAATAATTTAGACGTGTTTTGATTTTCAATGTGAGGCGAGATATTAGTGACTCTTCGAAGCTTATACGTAAAATTGATCAACATAAGCTCCAGATATTAATGAACTGATGACAAACGTTGTTTCAAAATACGTCTTTAATACAAGCTTTATGTCGCCAGTTTTAACGAAGGAAAATGGAAACATCGGACACAGGCTTATACTGTTGCCCTTTAACAAATAACTTGTCCAATCAGGAATGTCGTCTTAATGTTAACCTGAATAATTACGCAATAGGTTTAGAGACGAATTGCTGAACATTACATAAAAGTAAAGTGATTATGATATACATACATGTAAAAAGTTACAAAATATTTAAATTAACATAACACCTGAGCAAAAAAAGGAAATAATAAACTACATACAATTCAAACAAACAAACACTGTGTCTCTATTAATTGCCGTCGGAGTCAACGTGAGATATGTGAATTGTTATTTAGGAAATACCTAACGACTCGACGGATAATATATTTTTCTTATCTTTTCATATTTCGCTTGTCACGATCCATAATCCAAAGTCAAGTGATCTGTCTATCAATTACGGTGGTACAGAGGTGACAAGCTACTCTACTTTTTTCAGTATTCTGTGTAAATTGCACTTCTTATATTTTATGTCATTTCCATTACAAAGAGAAGCACAATTGCGAAAAGAGTAGTGTGATAAAAATGAATAAAGCAAAAAAGAAATTGGTGATTTCTAGCTATTTAGAACAAACATTAACTGTATGCTGATGATTCGGGTACCTTAGTCACTAGGAAAAGTACATCCTATATTGAAACACTTTCAATATCCAATGAGCTGTTGTTAGTGAATGCTTTGCTGCTGATGAGCTCTCCTTTCACCTTGGTAAAATAGTCTTCTCTCTTTGATCCAAACCAAAATTAAGACCAAGTCTTGGCTGAATAAAAAACTGGTAATGGCAGAAACATTCAAGCCACAGTTTTGGTGAAATATCTCGGTGTTGTTTTGGACCAGCATTTGTCATGTGGTGAAAATGCTAGGTCGATGGTTACAAAAGTTTAAAATTAGCTTTTGTATTGTAAAAGTCAATTTCTGTCATTCCACAGAAGAAAACTGTTGGTAATGTCTTCCATTCAGTACCATTTTGATTATTTTTGTTTTTTTGTACTCTTGCTTGAATCGATATTGGAAGAATAGGCTTCACACTAAAAGGAAAAACTTTTTGTTTTGATTTTGGGCAGTAGGTCACGTATCGGTATTGCTCACTTCATGTCCTTAAACTGGCTACCAGTATAAGAGAGTTGATCAGATTCCTCTAGGTCATGTTCATAAAAATCAAGTTAGGACTAGCCTCTGATTATCTCATTTTATTTCTTCTCGGTGCATGATCGCTGTACAAAGTCTAAAATGACTGCTGTTTCTTCCGAAATGCCAGATTCAATTTTCACAATCCGTGAAACTAGGTGCTATTCTTTACCAAAGGCAGGCAGTTTTGGTAAAAAGTCTTTTGCTTTTAATGCTATTGTTCTATGGAACAGGCTTCTCCAGAACATAAGAGATATTAACTGTCCTTACAAGTTCAAACATACCACATGTCCTTACAATTTCATTTAGTGGCTATTTGGCTTTAATTTCTATTTTATGTTCTATCTTAGTTGTGTCTAGGTAAAATGTGTTAGTGTTATGTTACTCTTCACTTTAATTTTTAATTTATAGATACATTTCATGATAATTCATAATTTGGGCTGTGATACATTTTAGCCTTGTCCTTCAGATTAAAGGACATGCACTAGCGGCAGTGTGTGTAAAGTTTTCAATAATGTTTATCAATATTATTAACTTGATTTAAGTCGTCGAGCGATGTCTTTAGTATTCATGTATGTTTTGTCTTATGGTTCGTATTAGGTATGAATACTCTTTTATCGAATAAGATCTCACAAAACCTTTCAAATACTTTTAACTTTCAGTTAACCTGTTGTACTTCGAATATTGACAAATAACTTTCATCGGATAATGATACATTCTCATCTATATGACTCAATCTTTTCCTATTTTGATGGAAAGGGAAAGCTCTAATAAGGGTATGCGGTTCAACAAGTTACAAATGTTATTCTTTCAAAAGAGGTCCATATAATTGACACGGTCATTTGCGAGACTGCATCATTTGGAAGAACTGGATGAAAATCGTGTGCAAAAAAAAACATTGCTGTAGAATGACATATTAAAAAACAACGGCGGATCATTGGGCAAGTCGGGCGTCCATTGAAAAGCCTTGTGTAAGATGTATTGTTCATGACCTGGACTGGCTTATGCGTTCAAGACAGAGGGACAAGAGTTCATACATAATCCGATCTATTACTATCCTTCAATGTTTCTTCCCTGTAGTATACATTAAGCAAGATCTTCAAACTTAGTTATGTTATTAGTCAGAAATAGGATACGTTTTCAATTAAATTGTGATACAAAATATCTGCCCCAAAATTTTAAATGATTTGCCGAAAAAAACTTTGAGAACTTATTGAACCCAGAAACAACAACTGGTCATATTCACGAAATGTTAATGCACGATAGTTACAATATTTGCCATTCATGCTTTTTAACTGAAATTCAATGAACTGTTTAACTACAATCTTAACCACACTGATTAAAGGAGTAGATCAGTTTTTTTATTTACTTCTCTTTTTTATTCAAATGTGTCTTAGTCAGGAAGTAAACTTGACATACATTTGTTCATTTACACACGTTTAAAGCAGTTTAAAACTTTTCAATGAATAAATAATAATGTGATTGTATACGGCTAGTCGATTTTCTCATGCTTGGTTGATACTCATCTTCTCTTTATTGGCCAAAATCATTTTTCACGACTGCTTTAAGCTTAAGTACTTAACTAAAATACCACGAAAATGGATGTAACTACCGATGACATGAAACAGATGTCAGTTTGCAAAAGACCACCGGACCACACTATCATAAGGATCCATGTCACATAATTATCAGACTGGTTCATATACCAACCTTCAAAGATACAAATCTTTAACAAAATAGATTTATTCTTAAAGATATGACTCCTGAGAAATTTCGTATTAAAATATTATGTCCTTTCCATCTACCGAAAACCACAAATAATCTAAGCAGAATGTATTTTGCTATAATAACAAAGCTTCACTTTGTCCTGTTTTTCATCGCTTATATGTTGAACTCGAGTTTCAGTAACATCAAGAGGAACTAACCAATATGCTGTATGTATACCATAATGTTTAAAATGTACTGACTAGTGCAATCGAAAGGATGAGTCTCGGGATACTTAAACTAGGTAAGTTGTTAGTACTTTAGTTGGCACTGTCATGAGATATACAGACTAAAAACTGTACCAAATCAGCAATTTTACGCTGAATATTGTTGATTCCCAGTCTATAATTTTCATTGATGAAAACGGACAAGAAAATGTGGATTTACTGAACATTCCTAATGATTCACAATATTACAGACTAAAATTGCAGCAGTTAAGAGTAGACATTACTTCCTGATGCAATTGTCATTTTTGCTGACATAAATAATAAAAGTTCCAAATGCTTAACTCTTATTTTGCAGTTCAGAAGTGTTTTCAAAAAAAAAACATCAACGATCTCTGCGTGTATTACTTGATAGATACCTCTAAAATTAAAATACCGACTAAATTTTGAACACGCTATTTGAAAACTTATTTCAGCATAATAAGCTCATTGTGAAGTGAACTTCAAATTATTCTTCGCTCAACTGTCGTTTTATGTACAGTCCTTGGCGTTTATGTTATGATTTATAACTAAAGCAAAAACGATTTTTGTCAGTCTTGAAACATATATGTATCTACCTGTCCAGTGTAACTGTTACAGGCCACCACTCTAATGTTTGAAATAATATTTCATGAGGTACGTTCTTGTGTATTTTACAGTTAAACTCTGAAGACATATAATAAAAAATACATATTCCCAAAGAAAACATTCTCTTATAGCATTTTTACAGACTGAATATCCACTTCAGCTGTACATATTTTTTCATCTTTTGAGCTACGTACTTTCACTTATCCGTCAATACTTGTATGGCTGTTTGTAATTCGGTAAACACCGTAATGATTTTGTTCTTCTGTCAAACAACACATGTATCCATTATACAATAGAGTTATTATCCATAAACCAGAAGAACTTAAATGACTCATGTCGTCACATTTGAATATATGTCAAGTTTTGAGCTGCCACAGCATTTAACAATGAAGAGAAAGAATAGAAAAAAGCTTTCACAGTATGTATATAGAAGACTGATAACGCATGTTTCGAACATTATCTTCACATGAAAAAAAATAGATGTCTTCTTACATTTAAAATCTTTCTAAATACTACAGACTTAATGATTATTGATTAAAATAACATATATCTAAAATGAGCATACTGTAGTCAGTTACACATGTTCAGTAATGAATGCATGTGCTAAATGCTGTAAGACATTTTCAGTAATGAATGCATGTGTTAATTGCTGTAAGACATGTTCAGTAGTGCGTGCATGGTTAAAAAATTAAAACACATCACGAAACACAGGTACTGAAATTGCCGATGTAAAGTGACTAGAAGACAAATTAGCGGGTGTTTCTATAGCAATTAATAAATCAATTTCTTGATTAAAACTATTACATACAAACCACTGGAGAACTGATTAAAATCTTGATTTATCGGATATTAGTCATTGGAGACTAGGACTAAAAATGATATATCAGATACGAGCCATAATATAATTCAACTTAAATTTGATGTGCTTGCTTGATTTCAATAAGTAATATTAACTCAGTATAACAAGGCTTTAAACTAACTATCATTAGTAAAGCTAATACCCGATATGTAAATTTAAAAAAACAATACAACTGAAAAGGCTTCATTTAATTTTAAAAATATTTTTTTTAATTTTAAATGAAACAGTTGGTGTCATGTGAAATCAGGCAAAACCGTCTCATTATTCAGTGTCTATTTATAGCCCTTTGATACGATCGAGGAAGTTTTAAACGCAAATTGTTCGACTTCATAGGGAGGTTTTAAAGTTGTGTTAGCAAACATTTAGATATAGTTTAAACTGCAAATGTATATATTTTTTATTTTCTTTTTTTCCTATATAAAATACGTGTAGAATATTGTCTTATCAAGGTAGGTTTTTCTCTTTTATATAATATTAAATATATCGCCGTCGTATATAATTGCCTCGTCTGTGATCTTAACATTTTCCTGGCGATCTGGGCTACAACAGAAAAAAATCAGTAATTACCGATTAGTTTAAAATGCGTTTAGCGATAATGGCTTATTTCCTTTTCGACGTATTTTTAAAAAGGTAAATACATATACATCCAACGATCGGCCCTTTGTATGTTTATCTGATTCCATTTTAGTCGTTACTTTCTTTTGTATAATGATTTTTCAGGCAGTTTGTTAAAAAGGGGTTAATCGACATGCACAGCATTGCCAAGTTATTTTTTGTCTTGTCAAAATGCGGTGAAGTAAGAGTAAAATCTCATTAAGTGCATTGTCAATCAACTCCCTATCTATTATTCCATTTAATAATCATGAGGGTTCAATGCCTTGCTGATCTTTTGTTTTCAAACGAAAAATGTCAATCATTTTTTCCATTATTTTTAGATGTAAGAAAATGAAACCAATAAAAGATGATACCACATGCTCTACAGTTCATCTTGACTCTTAGTACTTTTGTATACAGCGTTGGTGCAGGTGAGTTGTCAAAACTGTTTTACTTAACATCTTTGTATGAAATCATTAAAGTAAATCATTATAGAATTATGATTTAGTAATTTAACCAATATTGAAACCTTTTATCAGCCTCAATGTCTTTGTAACATTTCATGAGGTGCCTTTTATATCAGCTAATCATGCGTAATCGACAGTCAATGGTCATATCAGAAAACCATTTTAGACACTTTATTCACTCGGAAGTACAGCATCATGACATTTGCTATCAATCTAAAGGGACGGGGGGATAACACGCTAGCTTTAGCAGACATTTTAAAAGATCTGCTAAACATACCGTGAGACAAGGGTAATCTGCTAGCAGATATGTAAGCAAAAAAAAAGAACTTGTTCTATTTCTGTATGTAAAACATACGGTAATTTAATCCTACTTGAAATAGTTCCTGATACACTGTCCTGTTATCAGCAAGTGTCCAAAAAAGTGGAACATAAAGAATGGGGAGAAGTTGGTGCTTCAAGTAAAAATGGCCCTCAGAAGTAAGAAACCATACTTAAAATTGAATCAAGACCAAACAGAAAAAATAACTGAAAGTTCTAAGGAATGTTGCTTTTAAATAAATTTTCCCGCTCCATTCGCATACCAATATAGCAGTCCAGTTTACTTTTCATTTTCTAGCTTTTTCAATAAAGCGTGGTGTGCGTCATAATGATACCGCCTAAAATTCAAGGTCTTACCCAAAAATCATGTCAGACCCCGTCATTTGTTTCCTTAATGTTGGCTTGAAATGAACCATCTGTGATAGAATGACAGAACATACATGCTTTTGCAGAAAGTGTGAACAGAAAAAATAAAACGTTTTAAAGGCATATACGTTTTAAAATATATGCTAAAACATATCGTTCAAAACCCCTTTAAGAAACATACTGCATTATTATTTCCTACTTCGGAAGTCAAATGAATCACACGCCCAGACTTCTGTACATAATACCTTTTTATCCTCTTATTAGTCTAAACATTACTTTCTTGTAAATATTTTGTTTAAAACTTGCAGCTTGATTGGTTTGAAACATTTTTTAATCGTTTAAGCATGCCCGGAAAATTGTAACAGCTGTGACGTTAATGACAGTAGTAGTTGTACCTCGTGCAGAACTGGCCATTGGGGTTTAAATTCTGAAAGGTGTAATTTTAAGTGCGATGAAAATTGTTTAAATAAAGAATGTGATGATGAGACTGGAAATTGTATTTCATGTAAATCAGGACTCTATGGTATTCAATGTCAACATAACTGTAGCCTATGCGTAGGCGGCCTTTGTGATAAAAAATTCTGTACAAACGGATGTAAAGCAGGATTTTACGAATTCAACACTGGTATCGAACGTTTGTGTTGGCATTGTCCTTCAGATTGTAGCATATGTGCTAGCAACAGTATGTGCAAAGTTTGCCATGATGGTTATCAATTATATAAATTTAATTTCAATGGTAACATCGTCGTTCACTGTCGTCTATGTACACAAAGCGATATTTGCTCAAACACATGTGAAATTCAGAATTGCAAAAGCTGCATTGTTGTAGAAGACGTTTTGTCATGCACAGAGTGTTTCGATGGATACACGTTAAGTGGGGGAACATGTTTAGTTAACGAAGGCTTGTGCTCCGAAGGTTGTTCTACAGAATGTGATGAAAATGGAATATGTCCAGGTAGTTGTAGTGCTGGATTGACTGGCGAAAATTGTTCAAATACCTGTGCAGAGAAGTGTGTCAGTTGCGATAAAAGCAATGCAAACATCTGTAAGGTGTGTAAGGATGACTATTTCACAGCTACTTGTGATCTGCCGTGTAGACAGTCATGCATACAAATGACAGGCAAGGTAACTTGTAGACTGAATGATGGGTACTGCAACAACGGATGTGAAAACAAAACATGGGGCCCATTTTGTAACAAGTCTTGTTCGGGCGGTTGTGCTGACAACGGGATTTTACAGGTATGTGACAGAGCCAATGGGTATTGTCTACATGGGTGCATGGATGGATATACAGGAGAAAAATGTGATGTTATGCTTTCAGTTCTATTTACAAAACAGTCTGAAGGTATATATAACTTTACTCATTTAGGCCAAATATAGAGAACTGATAAAAATACTACAGCCGTACTTTTTCGTCGACGAGCAGTTATTAGCTAGTCAATTGAAAATATTATATTTTTAAAGACATAAGTCACTTTGATTTATTTTCGAAATAATAGAGTGTAAATTACATAAGCTCGTAAAAGTCTTTTCTCTTATGAAAACTGAGCTAGAACTGCTTTATACACTAATAAAGTGATTACATACATATTTATATTTCACGGACCTTCTTTCTGAGGTCTTGTGAGAAGTTGCATTAGTTCAAAACAGTACAAAGAATCCTCTTATGTCATGAAATTAGGGATCATGGTGATTTTGATTATACTGTAATGTGTTGTCCTCTCTTCTGGTTTATTTCCATGTATTCTTAAATAAATGTTCGGTGTATTTCTTGACAAACTTCTGTTTTTAAATCAAGCTGGCATACTCAAAATGAGTGACGCATAAATACAGGATCCCTGATTTTATTAATGTTTGTGTAAGCCGTTTGAAAAGTATATACTTTTTGACAGGTAAATATTACTTGTTATTTAATGACAATTCAGAAATTAGTGTTCGGCAATAAGTATTTCAAGATTCGAATATCTCTGTTCGTTAGAAAATGTCCTAGAGCTGTCTGAAATTAAAATTATTTTACTTCGTTCTTCAACAGATTCAACAATAAAAACTAAGACGGAAACAAGTACCACTCGAGAGTTGACAACGAAAGAAACAAACGTTATGATTATTGGCGCGGGAGTTGGTGGAGGTGTTTTCCTGCTGTTGCTGATTGTTGTTCTTATTTTATGTTTTGTAAAGAGGAGGTGAGCATTTGATCGTGTAAAGCTTTACGTCCATTTACCTTACAGTTTAATTTTCAAAATCACTGTCGTTTTAATTATAACATCCGACGTTAACTTTACAGACTGTTCTGTAAAACAAAAATCTCAATCGATTAGATAAGAATGATTGTACATTTTTTCAGTTTTTGCATTGAATCATAGGCAAATACATCGAAACTACAAAAGTACTTGCTTACAGGTACAATAGAATTGATCCTGGTGGTATGAACGAAGAAATTCCGAAAATCGACAGTCAGTCGGCGACCGCAGAGAATAGGCCAAATGAGAAAGGTAACTACTTCTTTCATTTGTAATATATAATTGTCTTAAAGTTACAATTCTATTTTTATTTTTATGTCTATTTATTGTGTGATAAATTAATTTACAATGATATGATATCTTCTTATTTAAGAGTACTTCTATGCTCAGCCAATGAAGCCAAAGACAAAGAAAGAACAAAACCAGGAAGAGAAACAAGATTACGTGTATGCACAGCCAAGCAAACCGAAGAAAGCTAAGAAACCAAGCAGAACAGAAATCAGTGAACCACAAAAGTTGTACGATAATATTGCAATTGATCTCGAAGAAGAACAAGAAATTGCAGAAGAGACAAACCTTGATAGACTGGAATTGGAAACGTTGGACGAAGGAATAGTAAGCTTTATAGAAACAGGTAATACTTTTGTTAAAATTCTATTATTTAAAGGATATGTACGATACAAGTTTTATCTGGATTGTTTTCTTAATTTACATCGTATACAGTACTGCGATGTCAGTTTTTATGCTCCCCGAAGGCCGAGCATATAGTTGCCGCTTTGTTCGTCCGTCCGTTCCGTCCGTCCGTCCGTTCGTCCGTCCGTCCGTCATAATTTTGTCCGGAGCATAACACAAAAACTATGAGAGATATCAAAACCAAACTTCATAGGTACTTAGATCTTATTAAGGAGCAGTGCAGTGCACAAGAACCATAACTCTTGCTTTATTATTTTTTGAGTTATTGCCCTTTTAAATTTTTCATATTTATTTTTTGTCCGGGGCATATCTCACAAAGTATAAGAGTTATCAACTTGAAACTTTATAAGTAGATAGATCTCGTTGATGAGCAGTGCAGTGCACAAGAACCATATCTCTTGCTTTATTATTTTTTTAGTTATTGCCCTTTGTTATTTTTCATACAAACATATTAAACAATAGCCCTTTTGGAATTGGCATTTATTCCGGGAGAATTCATCGGTTCTACCGTTTTCTTGTTTTAAACAAATTGTCCGGGTTTCTTTTTCGCTTTTTTAGTTGTGTGGCATGGTTGTTAAAAAATAGCAGGTCCTTTTTAATTTCTACCTTTTGCAAAAAAAAACTTTGATTTCTAATTCTAAAGTGGTGTTTTGACACGAACAAATTATGCTTTATAATTGTCTAAAATCAAGTTTGACAGTGACCACTTAATGTAAAAATCCTTGAAAGTAATCGTCGTTTATAAGTCTATATATTTTGTTTTACTTTGCAGAAATCGAAATACCTACTTCAGACACATACTACAATACAACAGCTTTTAACAGAAGCCGTATTCAAGTGTCAAACCTTTTTCAATACATAAAAAAGAAAACTGATTATGAACAAGAATTTGAGGTATAGTGTATATATCTCTGTAATGATATGATACTCTTTTCCAAGGTATATATTTTATATATTCAAGTAAACCAAATACAAACAAAACAATAGATAAAGGTATGAAAACATTTTCAAATAATAAGAAATTGTTAATATTTTTGATTTGATACCTTTTTACTTGTAAAGGAGGTTGATTTTCTAGCTGCCGTTCTTATTGTATTTAATTCCAGAAACTACCAAAAGGTCTGACAAGGACGTGCAACGAAGCTCTTAAACCGAAAAACATTGCTAAAAATAGATTCAATGGTATTTATGCATGTAGGTAACTTATATTTTCTCGATAGTCTTAGAAAATATATCTTATTAAAGAAATAAATTAAAATAGTTTTAATATTACAGTTTTGTACATATTTTGTTCATCATTTTACCACATATGTTTAACGTTTTATTTGTAAAGAGTTTCTTCTGAACAAACTTCTAATCACAATGTTCTATTTCATAGATGTTTTTTTTTCGTACAGATACTGTGGTTTGTGAGTGACAAAAAAACTCCAAACAACTTTTTTTCAGATGATGCAACAAGAGTAGTCATAGGCAGCAAGAACTATGTGAATGCTAACTATATTGATGTATGTAATACTTGTTATTTACCTTCATATAATTAAAACATAAGTAAATTATTAACACTCAATTCTTCAAATACATGTAGAAAGTTTATCAACAGTCTGAACACTGAACCTGGTTCATCAATATTATTTAGTTTTACGCGAATATACAACAGATTCATTTATCCAGGGTGGACATTTCTTATTTCAGGGACACACGAAATCTCCGGAATACATTGCCTCTCTCGGCAAGTATAATATCATATTTCTTTTATAATTATTTCAAACTTGTCTTTAAAATCCCAGCCGCTTAGTGTTTTTTTTATTTATTTATCTTTAAAACGCTCCTTTTACAATTTTAGCTTTTGATGTTTTTAGCACCAGCTTCATTGTGTTGTTCAGTAAAGTGTATCAGTTATTCAAAATCAGTCGTAATACTTTTTCCGAATTGTTTTTTCTCCTTGCAGATAATTAGATATTTTCATATTTAGTAATAACTTTATCATCCAAACCTTTTTTCGTTTATGTCTCGGATATTAAATCGAATCATTACGAAAGATATCTAGTATTCACGCACGTAATTTGAATTTTGCATAAAAGGACCAACACGTGCTATAATGAACAAGTTTGAAGCATTCTGGGAAATGATCTGGCAAGACAGGATCGAAAAAATCGTCATGTTGACACATTTGAAAGAAGCTGGGGTAGGTAAATCGTTACATTCTTTATAGATTTCTGGCAAGATTTGTGCTAATTATTTGTGCTTATTATAGATTTCTGGCAAGATTTGTGCTACTAAACATTTCAAAATTTTAGTGCATGTATACATGAGTATTATTCAGTTTTCGCTTTGTCAAAATAGTGTTAATAGCTTAAAATAGATATTGCATTCTGGTTGTGTGACACCCATATCTTGTCTTTTTGATTAAAACAGTCGTACAAAGGATTGCGCTTTGTATATTATTTTCTTAAGGCCTTAAGACATTCCTTTCATTTGAAAATTCATTCAACGATAGAAGATGAAGTGCGAACAATATTGGCCAATGCGAAATGGAAGGCAACGCTATGGGAAATACTGTGTTGCATGTACAGCTGAAATGTTTTATTCTGAATTCGTCGTGAGGGAGTTTAATATTGACAAGGTACGTCGTCTAGTTAAAACTATTTTTTAAATCGTTATAATCTTTCAACATTTGTAACTGCAATTCGTCGATTTTCTAAATGTATAAAACAAAAGCGCATATCAGGAAAAATCAGTCTGAAAACACAGCCTTACCACACAGTTAAAAAGTAAAGATGAAAAAAGAGCATATTTGTACGTATAGATCATTGACAAAAAGACACCACTAACAATTAACAAAAATCAGAACCCGAAGAGTTACCGCCTTGGAACGGTTATTTAACTTACTTTTATAATGACATGAGTATTGAGATGAATTGCAGTGAAACGTTTGCCTTATTCTGTTTACAATAAACAGTTTTGTCTGCATTGTGTTATTTATTATATATTACATTTGTAAGTCATATGCTATTCTAATATCATGTTTTTCTGCTGCTAAGTCTGCAATAATTAATAAATTTAACATTTTTTATTATCTCTGATTTCTATTTTCAGGGATCTGACTCGAGACAAGTGACACAGTACCATTACACCGCCTGGCCTGATAAAACTGTACCCGATTCTGTAGCTTCTCTTGTGGAGTTTAGAGACAAAGTAGAGAGGACACAAACGCCAAAAGCTGGACCAATGATGGTCCACTGCAGGTAAGTTATTATAGCTTTTTTTAATGCTGAAATAAGAAACCACTTGATGAATCTTATTTACAGCTTTTTCACATTTCTAATAATGATATTAAACCGCAACACTTTTGTTTGTTAATAATTGTCACTTAGCTTTTTCATGCATCCAACGACACTGCCAAAGGTATAAACGAAACATATTGTAGACAGAAAAAAAGGATTAGGGCCTTTTTTTACATACTGTGAAATCATTAATATTCGTTGGGGATTAATTTTCGTGGATTTTGTGGTTCATGTAACCCACGAAATCAAGTCCCGACGAACAAATTGTGCCCAAGATAATGTTAAGTATGCCCAATCAGTCAATAGCACCAAAAAAGGCGTGAGACGAGGTTCGTAGTTTGTACATCGTCCGTAGACAAGTTGTGTGCTTACCTGCGGCTTTTTTTGTACTTCATTCAATGAATCAACGATAAACATAGGTAAAAATCGGATACTAAACCGACTGATGAGTTTTTTTCAGGTGTGTACCCGTATTTTGTTTGTTTACTAGGTACACCCAAACTGAAAGTAGAAATTGTAGTGACGTAGTGTCACGTGTCTGTCAAACCGCACTATACTGCAGATGCTATTTGCATTTATACGGTCCCTGAAATGTTTATTTTTACATTATCAAAGACGGAAGGTTGACGTTTTTCACAGCTTTAAAATTGATAAAGACAGTTTTTACACACCTTAAATTTTAACAATGAAGACGATGCGCAACATATTACAAAGTATAATTGACACTTGCCACTTGTTAATTGAGAAGACCGATCGGTAGGTTAATTACATAGTAACGACTCTTCGGTTGTTTGGGTAAGTGGAAACACGTTAACTTGCACGCGTCAACAATTTCATAGCACAAATGCCGGATATTGTTTGTAAGGTTTCCTTTCACCTAATGTTGAAATAAACGAATTTTCAGCCCCGTATTTTTTTTTTACCTAGCAATTGAATTCCGCGGATTTACGACCCCACGAAATTGCCCTCTGTCGACAAACCACGAAATTTTATGCCCTTGAATTTAAATGATTTCACAGTATTCTTAAATTATTACGGCACATATAGTTATTATGTTTAACCTGATCCCCGATAACCATCAATTTGCTATTTACTGGGTTAAGTTTTAAGGTTTTATGTCAGGTTTTACAATTATGTGAGGAAAACAATTTTAGTTTAAATGTATCTAATCGTTTTACAATGATAATAAAAAATTCTCATCAATATGAGATATATTTGACTGATAGAAAGTAAAGTATGCTAATTATCATGCGATTATTGTGAGTTCCTACAACTGATGGTTTACTATAACAAAAGATCATTATTTTAAGTTATGATAAGAAGGTAGGTCAAATTTCTTTTAAATCCACATTTGTTAATTGTATGGTTAGTGCTGGGATTGGCAGAACAGGCACATACATTGCTCTTGACATGCTAATCAAAGAAGGAAGGAAGGAAAATTGTGTCGATATGTTTGGTTGCGTGACGGCACTCCGTGGTCAAAGAGCTCATATGGTGCAAAATTTGGTATGTCTGTTAAAAGTGTTGGTAAACAGTTCTCAATCATGCATTCAACTGTGACTGTAACGCAAGGTGATTCCTGCTACTGAAAAAAAATTCTTAAAGAACCATGTTCATTTAAAGGCACTACAACATTACAATATCTGTTTATAGTATATATTATCTTTTAGATGCAAGTGTGTATATTATTACATTTTTATATGTGACGTGTCAGAAGTATATGCTTTGAATATGTTGAGATATTTAAAAAAACAGGTCGTTGTGTAAAGATTTTGTCTAGAATTCAGAAAATTATTTTTATATCTAAACCATTTCAGGAGCAATACATATTTCTGCACCACTGCGTGGTTTATGCACTAACCTGTGATCCACAACCGCTTTCTGAAGGAACGATACAGAAGCAAATGACAGATGAAAAAATAGTGTCTCAATATCTGGTAGATACGATTATTGTTTCAGATTTTTAAATTTGTCTTTGTATACAAGAGTGTCACTTGGTTTCATACTCGTGTAACTGTACATACGCATATATAGTGCATGTGATACGTTTATTTGACATTGAGTAAAATTATAAGTACAGCTACATTTATGGTCAATGTCAGTTAAGACATTATATTTTAGTATGATATTTATTGTAATAACAACAGACATTACCAATGTTTTTTACTTCGATCTATTCATTTTGTAAAGTACTCTGCTCAAAATAAGTAAAGTTGAATATTGTAAAAACACCCTTTTGTGAATGTTCATGTCAAAAATTTATTCACATCAGTGGTGATGCATTTTCGTTTGCATCCTCACCATTTAAACCAATATGTTTGTCTTTTACCTGATACTTATTATAATGATTATTATTATTAGTAAACGAGAAAGTTGTTTAAAAAAAATTAAACATTTTACTTTAAAATCGCTGTTTATTGCTTTACGTTTGTTTGACAGTTATATTTGGAATACTTAAAGTTATCTATTGTTTCTAGAACCTAAAGAAACTTCAGACGATACAGAACAAGGTTCAAGAGTCTATAATAATCAGTGGAAGAAACAAAGACACCAATCTAGCTGGTAGGAAAGTTAAGTCATTATAATGAATGTCTGATAAGACAAACAACGTTTAGAAAAAGGGAAAAGGCAGTTTTTCCTAATGCTTTGGCTATTTGCTTACACAAAGAAAAGTGGCGTATATGTACGGAAAATTTCAAAAATATTTCAATTTATAAGGATAGAGCTATAGCACAGCTATTTAGGTTTCAAGTAAGGAAGTTAAATTTCAATGCGTGTTACTTTATCACCTGTTGTGGAGGATGTTTTTGGTTTTTCAATAAGATCTATAGAAACTTATTCATCCATTACCAACTTATATTTAAATACAACCCTGACAAATAATGAAACCAAAAATCTTCAGTCTAAATCTAAAGTATAATGTTTGCGGTGTAAATCAAATACCAAAATGCATCCTAAGCCAGTTGTGCATTATAGTTGCATCAAAATTCAGATAAGAAAGCGTCTGTTTATTACGTTTAGATATAAATACAGACATATAGATTTTGATATTTAAAAGTTTAGATAACTTGTACTTCAGGAGACCATTATACAGTGAAACTAACAGGGTCCAAGCATGACAATCTGAATGCAGTTTATGTAAACGTAAGTCACTTAACCTTTGTTTAAAAGGGAGAAAGCTTAAATTCACCCATAATAGGTTCTTCTTTATTATATCCTAAGAAACACTTGGAGTGTGTTCATTTGTAATAAATAATCATCAATCTTACTCTGTTTTTTAATGATATAAATGTATTCAGTTTACCTGTTTAGTCTAAACAATTGAATGACACTTTGACTTTTGGTTACGCTTCGTTTAATATCAGGCGAATTGATATGAATTTGAAGAAAATGGAATGTTATAAATATAAAGGTATGTCTATCTAAGCTTTAAACACCCACATGTATAAATATTGTATTAATTTGTTTAGATTTTTTTTTCATATTGTGCTCTCTAGAAAATATTTCGATCAGCTATGAAATTCAATTAAAACTTTTTTTGTTTAAACCCAAGGTCTGTTTATTGCAAATGATATAGAATTAAATTTACTCGTGATAACCAATTACGCAGTAATACCTGGAGATGATTCCTTAACCTAAATGAAGTAGAAAAAAGAACTACTGGAAAACATTTTGCAAATTTTATATTTTATAAGATTTTTATAAGATTGTAGCACGTTTTTATATCTTTTATTCTTGTTGTTTCTGTGCGATATATTTATTACGAGAAAATATGACAACATTCGGTTTACAATGTGAATGTTTACTTTTAACTATTAGGGATACGTTGACACCAACAAATTCATCATTGCACACACACCGTCACCGAAAACAGTGGGAGATTTTGTGTCAATGTTGTATCAGGAAGCATGTCCATGCGTAGTTTGCCTAGATGAGGAAAATATAAATGGCAAGGTATGTCCGATCAATTTATGCGGACAGATTTTTAAGCAGATTATATTTAGGTCAATCACTTAAATCTTTTACGAGTAGCTTAAAGATTTATTAAATGATCTAGTATGCATGAACAATATTTGAGCATTCTTCTATGAGGAACATTTTTTTAATAAAAAAGAAAGAAATACTACCAAATGAAAGACCACGCTAATTTTACAGAAAACATAAATAAATGCAAGACTCGTAAATGTAATATATCAAAATATTTTTTCTAAATGGAAGTTTTTTATTTTATTTTATGTGTTTTATGTATTTACAATAAAATACAGCGATTATTGCCTATTGTATTTTAATTATCTTATTTTACTAGGAAGTTGGTCAATACATCCCGCCTACAAACAAGCTGTTAAAGTTCGGTAACTTTCAAGTGGCTTGTAGAAGCAGCGACTCAAAGGAGGATTTCATTATCCGGGAACTGAACATCTCAAAAATTGGATCGGTAAACATTGCAACTTTTTAGAAGAGTTATTTAACTTAGTGAATGTTCGAAAATAATAGAAAATACTGACTTTTTCACATGACACGCTATTTTTGTAATAGGATATTACCATTAAGTACCTTTTAATATATAAAGACGAATAAACCATTAAGCATTTACTTCTTGCTTTTCACTAAATATCTTTATTGCCATTATCTAAATTTGTAATCTTATGAATGTTTTTCTTAACATTACATTCATACGTTTACTATTGTCGAAAATATTGCTACTATTTTCTTGGTAGATATTTTGTAATATTTCTTTTCAGTATGGTTTATATATTTATATCTACGAAAATACAGCGGCTCGTTTTTTAATATTTTGTCTCGTAGAATAAAACATATATAAAATGAAAACTCATGTCAGATCCTATGTGTATGATTCAAATGACGGCAACAAAGCAAACTTCAAGACGATCAAAAAAACATTAAATTCGTGTGTATCCTTTGAACTAAAAACATAATACTTGATATATTAAGTGTTGATATTTCTATTTTCATTTGAATTTTTAAGCCGTCAAAACAAGACGTTAAGATTCAGCATTACCAGTTCAAGGGATGGAAAAGTTCAAATAAGGTCCCGACAGATATCCAAGTTTTTCTAAACTTGATCACTGACGTTGAAAAAGCAAGAACAGGCCACAAAACAGAAAAACCTATAGCAGTGCATTGCTTGTAAGTTAGAAAATTTTGGCGTTTGATAAAGTTCTGATATTGATGACATCTATCAGTATAGTATGAGTTAAGTAGTTCTAGATACGCTACAGGTTGTTACGGAACACTTACATGTTACATATCTATAACGTCTTTTTAATTATCTATAAATAAACCGTTTTCCATTTTTTAAAGTTTATGTTTATATGATTCACGACTTAATATCGTGTTGATTCGAAAGAGGAGTCAAACACACTTGATGACCGATTCGAGATCAATCATTCAAAAAGAGTGACGTCAGTGCGTAAACAGATTTAACAAATTTGCTTTCAGAAAATGCGGTCATCCATGATTGATTAGCCTATAATTATTTGATGATAAAACAAAAATTTCTTTTGGTTCGGTCAGTATCAATTTACTGACTTTAGGAAGTTTTATATCAACCTCGGCGTACGCACATCGACCACAGCAAAGACAATCATTTTATAGAATATTTTATATATGCAACATAAAAACAGAAAATGCTGTTGTACAAAACAGAAATTTGATAAGATTATCAAGAAATATATGTTCTACATGCCACTTTTAAACTATTTCAGAAAAGGATCAGAAAGAGGTGGTATATTTTGTGCGGTTTCCATACTGCAAGAAAAACTTGTAGTTCAGAAGGAAATTAGTGTGATAAACACAGTGTGCCATGTTTGCTCTCGTCAAAAGAGTGCGTTTGACGATTTAGTGAGTTTATTTTGATATATAATTATTGAATTATCTTTTTTCTCGACAAATGATGACCGTTTTGAGAAATATTTTGTCCCTTATAGGATTACAGTGACTACCGTAACGAAATATTTACTTCCCATTTATCAAGCTGTGAAAAAGTTAACCCGACCACATTGTTACAATACTTCTGATGATGATGATGATGATGATGCGGCTACCACCAATGACACAACTGAAATTTTATTCAGGGGATTACTAAGAAAAATGTTGGGGTTCAGCCCAGAACGTCTTGAAATAAACGATAGCTAGAATCAAAATAAACTCAATCAGTTTGCTTCATTAGGGGTTTTTTGACTATTCGACGTGATAGAGAGGGTAATAAAACTTCTCTAGAATCGGTATCTTTAACAAAAGATTCCATTTTGCCGTATAATATTGACTAGGGGTCACTATTCTGTTGGGGTCAACTATTTCTCTACAAAAAATACTTTTTTTTCAAAACAAGACCACCTGTTTAAAGCCGAATCTGATAGAAAATGGTCAATTATTACCAAAACTTCAATAAGCATGTAAAATGAGTTTTGATTAGAACAAAAGCATCTTTCTTTTTATGCGAACTTTCCTTAGAAGTAAACCCTCGCTTGATCTTATTTTAGGAGAAGTTCCGGTTCTGCTACAACTGCTTACACGAAATGCAAAAGATTCAGGAGGGAAATATTTACTATAATGTTGTGAAGCCCTAGAGAATATTGTTCGACTAAGTGTACTTTGGGCAAGTTTAAAACGATAGTCGAAGAAACTAACTGCTAATTTTTTGTATGGTACACATCGGCGAACTTTAATCTTCTCAACAAAATTTGTTTTTGTTTTTTTATACAAACTTATTTCGACTATAAATGGAATTTTGTTTGTTTGTTATTTCCTTATGTTATGTTGAATTTGAGTTACAAAATGAACGTGTTTCTAAATATTTTCATATTTTCTGAACAGGTAAAATCATAATTGAATTTTAAAATATGAAGATCTGATGTATCAACATTAATTTTGTTTCATATGTCATGCATATTTGTAAATGCATTTTGAAGTTTAGTTGCTTTAGTTTTCTTATACAAGCTTTGACTTTAGCTAACTTAATATGTAAGCAGTTTTTACAGTAATTCTTTAATTTAAATGAGTTTGGTGATCATTGTATAAATGTTGAGCCTCAACAGAGTACGTAGTGCTCAAGTGTGAGATGTTGTGGATGGTGGTTCCTCTTCCGTCATGCGACGTTGGTTATCTTTAACTGTCATCTCCCTTAGACAGAGTTTGATCAAACGTAATAGGAAGATTCCTTTGATGATCCACTACAAAGTTTCTATATAGAACCGGGTGTGCCATGGTTAATCTTAAAAGAATACTTCATATATTTTGTTGTCAAAAAAGGTTTAGAATATATATATTTAGTATGTGTTGTCGTAATCAAGAGGACCTTTTTAAGATTTTTCAAGTAATGCTTATAGTGAAACGAATTGAAAAAGTTCCGGGATCGAATGTTATACATTGACGTGTGTAGGAAAATCTACAAAACTCTTGTCTGAAACTATAACCCATAGAGCTTAGATATTTGGAATAAAACATGTTTTATTGACTTTTACCAACATTGTTAAAAGATTGTTATTGTCTTTCTTTCAAAACTTGGTCCAGCACCAATTGATTTCAACTTCATCAGTTAAAGGTCGCTGTGACATTGACCTTCTGAAGTAGTTTCTGGTTCACCTAATAGTATATGAAGAAGTAAAACTTAACTGATGAGTGAGCAGAACTGTTATTGGCGCTTGTGCGTCCAATGTAAATTCATATATCTCGTAGATCTGTTTAATTCTCTTTTGTGAAAGCTTTTACATCTTGCATATTTCCTATTTACAATATTCATATTAACCTTTTTCATATTTTTGAATGTGTTCGTCTATTTTATCTATATCCATGTCAAACCCATTTCATAACGATTAAAGTGTTCCTTCTCATAGATATTTTACTACAGTATAAATCTAAAACCCGGTCTTTCTAAAGTCTAAAGTATGATGTGAGTTATGTTAATACAATTTTTAACAGTAATCACAAGGCGTTGATAATATGAATGTCAAAGGCATTTGCACCCTTTTTGCTGACGTATGAATATTCTAGCACTACGATGTCATAACAATACGAAGTTATCTAAATTACACATTCCCTGTCTTGGTATATTCACTGATTATTACTGTCAATTGTACTATTCATTCTTTTTGATTTATGAATATGTATTGATTTAATTTATAACTACAAATGTATAAGAATCAAGTAGTTTATACATAACAATATTCTCATTAAATCATGGATAAATTTCCGCTTATGATATCTTATTTCCCTCTGACCAGACGCATTACTGAATGGCCTTTCCAGATGGTAATATTAACATGTGTAAATATTTATGTCTACTCTAAATAAAACGACTATGTATAAATTGTATACGGAAAAAACACCGTTGTGGCGATTGTGGGTAATTAGACTGGATGTTTAAATAGCTTTGATTGATAATAAGCCGCTGACAATGCAATCGAGGAAAACCCTTATCGCCAGTAGGGCACAAAATTGGCACCCAAAGATTAAACGCTTTTAATTTTGTAACCTTAATGGTTACACGGGTTATATGTTACTGCAAACAAATATTTACATAGATTCGTATTATTTCGTCACAGTTCTCATTATACTGTTTCGTGGTTACAATAAGTTTTTTGAGTTTATGAAATAAAGCTTTTTTTCTGTCTGTATATGCCGGTTAGGTGGTTACAATAATTGTAACAATGGTAGGCTATGAATTCATACTGTTACGTAGTTAGAATTGTTACAAAAAGATATTTGCAGTTTCTCGATTAAATGGAAAAACCTATGTCGGCATGTGCCATTTAAGTCGTTATAATGGTTATACTAATAAAAGCTGTGCATTCAAACTGTTTAATTGCACAGTTTATTGTGTAACGCCTGTAATCATTTAGATTAGGGTTACAAACTTAAAAGCGATCGTTTAAGTGGGCCAATTTTGTGCGCTTGATGCCAAAATCAACTGCTTCAGTCAACAGATCCAGTGCGAATTAAAAATAATGGTGCTATACATTCCTATGTTTTTTGGGTTAACTTGCGAAACTTTGAAAAAAATAGGGAAAATAAAAAATTTAACTGGAACTTAATTCTATAAAGTCATAAAAGTAATGGCTTTTTAAATGTGTCATCAACACGTTTTTATGCACCTTACATTTTAAGGGGGTTCATTGCTGATTTTCAAATTAACACCTATATTTTGTCTGTGCTTTTGATGAAGTGACCATTGTCACCCTGTTCTTTCATCTGACATTTTATGGACTGATTACGGAAACAACTACAGATACTAACAATGGTAACGACGATACATCTTTACAAGAAGAAGACGATACTAAAATCATCATCAGAGGCGTGGGAGCTGGTGGGGGCGTTCTCTTTCTAATGTTGATGATTCATCTCATTTACTGCTTTAAGAGGCCAGTTACGATTATAATTTATATTATGCTCCTTGTAACGTAAATTAAAAACGCGATTGTATTTTACATGTTGCATAATATATGTATTGAATTATATTTAAACAATTTTACTAAGTCCTATAAAGGACCAAATAGCAATAATCTCGGAGTGAAATAGCTTTATGTGATCTTATAATTACATGTTAGTGTATGAAACACTTTTGGTTTAAAGTCTCCTGTATTTTAGATTATTTTCACATCACGTCAGGTTACTGCTATCACTGACACAAACAATTCACACCGATAAAATACGTAATGAAATAAAACAGAATGTTTTTATAAAATAGTTGCATTTAATGATAATGGGAAAAATGTTTTACGTCTAAAAGTTTCTGTTTCAGGCATGTTTTACAGAAACTAACAAGACAAAAGAAAGATTGTAAAGAAACGGGTGAAAGATCAACATATTATAACATCACAACTGGAAAAGCGACAATAAACAAAGACATGAAATTGGAAGAAAATAATTATGAAAGCCTTGAAGATGCCAGAAATTCAAATAGAGTTTACACTGGTATACCTAATCTTTAAAAAGCGTTAAAGATATCGGAAGGCATGTCATAGAAAAAGACCGGATGGCACGATCATATCACATTGTAATTCACTGAAGAAAGTGAAAACTATTTGTAGGTTTTGATTCAGATAGAGTACCATGCCGAAGTTAATTTTATGCATTTTAGTCTTATTTTGAAATATATTTTCCAATGACTGTTTAAAAATTATGTTTGCTCTGTTTTGTTTAGAAAGATCTTAAACCATTATTAGGTCACTTCTAGGAACATTTCTAAGACATGAATTTTTCTGCAATTTAATCAATGTAACTATGTTGCTAGAAGTACATCAATCATTTGATAAACTCTTAATGAAATATAAAAAGTTACAAATTAAATAACTAATTAGATAAATATTGAATAAATAAATAACTATATATTCACTTTTTCTTCCAGAAATAGGACATCTCGCAGTGTAATGACACCACATTTGAATTCCAACGTTACTACGGCATTACGTCATTCTGTCGTAATCTTGTTTTCAAAACTTCCTACATTTGTGTTAGTTCAATGTTGAATATGTTTTATAAGCAAATAAATCATTTTTGAGTTTCATTTTTATCAATAGAGCCAGAATGAATAGAATATCATTTTGAACTTTGTTATAACTTTGGAAATGGTTTCCACATTTTTTACCAGATATTGGAGATACAATTCTAAACATGATATACTGCACAGAGATGGAAATGGAACATTCTTTTAAACCAGATTTTAAACTTGATTTGCTAATACATCGTTTTTCGATCAAATCACTGGACGAGAAAATGAATAAATTAGGACTGCATTTGATGCAGTGCCTTAACAGAACTTCTACAGTGGTCAAATACAATCTAAATCAAATTAAATGTACCGGATGAGTTGATCGCTGTCTTAACCGCATTCTGCTAGCTACTCGGAGATACTTGACAAGCTTATATTTATACACAAAAATAATAGCTCACTTAATTATATTCGGTGGTATTTTGTATCATGCTTGAGTTATATTATCACATATTATTTCATATCATCTTGTACGAAATTTAATTAAAACTCAAAAGAAGAAGATGAAAGAAACCATAAGGCTTGATCAGTTCGAATTATATTGAGGTCAAATAATAACAAGAGGTTACAGGTGAATTCAAGCGCATCTGCCGCTCTATTTGATTTCTATCTGTAGTATTTTGAAACGATTACGGAAGTGTTAAACGCTGTAAACAGCTTTATTATTTAACAAAAGCATGTATCTGGTGTTTCATCTCATTGGGATATATAATTTACTTTTTACAGGAAAGTTACGAAAGTATTGTTAATATGATAAGCAAAATATTCGAGAAATTATACACAAGTCCCGTCACCTTTGGCTTACTGCCATCAAAATGGCAACATTCACTGTTTCGTTCTAGAAAGTTCTGAGAAAATAACATACAAACTGTCACTAAAATATTGTTAGTACAAGTATAATTATAAAGTCAGTAGTCATGCTGATATATTTGTTTAAACACTTAATAATAAGTAGAAAAGTATTTTTTTATGTAACAGGTGGTGAAAAATCGTGGCTCGACCGGGACTCGAACCCAGGGCCTTCCGCTTACAGGGCGGACACTCTACCAACTGAGCTACCAAGCCACACGGTTCTGCCTCATCGATTTATCACCTATATACCTGTACCCGGCTACATATACCCCCTCCAAATTTAGAATTCGTCCCGAATTCTCAGAGTCACAGAGAATATTGTGAAACATTCTCGAGGTGCCGAAGCAGTAGCCAAATTTTAACGAAGGTTATTTACGTTGGGCGCCAAATGTAACAGGTGGTGAAAAATCGTGGCTCGACCGGGACTCGAACCCAGGGCCTTCCGCTTACAGGGCGGACACTCTACCAACTGAGCTACCAAGCCACACGGTTCTGCCTCATCGATTTATCACCTATATACCTGTACCCGGCTACATTTATAAATACCGAACAAAGAAAATCATAATTCTTTGTGTATTGCCTTTTTAACTGTCTACCTTTTATAAAGCTGAATCAGTCAGAGCTTTTCTACATATAGTAACGTCTCTAAAATCTTTTTACTGTGAACAGAGATCACTGTCCTAAAAATAATACATCTAAATCGTTTTATCTTTAAAGACTGATTGCTTTAGAATCAGAACAAGATAAGTTAACAAGGCAGACTTGGATATATGATCTATCAGGCTCATCGATAAAATTTCATATGAATAAAATGTTTTTGTCAAGTTTCTGAAATAATAATTTGTCTGAGAACCGCACAATATGTCTACAACCGATAAATTTCCATCGTTGTAACAGCTAACAAACCTCTGGCATGGCTGATTTCTATCTTAAATATTTAGAACATGTTATCTTATAGACTTAGATTTACTTCAGTCAGGCTGTTTTCTAAGAGCACAAAAAAGATTTTATATTTACAAAAAGAAATATTACATTTTCAGAGCTGAACCGCTAACAAAAACTGCAACACAACTTATCTATTTAAAAGAAACATCTTGCTGAAAAGTAAAATATTTGTAGTCTCTGGTCAATTAAAATCTTAACAATTATGTCAAGGAAAACTGACAATAATCTGCAAAAACTATTTGAAATTTCGTTTGGAAAGTAAGAAATGAGTATATATGTCATTTAAGCAAGTATTACTGTCACTGGACAACAATACGTATGCTTTGCCTAAAAAACAGTCCTGTATATAACATTATTATTTTATATATTTATTTTGCTCAAATAAATTTGGTCGGCCCCTTAAAGTGCCGCTACAGCTAAAAACAGAAATTCTTTGAAACACTTTCTTCATATGAACCAATGAATCGGTAACCTTTAGTTTTCCCTGTTTCTTTTGATGGTCTTTTATCAAGTTTACTGAATGCTTTTATCTGTTAAGAAGTTAACCTTAAATACAAATTTAGTTCTACTAACTTATTGCTCTATATTTTAGTGGTGCACCTGTCTTGCCATTTTTACTACTGGGTTAGCTTATTGCTCTAGGTTGTGCTTCCCATTATTTGTTATTTTTACAGTATCACAATTTTAGCTTTTACAGCTGATCAACTTCTTAATGTGAACTTAGAAAACCTCAACCAAAACACAATATGTGGCATCCTTTGATTAACCTAATACCTATCCTATACTACACTGACATATACCCCTAAAAACTTGATAATAAGCCGCGGCTTATTTTAATTTGTGGTAAGAGATTGGTGCCTTTTTTTCGAGGACGGCTTATTTTCAAGGCCGGCATATTAACCAATTATGAGTGTAATAAAGTTTTACCGGCTTATTTTCAAAGGCATTTCATAAACGTATCTAGATAAATCTTTATTTGGTAGCTGATGTGTTGCTTTTCAAGAGTATTAAATAAATAAACATTTCAGTATGTTGCGTAAGTTTACGTATTTGATAAATTTGTTGGTTTCAATGTATCCGTAATGTAAAGAAATAAAACCTATACATTGCCAAAGAGATTGCATTTTGTTCAAATTCCGCAATTAGTTAATTGAATCAAAACAAGAATAAAAATTATTTATTATAAGGGTTGTACTAGTAGTGCCTTTAATATATAAACCTGAAACTTTATTTCGTTTTTCATGCAATGGAATTCCTACAACACATTAAATGGTGCAAAGTAAAGTTAAATTAAAACTTTCACTTTAAAAAAGGGTGGAAAAAGCTTATCAAGAAAAACCACAGTCAAAAAACATAACATCCCAACACAGTCAAAAAGTAGAGGTATGTTAGTATTTAAATTAGAGTTAGCTGGAAATTTATTTTATTTCAAATGAACACATTCGCAACGTCTATGTGTTCTTTCAAAACCAGAATAGTCATTTGTCTTAACATTATCAAGAATCTTTATCTTTATTTTACTATAATAAACAGACGCTATTTAATCCTATTTAAGATGCAATTGAAATGCAAAAATGTCTAAATATCTATGTTTTTATCTAATTTGCGCCGAACATATATTCTACTTTACATTTACACTGTAAATGAAACGAATTTAGAATTCCAAATCTGGCTCATTTTTATTCTTACTTCATTCACGCTTAAATAATTTAACTTTAAATAGCTTTTTTGTTTCATTATTTGCAAAGGAAGAATTTATATTTATGGCGGTAATAGATGAATAAGTCTCTACATATCGTACTGAATAGCCTAAAACATCCCTCACAACAGGTTATAAACAAACGCACATTAAAATCTAACTTCCTTAATAAATGTGCTATAAATGAAATATTTTTGAATTAATCTCTATACCGCTTTCTTTGCGTTAGCTTACAGCCATAGTAAACAGCAAAGACATATTTTCTGTTTCATTTGCGTTGCATGATATCTGCCCTTTGTATATAACCAACATGTATTCAATTTCTTCTTCAGTTTTAAAATTGTATAATAGAAGAATATATATTATATTATGTTAATTAACCAGCATGTAGGATAACTTCTAACGATTTAAAGGATACTTTTTGTGCTCTATAGCAGATATTTGGAATATACATAACCCTGAGACTGGCTTGATTTTTTGTGTATATAAGGCATCGAATCGATTAGACTATAATCATGAACGACCGACTGTGTAACTTTGATCAAAACAGAAAATTCTACATTTTGGTCTGTTTTTAAGATTACTTTGTTTATTCTGTAATTTGTTGCAAGCCGACAAAGTCCAATGTAGTCTTAATGTTAACTGAATAATTACATAACAGGTTTAGAGACAAATTGCTGTACATTACATTAAAGTAAAGTGATTATGATATAAATAGATGTAAAAAGTTACAAAGTATTTAAAATTAACATAACACATGATCAAAAAAAGGAAAATAAACTACATAGAATTAAAACCTAACACACACTGTGTCAGCTTGATACCTGACCAACGCTAACACATCAACAACAATATATAAAGTGCCGTCGGAGTCAACGTAAGATACGTGAATTGTTATTTAGGAAGAGCGTGTCGACTCGACGGATAATATATGTTTCTTATCTTTTCATATTTCGCTTGTCACGATCCATAATCAAAAATTAAGTGATCTAACTATCAATTACGGTGGCACGGAGGTGACAAGCTACTCCACTTTTTTCAGTACTCTATGTAAATTGCACTTCTTTTATTTTATGTCATTTCCATTACAACGAAAAGCGCAACTACGAACAGAGTAGTGTGATAAAAATGAATAAAGCAAAAAAAACCTGGTGATTGCTAGCTTTTCAGAACAAAATTTAACTGTATACTGATGAACCGGGTACCTTAATTTATTTAGGTAAAGGTAAATCTTATATTGAAAAACTTTCAATATCAAATAACTTGTCAGTGAATGCTTTGCTGATGATAAGCTCTCTTTTCACCTTGGCAAAACAGTCTATTCTCTTTGGTCCAAACCAAAATTAAGAGCCAGTTTAGGCTGAATATACCTTGTCATTGCAGAAATATTCAAACCACAGGTTTGGTGAAATATCTCGGTGCTGTTTTGGACCAGCATTTGTCTTGTGTTGAAAACGCTAGGTCGATAGTTACATAAGCTAATGCCAGTTAAAATTTTTGTATCGTAAAGGTTTA
This sequence comes from Cyclina sinensis, assembly GCA_012932295.1. Lineage (NCBI taxonomy): Eukaryota > Metazoa > Mollusca > Bivalvia > Venerida > Veneridae > Cyclina > Cyclina sinensis. Next base: position 25,914,293 of record JAAONU010000009.1, on the reverse strand, counting down.
TTTCTGTCATTCCACACTAGAAAACTGTTACTAATGTATTTCATTCAGTGCCATTTTGATTATGTTTGTTCCTTTTGGTAGACTTGCTTGACTCAATATTTGAAGAATAGGCTTCAAACTAAAAGGAATAAACTTCGTTTTGTTTTGAATTTGGGCAAAAGGTCACATATCGGTATTGCTCAGTACATGTCCTTAAACTGGCTACCAGTATCAAAGAGAGTTAATCAGATTCCTCTAGGTCATGTACATAAAATTAGATAAGGATTAGCCTATTATTATCTCGGTGAGCATTTTATTCCATCTCGGTGCATGACCGCTGTACAAAGTCAAGAGTGACTGCTGTTTATTCAAAAATGCTAGATTCAATATTACAATCGGTAAAACTAGGCGCTGTTATTTACCCAAGGTAGGCAGTTTTGGTAAAACGTCTTTTGCGTTTAATGCTATTATTCTACGGAACAGTTACAAATAAATATATAAAATCGCACCTTAGAAATGTCTTACTGTTATTGGCAGTTTGATTTAAACTGCAGTAAAAGCTTATTGACTAAGTAGACAGAATCACAAAGACATCACTAAAAACCAGTTACGGATGTTGTTTAACTTTTGTTTCTGATCACTTTTTGACTCTCGATGTTATTCTTTCAAAAGAGGTCCACATAATTGACACGGCCATTTGCAAGACTGTATCATTTGGAAGAACTGGATGAAAATCGTGTACAAAAAAAAAAACCTTGCGGTAGATATGGACTTATTCGGGAACAACAACGGGTCATTGGGAAAGTCGGACGTCCATTGAAAAGCCTAGTGTAAGATGGTTTTTCATGACCTGGAGAGGCTGATGACAAGGCAGAGGAACAAGAGTTCATATATAATCCTATCTATTACTATCATTCAATGTGTCTTTACAGTATTACACGTTAAGCAAGATGTTCAAACTTTGGAATTTTATTACTCAGAAATAGGATACGTTTTAAATTTAAATGTGATACAAAATATCTGCCTCAAATGTTAAATGATTTGTTGAAAAATACATTGACATAATATGGATGCCAGAAACAATAATTGGTTATATTCACGAAATGTAAATGCACGATAGATACAATATTCTCCATTTATTCTTTTTTAACTGAAATTCAGTGAACTGTTTAACTACAAGCTTAACACACCGATTAAAGGAGTAGATCAGGTTTTAATTTACTTCTCGTTTTTATTCAAATGTGTCTTATTCAGGAAGTAAACTTGACATGCATTTGTGCATTTACACACGTTAAAAGCCGTTTAAAACTTATCAATAAATAAATAAAAATGTGATTGTTAACGGCTGGTCGTTTTTCTCATGCTTGGTGGAGACTCATTTTCTCTTTATTGGCCAAAATGATTTCTCATGACTGCTTTAAGCTTAAGTACTTAACTGAAATAGCACGAAAATGGATGTAAGTACTGATGAAATGAAACAGCTGTCAGTTTGCAAAAGACCACCGTATCACACTATCATAAGAATCTGTGTCACATATTTATTGGACTAGTTCATATACCAACCTTCAAAGAAACCAATCTTTTACAAAATAGATTTATTCTAACACATATGACTCCTGAGAAATTTCGTATTAAAATATTATTTCCTTTCCATCGAATGAAAAACACATATAATCTAGTCAGAAAGTATTTTGTTATAATAACAACGCTTCACTTTGTCCTGTTTTGCATCGCTTATATATTGAACTCGAGTTTCAGTAACAACAAGAGGAACTAACCAATATGCTGTATGTAAACCATAATGTTTAAATTGTACTTACTAGTGCAATCGAAAGTATCAGTTTTCGGGATACTTTTATAAACTAGGTAAGTTGTGGATACTCTAGTTGGCACTGTCATGAGATATGCATAAACTGTACCTAATCAGCAATATTACAGTGAATATCGTTGATTCCCATTCTATAATTATCATTGATGAATACAAACAAAAGAATGTGGATTTACTGAACTTTCCAAAGGAGTCACAATATTACAGCCTATTGCAGCAGTTATGTGTAGACGTTACTTCCTGAGCCAATTGTCATTTTGTGCTGACAAAATATAAACAATAAAAGTTCCCAATGCTAAACTCGTATTTTGCAGTTCAGTAGTGTTTTAAAAAAATACATCAACAATTGGTGCGTGTAATATTCGATAGGTACCTCCAAAATTAAAATACCGACTAAATTTTAAACACGCTATTTGAAAACTTATTTTCATGTGCAGCCCTTGGTTTCTTTCGTTATGATTCATAACTAAAGCACGAAGTATGATATTTAACCTAAGGCAGACAGACAAGGCTTATTAAAGTCTATTTGATTTAGTTTTATATTTTTATTTTGTGTTACCATAATTTTGAAACAACCTCAGGTCTGTATCGTCATAAAGCCGGTAATGCACATGAACGGATTTTTGTCAGTCTTGAAACATATATAGATTTTGGTTCCGCGGAAGCAAATATCTATCAGTGTAACTGTTACTGGCCACCACTCGAATGTTTGAAATAATATTTCATGAGGTACGTTCTTCTGTATTTTACATAACCTAAGACAGACAGACAAGGCTTTTTAAAGTTTATTTGATTTATTTTTACATTTTTATTTTGTGTTACCAAGAAAAGTTATTTTGAAACAACCTCAGGTCTGTATCGTCATAAGCCGGTAATGCACATGAACGGATTTTTGTCAGTCTTGAAACATATATAGATTTTGGTTTCGCAGAAGCATATATCTATCAGTGTAACTTTTTACAGGCCACCACTCTAATGTTTGAAATAATATTTCATGAGGTACGTTCTTGTGTATTTTACAGTTAAAGTCTGAAAACATATAATAAAATATACATATTCCCTGAAAAAACATCCTCTTACAGCAGTTTTACAGACTGAATATCAACTTCAGCTGTACATATTTTTTATCTTTCGAGCAACATCCTTTTACATATCCGTGAATACTTGTATGGCTATTTGTAATTCGGCAAACATCGAAATGATTTTGTTCTTCTGACATACCAAACATGTTCAAGATACAATAGATAGGAGGGAACAGAGTTATCACCCATAAACCAGAAGAACTTAAATGGCTAATGTCGCCACATTTGAATATATGTCAAGTTTCGAGCTGCCACCGCGGGCAACAATGAAGAGAAAGAATAGAAAAGGCTTTCACAGTATGTATATAGAAGACTGATAGAGCATGTTTCGGACATTATTTTCACATACAAGAATCTTTCTAAATACTAAAGACTTGATGATAATTAATTGAAATAAAATAAAATGAGCATACTGTATTTAGTTACACATCAGTAAAGAATGCATGTGTTAATGCTGTAAGACATGTTCAGTAATGAATGCATGCGTTTAATATTTTAAGACATATCACAAAACACAGGTACTGAAATTGCCGTTGAAAGTGACTAGAAAACAAATTAGCGGGTGTTTCTATAGCAATTAATGAATCAATTTCTGGATTAAAACTATTACATACAAACCACTACAGAACTGATTTAAATCTTGATTTATCGGATATAAGTCAATGGAGACTAGGACTAAAAATGATATATCAGATACGAGCCATAATATATTTCAACTTAAATTTGATGTGCTTGCTTGATTACAATAAGTAATATTAACCAAGTATAACAAGGATGTAAACTTACTATCATTAGTTTAGCTAATACTAGATATGTAAATTTAAAAAAAACAATACAACTGAAAAAGACTTGATTTAATTTTAAAAATAGTTTAAATTTTAAATGACACAGTTGGTTTCATGTGAAATCAAGCAAAACCGTCTTATTATTCGATGTCTATATATAGCCCTTTTATACGACCGAGGAAGTTTTAAACGCAAATTGTTCGTCTTCATAGGGAGGTTTTAAAGTTGTGTTAGCAAACATTGAGAAATAGTTAAAACTATATATTTTTGATTTTCTTTTTTTTTCTTTTCTAAGATACGTGTAGGATATTATCTTATCAAAGTAGGGTTTTCTCTTTTATATTCTTTTAATTATATTGCTTTCGTATAAAATTGCCTCGTCTGTGATATTAGAATGATTTAACATTTAACGATCACGGCTACGTCAAACAATAAAACAGTAATTATCAATTAGTTTAAAGTGCGTTGAGTGATAATGGCGTATTTCCTTTTCGACGTGTTTTTAAAAGGTAAATACATATACACTTACATACAACGATAATGAAATGATCTCTTTCTTTTTGTATGTTTATCGGATTTCATTTTAGTCGTTACCTTTTTGTATAGTGATTTTTCAGGCATTATGTGAAAAACGGGTAAATCTACAGTCACAACATTGCAAAATTAATTTTTGCCTTATTAAAATGCACCGAAGACAGAGTAAAAACTCGTAAAAGCATTGTCAATCAACTCCTATCTATTATTCCATTTTATTATCATGAGCGTTCAAAACCTCGTTGGTCTTCTGTTTTCAAAAGAAAAATGTCAATTTGTTATTTCCATTATTTTAAGACTAAAGAAAGTGAAACCAATAAAAGATGATACCACATGCTCTACAGTTCATCTTGACACTCAGTACTTTTGTATACAGCGTTGGTGCAGGTGAGTTGTATGTCAAACTTAACATCTTTGTATGTAATCATTAAAGTAATTTATTAAAGAATTATGATGTATATGTTGTCAACATAATTTTCAATGTGAATGTCAAGTTTGGATAGTAATTTAAACAAGTAATTTGTCAGCTTCAATGTCTTTGTTAACTTTTATGAGGTGCCTTTTATATCAGCTAATCAGCGTAATCGACAGTCAATGGTCATATCCGAAAACCATTATTTTAGACACTTTAACCAGTACTCGGAAGTATAGCATCATGACATTTGCTATCAATCTAATAGGGGCGAGGGTCACACGCTATGTTTTAGCAGTTTTTAACACAACTTCTAAACATACCGTGAGACAAGGGTAATCTGCAAGCAGATATGTAATACAGAAAAATAAAACTTGTTCTATTTCTGTATGTAAAACATATCATAATTTAATCCTACTTGAAATAGTTCCTGATACACTGTCCTATTTTCAGTATGTGTCAAGAAAAATGAAACATAAAGAATGGGGAAAAGTTCGATTCAGTAAAAATGGTCTTCAGAAGTCAGAAACTATACTTAAAATTGAATCAAGACCAAATAGAAAAGTCACTGAACTGAGATATATGAGATTTTGCTTTCAATAATAATTCTCCCACTTCATTCGCATACGATCACATTAGTCCAATTCACAATTCATTTTCTAGCTTTTTCAACAAAGCATGGTGTGCTCCATAACGATTCCGCCCAAGTCTTATCCAAAGGATATGTCAGACTCCTTCATTTGTTTTCTTAATGTTGGCTGGAAATGAATCATCAGTGGTATAATGACAGAACATAATGCTTTTGCAGTACGTTTAAACAGAAAAAAAGTGTTAAAGCATAATACGTTTTTAACATATATGCTAAAACATATTGTTTAAAACCCCTAAAGAAACACACTGCATTATTATTTTCTAGTTCGGAAGTCCAATGATTAACAGGGGGCCAGACCTCTGTACATAATACCTTTTCATCTTTTTATTTTGTAGGTCTAATTATTCCTTTTTGTAAATAGTTTATGTTTAAACTTTGGTGTTTGACTGGTTTGAAACGTATTTTAATCGTTTAAGCATGCCCGGACAATTGTGACAGCTGTGACGTTAAAGACAGTACAAGCTGTATCTCATGCAGAACTGGCCATTGGGGCTTAAATGATATAAGGTGTACCTATAAGTGCAATGAAAATTGTTTAAATAAAGAATGTGATGACGAGACTGGAAATTGTATTTCATGTAAACCAGGACTGTATGGTAGTCAATGCCAACACAATTGTAGCCTATGCAAAGGCGGCCTTTGTGATCTAGAATTTTGTACAAACGGATGTAAAGCAGGATTTTACGAATTTAACGCTGTTACCGAAAGATTTTGTTGGCCTTGTCCTTCAGATTGTAGCATATGTGCTAGCAGCAGTATTTGCAATATTTGCAATGATGGTTATCAATTATATAAATTTAATTTAAATGGCAACATCGTCGCCCACTGTCGTCTATGTACACAAAGCGATATTTGCCCAAACACATGTGAAATTCAGAATTGCAAAAGCTGCATTGTTGTAGAAGACATTTTGTCATGCACAGAGTGCATCGATGGATACACGTTAAGTGGAGGAACATGTTTAGTTAACGAAGGCTTGTGCTCCGAAGGTTGTTCTACAGAATGTGATGAAAATGGAATATGTACAGGTAGTTGTAGTGCTGGATGGACTGGCGATAAATGTTCAAATACCTGTGCAGAGAAGTGTTTTAGTTGCGACAAAAGCAATGTAAACATATGTAAGGAGTGTAAAGGTGACTATTACACAGCTACTTGTGATCTGCCGTGTAAACAGTCATGCATAAAAATGACAGGCAAGGTAACTTGTAGACTGAATGATGGGTACTGTAACAACGGATGTGAAAACAAAACATGGGGCCCATTTTGTAATGCATCCTGTTCAGTCGGTTGTGCTGACAACGGGATTTTACCGGTATGTGACAGAGCCAATGGATATTGTCTACATGGGTGCATGAATGGATATACAGGAGAAAAATGTGATGTAATGCTTCAAGTTCTATCTACAACACAGTCTGAAGGTATATATAACTTTACTTATTTCGGCAAAATATAGAGAACTGCTTTCAGTATTACCAACAAAACAGACCGAAGGTATGTATTACTTCACGTATTTCGGCAAGTAACATTACAAAATACTGAAATACTAAAACTCTGTTTGATTATTCTACGAATTAGATTTTTTTAAAACAAAAAATGAATCATTGTGATTCAAGTGCGAAATATAGCAGAGTAAACAACAATCCCCTTTTCTGTGAAATGTTGTTTTTTTGTTGATAAATGTGCACATTTGTTTGACGTTTCTCTATTGCAGACAACAATGACACAACTACCGACCCAATCAGAGACATCTACATGTAAAGACGATGAAAGCATTGGTTCTTTTGTAACTGCATATGTATCAGGATTTGGGACGGCAATGGCCATTATAGCAGTCCTCATAGTATTGTACTGTACTAGAAGAAGGTAAATATTCACGAAAACAATTTCATGTTCAATATTTTTGTTCCATTTGTTTTCACTGTGTTCAAGATAACGTACCTACAATAAATTTAACCCCTCCGAAACAGAAAAGAAACAATATTCATATTACAATCTCATTTTCTTTTTTTAATCCTTACAATGAAGTATTTCCGAAACATTTATATTTATTTTAAATAATTCCAAAATCGAGTGTATTTAAGTATATATATATATTTCTCATTTTTATATATCTAATTTTTACATGTAATTCTACAAATGTCTTACAAAGGATTATTTGTGTGTGATATTTTTACTGCTGTTCATCTGTATCTTAAAACTCTTTTTTATTTCTGATTCATCTGATAATTTCTGTTTTAGACATGTTTTACAGAAACTAACACGTCAACAAAGAGATCGTAAAGAAACACAGGGACAATCAACATATTATAACATCACTACTGAGAAAGAAGAGACGATGCATACAAGCGTGAAATTTGATAAAGACAATTATGAACACCTGCAAGATAACAGAAATTCAGAGTTTACACTGGTATATCTAATTTAATAAAAGTGTAAAAAGATAAAAGAAGATATTGCATAAAAAATAGAATGAAAGTCACGATTATATCACATTGTAATTCACTGAAGGACGTAAATTTACTCTGTAGGCTTTAATAAAATTGTAAAAGCATAAAAGAATTAATTTTATACACCTAAGTCTTAATTCAAATGATATTCCAGTGTATGTTGAAACTTTGATACCTTTGATACCTGCTTCACTATGTTTTGAAGGTCTGACACCATTTGTTAGACTCTTCTAAAATTTTGTGAGGACATCAACTTGCTTGAAATTAATCGAATACCTTTGCGCAGTTTTAGAAACCCATAATGCAATAGATAAGAATATCACAGCATAAACTATAAGATCAATCAAAATTTAATCAATCAATATTCAATCAATCAGTCTATCAATATTTATCTTTTTTCAGAAATAGGAAATCATGTGTGAAAGAGACCACAACTGAATCCTACACTGCAAAATCATTGCTTGCGCAAGTGTTGCGGAATTTTGTTTTAAACATTACTGCATTGTTGTACTGTTGTATGAAAAGGTTGAACCTCTCTTCAAAAGTTTTGTTGTTCTTGTTCTTCTTCTCTGCTGCACGAAAAAGACAAAGAAGGCAAACCTATTTCATTTAATTAATATACTTTTATGGTCAGATTAGTGTCTTGAATTACAACCTTTTCATTACGTCTGAAAGTCAAATGCTGAGTCGACATAGGGTTGTCTTTTGAATGTTAAATAGATTGTAATCAATAACAGAAATTAGTATTACAGTGTTTAGTGACATTAGATATTTGTAATTGTGTTTTGTTCTGGCAGTTTTTTACTGGCTAATCTACGTTATTACCCACAACGATCTGATTATTTTCTTCATTAAAATCCAGCGTTATACAGAAATCATTCATTTGTCTCTAACTTGTTCTGAAATTTTACTTTGATAATTTAACTGAATCTTTTAGGATGACATCATAGTTATAGCTTAATGTCATGTTTGTGCAAAAGTATCACTCATTAAATTATCAGCTTAATATTGTGTTTATACCGTGATAGTGTGTGTGTGTGTGTGTGTGTTTGTGTTTGTGTGCGCGTGTGTGTGTGTGTAAAACATCGGATAGTTTTTTGAGTGAACAACACAATAATTAAGACGTGTTTTGATTTTCAATGTGAGGCGAGATATTAGTGACTCTTCGAAGCTTATACGTAAAATTGATCAACATAAGCTTCAGATATTAATGAACTGATGAGAAACGTTGTTTCAAAATACGTCTTTAATACAAGCTTTATGTCGCCAGTTTTAACGAAGGAAAATTGGAAACATCGGACACAGGCTTATTCTGTTGCCCTTTAACAAAGAACTTGTCCAATCAGGAATGTCGTCTTAATGTTAACCTGAATAATTACGCACACAGTTTAGAGACGAATTGCTGAACATTACATAAAAGTAAAGTGATTATGATATACATACATATAAAAAGTTACAAAATATTTAAAATTAACATAACACCTGAGCAAAAAAGGGAAATAATAAACTACATACAATTCAAACAAACAAACGCTGTGTGTCTATAAATTGCCGTCGGAGTCAACGTAAGATATGTGAATTGTTTTTAGGAAGTACCTAACGACTCGACGGATAATATATGTTTCTTATCTTTTCATATTTCGCTTGTCACGATCCATAATCCAAAGTCAAGTGATCTATCTATCAATAACGGCGGCACAGATATGACAAGCTACTCTACTTTTTTCAGTACTCTGTGTAAATTGCACTTCTTATATTTTATGTCATTTCCATTACAAAGAGAAGCGCATTTACGAAAAGAGTAGTGTGATAAAAATGAATAAAGCAAAAAAAGAAATTGGTGATTTCTAGCTATTCAGAACAAACCTTGGTTACTAGGAAAAGTACATCCTATATTGAAACACTTTCAATATCCAATGAGCTGTTGTTAGTGAATGCTTTGCTGATGATGAGTTCTCCTTTAACTTTGGTAAAAACATTCTTCTCTCTTTGATCCAAACCAAAAATAAGACCAAGTCTAGGCTGAATATAAAACTGGTAATGACAGAAACATTCAAGCCACAGTTTCTTTGAAATATCTCGGTGTTGTTTTGGACCAGCATTTGTCTAATGGTTAAAATGATAGGTCACTGGTTACAAAAGTTTAAAATTAGTTTTTGTATTGTAAAAGTGAATTTCTGTCATTCCACAGAAGAAAACTGTTTGTAATGTCTTTCATTCAGTGCCATTTTGATTATGTTTGTTCCTTTTGGTACTCTTGCTTGACTCAATATTGGAAGAATAGGCTTCAAACTAAAACGAATAAACTTTGTTTTGTTTTGAATTTGGGCAGTAGGTCACGTATCGGTATTGCTCACTTCATGTCCTTAAACTGGCTACCGGTATAAGAGAGTTGATCAGATTCCTCTAGGTCAAGTACATAAAAATCAAGTTTGGATTAGCCTCTAATTATCTCGGTGAACATTTTATTCCTTCTCGGTGCATGATCTCTGTACAAGGTCAAGAGTGACTGCTGTTTCTTCCAAAATGCCAGATTCAAATTTCACAATCCGTGAAACTAGGCGCTATTCTTTACCCAAGGCAGGCAGTTTTGGTAAAAGGTCTTTTGCTTTTAATGCTATTGTTCTATGGAACAGTCTTCTCCAGAACATAAGGAATATTAACTGTCCTTACAAGTTCAAACATACCACATGTCCTTACAAGATCATTTAGTAGCTATATGGCTTTAATTTCCATTGTATGTCCTATCTTAGTTGTGTCTAAGTAAAATACATTAAACAGCTTCCAATTGTGTTTGATCATTTCCACGTGATCAAGTTGTAAGTTTCTACAACTTTTTCAGATTTTTTTTATTTCAACAAAGTTTCAAGAAATAGTGTCTTTAACAAGTATTTGTTAAAGCTTGTACTATATAACTGCATACATTATGTCTTAACAAATACTTTGTTAAACATAAACCAAATTGTTTTGGTTTAATATCAAGGCTCTTTAACAATTATATGTTAAGATCGCTTTTGCTTAGACTATCATCAATTGGACATCAGAGTTTAACAAATCTTTGTTAAACTATTCTCGTCACTTGACAGAGATGTGGAAAGAAAATCGGCTGAATGTTAACAATTATTTGTTAACATCTCTGTTCGCTGTTACCCAGCAAACACCCGACGTTTATACAACGTTGTTTCAATGTTGGATTTTCGTCGTGACGTCGCCGACGAGAATCCAACGTCTAATCTACGTTAAAAGACCGACGTCCATAAGATGTCGTAAAAAGACGTTGACATAACGTTGGATAATGGTTGCAATTATTTAACGAACTTGCCAAAAAAGCTATTGTTTTGCGATAATTTAAGTGCAATTACTGCGACCAAAATGCATCTTGTTTGTGTTTATCTTCAAAGATTATCCCCCATCTAAGGCGAAACACAGACCACTACGTGGCGCTGTAAAGTTATTCGCCTTTTCGTATATTATGGCGCGAAATACGAATAAAATTATTTATTTGTAATCTGATGCTACTGACTTGTTTTAAACACTTGTTATAACAAAACACATTTTTATTACGGAAGAATTTCTGCACTTGCTGTGCAATCATTGAAGAAAGAACAAACATCACTTTCGAAAATTTTCGAAAACAAAAAAATGCCAGCTTTACAATAGCTGCGCATGCGCATATTGTACAGGGAAACGAAACGTGCAAGAAACGATGACAAGTAAATTACAGCAAAGTTTCTTCACATATTGCAGTTTCATCAGGTATGTTAGACTTTTTTCTCTAAATAAATGTAAAAATATGTCGCATTATACTTTTTGGTTAATGTATCTTCTTTTTTTAAATGTAAATTCGTGGCCAATGATGTGAAACCGTGAGGGTGGGGTAAGTGTTGTCGTTACATAGCAGCATAACGGTTAAATTTAAAAAAAGGTGTATCTTAAACAACGTTTCAACTGCCCTTATTTTATTCTATTGCATATTAGTACTCTGAATAAAAAAACCTAACAAGTGAGCAGGTAGTTGCTGCAGTCTTTACCAAAACCTGCCCTTAATACACTTGATTTCTCAGGTCTTAATCCATGTATGATTTTATTGCAGGATTAATTAAGAGTGACATAACTTTACTGCTCATAAAAGAGGTTTGTTTATCGAATGTCCGACTCTAAGCACGTGGTCTTCATGCGCCTCTTTACGAGATGTTATATGCCACTATTATGTAATTCAACTTCTACTTATTACTGCCAAAAGTCAATACTGACTATACTAGGCAGGAACATTAAAATTATAAAAGATAATAACAAAGAAAAGATTTAGCTGAAGATCTTACTTAAACATTTATTTTAAGTAATTAAAATCTATAATACTTGTTTAGTCCACTGATAAAAGCTGGTACAGTTGGGCTAGCCTTAATCTCGGTCGGTAATTCTCGGCTTAAGCATGACGGCATTCTTGCCATTAACCAATTAGATAACTGTTACTCATTAAAGCATTCGGTTGTCGGTCGTGACTCGTACTTTATCATTGTAGCCAATGTGACTCTTAAGTTGTTTGTTATGAATCCTAACAACTTAATTAAATAGAATTGTTAAAAAAAACACTTATCAGGCCGTAGGTCTCGGAAATTAAGACAGTTTATTTTGTGGATTTAGTGGATTTTTTCCTGAAAGTAATTGATTTGGCCTTCTGTCAAGGGGGCGCTGAGAGGCCTGTGGGTAAATGGCAACGCAACACAATATTTGGCTGGAGGAAGTACTGTACGAGATCAGTGGCCAACCTTGCGTGTGCTACATTGGCTTGTATTATACAAGATGGGTGCTCAACTTTGTGTTCCGATCCTGGTGCTTGTATTGTATGAGATGGGTGGCCAACCTTGCTATGCGATCCCGGGGCTTGTATTTTACGAGATGGGTGGCAAACCTTGCGTTGTAGTCCCAGGGCTTGTATTCTACAAGCTGGTGGCCAACTGTGCATTGCGATCAATGACTTGTTTTGTACCAACATGTGGTCAGCATGCTATACGGGGGCTTGTATTACATGTATACATGATAAATGGCTAATGTGGTGTTGCAATCTTGGGGCTTGTATTGTACAAGGTGGGAAGGGTTTCGCATTCAATTGTATGCTCACCTTTTCTGAACTTGCGCTAATCCACAGGTAAACCAGGTTAAGTCTAACCAGTAAAAGTGTGTCTGAGTAGATAATTTGACCATTGTTAATTGACTTAAATATGGTTGAAAAATGCAAATACAAATCTAGAGGACAATTCTATAGCTAACCTGAACCGAACGTGGTGAACTTTTCGGATTGCTACTTTTCGTCAGTTGTTGCCTGTTGTCAACAGTTGTTTACACTGTAAAGGCTACCTTTTAATCCAGTCTTTGTCAAAATGTTTGTCTCCATCCTCTAGGCCAAGATGAACTTGGTATATTACCAAAAACTTTGTCGCTAGCAGTAGGTCAAATCATAGAGAAACAAACTTTGAATTGACATATTTCAGGATTCAGAAACAGGTATTGTTTCTCCTGGCAGAGATAATGGAAGATGCGGCTACCTTGGATGTGGCATGAGAGAACACCGACAGACTGAGAAAATTTTACAGGTCCACATTGCAAGATTTTTATAGTCTGGAACATCAGAGACTCGAAATCAAAAGTGCCAAATGAGCAACAAAAATGGTACTTTCCTTTTAAATTGTTTCTACCAAGTTTTCTGTTCACACATGAAAATTTTAATCCTGCATATATAACAGTTAATTACTGTGACTGTATGAACAATTAAGATAAAAATATACCGTCTTCATGACATTTCTTTAGTATATAAGAATACTCGGTATAACATATAATTGTTGTATTTTTCTTATAGATCCAGATACTATCAATGATTGAGGCTGTAAGCATAAAAGACGAAGTGAAAAAGATAACGGAGAGGTAAATATTTCATTAAGCATTAGAACATATATAAGCACTAGGTTCATGAGAGCCTTGAAAAAGATCCTGATTTTGGTAAATGGAACTTGAATTTTACTGTAAGTCCTTGATAATCTCTAAAACAAAAAGAAAGAAATGTGTAGTGTGATGAAATTGCACATCTTTGAATGAAAATGAAACTGGATCTTTTTTCTTTACGCAAGCATCAGTGTTCACTTTCTAGTCTAAGGTTGTACAACTTTCCTTTGGTTAGTCAAGTTCAATCAAAAGAAAATAGTATATTTAATTAGAGAACATTAAAATACATACCTTTGTTTTTTTTTATTTTCATTCTGTATTCAGACGGGTGACAGATGAACTTATGTCCAGGTTTAATATGAAAGGAGGAAGCAGAGGATGGCTTTCAAATGGACCAGTGATTATGGACTTGTAATAGGTAAAGAATTCTCAATTCTCACATGCAAGGCAATTAATACTTTAGATCTATAGGGACTTTTCAAGAAAGAATCTAGCTGTTGTCATCAGTGGTGGTGGCATTCTAGCCTTTGTCATTCATGACATTTAAAATGGGGGTCATAACTTTACTACTTACTATAGATTTGAATCATGTTTGGACAAAAAAGCTTTGCATAAGATTTTTAGACTCACTTGCATTAAGCGTTGTTACAGTAACAAATATTAAGTTTGAAACTAGAAGTTAATCTGTATGCATAGTTATTTGCTAGGTCATCTCTTTAAAATGGTTACCCTGTAAATGGGATGCACTTCTTAGAAACTAGAAAGTCCTTGAAATTATGCCCCCTGAAATAACTGAATTTCACAAGTCTATGAAATTCATGTAGGTGTGTGTAGAATGTTTTCTTAAGACACAATGTATTATTTTTTCAGGTAGTTTTATGAAGACGATAATGATGCAACTGAGCAGTCAGCATTGGAAGCAGTTGCTGTTTGAAGTATGCTCCAGACAGGTGTGGTGGAGGGGGGCAGACAAAAGAATCTTGCTTCTGCCTAATTCTTTAGTGCTTGATGAAACATTATGGTGTGGTTGAAGTAAGAATGACATTTAGTTATATGTATAATTCAGTATTATATCCATATATTTTTTTTATCTTTGTTTATGTACATGTATCTGTATATTAAGCTCCACTTTTCGAAGAAAAAAGTGTGACTATTGTCATGATCGTCCCATCTGCTTGCTTGACTTAGCTTATATTAGCTTAGCTATTATATTATCCAGCAGTGAGAAAAGTGGAGCCTGCACTCCAAGAACAGGTCTTGCTGATGTATATGTATTATATGTTTAGCAAATCATTTGATGTTGTGTAATACTGTAACCATGACAATTGAATACAAGAAGCTGAACATGTATTTAAGGCCGAAAGTTTGTATTTGTAGAGGAGGTGCTAAACTTTTTCTTACAAGAATGAATCTCTGTCCTACCTACTTCATTTCACTGGAAAAAAATATTGGTGTTTTTTGGTTCATTGAAGTAAGCTCTTTAACCAAGTCCTTCATAACAGGTAATTTTACTTGAGCTTGAGGATTTTGCTTCAAGTTTATAATGAAGATCTAAAAGCTGCATGACATTTGTGTCTGCATATGTAAATAGATTGGAAATCAGTTGCTTCACATGATAGACCTGATGACAGTTGAAACTTTCAATAGAAGCGTAATATATTTGCACAACCATCCCAATACACTAAGAATAGTCACAGTATTAAGTATAAATATGTCAGTTGTATGCATGTTTCCCTGGTACCATTAGTTGAACTGTTGGTTTTTGATTCATACAACAGTTTATTATATTTTTTCAAACATAAGTGTTTGTGGTAATTAAACAACTTTTGCTTTTCATATCTATTACGTTTTGACAGTTCACAAATTGTATGAGTTCAACAAAACATTGAAGAACTTTCTCAAACCCAACTGTTGGGTATGAGAAATATTCTTCAATGTTTCGTTGAAAATGTCAATTTGGTACCTATCATTACCTCTGTAGGTTTTATTATTTTCTGTGATAAAAGAGAATTGATTTCTTAAAACATTTTTATAACTCCGAAAGGGGCTGCGTAGGAATCGAGCAAGTCACCTGGAAAGACACATCCTGTCCTGTCCAAGTGAAGTGATCTTGGTAACTTCTCAAGCTATTAGATATAAGCCGACTTGCATTGTGACAGAATAATGTCCAATTTTTGACTAAAAATGTTCAAAGTATAAAGTGAAAATCGGGGGTATTTTTCAGCACTAGTGAAATGCTTGTTGATTTTGTTTTTCATGTCTTTTTTGTTTATTGAAGATTGTTGTGAAATTAATTTAACATGTTTCATTAAATGATGTTAATTTGACTCGAGTTTTCTTGTTTTTTTACCTATATAGCAATAAATCGTGAGATTAAAGTAGACTTGCTCATAATCATACAGGCTGCAGGAAAAGAAATGTTGTGTGGGAATGGAATAAAAGTCTTTTCTGATCTGAAGAAGTTTGATTAGTTATAAGAAACAGGTTGGCAATAACTGAAAATATATTTGACAATCGTCTGCATATAATGGATAGATTAAGGTTGGATTTAAGCCAATAAATGGTTGGAATGAGGTCAAAAAGGCTGTATGTACGTCGTATTATAGTTGGAAAATGGTTGGAGTTTGGTCGTAAAGTGACGTTGTGAGGACGTTGGATTCTGACGTCTATACGATTTGCAAAACCAACCAAAATAAAACGTTGATCTAACGTCGGGGTCCAACGTTTATACAACGTTGTGCAGACGTCAAATGTTTGCTGGGTTACTGAATCTACCTTCAGTCAGAGTTTAACAAATCTTTGTAAAAGCTTATACCATTCTCAGTGAAAGAGATGCAGAAAGAAAATATGCCGAATTGTTAACAATAATTTACTAACATCTCTGTTCTCTGTTACTGAATCTACCATCAGTCAGAGTTTAACAAATCTTTGTTAAAGCTTATACTATTCTCTTCACTTGACAGAGATGTGTAAAGAAAACTGGTCGAATTGTTAACAATAATTTGTTAACATCTCTGTTCTCTGTTACTGAATCTACCGTCAGTCAGAGTTTAACAAATCTTTGTTAAAGCTTATACTATTCTCTTCACTTGACAGAGATGTGGAAAGAAAATTGGTCGAACTGTTAACAATAATTTGTTAACATCTCTGTTCACTGTTACTAAATCTACCGTCAGTCAGATTTCAGAACATAAATATTTGTTAACGTTTATATGAGAGTCATCAGTCGGCAAAGATATTCAATGGGCATCGGCTGGATATCAATGATTTTAACAATATCTGTTAAGATGTTTAATCTTTAATGTATTTACATTCTGATTTCAGAAATAAACGAACCTTCATAAAATTTTATCATTGTGATTATTAGTTATTAATGATGAAGAATAAACATCAAAGTGATGCATATTTCCCGTCAACATATTTGTCAAAAAAGCTAAAATACTGAGTGAATAAATCTTGAAAAATAAACTTAATATGGCATTTATAGAAACAATTATGAATTTTACCGGTTTTAAGCCATTACAAATATACTGTGAACAATGTGTTTTGCTGATAACCATGAATTAAAAAAGATATTATATAAAAAGCCTTTACTTTTATCGGTAAAAATTTACCCCTTTAGTCACGGGGTAAATACTTTAGTTATAACATTAATGTTGAGGCAACCTAATAACTAGATGCCGTGGCTCAGTGGTCTAAGTCGTTGCTCTATATTACTGACTGAAAGGTCGTGGGTTCGAATCCTGGAAAAGTCGAAACTTTTTTTTCATTTTTCATGGTGTATAGAAACATAATATTATATTTGTTCCATAGTATATTAAATCCTCTTAAATTTGAAAGAATAAAAAATTTCAGCAAAATTTTGTGAGTCGCTTTAAATAACCTTTACCCATAACAAAATTATATCCAGTCAATGCTGTGTAACATTATCTATACAAATATATCACTGTATCTAAAATCTAAAAATGAAAGAATGCAACCGTTAAGCAAGAAAACATAACATTCAACTTGAAAACACAAATTAAATTTGTCCATATATATAATTTCCTTTACATTACTGTCAGTATTTTCCACTAAATTAAAAGGTACCAAAAACATTTTTTTGCCTGACCATTATAATATTGCAAATCCAACATTACTTACTTTATTTAACACAATCAATTGATGACCCGAATTCACCTTGAAGATGAAATGTCTAAGCACACTGATTTTTTTCTGTCCGAAGTTTAATTACCACTAAACCACTAAATTTATGCCTTCTTTTCTTCAGTGAGAGTGTTTTAATTAATGAGCCCTTTACAAAATGAAATCATTTGGTACTGTGGTGTAAATAGGACACTCTTGGTTGCTACTCACTCTTTGTTTACACTATTCAGCATTTTATGATCTCCATGGGAATTGTCTTGATTTGTTGAACTGTGGCTGCTCAAGCATGTAATGTTAATTTCACCTCAAGCAATGAAAATCCCATTTAACTTAGCCATGGCACTGGTCAGAAAACCAGATTTATATACAGTCCTATGAAATACTAGGGAAAATCAGCTCAATCTGAGCCAAGTCTTATCAGTAAGCATATCAGTGAGAATTGCCCCTTACAGT
This sequence comes from Cyclina sinensis, assembly GCA_012932295.1. Taxonomy (NCBI): domain Eukaryota; kingdom Metazoa; phylum Mollusca; class Bivalvia; order Venerida; family Veneridae; genus Cyclina; species Cyclina sinensis. The sequence goes on along the minus strand of JAAONU010000009.1, from coordinate 25,896,035 downwards.
TATAAATCAATTAGCACCAGCTTGTGTTTGTTTATAGTCTGCTGACCACTCCAGTAATGTATTAATGTTATTCCTAAAATTTTACTGCAGCAACATCTTCATTATCTGTGTTTAACCAAATCATGTAGAAAATTAGAAAATAAAATTATAAGTTGATCTATTGATTGTTAGCATACTATTCATTTTTGAGTAATAATGACTTCTTTAATACAACAAAATCAATTTTAATAAATGATTTTGTTGTATTATTTTTGTTACAAACAGGATGAGATCATTAAATTTAAAATGAAGCCTTTTTATTTGTATACATATAGGATATCAAAGTGTTTTTGAGATTTTATTATTTTATTTTGCTTTGATTTTTATCATACCTGAATTAAAGAAGTACTTTATTTCTGGTTATGAAATAAACGATTTTATTGTGTTTGTTTTCAGCTCTTTTCTGAACTACATGTTATTGAGAATAATGACAATATGTTAAATCCAGTGTATGTGTGTGTGTGTGTGTGTGTGTGTGTGTGTGTGTGTGTTTTAAAAAAAAATACTTTAAGCCAACCAACACGCTTGTAGAATATTTCAATTTCACAAGGGAACTAAAAGTCGAAATAAAAACCATAAATGAGCAGGAAGTTATTTGTGTTCAAGGACTACTCCGATATATAAAACTGCAGAACATAGTAATCAACACGAAGACAATAGATTAAAGTATCAAGGTTTTATATGACAATTTAGTTGCATCTAGTATTATGAAGATCTTTAGGACATTTCACTATACGAAAGCAATATTTTATTTTTAAGCTCAATTTATTAACAGCATTTATTGAAAAGAAATGGAAACATATATGTATGTTTGAACATCACCTCATGATGTCAAATTCAATAAATATTGTGAATAAACTTATGAAGACCTGCTTGAGAAAAAAGCAAACAACCTTCAAGATTTACTGAAACTGAAGAATTTCACCGAAGCCATTACGAAAAATGTCAAAACAAAAGGCTAAAACCAGAACGGATAGAAAATTAGCTGGAGAAGAGTGGGATGGAATAAAACTGAAAGCAAGATATTTGCATATACCTCAAATCTTAGATTTTTTGTTTAAAGAAAAAACATTCCAGAAACTGTACAGTCCTCAATGATTTTATGCGCTGTCTGTGTTTCATCATGCCGCCACCCTGCCGCCATAAATGTTTATATAGAAACAAATTCAAATGATCTGGAAGAAAACATTAATATTGCAAAACTTTGTGCATTGCGGTTGCTCAGAATGCACATGGAAGATATGACACAGATGATCTGAATAACACATTTAAATATTGAAGATATATCTGCAGTTAGAGGCATCTTTTAAAACGAGTCAAGTTCAATACAGAATTCAGTATTAGATTCATTAGTGACAGAAAGTGTAGAAGATACTGATGGCAGATTATATGAAGCTCTACAAGAAGAAAATGAAATGAACAATTTCATACACACTCTTGGTTTTGAGCCACATAGACCACCTAAAATGATAACTTTGCACCCTCCACCAGATGATGCCATAACAAAGCTGCAAGAGGTTTTAGAGGATATTCTCATCAAGACAGATCTTGAAGATCGGAAAAGCAGTATGAAATATCATTTGCACCTGACAACAAAATTGGAGCAGATTCATTCAAAGCAGGAAAAGAGACAGAAGTACAATCAATTTCTTGTAGAATTTCCTGTCATGCATCTGAGAAAATCAAACATTTTAATTCCTGTTAGTGCATATACAGATGCTGGCCTACTTCACACTTTTAAATACATGAGAGGCGATGAATGTATAGAATGGAAAAAGCTGATGTCAGTAGAACACATTGACATTGCGGCAAAAAACATCAGGTGTCTAACTGTAGGTTTTCAGCTTACATTAATTCAAAAATTCTTTTTGAGTCGCACCTCAGCAGAACGATAATTATATCAAATCAATTATTTCAATGCAAATTTCTGAAGAATCAGGCCAAACTATCATGATTTGCATATTTGCTCTTCATGTTGAAAGTATGCGTCATTGTCAAGCGATATTTGCAATTGATTTTGCAGAATGACTAGAAGGAGCAGAAAAGTACTTGCTACCTCTTGCAGCTGATATAGATTTAAAGTTTCAAGAACCAAAGGGAAGCTGCTGCTATCAAGAATGCTAAGAACGGAAAGTTGCTACTTTCATTGATTCTGACACTGACACCATTAAATTGTTTCTATTTAGTTCACCTTTTTATAGCACATGTTAATTTACAGTGACTAACACACAGTTCATTTAAAGGTGCATAAAAAGGCAAATGTTTATCGACATTTATGTAAATATTGTGAAAAGCACATGTTGGCTTGTTGAAAAACATCAGAATTCAAACCTTTTCATACTTGTATTGGTATTTCTTACCCTGGTAGTCACAGAGGAGAGACTGTCTTCATATGACCTGCACTAAATTCAATAGTTAGTGTGCTGTTGCTTTTATTGTAAACCACAGTTTCAATGACTGGAATTGCATGGATCTGAGTCCTCTTCAAGGGAAAATACATTTATCTTGCATTTTTTAGGTGAATAGAAGGATGCAATTACACTGTATATTTACCTCTCTTCGATTTCAAAAAAATTATTTGTGAACAAATATATTAGTAGCTTAAATTGCAATGTTATTTTTGTCTTATTTACTTCATTTAAAAAAAAACTGTCTTACTTAAACCTTAAAACTGATAAATATAGAACCGTTATGTTAAAAAACAGACAGTTAATATATAACGTATTCATATTAAATATGTTATACCACACGCATCCATCATCTTTTGGATTTGTTAAATATAGTATACCCCCACCCCACCCATTTTGTGGTCGGGGTATAATAACTGTTTAAGAGCGACAGTGAACAGCGACTTTTTTAAATTTAATTTGACGACAAGAAAAACTGCTGTGTGACAGGTTTTATGTTTCATATTGTTACATGTTTCATGCAATCCGAATCCCTATCACTTTTCAGTTTCAAGAATTCATGCATTCCTAATCCCTATTTAACATTTTTCAGTTTCCAAAATGAATTCTAACACTATCTGCATTTCGCCGACACTTAACAAAGAAGAAATTAACCTTTATATATCATACACGCACATTATATCACACATAACACAAGTGGGCGACTACTGACGTCACAGCAAACATCACCGTTAAATAGTGCACGTACTTTGCCCCTTATAAATACACGTACGTGTTAGAATGGACAAGATGTTAAAATTTTCATGATCTACTCTCGTATAAATCATGGTTTCTCATTCATAAGCATATACATCTATTAAATTGCTATGCATTTAAACTAGACACTGTGATAATATTCAATGGTATATCTCTCAGACAAAATTTATTTCCGAATTAACACCAGAACAAAATGCTTTGACAATTTTTCATGGAGTATAGTTTAATAATATGCCTCATAGTTTGTATGATTGCAAATAAAGTAGATATTGCAATTTAATTTTAACTACTTGTGTTACAAAACAGTCTTACAAGCTAAAATACATTCTGGAGATAAAAATATAAAGTGGAGAACTATTAATCTCTGACAGGTATCTTCAATTTACAAAATCAAATGTTGTAATCACAGTCAAAATTAAAACCTAACAGTCACTATTCATGCTAAGAAATTAGGATAATACCATCACTTATACAACTTTGTGTTAAAACACTGGGGCTAATCTAGACTGGTTTCAGGCCCAGCAATTACTATGTTATTCCATAGTTATGTTAATTACTATTAAGTCCCTTTCAAATTACAGCTCTATCTTTACTTGGCTGGGATTATATGATTGCTAGGAGAGGAAAAATGTTGTTATTAGAGGGGTAAAAACATTTAGTATATCAATGTGTTAACATAAAAAGAAATGGATCATTATTGTAACAGCCTGCAGCCAGGCTAGGGCTTATCAACTACACATTGCACTTGGTTTGACCGATAATCAGAGGTCAAGTTTGTAACATGTTACATGTTAGCACATGCAGAGTGTGATCAGCTAGAAATTGAGAAAATTAGGCACAATTAAAAATGCTATGGAAGATCAAACATAACGAAAAAATTTACAAACTGGTTTAAGACAGAGATTTACATCAGGAAACAGTTCTACTTATATATTATACTAATTTTCTTATAAAGAAGGCCACTTCAAATATCAGCTTGTTCAAGTAAATATTAGGGGATTACAATTAAAGAGACTCACTCAACAAATATAGCTGATTTTTTTTAAACTATACTATATATGGAAAAACATAACATGTGCTTCTCTACACCAAGAAAACTGAAAAAAAAACATTCGTACCCATGCCCTTTTGTTCAGGAAAATAAAGAGCGGAGTTCTACACCACTGAGTCACAGAGGCTCGTTATATAAGATTTGTCAAAATCAATAAAATATCTACCCCGTGACGAACAGAGTAACTTTTTATCAATACAAGTGTGTAAAACTTTATAATGTGGTGTGTTTTTGTAACAAAATATGAGTCAGCAACTTAGTTTAGTTATGTTCTTCACAAAAACAGCTAGAATTTCTAGATGTATTAACATTATTTTTTTGCATTGTCGACCTATCTGTGAGTCAGAACAGTCGACAAAGCATGATCTTCGTTATGATTTCAACAAATAACTCTAAGGTATTGACAAACTTTTTTAGGTTTTGATAGAAATTTTAAATGAATTTTGTTCCAAATTTGAACAAATATTGAAATTAAGAAAAAACTTTATTTACATGGTTGATGGCATGTTTGATCAACTGAAATTTACAAAAGGACAGTTTTCTGTGCTACTCGAGGGAAGGGAGAGCATATTGTCGCCGCTTTGTCTGTCTGTATGTCCGTCCGTCTGCATTTTCTTGTCCGGGACATAACTCTGAAACTACAAGAAGTATCAACAAGAAACCTTTTAGGTAGATAGATCTTATTGAGTAGAAGTGCAGTGCATAAGAACAATAACTCTGCATTGCCTAATTTTTAGTTATTGCCCTTTGTTCATTTTTACACTTTGAACTTTGTCCAGGACATATCTCTGAAACTACAAGAGGTATCAAAAACCTCTTGTTTACTTGTCACCAGCCTACTTCAGTGACCATGACACTTTCTAGAAAGGACTGCCACTGTCTTAGTTGATAGAAAAAAATAAAGAATAAAATGGTAACTGTCTTACATTGTTCATTGCGTATTTAATCAGTTTTAACCTTTTTTCCAGCAACTACGAATAACATAATATCTTTATGCTGAATTTGGAAAAGACTTTATGAACATACTATTCTGTGTCTAAAACCTATTCGAGGAGCATCACCCGGTTCGACCGGCTCTTGTTTTTAATTACAAACATACTATCAGTAAATTGAAAAAAGTCTAGTTTGAAATATACTACAGTTAGTTATAATATTGTGTAGATCATACAAATTTTCCAGTAATGTTCTATCATGTATATGTAAAGCAGTTTTTATTAGATTAATCGAAAAAAGCATATATTATTGTAAAATCAAAATTTTGGAAAGAGGATATTCAAATAACAATCAACCGATTTCAATAAATTTTTTATCAGCTTTACCCCGCGGAAATATACTGTTTTACATAAACTTATGTTGAAATCAGGGAGTAGATGAGTTTTCACAGGAGTGTGGTAACGCACTAACCCAGCGGTGGCGAGATCGATCCTCCTCTCCTCCACTAACATTACTAAATGTCTTCTGGTTGAATGCAATGTATCAGTGCTGTACAATGAGCATGCAAAAGAACCCCAGGAGTGTGTCTGAATGGGATGCTTTTTGATCTTGCACTATTCTCCACTCATGTAACTTATCTCTGAAGGTGTTGTCGGTCATATGATCAACTGGTACCAACGATAAATAAACTCAAATAGAAAGATAGAAGAGAGAATCACTTTTACAATTAGATTCCTAATACCCTACCTCCACACTTTAGAGTATTTAATTCCATTGATTTGTGTAGGATTTAGACATTTTCACGAAAGGACATGCGTTCAAACCCCACTCAAGCCATTTTGTCTCTAGTTTTGGGCAGTTTTACATTGTTTTGGTTTTATTACAGTAGCATAACAGCCCGAATTTATCATTTATATTTTTTTTTCTAATTTTATCATTATTTCTCTGCACTGATATTCTCTTTATGGTAAGAGTAGAATAATCTTACAAGAAAAGAAAAACAAAAGTTTTCATATCACAGTATGGAAGTATAGTGTAAGATACTTAGTTCAGTTCAAACTGAAGTTCAATAGCAAAACATGTTTTATGTTTTTCATTTGAAAAATATTTGAAAGCAATAACATCTTAAGAAACAACATGCTAGTTGTATGATACACTCTTTCTTACTACACTTTACAATTAATTGATACATTAATCTGAATTATTCAGACAGTTGTGTGTTAAGTTTCAAAGTATGATTTTTCAACTTAAAAGTTATGACAATTTTGTCTGAACAATTCAGACTATTGTCAAACTGTATTATACCTACCAGTTCAGTTTGTTGTTTGTTTGTTTGTTTATTGGGATTTAATGCCAGGTTTTACAGCAGCTGTGGTCATATCCCAGCAGTCAGTCCACCTGGCCAGTGTCCCTGGGTATTCAACCAGTTTACTAAACAATTTCTCCTCAAGTGACTGACTACTTCCTCACTTGTTTCAAAGGTGAGGGACAATGACCTTCAGGACCACTGCCTGACATCAATTACCACGGAGAAATTTTGCCAGTCCTGATGGGGATCAAACCAGGAACTCCATGACTGACAATTCGATGCTCTACCGACTGAGCTAGCCAGGCCGGCAAGTTCAGATATTAGTCGCTTCATCCATTTGGGTGAAATGCATAAATGTTAATCTTCACCTTTTTATATTTTATGATTATGTTTGTCATGTAAAAGACATCCGATAATAATAATAATAATAATAATAATAATACTATTAAAGGTTAAATAGTTCATGTTCAGAAAAATATCATGACTTACTACAACAGTTATTGATAGGTTGATGACGTCGTGAAAATAGTTCGTGCTCTTAAATATATAAGCTAATATGTGCATAACTGACCACAGGCATAGAGCTACATAATAGAGTAAATTTATACCATTTCACTTTTATTTCATCACTTATATAACTTATGTTAAATTTGCCTAAATATTCTATCAGTTTTCCTGTATGGTTATTACACCATGCACATTTAGTGAGGACACACTGTTTTTTAAAAATGTAATAAATCAAAACTTGTTTTTGTTTCTTTCTTTTAAAGACTGTTCATACAGGAAAAGTAATTTTATTTCCTCAAGTGGTATAGTACAATTGAAAGTTAGTTTTCTAGACAGAGTATACCTTTTTATAATTTTTCAAATTAATTTATGTTTAGCCCAGTAAAAGGAAAAATTGCATTTTCCTATTTCATAGCTCTGAAAACTTATCTGTAAAAATAAAGTGGTCAGGATAACATTAATAATGCTTGTAAGTGCACAGCAGGTCATCTAATATTTATAACAACTTAATTGACCACGCAAATTAACTACATTACACACCCAAGCATTTTCTAGATGCTTGTAAAATTTCTGCTGTGTGCTATCTTGCTCTGTATCAATACAAAGAATAACACATCCCTGAGAAATAAGAGGTCACAGACAGGCCATAATGTCATGCTGAGAAGCTAAAGATAATGCAAAAAATTCTGGAAGGGTTAACCTTGTGAAAATTGCTACAGCTCTGTGTTCAGATATTCAAAGCTGTTTATCAAACATTGTAACCAATCAGATCTCATTTTCGAGTAATTTTGAGAGAGGCAGAATTTACAAATGATACTGTTGCTCCATGTATCCACAGCAAAAATGCTAATTTATGTCAGGATACATTCATTCCAGGTATTTCAAATTTTTACTTTACTTCACAATATCAATATCTGTGTAAATCTTCCGATGAAATAACCATCACTATTTATTTAAATAGCAAAATCTAATAACGTAATTTTGACAATGGTTATGTTTTTTAACTATAGAAATTCTAATATATGCTCAGGGAATAAAGAAACGCTCGGTAAACCTTGCAGATAATTCTAGTTTTCCCGTTTCACGCTTTCCACGGGAGACCTCGTTACGCAATGCCAATTTGAGACATTTGATACATAACAACAGGCACTGTAACCTAGAGAATTCATTGGCAGATTTAAATTATATTCGATCAACGCACTCTCGAGCTAATTTGCGGATGTCACCCTGCTTTTCTGAACATTTTTATCTGTATATATTCATATGGACATGACTTGTAAAGAATGTACAGATTTTATATTCGTATGGACACGACTAGTGTAAATTAATCATGTTTGAAACAATACTTTTCTGTTACGTTCACATTAGGGTTACTGCTTAAAAATTGTTCTTAGCATGTTAATGTTTTACTTTCTGAAAATAATTATCATCTTGATTGTAAATTTGAATCTTCATTATCTTTGTAGCGAATTTGTTGTTGTTTTTTTTTTTGAAAACTAAGTAAAATAATTATTTGACAAGTACTGAATAAAATGTTGTAAATAAAAATTAATATAAAATTTTCCTAGCTTTGTGTTTACACACAAATTAATTTTATTTTGTTTTTGGTGACTTGATTTGAAGAAGATATGATTCAATTACTGATATGATCCAGAGTTTGATAGCGAAAAATATAATTTATATAATATCTTTTTAGAAAATTTATGATTATCAGCAAAACAAATTGATGACAGTATATTTGCAAAGGCTTAAAACCGGTAAAAGTAATAATGGTTTCTATAAATGGCATATAAGTTTTTTTTCAAGATTGATTCACAGAGCATGTTAGCTTCTTTTTAAAATCTGTTGACGGGAAATATGCATGGCCACTTCGAAGTTCATTCCCCATCTTTACAAACTAATAATCACTATGATATACTTATTTTTTTATATAAAATATTCGTTTATTTTTGAAATCAGACTGATGATATAGCAAAGATTAAACATCTTAACAGATATTGTTAAAATCATCGATATCCAGCTGATGCCCATTGAATATCTTTGCCAACTGACGATTCTCATATAATCGTTAACAAATATTTGTTATGTTCTGAAATCTAACTGACGGTAGATTTAGTAACAGAGAACAAGATGTTAACAAATTATTGTTAACAGTTCGACCAATTTTCTTTCTGCATCTCTGTCAAGTGAAGAGAATAGTATAAGCTTTAACAAAGATTTGTTAAACTCTGACTGATGGTAGATTCAGTAACAGAGAACAGAGACGTTAACAAATTATTGTTAACAATTCGGCATATTTTCTTTCTGCATCTCTGTCAAGTGAAGAGAATAGTATAAGCTTTAACAAAGATTTGTTAAACTCTGACTGACTGTAGATTTAGTAACAGAGAACAGAGATGTTAGCAAATTATTGTTAACAATTCGGCATATTTTCTTTCTGCATCTCTGTCAATGAGAATAATATAAGCTTTAACAAAGATTTGTTAAACTCTGACTGACGGTAGATTCAGTAACAGAGAACAGATATGTTAACAAATTATTGTTAAGCATTCGGCCTTTTTTCTTTCTGCATCTCTGTCAATGAGAATAGTATAAGCTTTAACAAAGATTTGTTAAACTCTGACTGATGGTAGATTCAGTAACAGCGAACAGAGATGTTAACAAATAATTGTTAACAATTCAGCCGATTTTCTTTCCACATCTCTGTCAAGTGACGAGAATAGTTTAACAAAGATTTGTTAAACTCTGATGTCCAATTAATGATAGTCTAAGCAAAAGCGATCTTAACATATAATTGTTAAAGAGCCTTGATATTACACCAAAACAATTTGGTTTATGTTTAACAAAGTATTTGTTAAGACATAATGTATGCAGTTATATAGTACAAGCTTTAACAAATACTTGTTAAAGGCACTATTTCTTGAAACTTTGTTGAAATAAAAAAAAAATCTGAAAAAGTTGTAGAAACGTACAACTTGATCACGTGGAAATGATCAAACACAATTGGAAGCTGTTTTTAGTGTTTTGTTACTCTTCACTTTAATTTTAAATTTATAGATACATTTCATGATAATTCATAATTTAGGCTGTGTAGCCTTGTCCTTCAGATCAAATGACTTGCACTAGCGGCAGTGTGTGTAAAGTTTTCAATAATGGTTATCAATATTATTAACTTGATTTAAGTCGTCGAGCGCTGTCTTTAGTATTCATGTATGTTTTGTCTTATGGTTCATATTATGTATGAATACTCTTTTATCAAACAAAATCTCATAAAACCTTTCAAATACTTTTAACTTTCAGTTAACCTGTTGTACTTCGAATATTGACAAATAACTTTCATCGGATAATGATACATTCTCATTTATATGACTCAATCTTTTCCTATTTTGATGGAAAGTGAAAGCTCTAATTATGGTATGCTGTCCAACAAGTTACATATAAAAAGATAAAATCACACCTTAAAAATGTCTTACTATTATTGGCAGCTTGATTTAAACTGTCGTAAAAGTTTATTGCCTAGTAGAAAGAATCACATAGACATCACTGAAAAACCAGTTACGGATGTTGTTTAACTTAAGTTTAACAATGTTATTCTTTCAGAAGAGGTCCACATAACTGACACAGTCATTTTCGGGACTACATCATTTGGAAGAACTGGATGAAAATCGTGTGCAAAAAAACCTTGCGGTAGATTGACATATTCGGGAACAACAACGTGTCATTGGGCAAGTCGGGCGTCCATTGAAAAGCCTTGTGTAAGATGTATTGTTCATGACCTGGAATGGCTGATGCGTGCAAGACAGAGGGACAAGAGTTCATATATAATCCTATCTATTACTATCCTTCAATGTGTCTTCACTGTAGTATACATTAAGCAAGATCTTCAAACTTTGTAATGTTATTAGTCAGAAATAGAATACGTTTTAAATTTAATTGTGATACAAAATATCTGCCCCAAATTTTAAATGATTTGTTGAAAAATACATTGAGAACTTCCGGAAGCCAGAAACAATAATTAGTCATATTCACGAAATGTTACTGCACGATAGATACAATATTTGCCATTCATGCTTTTTAACTGAAATTCTGTGAACTGTCTAACTACAAGCCTAACCACACTGATTAAAGGAGTAGATTAGTTTTTTATTTACTTCTCTTTTTTATTCAAATGTGTCTTATTCAGGAAGTAAACCTGGCATACATTTGTTCATTTGTACACGTTTAAATCAGTTTAAAACTTATAAATATATAAATAATAATGTGATTGTTTACAGCTGGTTGATTTTCTGATCCTTGGCGGAGACTCATTTACTCTTAATTGGCCAAAATCATTTTTCATTACTGCTTTAACCTGAAGTACTTAACTAAAATACCACGAAAATAGTCGTAACTACCGATGAAATGAAACAGATGTCAGTTTGCAAAAGACCACCGGACCACACTATCATAAGAATCTATGTCACATATTTATTAGATTGGTTCATATACCAACTTCAAAGATACAAATCTTTTACAATATATATTTATTCTAACAGATATGACTCCTGAGACACTTTGTATTAAATTAATTTTTTTCATTGATGTTTTTCATCGCTAATATATTGAACTCGAGTTTCAGTAAAATTCTAACCAATATGATGTATGTATACAATAATTTTTAAAATGTACTGTCTAGTGCAATCGAAGGGATCAGTTTTCGGGATACTTTTATAAACTAATAATTTGTAGATACTTTAGTTGGCACTGTCATGAGATATACAGACTAAAAGCTGTACCTAATCAGCAATATTACGGTTAATATCGTTGATTCCACGCTATCTATAATTATCATTGATGAATACGGACAAGAGAATGTGGATTTACTGAACTTTCCAAATGATTCACAATATTACAGACTATAGCAGCAGTTAGGAGTAGACATTACTTCCTGGGCCAATTCTCATCTTTTTCTGTCAAAATATGACCAATAAAAGTTTCCAATGCTTAATTTGCATTATGCCGTTCAGTAGTGTTTTTTTTAATACATCAACGATCGGTGCGTGTAATATTCGATAGATACATCAAAAATTAAAATACCGACTAAATTTTGAACACGCTATTTGATAACTTATTTCAGCATAATAAGTTCATTGTAAAGTGAACTGCAACTTATTCTTCGCTCAGTTGTCGTTTCATGTACAATCCTTGTCGTCCACATTATGATTTATGACTAAAGCAAGAAGTAATATATGTAAAAGAAGGCGGACAGATCAGGCTTATTAAAGTCTATTTGATTTAGTTTTAAATATTTTTATTTTGTGTTACCAAGAAAAGTTTTTTTGAAACAACCTCAGGTCTATATCGTCATAAAGGTGGTAACGCACAAGAACGGATTTTTGTCAGTCTTGAAACATATATAGCTTTTGGTTCCGCGGAAGCATATATCTGTCAGTGTAGGCCACCACTCTAATGTTTGAAATAATATATTTCATGAGGTACATTCTTGTGTATTTTACTGTTTATCTCTGAAAACATATAATAAAAGATACTTATTTTATGCCTACCAATGAAATATAGGGAGTGTATATGGGGAATATATCAGTGAGATAAAAGTGATAATCCACTGTTTTAAATCAGTGAAATTACCATTTTGATAATCCACTGTTTGTGCCGGAACTACCTTTTCCCACCACGTAATACAAGAGAATCCGCTGTATTTCAGACAGTGACAGCGAGTGGAATTTATTTACCTTGTTAAATCCAGTTATAATATTGAATTCCTGAGCCTAACTAGTTGTGAACAATGATGAAATTCGCCATAAATTATTTAAAATGTCTGATTTGTTTACATAACTCATGTGGACAATATCCAATATGGCCGACTTACAATTCAATTGATTGAATATTACTCGGTATTAATCCGCTTTTATAATTAAAGTATGTATGGCTAAAAATCAATGAATATAGATAAACTGTGTAGAGAAAAATAAATGTTATTTGATGAAAGTGTATTCAGTTTATTTCAGCAGAAGTAAAGTTATCATATGTATTGGAGATTGTCTGCACTTTTTTGTGCGGAGTAACGATTTGACCAAAGTACGCATTAACTGATTTGGGGCTCACCATGGGGAATTTATTGAAGGCCCTGAGTAAAAATGTCATAAAATACCCATTTTTGACGTGTTGGCATAAAATAAAAAGAAAATTTGTTTGTATCCCCAAATATCCTCTATATATTCTCAGAGAAAACATCCTCTTACAGCATTTTTACAGACTGAATATCCACTTCAGCTTTACATATATTTTATCTTTCGAGCAACGTTCTTTTACATATTCGTCAATACCAAACATGTATCCAAGATACAATAGATTGGAGGAAACACAGTTATCACCCATAAACTAGAAGAGCTTAAATGACTAATGTCGCCACATTTGAATATATGTCAAGTTTCGAGCTGCCACCGCGGGTAACAATGAGAAAGAATAGAAAAAGCTTTCACAGTATGTATATAGAAGACTGATATAGCATGTTTCGAACTTTATTTTCACATGAAAGAATCTTTCTAAATACTAAAGACTTGATGATATTTAATTGAAATAAAATAAAATGAGCATACTGTAGTCAGTTACACATAATCAGTAGAGAATGCATTTGCGTATGTTAAATGCTGTAATATATGTTCAGTAATGAATGCATGCCTTAAATATTTTAAGACAAATCACAAAACACAGGTACTGAAATTGCCGATGTAAAGTGACTAGAAGACAAATTAGCGGTTGTTTCTGCAGCAATTAATAAATCAATTCCTTGATTAAAACTATTACAAACAAACCACTGGAGAGAACTGATTTAAATCTTGATTTATCGGATATAAGTCATTGGAGACAAGGACTAAAAATGATATATCAGATACGAGCCATAATATAATTCAACTTAAATTTGACGTGCTTGCTTGATTACAATAAGTAATATTAACCAAGTATAACAAGGTTGTAAACTTACTATCATTAGTAAAGTTATTACCCGATATGTAAATTTAAAAAACAATACAACTGAAAAAGCCTTCGTTTAATTTTAAAAATATTTTAAATTTTAAATGAAACAGTTGGTGTCATTTGAAATCAGGAAGAACCGTCTCATTATTCAGTGTCTATTTATAGCCATTTTAAACGATCGAGGAAGTTTTAATCGCAAATTGTTCGACTTCATAGGGAGGTTTTAAAGTTGTCTTAGCAAACATTAAGAAATAGTTAAAATATACTTTTTTCTTTTGTAAGATACGTGTAGGATATTATCTTATCAAGGTAGGGTTTTTTCTCTTTTATATTCTTTTAATTATATTGCTTTCGTATAAAACTGCCTCGTCAGTGATATTAGAATGGTTTAACATTTCACGATTTGGGCTACATCAGAGAAAAAAAACAGTAATTATCTATTAGTTTGAAATGTATTTCCTTTTCGACGTGTTTTTAAAAGGTAAATACATATAAATACAAGGATAATGCAATGATCTTCTTCTTTTTGTATGTTTATCGGATTTCGTTTTAGTCGTTTCCTTTTTTGTAGAGTGATTTTTCAGGCATTATGTGAAAAACGGATAAATCGACATGCACAACATTGCAAAGTTATTTTTTGTCTTATTAAAATGCACAGAAGCCAGAGTAAAAAATCGTAAATGCATTGTCAATCAACTCCTTTCTATTATTCCATTTTATTATCATGAGGGTTCCAAGCCTTGTTGGTCTTCTGTTTTCAAACGAAAAATGTCGATCATTTATTTCCAATTATTTTAAGCCGTAAGAAAGTGATACCAATAAAAGATGACACCACATGCTCTACAGTTCATCTTGACACTTGGTACTTTTGTATACAGCGTTGGTGCAGGTCAGTTGTATGTCAAACTTAACATCTTCTTATGTAATCATTAAAGTAATATATTATGGAATTATGATGTAAATGTTGTCAACATAATTTTCAATTTTAATGTCAGGTTTGGATAGTAATTTAACTAATATTGAAACCTTTTGTCAGCCTCAATGTCTTTGTAAACTTTTATATCAGCTAATCATGCGTAGTCCTATCTGAAAACCATTATTTTAGACACTTTATTAAATACTCGAAAGTATAGCATCATGAATTTTGCTGTCAATCTAAAGGGGCGGGGGAGGGGTCATAGGCTACGTTTAGGCAGTTTTTACATGGGTTATCTGAATGCAGATATGTAAAACAGACAAAATAGAACTTGTTCTATTTCTGTATATAAAAAATATACGATAATTTAATCCTACTTGAATTAGTTCCTGATACATTGTCATGGTTTCAGCATGTGTTCAGAAAAATTAAACATAAATAACTGGGAAAAGTAGTGAAATTGAAATAGTGATTCAATAAAAAATGGTCCTCAGAAGTAAGAAACCATACTTTAAATTGAATCAAGACCAAACAGAAATAGTCACCAAACTCAGATAGGTGGAATGTTGCTTTCAATAAAAGTTCTCCCGCTCCTTTCGCTTAAAATTACAGTAGACATGAGTGCAGTTTACATTTTTTTCTAGCTTTTTCAACAAAGCATGGTGTGCTCCATAATGATTCCGCCTAGGTCTTACCCAAAGTTCATGTCAGACTCCTTCATTTTTTTCCTTTATGTTGGCTGGAAATGAATCATCAGTGATAGAATGACAGAACATAAATGCTTTTGCAGAACGTGTGAACAGAAAAAAACGTTTTAAAAGCATATACGTTTTATCATATATGTTAAAACATATCGTGTGAAACCCCTTTAAGAAACACACTTCGTTATTATTTTCTAGTTTGGAAGTCCAATGATTAACAGGGCCAGACCTCTGTACATAATACTTTTTCATCTTTTTATTTTATATGTCTAATTATGACTTTGGTTGTAAATATTTTATGCTTAAACCTTGGTGTTTGACTGATTTGAAACGTTTTTTTAATCGTTTAAGCATGCCCGGACAATTGTGACAGCTGTGACGTTAATGACAGTAGTACTTGTACCTCGTGCAAAACTGGCCATTGGGGCATAAATTCTACAAGGTGTAACTATAAGTGCAATGACAATTGTTTGAATAAAGAATGTGATGATGAGACTGGACAATGTATTTCGTGTAAACCAGGACTGTATGGTAGTCAATGTCAACGCAATTGTAGCCTTTGCAAAGAAGGCCTTTGTGATCTAGAATTTTGTACAAACGGATGTAAGGCAGGATTTTACGAATTCAACACTGGTAGCGAACGCTTGTGTTGGCCTTGTCCTTCAGATTGTAGCATATGTGCTAGCAGCAGTATGTGCAAAGTTTGCAATAATGGTTATCAATTATATAAATTTAATGTCAATGGTAACATCGTCGTTCATTGTAGTCTATGTACACAAGGGGATGTTTGTTCAAACACATGTGAAATTCAGAATTGCAAAAGCTGCATTGTTGTAGAAGACGTTTTGTCATGCACAGAGTGCATCGATGGATACACGTTAAGTGGGGAATTATGCTTAGTGAACGTAGGCATGTGCTCCGAAGGTTGTTCTACAGAATGTGATGAAAATGGAATATGTACAGGTAGTTGTAGTGCTGGATGGACTGGCGATAAATGTTCAAATACCTGTGCAGGGAAGTGTGTCAGTTGCGATAAAAGCAATGCAAACATCTGTAAGGAGTGTAAAAGTGACTTTTATACAGCTACTTGTGATCTGCCGTGTAAACAGTCATGCATAAAAATGACAGGCAAGGTAACTTGTAGACTGAATGATGGGTACTGTAACAACGGATGTGAAAACAAAACATGGGGCCCATTTTGTAATACGTCTTGTTCAGTCGGTTGTGCCGACAACGGGATTTTACCGGTATGTGACAGAGCCAATGGATATTGTCTACATAAGTGCATGGATGGATATACAGGAGAAAAATGTGATGTAATGCTTTCAGTTCTATCTACAACACAGTCTGAAGGTAATATAACTTTATTAATTTCGGCCAAATATAGAGAACTGCTAAAAATACTACAGCCATACTTTTTCGTCTACGAGTAGTTATTAGCTAGTCAACTGCAAATATTAGATTTTAAAGACAAAAACTTTCATTCAACTTCGAAATAATAGAGTGTAAATTACATAAGCTCGTAAAAGTCTTTTCTCTTATGAAAACTGAGCTAGAACAGCATTATACACTAATATAGTGTATGAATAGATACTTATATTGGGTGGACTTTTTTCTGAGGTCTTGTGAAAAGTGGCATTAGTTCAAAACAGTACTAATAATCCTCTTATGTCATTAAATTATTGATCATGCTGATTATTGATTGATTATATTGTAATGTGTTGTCCTCCTGGACGAAAATAATACTATAAAACAGTTTCTATTGACGATGTATTTATTTTTCTTCCACATAATTTGGCATGTTCGATACAGCGTGTTCTTTCCGGAAGACTGCATATCTACTTCATTTACGATAGAGATCAAAATTTAATGTTCTATTTTTTAATCGATTTTTCATACTAAACACAGAGTTAGCTCCCTTAGATAATAATGGTTCTTAACATACCCCTCACCATGATAAGTTATGCTCAAATTAACTTATTATTAAAATACATAATGCAACGGGAGCAAAGACTTTAAGTAGTATTATTATGATACTAAGCTAGACTGAAACAAATAAAAACAACGACTCTTCAAACAATAGACTAAGCTGTTATCTAAAGTTTCAATAATGCAACTCTCTGTATTCTACAGAGCTAACTATACTGTAATAGAAGCGGTCACATGTTTAAATTTCTTCAATCCATCCTCTACTGACATGAGTATATTTACTTTGCTTATTTAAAGTAAAACATATTGCAATAAAAAAATCTATTCACTTTTCTACAATTAATGTTCTATTCAGTTTCTATAACAATTTACTCACTATACAAGTCTACCTATTTTTAATTATTTTAAACTTTTATCAAAGTAAATCACATGATAGAAACGTTTATACATTACTCAAACTCAACATATTCATACTAAACTTTACATACTTCTGCAAACTCTTAAATCGTTTTCAAAAAACACAATTCATAATGAGAACAGCAAATGAAGTATAGCTTCTACATAAACAACAAACCTGTACTTGTCTAAATTACATATACCTTTGTAATGAATACAATGTATTTTGTCAAACATAATTAATTGTGATTTGTAATTTTCATATTACATTACTAGTTACATGAAAATCCCATATAGTAGGTTGTATGTACAACATATAAAATTTAACTTTAAAGTTAAAGTTAAATAAAGTTAATATAATTTTTTTTACTTAATCAGAGATTATATTTTCCCTAATTTAAATAATCTCATTGACAGTTCT
Source organism: Cyclina sinensis (assembly GCA_012932295.1). NCBI lineage: Eukaryota > Metazoa > Mollusca > Bivalvia > Venerida > Veneridae > Cyclina > Cyclina sinensis. The sequence continues at coordinate 25,877,694 of JAAONU010000009.1, read as the reverse complement.
ATACATTGTTTACTCAAAATCTTTCACTGTCAAAATATCATCTTGATTGGTTACAATTTTCTCTGTCTCCTTCTTTCTTGTCTTCTTAAATGTCTCTCTCTTTTTTATAATGAAAGTTAGAGTTCAGGTAACTGTACCTTTTGTTGGCATGTATATGAAATTATTTACAACAAAATGAAAAGGCTCATCGAAATCCTATGGCTGCATGGGGATTATTGTGCCCCTTAACACTACAACCATTTTATTTGAAATTTTACAGTTTTTTATTTATCTGATTATGCGCGGATATTTTTACTAGTTTTGTGGCGCAAGTATTTTAGTCACTTGTTTGCGATTCTTGAATTAAGCACAAACGCGATACTGGTCTTCTGAGAACAGTTTTACCGACATTTACATAAACAACTCGAATATGACCATCGGATCCTGGATACACATTGATGATTCTTCCAAGCGACCATTCTCCTCGAGGTTTATCTGTATCGATTATAAGAACCACATCGTCAACCTGCAAATCACGACTGTGTTTGTACCATTTTCGTCGACAGCTCAAAGTAGGAAGGAATTCTCGTAACCACCTGTGCCAAAAGTGTTTTACTATTTCCTGAGCAAAGCGCCATCTTCTTTTTATGTTAAATACTGTTCTGTCAACTGATTCTGGGGCAAATTTTCCACCTAATTGTCCATGTAAAAAATGATTTGGCGTTAAGATGGTATCATCTATTGGATTTGAAGTCTGATATGATATTGGACGGCTGTTGATAAGTCCTTCGGCTCCAGTTATTGCTGTCAATAATTCTTCATCTGTGGCATCTGCTTAATTTAATACGGCATAAATTGCCCTCTTAGCATTTTTAACCATACTTTCATGTACTCCACCAAAGTGAGGAGCTAATGGTGGATTAAAATGCCACTTAATCTTCTGTTGAGTACCATTTTCTTGAACTTTAGTTTTATCAATTTGTTGATAGAGTTCTGTTAATTCTCTTTTAGCACCCACAAAATTTGTACCATTGTCAGAATATATTTCAACTGGGAAACCTCTTCTACTTGCCATTCTATAAAATGCGTTCAAAAATGAATCAGTGTCTAAACCAAATGCTATTTCAAGATGCACTGCTCTGCATGACAGGCATGTAAATAAACACAGGTAACTTTTCTGTCTGGATTTTCCGCGACCTTGTTTGGTGAAGAAAGGACCAGCATAATCAACAGAACAATAGGCGAATGCCCTCATTGACTTAGTCACTCTTGCTGGTGGAAGTGGTGCCATAATTTGCCGCGAAACATGTGCTTTTAACCTTTTGCATCCATTACAAGAATGTTCCCATTCCCGAATATCATCTCTACCGCCTACTAACCAGTACTTTGCTGACATGGCTGCTAAAGTTTGATGTGTTCCATAATGGTTTCCTTGTTCATGATATCTCTTTACTAACAGTTTTGTCACCTCACTTTTCTTTGGTAAAATGACAGGGAATCGAGTATCATATGGAAGAAACTTGGCATTTGTCAATCTTGTGTCACATCTTAATACTTTATTTTCATCTAGTTTCACATTTAATGGTAAAAGTTTACTGTTATTTAAAACTGGTTTTCCTTTTGCTAAAAGCTTATATTCTTCTGGATAATATTTCTGCTGTTCATTGCGTATAAGGATATTCTCTGCATCTTCAATTTCATCAACTGATAGATATTTTCCTTGTTTCTAGTATCTTTTTTCAGTTTACAGTTTGTCACAAATCTCATCACCCAACCTAGAATTCTAACTAAGTGTACCCAGTCTGAGTATCTACTAACTTCCAACTTGTCTTCCTCATTTGTACTCATATTGACATACGTGGTGTTAGTCTGTTCATTTTGTGTTTGTTTATCTTTTTGTTTTCCCATTGGATTTTTACTTTTCTTTAATTCACTGTCTTTGATTTCTTGCCCTTCAGTGATATTTTTTGGCCATTCATTTTCAGGCCTTTTCAAAAATTCTGGCCCTTTCATCCACAATGAATTATTCACTAAACTGTCTGCTTTTAACCCTCTAGAAATGAAATCAGCTGGATTTTCTTTGGATGGTATGTTTTGGTGAGCTATTTTCATGGAGCTCTCCTATCCTGTTTGCTATGAATGGTTTAAAAAGCCTGCTTTAATTTTTAATCCAGTAAATAACATTTGTGCTATCAGTCCAGAGAGTAACACAAGTTTTCAACATATTCAACGCTTTAATTATAATCATTGATAATCGGAGTCCCAGTACTGCAGCGGTTAATTCAAGCTTTGGAATACTCACAGACGTTAATGGTGACACTCTGGATTTGCTGCATACAAACTTAACAGTAATCTTATTTTCTAAATCTACATGTCTGACATTTATGACTGTCCCAAAAGCTGCTTCCGAAGGCTCGACGAAAACGTGTAACTCTGATTTTATTCCTTCACTGAAAGACAAACTTCTCTGTACTGTGACATTGTTCATTAATGTTAGTTCATTTAACCAATCTATAATTTGACCTGATAACTCTGGTTCTATTTCATCATCCCAATCATATCCTTTTAGCCAACATTGTTGGAGATATATCTTGCCTAACACTATGTATGGTGACAAAAAACCAAGTGGATCAAATAAGCTAGCAACCCTTCTTAACAGATTTCTTTTTGTTATTTTCTTCTTTTCACTATTTATCAAGTTCAATCTAAATGTGAAGATATCTTCTTCAGCTTTCCAAGTTACTCCTAACGTTTTTGTTGTTGGTAAATAACTAGTGTCTAAATCTACTTCTGTTGCTCTATCTGCTTTTCGAATATTTTTCATTATACAATGCGAGTTTGACAGCCATTTTTTGGCGTACATCCCAGCTTTCAACCATAATTCCGACAATTCTGTATACAACTGTAGTGCTTGTTGTTCTGTTGAAACGGAGTCCATTGAGTCGTCCATGTATGTTGATTGTAAGACAGTTTCAGCTGCCAGCGGGTAGCTTTCTTGATATTTTTCAGCATTTGTCTGTGATACAAGTTGGGCTAAAAACGTTGACGCGTTTACACCGAAAACTAGAGTGTTGAACTTATATTCTTCATTATCTTCATTATTGAACAAGAGTCTATGAAATTTTCTATCAGTCTCTACAATACCAACTCTTAAGTACATTTCACTAATGTCACAGACTAACGCTATATCATGCTTTCTGAATTGAAGCAACACATCAAGGAGATCATTTTGTAGTTTTGGTCCAGTATGAATAACGTCATTCAGACAAATACCTTCAAACTTCGCCGATGCATCAAAAACAATTCTTACTTTAGTTGTTTCTCTTTCTGACCGTACAACAGGAAAATGTGGTAGATACCAGCGACTTTCAGGAGGGGGTACATCTTCTGGCACTTTTCTCAGATAACCCTTGTCTAAATATTTATCTATTGTTTCTTTATATGCTAATTCAATGTTGATATCTTTTTTCAACCTTTTCTCAGTTTGTTTCAAACGTTTTTCTGCCATTTCACGATTATCTGGCAATGCATTTGGATCACTTTTCCATGGTATTTTTACTTCATAATGTCCATCTTTGTATTCTATCGCATCTTTTGATTCTTTCATGATCTTTTGATTTTGTTCTGATAATATCTTTTCTTTCTAAGTTCTATAACTATCTATTTCCCAGAATCCTTTTAACATTTCGTCCAAATCATCTGTCGAGCTTCTCACAAAGTATGTTGAGAAGAAGCTGGTCTGAATAGTTTCATTGTCAACAGGTCCCACGCACGTCCAACCAAGCGGTGTTAATCTAGCAATTGGCTCTCCTGGTCGACCATGAATTTCATGTAGTGACGAATGTAAACTCGCGTGATCTAAACCTATGAGCATATCCACTTGCTTGTTTTGTACAGACGGAAAGTTATTTCCTGTTAAATGTGGCCATTTTTCTGCTTGTTTACTCCAGTCAGTAGTTCTGAGGGATCCAGTAACCTTATCTAACACTAAGGCATTAATTTCAACCTTCTGAAGTCCATTCAAGCTCTCAAGAGTTGAATTCACTGACATTGTCTCAAAACTTTCACTTTTGTTATTTATTGTATTGATTCTTACGGGTTCAATTTTTCCCTGTAACCCTAACTGTGCAGCTAAACACTGATTTATATATGTCTTTGTTGAACCATCATCCAAGAGTGCATTTACAACTATTTTTTAGAGTCATCACTTGTAGATACAACAACTGGAACAGTTCTCAATGCAATTTGACATTTTGCACTAAAAAAGGTTGTCTCCGATTCTGACTCTGTTATACAAGTACCAGTATGTGCGGCAGGTACAAATTCTGGAGCAATTCAAAGCCTGCGTTTCTTTATGTAAAAGTTTGTGATGAATTTTTGAACAATTGTTTACACCACATCTTCTATAGTTTTTGCAGTCCATACCCATATGGTTATTTCGCAAACATCTAAAACAAAGACCTAATTCTTTTGCTTTGTTCCATCTTGATGCTGGATCCAATGATTTGAAGTATTCACAGTCATAAATGTTATGCCCAGTATTTTTACAAACTGTACAGTACACTTGTTTCTTTGCTCTGTTGTCTGTGAAATAAGACGTTTGGCGTCGTGGATGGTTATCGTGAGTCACCGTTTGTCTGTTCACGGGGTATGACTTTCCTAATCCATATTTAGTTTCTGACGCTATTGTTAAATATTGCGCTTCCTGGATAATAAAGTTTTTTATGTTTCTACTGATTCTTCTTCTTTATCCTCAAATATCCATTTATGGAACCTTGCTATTGTTTTTTCAGGTAATTTTCTTTGTAATGATAAATATAATGAACCTTCACCCAAGTCATCTTCATGATTAGCTCTTTCTTATTTATAATAGCTATATCTAGTAAATCAGCAAACTTTTCAATAGACTTTGCGTCTTCTGTTTTCAATGGTGGAAATCGCTCAAGTTCATCTAAAAATTTCATCATTTTTCTACGTTCACCTCCATATTTTCTTTCTAAACGCTCTTTTGCTGCTTCATAAGCTAACTTAGAGTGCCCCAATCCATCGATGGCATCTAGAGCCTCACCACGAAGGTACTGTCTAAGCTGGAGTAATTTATATTCTGGCGTTGCTGGAGCATTGTCGATACAAGCCATGAATGCAGATTTCCAGGTATCATACCATAAAACACAGGAATACTGACACGTTTCATTTGTCGCCACAAGTCCTTTTCTAAAGTACTCTCCTCTGGAACAGTATTTAATGATTCTGTACTTGCTGATCTTTTCATCTTATTGTACACAGTCTGTGTAGTTTCACTATATTCATTGTTTATCATGTCTATTTCACTTGAAATCTTGCCAGCATCCTCATATTCTGTATTATTTTTGTAATAAACAATTTTTCTAATGTCACCATTACATTGTCAACTGCACTTTCTAACTTCAAACCGAGTTCTTTTACAACGGTTTTATCAACATCTTCAGCATCTATAGCATTCAACAATCTATTTTTCGTTTTCGTAAATACCGTCTTTGCTCTGGACATCTCCAATTTGAGTTCTACAACTTGTTCTGGATTCATTTTTGGTCGACTGTCCGAATATATATGTACACTAAATTTCAATCGATTTAAATAACAAAATAATTAAGAAATGCTGCGCCGTGTCGATTCTCCATTTATTCAACCTCGCTTTGCTACTAATTTTATGGACGAAAATAATACTATAAAACAGTTTCTACTGACGATGTATTTATTTTTCTTCCACATAATTTGGCATGTTCGATACAACGTGTTCTTTCCGGAAGACTGCATATCTACTTCATTTACGATAGAGATCAAAATTTAATGTTCTATTTTTTAATCGATTTTTCATACTAAACACAGAGTTAGCTCCCTTAGATAATAATGGTTCTTAACACCTCCCCTCTGGTTTATTTCCATGTATTCGTAAATACTCGGTGTATTCTTTTTACAAACTTCTGTTTTCAAATCAAGCTGGCATACTCAAATATGGGTGTCGTATAAATAGAGGATCTCTGAGCCGTTTGAAAAGTATATACTTTTTGACAGGTAAATATTACTTGTTATTGAATGACAATTCAGAAATTAGTGTTCGGCAATAAATATTTCAAGATTCGAATATCTCTGTTCGTTAGAAAATGTCCCAGAGCTTTATGAAATTAAAATTATTTTACTTCGTTCTTCAACAGATTCAACAATAAAAACTAAGAATGAAACAAGTTCCACTCGAGAGTTGACAACGAAAGAAACAAACGTTATGATTATTGGCGCTGGAATCGGTGGAGGTGTTTTCCTGCTGTTGCTGATTGTTGTTCTTATTTTATGTTTTGTAAAGAGGAGGTGAGCATTTGAGCTTGTAATGCTTTTAGTTAAATTTTCAAAATCACTGTCGTTTTAATTATAACATCTGACATTAACTTTACAAACTGTTCTGTAAAACAGAAATCTCAATCAATTAGATAAGAATGATTGGACTTTTTTCAGTTTTTGCATTGAATCATAGGCAAATACATCGAAACTACAAAAGTACTTTCTTGCAGGTACAATAGAGGTGATCCTGGTGGTATGAACGAAGAAATTCCTAAAATCGACAGTCAGTCGGCGACCGCAGAGAATAGGCCAAATGAGAAAGGTAACTACTTCTTTCATTTGTAATATATAATTGTCTTAAAGTTTCCATTCTATTTTATTTTTATGTCTATTTGTTGTGTGATAAATTAATTTACAATGATATGATATCTTCTTATTTAAGAGTACTTGTATGCTCAGCCAATGAAGCCAAAGACAAAGAAAGAACAAAACCAGGAAGAGAAACAAGATTACGTGTATGCACAGCCAAGCAAACCTAAGAAAGCTAAGAAACCAAGCAGAACAGAAATCAGTGAACCACAAAAGTTGTACGATAATATTGCAATTGATCTCGAAGAAGAACAAGAAATTGCAGAAGAGACAAACCTTGATAGACTGGAATTGGAAACGTTGGACGAAGGAATAGTAAGCTTTATAGAAACAGGTAATACTTTTGTTAAAATTCTATTATTTAAAGGATATGTACGATACAAGTTTTATCTGGATTGTTTTCTTAATTTACATCGTATACAGTACTGCGATGTCAGTTTTTATACTCCCCGAAGGGCGAGCATATAGTTGCCGCTTTGTTCGTCCGTTCGTTCCGTCCGTCCGTTCGTCCGTTCGTCCGTCCGTCCGTCATAATTTTGTCCGGAGCATAACACAAAAACTATGAGAGATATCAAAACCAAACTTCATAGGTACTTAGATCTTATTAAGGAGCAGTGCAGTGCACAAGAACCATAACTCTTGCTTTATTATTTTTTGAGTTATTGCCCTTTTAAATTTCTCATATTTATTTTTTGTCCGGGGCATATCTCACAAAGTATAAGAGTTATCAACTTGAAACTTTATAAGTAAATAGATCTCATTGATGAGCAGTGCAGTGCACAAGAACCATAACTCTTGCTTTATTATTTTTTTAGTTATTGCCCTTTGTTATTTTTCAAACAAACATATTAAACAATAGCCCTTTTGGAATTGGCATTTATTCCGGGAGAATTCATCGGTTCTACCGTTTTCTTGTTTTAAACAAATTGTCCGGGTTTCTTTTTCGCTTTTTTAGTTGTGTGGCATGGTTGTTAAAAAATAGCAGGTCCTTTTTAATTTCTACCTTTTGCAAAGAAAACTTTGATTTCTAATTCTGAAGTGGTGTTTTGACACGAACAAATTATGCTTTATAATTGTCTAAAATCAAGTTTGACAGTGACCACTTAATGTAAAAATCCTTGAAAGTAATCGTCGTTTATAAGTCTATATATTTTGTTTTACTTTGCAGAAATCGAAATACCTACTTCAGACACATACTACAATACAACAGCTTTTAACAGAAGCCGTATTCAAGTGTCAAACCTTTTTCAATACATAAAAAAGAAAACTGATTATGAACAAGAATTTGAGGTATAGTGTATATATCTCTGTAATGATATGATACTCTTTTCCAAGGTATATATTTTATATATTCAAGTAAACCAAATACAAACAAAACAATAGATAAAGGTATGAAAACATTTTCAAATAATAAGAAATTGTTAATATTTTTGATTTTATACCTTTTTACTTCTAAAGGAGGTTGATTTTCTAGCTGCCGTTCTTATTGTATTTAATTCCAGAAACTACCAAAAGGTCTGACAAGGACGTGCAACGAAGCTCTTAAACCGAAAAACATTGCTAAAAATAGATTCAATGGTATTTGTGCATGTAGGTAACTTATATTTTCTCGATAGTCTTAGAAAATATATCTTATTAAAGAAATAAATTAAAATAGTTTTAATATTACAGTTTTGTACATATTTTTTTCATCATTTTACCACATATGTTTAACGTTTTATTTGTAAAGAGTTTCTTCTGAACAAACTTCTAACCACAATGTTCTATTTCATAGATGTTTTTTTTTCGTACAGATACTGTGGTTTGTGAGTGACAAAAAACTCTAAACAACTTTTTTTTCAGATGATGCAACACGAGTAGTCATAGGCAGCAAGAACTATGTGAATGCTAACTATATTGATGTATGTACTACTTGTTATTTACCTTCATATAATTAAAACATCAGTAAATTATTAACACTCAATTCTTCAAAGACATGTAGAAAGTTTATCAACAGTCTGAACACTGAACCTGGTTCATCAATATTATTTAGTTTTACGCGAATATACAACAGATTCATTTATCCAGGGTAGACATTTCTTATTTCAGGGACACACGAAATATCCGGAATACATTGCCTCTCTCGGCAAGTATAATATCATATTTCTTTTATAATTATTTCAAACTTGTCTTTAAAATCTTAGCCGCTTAGTGTTTTTTTATATTTATCATTTCAAAACGCTCCTTTTACAATTTTAGCTTTTGATGTTTTTAGCACCAGCTTCATTGTGTTGTTCAGTAAAGTTTATCAGTTATTCAAAATCAGTCGTAATACTTTTTCCGAATTGTTTTTTCTCCTTGCAGATAATTAGATATTTTCATATTTAGTAATAACTTTATCATCCAAAACTTTTTTTTCATTTATGTCTCGGATATTAAATCTAATCATTACGAAAGATATCCAGTATTCACGCACGTAATTTGAATTTACCTAAAAGGACCAACACGTGCTATAATGAACAAGTTTGAAGCATTCTGGGAAATGATCTGGCAAGACAGGATCGAAAAAATCGTCATGTTGACACATTTGAAAGAAGCTGGGGTAGGTAAATCGTTACATTCTTTATAGATTTCTGGCAAAATTCGTGCTAATTATTTGTGCTCATTATATATTTCTGGCAAGATTTGTGCTATTAAACATTTCAAAATTTTAGTCCATGTAATGAGTATTATTCAGTTTTCGCTTTGTCAAAACAGTGTTAATAGCTTAAAATATCCGGATATTGCATTCTAGTTGTGTTACACCCATATCCTGTCTTTTTCATTAAAACAGGATTGTGCTTTGTTTGTTATTTTCTTAAGGCCTTAAAACATTCTTTTCATTTGAAAATTTATTCAACAATAGAAGATGAAGTGCGAACAATATTGGCCAATGCGAAATGGAAGGCAACGTTATGGGAAATACTGTGTTGCATGTACAGCTGAAATGTTTTATTCTGAATTCGTCGTGAGGGAGTTTAATTTTGACAAAGTACGTCGTCTAGTTAATACTATTTTTCAGATCGTTATAATCTTTCAACATTTGTAACTGCAATTCGTAAATTTTCTAAATGTATAAAACAAAAGCGCATATCAGGAAAAATCAGTCGGAAAACACAGCCTCCCCACACAGTTTAAGTAAAGATGAAAAAGAGCATAATTGTACGTATAGATCATTGACAAAAAGACACCACTAACAATTAACAAAAATCAGAACCCGAAGGGCCTTATTCTGTTTACAATAAACAGTTTTGTCTGCATTGTCTTATTTATTATAAATTACATTTGTAAGTCATATGCTATTTAAATATTATGTTTTTCTACTGCTAAGTCTGCAGTGATTAATAAGTTAAAGATTTTTAATTATCTTTGATATCTATTATTTTCAGGGATCTGAATCGAGACAAGTGACACAGTACCATTACACTGCCTGGCCTGATAAAACTGTACCCGATTCTGTATCTTCTCTTGTGGAGTTTAGAGACAAAGTAGAGCGAACACAAACACCAAAAGCTGGACCAATGATGGTCCACTGCAGGTTAGTTATTATAGCTTAATGCTGAAATAAGGAACCACTTGTTGAATCTTATTTACATCTTTCTCACATTTCTTGTAGTAATATTAAACCACAACACTTTTGTTTGTTAATAATTGCATTGAAACTTAGCTTTTTAATGCATCCAAGGACACTGACAAAGGTATAAACGAAACATGTTGTAGACAGAAAAAGATGGATTACAACCTCATTCATATCCTGATCCCAATAACCATCAATTGGCTAAATATTGTTATGTTTTTAAGGTTTTATTTCAGGTTTACAATAATGTGACGAAGACGATTTTAGTTTAAAAGTGTTAACACTTCCTATCTTATCGTTTTACAACAATGATAATAAAATTTTCTCCTCAATATGAGATATATTTGACTGATAGAAAGTAAACTATGCTAATTATCATGCAATTATTGTGACGTGGTTTACTGCCTATCACAGAAGATCATTGTTTTAAGTTTATGATAATAAGATATTACAAATTTCTTTTAAATTTACATTTGTTAATTGTATGGTTAGTGCTGGGATTGGCAGAACAGGCACATACATTGCTCTTGACATACTAATCAAAGAAGGAAGAGAGAAACATTATGTCGATGTATTTGGATGCGTGACGGCACTCCGAGGTCAAAGAGCTCATATGGTGCAAAATTTGGTATGTCTGTTAAAAGTGTTGGTAAACACTTATCAATAATGTATTAAACTGTGACTGTAACGCAAGGTGATTCCTGCTACTGAAAAAAAATTCTTAAAGAACCATGTTCGTTTAAAGGCACTACAACATTACGAATATCTGTTTATAGTATATATTATCTTTTAGATGCAAGTGTGTATATTATTACATTTTTATATGTGAAGTGTAAGAAGTATATGCTTTGAATATGTTGAGCAAGGATATTTTTTTTAAAAAAACAGGTCGTTGTGTAAAGATTTTGTCTAGAATTCAGAAAATTATTTTTATATCTAAACTATTTCAGGAGCAATACATATTTCTGCACCACTGCGTGGTTTATGCACTAACCTGTGAACCACAACCGCTTTCTGAAGGAACGATACAGAAGCAAATGACAGATGAAAAAATAGTGTCTCAATATCTGGTAGATACGATTGTTGTTTCAGATTTTTAAATTTGTCTTTGTATACAAGAGTGTCACTTGGTTTCATACTCGTGTAACTGTACATACGCATATATAGTGCATGTGATACGTTTATTTGACATTAAGTAAAAATATAAGTACATTTATGGTCAATGTCAGTTAAGACATTATATTTTTGTATGATATTTATTGTTATAACAACAGACATTGCCAATGTTTTTTACTTCGATCTATTCATTTTGGTAAGTACTCTGCTCAAAATAAGTAAAGTTGAATATTGTAAAAACATCCATTTGTGAATGTTCATGTCAAAAATTTATTCACATCAATGGTGATGCATTTTCGTTTGCATCCTCACCATTTAAACCAATATGTTTGTCTTTTACCTGATACTTATTATTATAATTATTATTATTATTATTATTAAACGAGAAAGTTGTTACAAAAAATTAAACATTTTACTTTAAAATCGCTGTTTATTGCTTTACGTTTGTTTGACAGTTATATTCAGAATACTTAAAGTTATCTATTGTTTCTAGAATCTAAAGAAACTTCAGACGATACAGAACAAGGTTCAAGAGTCTATAAGAATCAGTGGAAGAAACAAAGGCACCAATATAGCTGGTAGGAAAGTTACTTCATTATAGTCATTATAAAGAATGTCTGATAAAACAAACAACGTTTAGAAAAAGGGAAAAGGCAGTTTTTCCTAATGCTTTGGCTATTTGTTTACACAAAGAAAAGTGGCGTTTATGTACGGAAAATTTCAAAAATATTTCATTTTATAAGGATAGAGCTATAGCACAGCTATTTAGGTTTCAAGTAAGGAAGTTAAATTTCAATGCGTGTTACTTTATCACCTGTTGTGGAGGATGTTTTTGGTTTTTCAATAAGATCTATAGAAACTTATTCATCCATTACCAACTTATATTTAAATACAACCTTGACAAATAATGAAACCAAAAATCTTCAGCTGAAATGTAAAGTATAATGTTTGCGGTGTAAATCAGATACCAAAATACATCTTAAGCCAGTTGTGAATTATAGTTGCATCAAAATTAAGATTAGAAAGCGTCTGTTTATTTTTTTAGATATAAATACAGACATATAGATTTTGCTATTTAAAAGTTTAAATAACTTGTACTTCAGCAGACAGTTATAAAGTGAAGTTAACATGGTCCAAGCATGACAATCTGAAAGCAGTTTATGTAAACGTAAGTCACTTAAAGGTCATGTGACACGAATTTTTGACCTCGAAATTTTAATATGAGCGAAAACTATATATCTTACTATGACAGTTTTAAAAAATTCCGCAGGTAATTTTTATCTTAAAGACGTTTTTATATCAAAAATTAAAATCCATATTTTACGCACTTGGTCGCGCGCACCTGTCACGAGCGAAACCGGAAGTGACGCACATTTATCTCTTGCCACTTGACACAGCTGCCTGGATTGTTAACAAAATCTTAAAAATTATGATGAAAAGTGAAAATGTAGACTGCATATAGTAAAAAAACAAAATTGAACCAGTCAAGCTAACATCGTGAACACACATTGAAGATTTTCTAAAATAAATAATTTGAAATTTTGATGGAATTACGAAGCCAATGAGCAATATTATATAGAGGCTAGTTTAATTAGGGTTATAGAATAAAAAGAATACATCAGTGAAAATATCTAGAGATATTTTTCAAGTTACTGATCCAAAAAGATTTTGAACATGCTTATTTTTATCCGATGCAGTTTTTTTGGAAGACTTGATTAACTAACTCCAATCAAGAGATTTTTTCCATAAAAACATTCTCTTTACAGTGATGTGTTGCTTATTTGTCTGTGGTATATTTTGCCTAAAGTACGTGTAAGTAATCTTTGACTAGATCTATGACTTTTTTCATTATAACTGCATATCTTTTTTTTTTTTTTTGGGGGGGGGGGGGCTTATTCATTCGACATTAAAATAATCAATAATGATCAAAGAACAAATAATATGAAGAAGCCCTAAAATTATGTCGAAATCATAACACAAACACATTGTGTGTGTGTGTGTTTTTTTTTTTTTTTAATTTGTTCACATTTAGAAGTCGAATTTTTTTATTTTCATCATAAATAGATCCATTACATTTAATTATCTAATTAAAATATGTATCTGCATGGAAGCTTCTTAACTAAAAATCATTCAGACATGTTAATTGGAACAAGCTATTACATAATGTTTTCACAAGTTTGACTGATCAAAAGTAATTCAATCAATTTGTAAGATCACTTGCCATAAAATTTTGCTATTTGTCTCAACTTTATCATTGATTGGGTCATAAAAAGTTAATTGCCTTGTTTTGACAGCTATGCAGAATATACAAGGGTCCCATTTGGGCAGGTTAATTTGCATAAATCCCACAGGATAAGGCGTGATTTATGGATCTTTGACATTTCATTGGATATAAATTCATAAGCAGACACAAATTTCTGCTCGATGGATATGCCATGTTATTTTTTTCAAACAATTTTCCAACGTGAAAATACACTGTGAATTTCCATTCCAGTGAAACAACTGTTAACACATTAGATCACCTAAATTCTTTTCAATTTCACTACACTTAAATGAAAAAGAATTTGTTTATGACCTAAACATCAAGTGAGGAAGGGTTACGCAGCATGTTAAAACGTGAAGGAGATAGTTTTATATAGAACCACAACATGGAAGAAATTGGAATATTTTTTAATATTTGTAAAGGTAAAATCTCAAACCGTTCTCCCGGCACAATGTTTGAATTTACCTATAAAAATCGAGAAGTAATCACATTGTTTTATTTAATTTACAATTTATAGCATGTTATTTTTATTAGTGTGCCTTTATTGTGTTTCTTGCACTTGTGGTTTAGTGTTATTTTTTCATTTAGAAACGGATGTGTTTTGAGCAGTGTAATTCTGCACTACTGCCTGGGACAGTAGGGATAAATCTACGTCACAGCCAAAAATTGCAGCGGAAACTACCGATGTCGAAACGGAAATAGCCGATCATCAAAAACACGTTTTTTTCTTATCAAAAGCAAAATTTTCATAATTTCGCAATTAAACCATTTTAATCAGTACATCATGATTATTTTGAATAGACATAGTTGCTATAGTCGTGTCACATGACCTTTAACCTTTAGGGAGAAAGCTTAAATTCACAGATAATAGGTTCTTCTTGATATCCTAAGAAACGCTTTGAGTGTATTCATTTGTAATAAATAACCATCCACCTTACTCTGTTTTTAATTATATAAATGTATTCAGTTTACCTGTTTAGTCTAAGCAATTGTATGACACTTTGACTTTGCGTTACGCTTCGTTAAATATCAGGCGAATTGATATGATTTTGAAGAAAATGGAATGTTATAAATATAAAGCTATGTCTTTCTCAGCTTTAAGCACCCACATGTATAAATATAGTATTAATTTGTTAAATAGTTTTTCATATTGTGCTCTCTAGAAAATACTTCGATCAGCTATGAAATTCAATTAAAACTTTTTTTGGTTTAAACTAAAGTTCTGTTTATTGCAAATGATACATTATTAAACGAATAACGCAGTAATACCTGAAGGTGTTTCTTTTAAAAAAAACTATAGAGATATATTTTTAAATGTTTTTCACTAAAAATATATCTCTATAATTTTTTCTATTTTATAAGATATTTATAAGATTCATTAGACGTTTTTATATATTTTATCCTTGTTGTTTCTATGCGATATACTTATAACGAAAAAATGAAAAAAGCTTTCGGTTAACAATGTGAATGTTTTTTTTAACTATTAGGGATACGTTGACACCAACAAATTTATCATTGCACATACACCATCACCGAAAACAGTGGGGGATTTTGTGTCAATGTTGTATCAGGAAGCATCTCCATGCGTAGTTTGCCTAGATGAGGAACATATAAATGACAAAGTATGTCATATTATATATGCGGACAGATTTTTAAACAGATTATATTTATGACACTCACTTAAATCTTTTACGAGTAGCTTAAAAATCTATTAATGATCTAGTTTATATGAACAATATTTGAGAATTCTTCTTTCAGGAAAATTTTGTAATAAAAAAAGAAAGAAATACTACCAAATGAAAGATCAAGCTACGTTTACAGAAAACATAAATAAATGCAAGTCTCGTAAATATAATATATCAAAATAATTTTTCTAAATGAAAGTTTTTGTTTATTTTATGTGTTTTATGTAGTTACAATAAAATACATCGATTATTGCCTATTGTATTTTAATTATCTTCTATTTTACTAGGAAGTTGGTCAATACATCCCGCCTACAAACAAGCTGTTAAAGTTCGGTAACTATCAAGTGGCTTGTAGAAGCAGTGACTCAAAGGAGGATGTCATTTTCCGGGAACTGAACATCTCAAAAATTGGATCGGTAAAAAATGCAACTTTTTAGAAGAGTTATTTAACATAGTGATTGTTCAAAAATAATAAAAAAATATTGACTTTTTTATAATAGGATATTACCATTAAGTACTTTTAATATATAAATACAAATAAAGCATTACGCATTTACTTCTTGCTTCTGACTAAATATATCAATTATTGCCATTATCTAAATTTGTAATCATATTAATGTGTTACTTAACCTAAAATATATACTTTACTTTTGTCGATAATGTTTTGACATTTTTTGAACTATTTTCTTGGTAGCTATTTTGTAATATTTTTTTTCAGTATGGTTTATATATTTATATTTACTAAATACAGAGGCTCGTTTATTAATATTTTGTCTCGTAGAATAAAAACGTATATGAAATGAAAACTCATATCAGATCCTATGTGTATGATTAAAATGACGTCAACAAAGCAAACTTCAGACGATCAAAAAAACATTAAATACATGTGTATCCTTTGAACTAAAAAACATAAAACTTGATATGTTAAGTTTTGATATTTCTATTCTCATTTGAAATTTTAAGCCGTCAACACAAGACGTTAAGATACAGCATTACCAGTTTAAGGGATGGAAACGCTCCGATAAGGTCCAGACAGATATCCCAGCTTTCCTAAACTTGATCACAGACGTTGAAAAAGCAAGAACAGATCACAAAACAGAAAAACCTATAGCAGTGCATTGCTTGTAAGTTAGAAAATTTTGGCGTTTGATGAAGTTCTGATACTGATGACATCAATCAGTATAAAGTATGCAGAGTAAAGTAGTTCTAGATACGCCACAGGTTGTTACAGAACACTTACATGTTACATATTTATAACGACTTTTTAGTAAATCTATAAATAAACCGTTTTTCATTTGTTGAAATAGAAGTAGGGTTATATGATTCATGATTGAATATCGTATTGATTTGAAAGAGGAGTCAAACACACATGTTGGCCTATGCGAGATTTATCATTTGAAAATAGTGACGTCAGTGCGTAAACAGATTTAAAACGACTTTGAACTACTACAAATTTGTCTTCAGGAAATACAGTCGTCTATCATTAGTTTATAATAATAGTTTATTGGCGATTTAATGATAAAATAAAAATTCCTTTAGTTCGGTCAATATCGATTTACTGACCTTAGAAAGTTTTATATCAAATTCGGTATACGCACACCGACTACAGCAAAGAAAATTATTGTATAAATTATTTTATATATGCAACATAAACAGATAATGCTAATTGTTATACAAAACAGAAAGTTGATAAGATTTTCAAGAAATATTTGTTTTGCATGCCATTTTGAAACTATTTCAGAAAAGGATCAGAAAGAGGCGGTATATTTTGTGCGGTTTCCATAGTGCAAGAAAAACTTGTAGTTCAGAAGGAAGTTAGTGTGATAAACACAGTGTGCCATGTTTGCTCTCGTCGGGAAAGTTCGTTTGATGATATTGTGAGTTTATTTTCTATATCAAATTATTGAATTATCTTTTCTCTCTGACAAATAACGCCCATTTCTCGTCCCTATAGGATCACAATATCGTCCGAAATATTGCTTCACTATGGCTGTTTTGACTTTTCATCACGGGAATGGGTAATAAAACAACTTCTTCAGTTTTAACAAAGGAATCCCTGTTTCGTAGATTGTTGACTTGGAGTCACTATTCAATGAGGGTCAAACTCTAACTCTACAAAGAATACCTTTTCAAAAAAAGACCGTCCGTTTAAAGACAAATTTGATAGAAAAATGGCAATTATTACTTAAACTTAAATGAACATTCACAATGAGTTTTGATTAGAATAAAGCATCTTTTTTATCCGAACTATCCTTAAGAAGTAAACCCTCGTTTGATCTTATTTTTAGGAGAAGTTCCGGTTCTGCTACAACTGCGTACACGAAATGCAAAAGATTCCGGAGGGAAATATTTACTACAATGTTGTTAAGCCCTAGACTAAGTGTGCTTGGGCAAGTTTAAAACGATAGTCAAAAACTAACTTCTGCATGATGCACATTGGCGAACTTTAATCTACTCAACAACATTTGTTTTGTAGTATATGAAGATTTGATGTATCAACATTAATTTTGTTTCATATTCGTAAATGCATTTTCAAGTTTAGTTGCTTTAGTTTTCATATACAAGCTTTGATTTTAGCTAGCAAAATATGTAAGCAGTTTTTACAGTAATTCTTTTATTTAAATGAGTTTGGTGATCATTGTATAAATGTTTAGCCTCAACAGAGTACGTAGTGCTCAAGTGTGAGATGTTGTGGACAGTGGTTCCTCTTCCGTCGTGCGAAGTGGGTTATCTTTAATTTTCATCTCCCCTAGATAGAGTTTGATCAAACGTAATAGGAAGATTCCTTTGATGTCCCACGACAAAGTTTCTATATAGAACCGGGTGTGCCATTGTAAATCTTAAAAGAATACTTCAGATATCTTGTTGTCAAAAAAAGGTTTAGAATATATATATTTAGTATGTGTTGTCGTAATCAAGAAGACCTTTATTTAGATTTTTCAAGTAATGCTCATTGTGAATAAAAACTGAAAAAGTTCCGGGATGGAATGTTATACATTGACTTGTGTAGGAAAATCTTCAAAACTCTTGTCTGAAACTATAATCCCTAGAGCTTAGATATTTGGAGTTAAACATGCTTTATTGACGTTTACCAATTTGTTAAAAGATTGTTATGGTCTTTCTTTCAAAAATTTGTCTACCACCAAAGTTGCCATTTTTTTATAAAATTTTAATTCCTTGAAAAAATTATATCTATAACGGTTTACTCTAGAAGTTTCGTTTGTTTGTTTTTATATGTCTGACATATTTCCGTATATATAACTTTGCTTTTAGATTCTTCGTTTGACCTTGGTCGACCTCAACCTATTGACCAACGTTCTGTTTTTGTAGGTACATGTATGAAATTTTAATTAAATTGATTTCAACTTCATCAGTTAAAGGACGCTGTGACCTTGACCTTCTTAAGTAGTTTCTGGTTTACCTATATGAAGAAAGTAAAACTTAACTGATGAATGAGCAGAACTGTTATTGGCGCTTGTGCGTCCAATGTAAATTCATATATCTCGTAGATCTGTTTAATTCTCGTTTTTGAAAGCTTTTACATCTTGCGTTTTCCTATTTACAATATTCATATCAACCTTTTTCATATTTTTGAATGTGTTCGTCTATTTTATCTATACTCATGTCAAACCCATTTCATAACGATTAAAGTGTTCCTTCTCACAGATATTTTACTACAGTATAAATCTAAAACCCGGTCTTTCTAAAGTCTAAAGTATGATGTGAGTTATGTTAATACAATTTTTAACAGTAATCACAAGGCGTTGATAATATGAATGTCAAAGGCATTTGCACTTTTTTTGCTGACGTATGAATATTCTACGATGTCATAACAATACGAATTCATCTAAATTACACATTCCCTGTCTTGGTATAATCACTGCTTATCACTGTCAATTGTACTATTCAATCTTTTTGATTTATGAATATGTATTGATTAAATTTATGACTGCAATTATATAAGAATCAAGTAGTTTATACATAACAATAGTCTCACTAAATCATGGATAAATTTCCGCTTATGATATCTTATTTCTCTCTGACCAGACGCATTACTGAGTGGCCTTTCCAGATGATAATATTAAACAAGTGTAAATATCTTAGTCTACTCTAAATGAAACGTGAAATTGAATTTGAATCTGCAGTAAATTACTTTCGAGTTACCACAACTGACAGTTAGATACAGAACAAGTTGCGAGTTATGAAAGTTTCTACAAGATGAAGCTTTAAAAAGGGAATTCTATCCTTCAATTTTCTTTCAAACAAGAGAGTTCAAGAAACTTGCGACAAGTATAAATATTTTGCTTTAGGCTTTTGTACAACCCTACCCATTATTGTTTTAAATGAAATAATTTTTTTAATTTAAACGAATGGAGAGTCATAACTAGTGAGAAAAATCTGAAAATGCTAATATAAAAACACTTGGAGCATATCGTGTTTGTCATTAATTGAAGAAACTAAATAAAAGCAGTATAAACGTTTTGTGTTGTATAAATCAAAAGCCAGACCATCAGGTTACTCTTTTATCTTGTTTTATTAGGTTTCTGTTCCCATTGAACCGATATGAACGAAACTTCTAAAGCTTTTATCTTACTGTTAATGTTTAATAAAGGTGAAAACTGACAGATGGTATGCGTATCCAGTCAAAATTTATATGTTCTACAGTCACAATGGTACTTGGAGACGTATTTTAGTTCACTTCAATACAGCGCTCAGGGAGAGATCTTTGGTCGGTCTTTTTCAGTCGTTTGCCGGTCTTTGTGCGGTGTGCTTCGTCGCCTGAATCCTTAAAACACTTGATATATTTGTAGGAACTTATCTCTCAAGCATGATTTATCTATCATCAGTACATTCTGTATACATGAAAAGAATATCCAAAAGTGTCAATGATGCCACATTAATTGATACGAGCATGGAATATACAAAGCAAATATGCTTACATTTAACAAAAACATACACCTACAAATTATGCTGTTTTAACATTTCATTTTAATATTTACACAAAATTTAATTTAACAATTTTATATATTTGACAACACTGCATCTTATTTTACTTGAAATAATATCAGTTCTTAGTTTTTTTGTTATCGATAAAGACATTCTGTTTCACACTTATTTTCGTTTCACACCATAAAGACGTTCCGTTTCGCATCGGAGCAACGTTTGTGAGGAGATCGTAAAATATAATATATCTAACGCATTATATTAGCATCAAACAGCAAGCATACCTTATGTATAACGATAATGGACTTACGGTAATTCAAAAATACAAAACAACATTTCCTTTTGTATTCAATGCAAGATATTTTATGCTTATGTTTACTTTTTAGTTCATATTACAGAAATTTAATAAAAAAAAGAATACCTTTTCAACTAAAACGTGTATAACTAGATTTTTACAATTTTTTGTTTATTCAGATTCAGTTCAAATAAGGAAGTTTTGAAAGATTTTATCTGTGTGATTTATTGGATTTGCTTACGTTGTGTGGATTATTTGAATATTATTGTTGAGTAACTAGATGTTGTCATTTTTGTCTCAGAAAAGGAATAATTCGATATAAGTAAAGAATCTGTATGTAAGGTTTAAAGCCCTTATGTTTTGATTTATTAACCTTTGAGATTAAATATGTTCGAATAATTGTTCGAATAATTGTGCTGAGGTGAAGAGGCCGAGGCAAAGGACGCCTGACTCTCATATCGGAGCTTGCTGGTTCGAATCCTACGAGTCTGCAGTAATCTTACTCATTCTTCAATTTCAGTTATTGAACTAATTTCTTATCGATTGATTGTTTCCCAGTCGATGTGAAATGAACATTTTTTCCGAGTTTAATAATTTCTTGGGACTTTTAAATGATAAAAGAATGTAACGTGTCGTGTATATCGTGCTTTCACGCAGTAGAATATTCCTTTTTTAACAGACACGAACCTACAAAAAATTAGTAAAATGATAAAGAATAACGATATTATTAACAATCTTAAACAAACATTAAATGTACTTACTGATGCATGTTAAGAAAACGCTTGTGAAAATGTTTAAAATCTTATTCACAAAAGCAGTAAAACCAGGTATGTTAGCGTGTACTTTATAAAAATTCAGTAAGTATGTATTCATTTAGGAGAAATGCTAACTGGTGTGTATTTATTTTATAAATTGTCAAATATTTATAGGCTATGGTCGCGGAGGGTTGAAAACGTCCCCGCTCCCCCCACCCCATTTGCAAGTTAGTGATGTACACATGCCGGTTAACTTGTTTTTTGTTTGTTTTAAACATGCAACTGTTTTTCCAATATCTATTTTCTACGGAATTCTGTTGAATAACGTAAAAATATGTATGATCCCGTTTCAGGTGAACATATACTGGCGAAAATTTAAAACCTCGAGAGGAGAAGCAGTCGAAATATTACAATTTAATTTTCGCACGTGTCGCTTTAATCCTACCGAGTCTGTTCTTCTTCTCAAGTTATTATATAAGTTTACCTGAAAGGGCGAGACAAATAAGTGATATTTTACGTGGCCCGAACGAGATTCGCTAATATTCATTACTTAAAAAGAGATTTACCTTAACATAAACAAAAGCTTTTTTAACTTTATTGTCAACCAAGATTGATTTTTTTCTTAAACATACTGAAAAATTATATATAATTCAACTTATCTAGATGCACATTATCTACATATATTAATATTGATCATGTATAAATTTTATAGGGAAAAAACACCGTTTTGGGGGATTGTGGGTATTATAGTGGGTGTTTAAATAGCTTTGATTGGTGTATGCCGCTGACAATGCAATCGGGGAAAACACTCATCGCCAGTAGGACACAAAATTGGCACCAAAAGATTAAACGCTTTTAATTTTGTAACCTTAATCAGTATGGTCACATGGGTTATATGTTACTGCAAACAAAGATTTACATAGATTTGTATTATTTCGGTCACAGTTCTCATTATACTGTTACTTGGTTAGAATTTGTTTCCGAAGTTTCATGAGTTTATAAAATAAAGTTGTTTTTTTCTGTCTGTATACGCCGGTTAGGTGGTTACAATAATTGTAACAGTGGTAGGCTACGAATTCATACTGTTACGTAGTTACAGTTATTACAAAAAGTTATTTGCAGTTTATCGATTTAATGAAAAAACATATGTCGGCATATGCCATTTAAGTCGTTATAATGGTTATAATAATAAAAGCTGTGCATTCATACTGTTTAATTACGCAGTTTATTGTGTAACGCCTGTAATCATTTATATTAGGGTTACAAAATTAAAAGCGATTGTTTAAGTGGGCCAATTTTGTGAGCTAGATGCCAAAATCAATTGCTTCAGTCAACAGATTCAGTGCGAATTAAAATTAATGGTGCTACACATTCCTGTGTGTTATTGGTTCAAACATTACCTGTGATTTTCAATAATATTTTTTGGGTTAACTTGCGAAACTTTGAAAAAAATAGGGAAAATAAAAAATTAAACTGGAACTTAATTCTATAAAGTCATAAAAGTAATGGCTTTTTAAACGTGTAAAAATGTCAAAACATTTACTTATTATCAATATGTTCTTATGCACCTTGCATTTTAAGGGGGTTCATTGCTGATTTTCAAATTAACACCTATATTTTGTCTGTGTTTTGATGAAGTGACCGTTGTCACCCTGATCTTTCTTCTGACATTTTATCGAGAGACACGTACTGAAAACGTTTTAGATCGTACAAAGATTGTAAGATAAAAATGTGACCTCTAGTGTTCACAAAGCTAAAACTTCACGACGAGAGAAGGAATACTTTATAAACGGATCATCAATGCATAACTTGAGCACAGGGTAGTCAGTTTTGCTACGGAATTAATGTCAGTGTGTGTGTGTGTGTGTGTGTGTGTGTATATATATATATATATATATATATATATATATATATATATATATATATATATATATATATTATCTGAAAAAAGAACATGAATGAAATTTCAATATTATTGAAGAGTTCTGACTGTAAAATCATAAACGTAAATAATAACAAATAATAACAAAACCCTGCGGACAGGTTACATGCTTACAAAAATTTGTTCTCGATATCATAAACAAACAAATCGGACATGGTATTTTTTTGCTCAAATATATATATTTCAGAAGAAAATTATCTGAAGAAAGAATATATTTGAACACATGAAAAAAAATATAACCTAAGTTGAGGTAAAATTAAATCTTTATATTGTTAGAAAGGTTGTTTACTAATTACCTTAAAAAGAATGTCAGATTATGATCGTGTAAAATGAATAGCGATAACAATGTTATTCTAAAAAAAATATTTTAATGAAATTTACAGAAAAGCGAATAAGTTTCTCAGACCTTTCATAATTCAATAATAAGTGCAATTCTTCATTTAACAAAATAGAAAGCTCATTTGACAATACAGAAACTACAACATTTTTGTTAACCTTTTATATATTGAGAATTTCTTTGCAGACATACTGTCAGAAAATGATGACCTCAGTCGTTATGATGATGACGGTTTTTACACTAATCACGGAAAGGGTTACAGCCGGTAAGTTGATTCAAAATAATTGTTAATACTTAACTATTATTTTGAATTCGATAGCTAAATTTTATCCTGCAGATATGCTCGTACTTTTTCTTCTGTTTGTACATATTAGATATTATGTTCTAGCTTGTTCGACTGGCTGCACAGATTGTAGCGGTAACAACTGCAGAGGCTGTGAGTCATCATATTACTTGTCAAGCGGATCATGTTTTCCTTGCCCGGACAATTGCAACACCTGTAATAATGACACTCATTGTACTTCTTGTAAGCCAACTCAATGGAGCATCGAAAATGTACGTGTACAAAAATGCCAGAAAGTCTGTCTTAATACAGAATGTCATGACGAAAATGGTTTTTGTAAAACCTGCGAACCAGGAAAATATGGTCCTAAATGCCAAAAGGATTGTAATTTGTGTGAAGATGGACTGTGTGATATACACAAGTGCACATTTGGGTGTAAATCTGGATATTATGAGAAAAGGATTAGTACAGAATACTTCTGTGTATCCTGCCCGGCAAATTGTGCTTCCTGCATTGACATTAGAGTATGCACTGTTTGCAACGAAGGTTATTATGTACGTAACATCGTGTTGGGAGGAGTTACCTATGGCTACTGTTATCAATGTGACATTGATCAAAGCTGTAAAACATGTCAAATGAATGGGAATAGCGCAGAGTGCACTGAATGTTATGAAGGTTACATATACAATGACGGTCAGTGTATAAACAGTAATATCACTTGTTCCGAAGGATGTTTATCAAATTGCGACGAAAATGGATCATGTCTGGGAGACTGTAAAGCTGGCTGGACAGGCGACAGATGTTCAGACTCTTGTGCAAGTATGTGTCGTATATGCGAGAAAACTAATGCTAACACTTGTAAAGAGTGTAAAGGTGACTTTTACACTGTCGCTTGCAGTATGCCTTGTCATTCGACATGTGCAAAAGAGGAAGGTAAACAGACTTGTAGATTAAATGACGGATACTGCAACAATGGTTGTGAAAACAAATTTTGGGGCCGTTTTGTAATCAGTCTTGTTCGAAAGGTTGTTTGGACGAAGGAGTGTCAGAAATCTGTAACAGAGACAAGGGATTCTGTTACAAGGGATGCAGTGATGGATATACTGGAGCTTTGTGTGACATGAGAGATATGAAAGAAAGAACCATGCATCCTGAAGGTAATTTTAATGCATTATATAGGTTTTCATTAAAATGTTCGATACCTTTGGAATCACATTGAAAATAAAACTAATGAGTTTTGTTACAACTATTATGAAGTACGAGAACAAAACGAAAATGATAAAAGTCTCATTATAAAAATACGAAATGGCATAATGCTAATAAGTCTTACATGTTTCACTACGCAGCACTCAATCATAAAAATTATTCGATCTGCGTTTTAGATGAATCGCTTAATTGATGCATAATAATGTAACAAGGAGATAAAAGATAGTTGCTGGTTTTTACTATCATTTCCTAAAATTGCAAGAAATATCGCTATTTGTTTTAATAGATAAGTCAGCTCTTATGGCTAAAATTACATGCATTATATTTATTAAATCAAGTTACTGGCTAAGGTGTGGCCGGATGTTGCAAGTCTCTGTAAACATTAGAATTTACTCACAGAATTGTTACATTTTTATGGTAAGTATTTGCTGTTTTCTTTTTACATAAGAATGTGTATAAATGCATTAATATTTTCCTAAAAACCCAATGTTGAAATGAAATAAGATGATTCTGTTAAACAAAAGTATTAAGTTTTATATTATTTTATTAGCAACATCAACAATTAAAGTGGTTAAGATTACGGAAACAACTACAGATACTAACAATGGTAACGACGATACATCTTTACAAAAAGAAGACGATACTAAAATTATCATCACAGGTGTGGGAGCTGGTGGGGGCGTTGTCTTTCTAATGTTGATGATTCATCTTATTTACTGTTTTGTTAAGAGGCCAGTTTCTTTTATAATTTATATTATGCTCCTTGTAACGTTAATTAAAAACGCGATTGTATTTTACATGTTTCATAATATATGTATTGAATTATATTTTAAAAAATTTTACTAAGTCCTATAAAGAAATAAATAGCAATAATTTCGGGGTGAAATAGCTTTATGTGATCTTATAATTACATATTATTGTATGAAACACTTTGGGTTTTTAGGTTACAAAGTTAATGCACCCACGATATCTTGATTGCTTTTAATCTCCTGTATTTTACATTATTTTCACATCACGTCAGGTTACTGCTATAACTGACACAAACAATTCAAACTGATGAAATAGTAATGAAATAAAATGGAATGTTTTTATAAAATAATTGCATTTAATGACTCCAATGGGAACAAAATGTTTTACGTCTAAAGGTTTCTGTTTCAGGCATGTTTTACAGAAACTAACAAGACAAAAGAAAGATTGTAAAGAAACGGGTGAAAGATCAACAAATTACAACATCACAACTGGGAAAGCGACAATAAACAAAGACAAGAAATTGGAAGAAAATAATTATGAAAGCATTCAAGATGCCAGAAATTCAAATAGAGTTTACACTGGTATATCTAATCTTTAAAAAGCGTTAAAGATATAGGAAGGCATGTCTTATAAAATGAACGGATGACACGATCATATCACATTATAATTCAATGAAGAAAGCGAAAACTATTTGTAGGTTTTGATTCAGATAGAGTACCATGCCGAAGTTACTTTTATGCATTATAGTCTTATTTTGAAATATATGTTCCAATGAATGTTTAAAAATTATGTTTGCTCTGTTTTGTTTAAAAAGATCTGAAACCATTATTAGGTCACTTCTAGGAGCATTTCTAAGACATGAATTTTTCTGCAATTGAATCAATGAAACTATGTTGCTAGAAGTACATCAATCATTTGATAAACCCTTAAAGAAATATAAAAAGTTACAAATTAAATAACTAATTAGATAAATATTAAATAAATAACTAAGTATATATTCTTTTTCTTTTCCAGAAATAGGACATCTCGCAGTGTAAAGACACCACATTTGAATTCCAACATTACTACAGCATTACGTCATTGTGTCGAAATCTCGTTTTCAAAACTTCCTACATTTTTGTTAGTTAAATGTTGATTCTGTTTTTAAAGCAAATAAATCCTTTGTGAGTTTCATTTTTATCATAGAGCCAGAAATATGAACATTTCGAAAAACTATGACATCTGTCTGATTGTGCTCGTAAAGTGTAAAATGCAGAACATGCCAGTTGACTAATCCTGAAAGCAATCTGTTCGTATTACTTAACAGAAGCACTTCAATATGTATATAAATCTTGTGTTTACTGTCACACAACTTATCAAATGAAAAGCCTGATTGATATTTCTTGAATTAAACAGAAGAGAATAAATAGCATATCATTTTGAACGTTGTTTTAACTTTGGAAATAGTTTCCACATTTTTACCAGATATTGGAGATACAATCCACAAAGTGATATCCTGCACAGAGATGGAAATGGAGCATTTTTTTAATCTTTAAACGGAACCAGATTTTCTAATACATCGTTTACAAGCAAATCATTGGACGTGAACATGAATAAATAAGACTGCATTTGATGCAGTGCCTTAACAGAACATCTACAGAGGTGAATTACAATCTAAATCAAATTAAAGGTACCAGAAAGAGTTGATCGCCATTTTAAACAGATTCTACTAACTACTCGGAGATACTTGACAAGCTTATATTGATACACAAAATTAGTAGCTCACTTAAACGATGTTCGCTGTATCATGCTTGAGTAATGTTATCACAAACTATTTCATATCTCTTTATTGTTTTACAAAAGCATGTATCTGGTGTTTTATCTCATTTGGATATATAATTTAAATATTTAAAATTTAAATTCTTTTTTTACAGGAAAGGTACGAAATTATTGTTAATATAGTAACCAAAATATTTGAGAAGTTATGCACACGTTCCATTTTCTTTGGCTTACTGCCATCACAGTGGCAACCTTCACTGATTCGCTCTCAAAAGTTCTAAGAAAATAACATACAAAATGTCATTAAATTACTGTCAGTACAATTATAATTATAAAGTCAGTTCTCATGCTGAAATGTATATTTGTTTAAACACTTAAGCAGAAAAGTATTTTCTATAAATAATGAACAAAGAACATAATAATTCTTTGTGTATTGCCCCTTTAGCTGGCTACCGTTTATTAAGCTACATTAGTCAGAACTGTCCTACATATAGTAACGTCTCCTCTTAAATCTTATTACTGTGAACAGAGACCACTGTCCTAAATAGTAAGACATTTAAATATGTCGACAACCAATGAATTTTCAATGCTGTAAATACTTACATACCTCTAGCATGGCTGATTTCTTCCTGAAATATTCAGAACGTGTTATTTTATTGACTTAGATTTACTTTAGTAAGGCTGTTTTCTGAAAGCACAAAACATCACATATTAACAAAAAATATTACACTTTAAGAGGTGAACCACTAGCAAAATCTTCACCAGAACGTATCTCAATAAAAGAAACATCTTGCTGAAAAAAGTACAATATTTATTGTTTTCGATTAGATTTTCATAATTAAAATCCTAAAAATTATGTCAAAGAAAACTGACAATATTTTGAAAAAGCCATTTGAAATTTCTTTTAAAAAGTAAAAGATGGTTATATGCCATTTAGGCAATTATTACTGTCATTGGACAACAATACGCATGATTTTATTTAACTCTTTCTTCATGTGAACCAACGAATCGGTTACTTTTAGTTTTCTCTTGTAGTTTCCTTTTATGGTCTTTTATCAAGTTTACTGAATGCTTTCTGTTTATTTTAATTTCTGTAAGAGATTGGTGGCGTATTTTCGAGGACGGCTTATTTTCAAGGCCGGCAAATTTTCCAATTATGACTGTTATAAAGTCTTACCGGCTTATTTTCAAAGGCATTTTATAAACATATGTAGATAATTTTATTTATTTGGTAGCTGTTGTGTTGCTTTTCAAGAGTATTAAATAAGTAAACATTCCAGTATGTTGCGTAAGTTTACGTAGATTTATCCATTAACGCGTCTATATTCGGTAGCTGGCGAGTAATTAAAAACATATATAGAAATGCCAACTAAATATAAATATGAATAAAATGTATAAAATGTATATATCGTGTACAGATTTATTTTGTGTCATTCAGTATTTATATCATAAATCACAATTTAATATCAGATCTTGGGTCAGATAATACAGGCTTATTTTCCAGCCGGCTAACTTTCAAGTTTATTTTGACTGTAAGAAAATGGTGGCTTATTTTCCACACAGGCTTATTATCAAGGCAGACTTACTTTCAAGTTTTTAGGGTATACTGCCAATGGAGGTAAAAATGCAAAGGAAAACCTTTGAAAAACAACTATTTCAGAACAAATGCAACATTTGAAAGTAAGAAAAAGCAAGAAGTATATGCGTAACGCTTTATTTACTGTTGTATTACACGTGTGTAATGGAAGGAAAGACGTAACCTTATATTGCATTACAAACAACGTTTGTCGTGTGAAAAATTTAATAATTTAATTTCCGATATATCGGAGTAATAGTACTTTTATGTACTCTAATAAAAAATGCAAGTTTTTTTTACTATATTTGATAAATTTGAAGAAATAAAACCTATACATTGCTAAAGAGATTGCATTTTTTTCAAATTTCGATATGAGTTAATTGTATTAAAACAACAATAAAAATATTCAATATCAGCATTGTAGTTGTAGTGCCTTTAATATATAAACCAGAAGTGCATAAGCTGTCAGTATTACGTAGGCCATAACGTCACTTGTAACATTATTTCGCTTTTCATGCAATTCCTTCAACACATTAAATGATGCAAAACAAAAGTAAATCTTTAAAAAAGTGGAAAAAATCTTATAAAACACAGCCTCCCTACACAGTCAAAAAGTAAAGGAAAAGAAATTAGTATTTGAATTAGAGTTAGCTGGAAAAAATTTTTATTTCGAATGAACACAATCCCCATGTCTGTAAAAAACAGAACAGTCATTTGTATTAACATTACCAATGATTTTATCTTTATTTTAATGTAATAAACAGACGCTATTTAATCTTATTTAAGATGCAATTAAAATGCAAAAATGTCGAAATATCTATGTTTTATCTGATTTGCACCGAACATATATTCTACTTTACATTTACACTGTAGATGAAACGAATTTAGAAAACTGTCTCATTTTACTTACTTCCTTCGCGCCCAAATAATTTTACTTTAAACAGCTTTTTTTGTTTCATTATTTGCAAAGGAAGAATTTAAATGTATGGCGGTAATGGATGAATAAGTTTCTATATAATAATCGTATTGAATAACCTAAAACATCCTCCACGGCAGATTATAAACAAACACATATTAAAATTTAACTTCCTTAATATATGCTATAAATGAAATATTTTTGAGTTAATCACTATACCGTTTTATTTGCGTTAGCTTACAGTCATAGCAAACAGCAAAGAATTTGTTTCTACTTATGTATGATTTGCGTTGCATGATATCTGCCCTTTGTATGTAGGCAATATCTATTTAATTTTTTCTTCAGTTTGAAAATTGTATAATTGAAGAATACATATTTTATTATGTTAATGAACTTGCATGTAGGATAACTTCTAACGATTTAAAGGATACTTTTTTGTGCTCTACAGCAGATATTTAGAACATACATGGCCTTAAGACTGGCTTGAGTTTTTGTGTATATAAGGCATCGAATCGATTAGACTATTATCATGAACGACCGACAGTGTAACTATGATCAAAACAGAAAATTCTACATTTTGGTCTGTTTTTAAGATTACTTTGCTTATTCTGTAACTTGTTGCAAGCCGACTAAGTCCACCATAGAACTTTTATTAGTCAGTTACAACAGCTTCTGGTTACTGCACAGTTATCGTCAGGCGAAGTAAATCTGTGCATAGATAGGGTACATCCGCTGCTTTCATACAAATTCTTTTTCATAATTGCACTCCGCATAGGCGAATTAATAATTAAAATAAACCCTTGGGTTGGGGCTATCAAGGATCCCAGGGACATAATTTGTCTTCATAGAAGACCCCTAGAAGAAAGGTCCATGCAAAAGAAATGCTACGTGCAAAATCACTTAGCTCTTGGTTTTGTGGTTTCATACAAACATATTTTTGAAGTCCTCACTATATAAGTCTTCGTAAAATCAAGTGATTCCCGGTGCAGGCCCATTAAAGACACCAGGAACATTAAATGTCTTAGTACACGACCTTTAAATGATGTTCTATACAAAATAAGCTCTAGGTCTTGTGGTTTCAGACAAGAAGATGTATTAGTCCTCTCTAAAGAAGGCTTTGTAGATCAAATGCCCCCAGGACAGGGCCATTAACGACCTCTGAGGAATTATCTGCATAGTCTTAGTAGAGAACGCCTAATTAAATTTTTATGCCAAATATCTAACCTCTAGGTCTTGTAGTTTTAGACAAGACTTTTATATGTCATGGCAACCAGAGTTCTTGTCGGAATTCAATATTCTGAACAACAATGGTAGAGCCTCATGCAAGGAACATCCTGTTCCTATCAACTTTAAGCCGGTGGTTAGGGAGGAGATTTTGCTATGCACGCCGGACACAGTGCAATCACAGAAATGCTCACCTTCGGCAAAAGCTAAGGTGAGCTAAAAACGCACACATAAGCATTCGGTACAATCATTACATATATAAGGTCGAACATTTGACTTCTATTAGTTTTTCTTTCATCTGTACTGATGATCTTATATTATACCCTAAGATGCCCAGTTATTTGTACATACCTAAGCAAATCTTTCTCTGAACATAAAACTGGGTCAGAAATAAAACCTCTGGATGGCTTACCTTATTGTGTGTTCATATGTTCATAGCTTGTACTGCAAGCGATTCAGATTCTAACTCGTTTCAGATATCGTCAAAACAAAACAGTCTGAAAACATGTCTTAGGATTTTATAAAATGTGATCAGTGACCATAGAGTGATCACAAGATTTTTCAATGATATGAACAAATGACGTAGTGTTTGTTTCAACATGAGCATATATCAAATTCGTCCGAGGGGTCATTACAATAATCATTTAGAACAAGATTCACGAAGACTGGATTAAAATAGTGACCTCTAGAGTGTTCACAAGATCTTTGAAATCGGAGCTGTTAACCTTTTATTTGTTGAATGTCCACCTGTTCTTCTTGAGATGTTATCAAGAGAAATATTCTGAAAACGCTTCAATAAGATTGTATAAAAATGTGAGCACTAGCGTGTTCTAAGCTAAACAGAAGGACGACGTCATTGACCGGTCACCAATGCTTACCTTGAATACACAGTTGTCAGATGAGCTAAGGAAGTATATAAGCCTTAATACATATTATTTTAAAAAAGAACATTAATTTAATGAAATGTCAATACTGAAAGGTACTTCAATAAAAGGAAACACTTTTTTCCTATTTTCAGAAAACAAATAATTCATAAACGTAAACAATATTAATAGTGTGCGCACAGTTTAAATGAGACAGCGAAATGCTTAGAAAAATTCGTTCTCGGTATTATATACACACAGAGACCAAAAATAAAGAAATTTGTTCATTTTTTGCAAGGATCTGTTTTTCAGTAGACGAGTATTATAAATCACTACTTTATTCACTAACATTCTTTACACAGACAATTATTTACTGCTTTATCTGGTACATAAAGTCTGTAGTGAAGATCTTAGAAAACAGCCAATGGTTAATCTATTTGAGCTTATTTATCGTCGGTACCGGTTGCCCATATGAGAGACGCCCCCTGAAGATATTAGTTATTTTATGTTGTGGGGTAGTGCAAGATACAGAAAGCATCCCATTTCAGAGACACCCCCGGTTCCTTTGCATGCTCAATTTAAAGCACTGATACATTGGACCTGGGTTTAACGTCTCATCCAAAAGACTATTAGTAATGTTAGTGGAGGAGCGGGGGATCGAACTCAGGACCCCTGGTTTACCAGTTCAGCGCGTTACCACTAAACCACATCCGCTCCTCAGCCAATGGTATGCTGCGGGTAGCTTTATGTAGAATAACGTTTGACGCCGTATTGACTATTACAGACAAACTTTTCACAACCTTGCAAACCGAAACAATGCTACTAAGTTTTAGAGACCTTCAAATACCTAGTTGCGTCTATTAAAGTGTGTGATTGTATAATCAAGTGAATTCAATCACGTGATCGTTGATATCTACTTCTCTAAGTACTGTTACTTGCAAGAGTTACGGTGTCCATCGACAGGCTATACCAAACCGATTGTGCGTATTCGTGTTCTCCGTTCTTCCTAGGCATAGTTCTATACAGTCTTTGCCGAGAGCCCAGCAGCATGCTCGACAAAATATGCAATTTATATATACTTTAAAGCGGCATGTCGCGATAAACTATAAATCATGCAAATGACAAAATAGCCATCTGTGTTCACAAAACAGGTAAAGTTTGCAGACTGTAGCTTTTCCTCAGGATTTTGAATTCTCTACGTTAGTGTTCATGCTATGAATATGTATTAATAAAATTACGAAGGAAAATGTTAGCCCCCAATACACATTTACAGTGAAAATATACCTTGTAAACTTTTAACGCAGTGTAAAGTTTTCATTGCCATTCAATGTTGATCTTATATCCATCTTTAAAGACTACGCCTAAAAAGAGGAAGTTTAAAACTAAATTTTCAATTGAAAGAATACCATTGTTCTAAAATAGCAGTTACAAAAGGAATTTAAATCCGATAAGGTAATGGTTACCTAAAACATTATTTTTTATTATTATTATTAATACTTCACATTGTAAGAAAAATGGGTTCTTATTTCCTAAAAAGAATGCGAGATTATTATTATATAAAATAAATAGCGATAACAGGGTTATCGTACTTTAGAGTCCTCTCAGTCGTATTATGGCATTTTTCAACTTTAATATCTTTGCCATTTGTTTCTCAAAATTATATCATATTAATAGCATGAAACAAAGTATTAAAAGTCGAAAAATGTTTATTAATGACAAAAGAAAAGAAAAGAGAATAAAAAAAGTTGCTCGGACTTTTAACACAAATCCTTTTATGATTCAATAATAAGCGCAATACTTCATTTTACAAAATATACTACTCAAAATTTGATAGGGATCACTTATAAGAAAAATTATATTTACTTCATAAGGTTGAAAGGTTACATTGTTTGTTGTGATTCTGAAAATATGTTCATATGACAAAAAATGAGTAAGTCTGTAAACCGTTGAAGCG
Source organism: Cyclina sinensis (assembly GCA_012932295.1). Classification (NCBI taxonomy): domain Eukaryota; kingdom Metazoa; phylum Mollusca; class Bivalvia; order Venerida; family Veneridae; genus Cyclina; species Cyclina sinensis. Next base: position 25,843,569 of record JAAONU010000009.1, on the reverse strand, counting down.
TGACAGACGCTGAGCCGTGGGAGGGGCACGAATTGGGATAACACAGAAAGGAGATGAAATGGAACTTTTTGGAAAAATCAAGTCTATGGCCTGAATTATGCTTTAATATCGCGTGTGCTGTCCGTTTGCTTGGATTTCTGCTCTGCACCGCCTTCTCATGCTGCTTATGAGTCTCCGGATGCTTTATTGTTGGAGTCGAGCCAACTCGTCCAGAAGGGCCTGCTGTAGCCCTTGGACCGTGGTTGGCTGGACTGGACGAGCAGATATTGCAGTCTGCAGCATGTCCCAGGCGTGCTCTATTGGACTGAGGTCTGGAGACCTTGCTGGCAAGTCCTTTCTCTCTATGGCTGCTGCATCCAGGAACTCGTCGTTGACCCTTGCCCTGTCGTCCATTAAAATGAACTCAGGGCCTAAATCACCAGCGTACGGACAAACGTACACATCTATGATCTCAATGACGTATAGTTCAGCCGTCAATTTGCCGTTTTCAACAATGTGCAGGTCTGTTCTTTCCTTATTCTTATTAAAAATACATTTAATAAATAAAGAGTGATCCCTATCAAATTTTGAGTAGTATAGAAAACACATTTGACAATACAACAGCTACACCATTTGTGTTAACTTTTGTTTGTTAAGAATAACATGTACTTTGCAGAGAAATTGTAAGAAAATGATGACGTCAGTGGTTAGGATGTTTATGGTTTTTACACTATTCACGGAAACGGTAACAGCCGGTAAGTTAAATCCGTTCCGTTTATACTGTTATTTGAAATCGCTAGCTAAATTTAATCCTGCAGATGTGAAATACTTGTCTATTTTTATGCTTCCCATCGAAATTTACGGGGCATATAGTTTTGCAAATGTTGGTCGGTCGGTCAGTCGGTCGGTCGGTAGACACTTTGGTTTCGGATTAATATCTAGAGAATCTTTAGACCCACCTTCCTCAGACTTGGTACGTGGATTGATCATGACCGTTAGATGATTCTGATAGTTTTTTAGGTCACCAGATTAAAGGTCAAGATCACAGTGACCTTGAATAGCAAAATGGTTTCTGATCAATAACAATAGAACCCTTTGCCCCAGGTTCTTCAAACTTAGTGCGTAGGTTGGCCATGATCAGTTTATGGCTTCTATGTTTTCTCACATTGCCAGGTCAAAGGTCAAGGACACAGTGATCTTGAACAGCAAAACTGTTTCCGATCAATATCTAAAGAACCCTTGGTCCCGAGTTGTTCAGTCATAGTATGTTGGTTGGTCATGACCAACTATAGATGACCCTTATAGTTTTTTAGGTCATCAGGTCAAATGTTAAGGTCACAGTGACCTAAAAGGAGCAAAACAGTTTCCAATCAGTAACTGCAAAACTCTTGGTCCCAGGTTTTTCAAACTTAGTTTGTAAATTGAACATGACTAGTAGATGACCTCTATAGGTTTTTCAGGTCAAAGGTCAAGGTCGGAGTGACCTTGAACAGCAGAAAGGTTTCCAATCAATAACTATAGAACCCTTGATCCCAGGTTATTCAATATTACTGTATATTGGTCATGACTAGTAAATGATCTCTATAATTGTTCAGGTCACCAGGTCAAAGGCCAATGTCATAGTAACCTTGAATAGCAAAATGATTTTCAATTAATTACTTGAACACCAAAGCCCAGGTTCCTCAAACTTGGTATACAGGTTGGCCGTGACAAATATATGACCCCTTTAGCTTTTCAAGTCAAATGTCATGGTCAAAGTGATCTTGAATAGCAAAATAGTGTCCGACCAATTATTATAGAACGTTTGAGCCCAGCTCCTCAAAACTTCATTGGTAGGTTGTTCATGACTATAAGAGTAGTTTTTAGGCGTATTAGGTGAAAGGTCAAGGTCACAGTAACCTTGAAAAGCAAAACAGTTTCTGCTGAATATCTAGGGAATCCTTGGGCCCAGGTTCGTCGGACTCAGTGTGTTGGTTTGTCATAATCAGTAGATAACAACTATTGTTTTACAGGTATTTGAGACAATGGTCAAGGGTCACAATGACCTTGAAAAGCAAAATGTTTTTCCGGTGAATAAGTGTAGAACGCTTGGGCCAATGTTCTCCAAACTTTGTATATAAGTTGTTCATGACTTGTAAAGGAGCCCTTTAGTTTTTCAGGTCACCAGGTCTAAGACCATAGTTACAGTGCCCTTGAATAGAAGAATGGTTTTCAATCAGTAGCTATAGAACGTTTGTTCCCACCTCCTCAAATCTTCATGGCTGCCTCTAGGGATAAGGCGCTAGGGGGCATATATATTTTACAAACATCTCTTGTTATAATTTTTACTATTATTTTTATAATAATTATTATTATTGCTACTATTTTCACAATCATTTCTCGAACTGGCATCGCTCGCCTTCCTCGATGGCTCCAAGTTGACTCTCGTCCCTTATATTTCTATATTGAAAGAATACACATCGATCGAAGTCACAACGCTCGAATTATTCTGTGCCTGAGGGGGTTTTTATGATCCAAATGTGTTATTTTACACCTTTCATTGTTTTCGAGTGTGAATTGTCCCACAGGTTGTCATAACTGTGAAATGTCACGTTTGATCCGTTAATTGATTTTCAGTATAATTTCAATGCATTAGATCTTTTCAACTTAAAATCTGTTGAAATCAGCAAAATACGTTAATATTAAAATGGTTTGAAATGAAATGACATAACATAGGCGGATCTGTCATTTAAAGAAACAAATAATTTAAAAGCAATTACGACTCCACAGGACAGCGTAACGATTTACGCGCAAGACATTCAACGTACACAGAAAGACCAGTTATTAAAGGTTTATCAGGCAAAAATCGTAGATAAGGTATATTTTCATCGAGACGGTAAACCGTTACAATATTTTGGATATATTTGCATGTGGTATAGCTTATCATTTCCTTTACGAGTGAATCTTCTTTTTGCCAGTTTGCAATTAGGACGACAGGCGTATCCTTTATAATAAAACTTAGAATCATTAAATTACCTAAACATTCTGGAAAAAAAATAAAAATTACAACAGATAAGATAAAGAAACTATTCAGAAGATATAATGTTCATAATAACCAGCATGTATATATAATACCATAACGTTTGATTTTATGGCTAGAATTATTCGAGGCTTGAAGTATTCTTCGCTGTCCCGACGACTTTGAGCCATTGAAGAATGACTGTATGTTTATTTTTTTTTTATTTTCACTGTGTACATATGCTTAAAGGAACACATTATTAAAAAGTTTGGGTAAAACTATCAATCAAATTTATTATATTTAAATGTTAAATGCTTAAAATATTAAATTCGTGTAAAAGTATTAGAAAATGTGAAGTAAAATTAAAACTGTAATGTTTATATAAAATGAATGATTGTCAACTGAAACATTATCCACAATGACCGTTTTAAATGTTATTATCTAGCTTGTTCGACTGGCTGCACTGATTGTAGCGGTAACAAATGCACAGGCTGTGAGTCATCATATTATTTGTCAAGTGGATCCTGTTTTCTGTGCCCGGACAATTGCAACACCTGTGATAATGACACTCATTGTACTTCTTGTAAACCAACTCAGTGGGACATTAAAGATAGATGTATACACAAATGTGTGAAAGACTGTCTTAATGGAGAATGTCTGGACGAAAATGGCTTTTGTAAAAAATGTGAACTAGGAAAATATGGTGCTCAATGCCAACAGAATTGTAGTTTGTGCAAAGATGGACAGTGTGATCTAAGCGAGTGCTCATTGGGGTGTAAATCTGGATATTATGAATTTAAAACTAGTGTAGAAATGTTCTGTTTCACCTGTTCGTCACATTGTTCTTTGTGCAATGACACCAAGGTATGCACTGTTTGCAACGAAGGCTATTTTTTACGTAACTACATGTCGGAAGGAATTACATATGGTTACTGTTTTCAATGTAACCTTGAACAAAACTGCAAAAAATGCCGAATCAATGGTGAGTCCACAGAGTGCACAGAGTGTTATGAAGGTTACATATACAATGGCGGTCAGTGTATAAAAAACAATAATACTTGTTCTAAAGGATGTTTATCAAATTGCGACGAAAATGAATTATGTCTGGGTGAATGCAAGGCTGGCTGGACAGGTGACAAATGTTCAGAATCTTGTGCAAGTATGTGTCTTACATGCGAGAAAACTAATGCTAACACTTGTAAAGAGTGTAAAGGTGACTTTTACACTGTCGCTTGCAATATGCCTTGTTATTCGACGTGTACAAAACAGATAGGTAAACAGACTTGTAGATTAAATGACGGATACTGTAACAATGGTTGTGTTAACAAAGTTTGGGGTCCGTTTTGTAATCAGTCTTGTTCAAAGGGTTGTGTGGACGACGGAATTTCAGAAGTTTGTGACAGAGACAACGGGAACTGTTACGGTGGATGCATTGACGGTTATGTTGGAGATATATGTGAAATTACAAGTTCGACAAAAAGAACTATGCAAACTGAAGGTATTTTTTTGCAATTCAATGTAGAGGTTTCAATGCATATATTCAATATGGTATCCAAAAATGAGATATATAACAACAATTATGCAGTTCCGAATAACTTTAAAGAAAATTTCAAAAAGCTTATATTAAAAACGTCAGCTTTTGGGTAAACTTGCCTACATAATCTTAACCTAGTTCTTCTTCATATTTATCTGACATCGATTCGGAAGCAAATTTCCTGCAACTGATATAAATCCCTCTTAATGACTATTTCCTGGGTTCAAACTAGTACTCTCGCTAAAATTGAGGAATGCGGAAAGTCAATGTAGACAGTCATCACTGGTAGAATTCGAACCAACGACCTTCGGGAATCCTATCCACCAGATATAAAATGCTTTATTTTTTTCTATTTTATTTTCTATTTCTATTACATATACTGAAAAGAACGCTTTATAGCGAATTTTGTTAAGACTGTCAAACAACTTTATGATGTTTATATTAAATTTAAATTGAGGAATGCGGAAAGACACTGAAGACTTCATCCCTGGTAGAATACGAACCAACGACCTCCGGATCGGCAATCTAACGCTCTAACGCCTTGGCCACTTCTGACTATCATACCAGCGTGATATTGCAGCAATTTTCTGTGCATTTTGGAATTTATCAACTGAATTGTAACATATTTTGTGGTCAATATTTGTCAATATTTGCCGTTTTTATTTTTTCATGAAAGAGAATATGTATATAAACACATTGATATTTTACCAAACTTTTATTGTTAGAATGATAAGTAAGATGAAAAGTAAGTATTGTCTGTAACAGCGGTTGTGAAATATTAGTATTGATACATTCACATTATTTTATTAGCAACAGCAACAACGTCTGCAAGTCAGTCTGAAGAATCAAAAACTACAGAAACAACTAAAGATACTAGCAATTGTAACGACGATACATCTTTACAAAAAGAAGACGATACTAAAATTATCATCACAGGCGTGGGAGCTGGTGGGGGCGTTGTCTTTTTAATGTTGATGATTCATCTTATTTACTGTTTTGTTAAGAGGCCAGTTACTATTATAATTTATATTATGGTCCTTGTAACGTAAATTAAATACGCGATGGTCATTTACATGTTGCATAATATATGTATTGAATATAATTAAAACATTTTTACTAAGTCCTATAAAGGACTAAATAGCAATAATCTCTGAGTGAAATAGCTTTCTGTGATCTTATAATTACATGTTAGTGTACGTAAAAATTTAGGGTTTTTAGTCTCCTGTATTTTACATTATTTTCACATCACACCAGGCTACTGCTATCACTGACACAAACAATTCACACTGATAAAATACGTAATGAAATAAAATAGAATGATTTTATAAAATAGTTGCATTTAATGATTCCGATGGGGAAAAAATGTTTTACGTCTAAAAGTTTCTGTTTCAGGCATGTTTTACAGAAACTAACAAGACAAAAGAAAAATTGTAAAGAAATCGGTGGAAGATCAACATATTACAACATCACAGTTGGGAAAGCGACAATAAACAAAGACATGAAATTGGAAGAAAATAATTATGAAAGCCTTCAAGATGCTAGAAATTCAAATAGAGTTTACACTGGTATATCTAATCTTTAAAAAGCGTTAAATCTATAGGAAGGCATGTCATAGAAAAAGACCGGATGACACGATCATATCATATTGTAATTCACTGAAGAGAGTGAAAACTATTTGTAGGCTTTGACTCAGATAGAGTACCATGCCAAAGTTAATGTTATGCATTTTAGACTTATTTTGAAATATATTTTCCAATGAATGTTTAAAAATTATGTTTGCTCTGTTTTGTTTAGAAAGATCTGAAACCATTATTAGGTCACTTCTAGAAAAATTTCTAAGACATGAATTTTTCTACAATTAAATCAATGAAACTATGTTGCTAGAAGTACATCAATCATTTGATAAACCCTTAATGAAATATAAATAACTATATATTCTCTTTTTTTTCCAGAAATAGGACATCTCGCAGTGTAAAGACACCACATTTGAATTCCAACATTACTACGGCATTACGTCATTGTGTCGAAATCTCGTTTTCAAAACTTCCTACATTTTTGTTAGTTAAATGTTGATTCTGTTTTTAAAACAAATAAATCCTTTTTAAGTTTCATTTTTATCAATAGAGCCAGAATATGAACATTTCGAAAAACTATGACATCTGTCTGATTGTGCTCGTAAAGTGTAAAATGCAGAACATGCCACTTGACTAATCCTGAAAGCAATCTGTTCGTATTACCTAACAGAAGCATTTCAGTTTTTATATAAATCTTGTTACTGTCACACAACTTATCAAATGAAAAGTCTGATTGAATTAAACAGCGTCGAAGATAAAGAATAGAATATCATTTTGAACGTTGTTTTTACTTTTGAAATAGTTTCCACATTTTTACCAGATATTGGAGATACAATTCACAAAGTGATATGAAATAGAACATTTTTTAAATCTTTAAACGGAACCAGATGTGCTAATACATCGTTTACGGGCTAATCATTGGACGAGAAAATGAATAAATAAGACTGCATTTGATGCATTGCCTTAACAGAACTTCTACAGTGGTGAAATACAATGTAAATCAAATTAAAGGTACCAGAAAGAGTTGATCGCCATTTTAAACAGATTCTGCAAGCTACTCGGAGATACTTGACAAGCTTATATTAATACACACAAAAAAATAGCTCACTTAAACGATGTTCGCTGGTATTTTGTATCATGCTTGAGTTATGTTATCACAAACTATTTCACATCTCTTTATTGTTTAACAAAAGCCTGTATCTAGTGTTTAATCTCATTTGGATATAAATTTTAAATATTTAGAATTTTAAATTTACTTTTTACAGGAAAGTTACGAAAATATTGTTAATATGATAACCAAAATATTCAAGAAATTATACATAAACCTAAAAGTTATATTTGTGCATTTGAATGGTGACTTAGTTTGATTATAGGTGTATTTTTTCTCCCTAAACACAGACCCAGCGTTATCAGATTCATGTTTTGTTTTTTGAAAAAAAGTCGAAATGTATACCTCTGTATGCCAATAAGTATTGCACAGCTTAGACCTACTACCAGTTGTTCTTGAGATGACAGCATGCTTGTAACTGGCATACGAAAAGTGAAAAATATTAACAAATACATAACGAGGAGAGTATAGTCAAAACAAACTATGGCAGACATAATTATATTATATTCTAGCTTATCAAGCTATATAGTTAAAAAAAGAAATGAAAATAGTATTCTTCAAAAAATGTATGATATAAAATCTGAAGTCTTACAAGTGACAGCAAGGAACCAAAATAAATTAGGATGTGTTTGTAATGTTGCTGTGACGTACTACTTTTTAAAACTCAGTTGCTTTTAATATAGAAATTTTACAAAAGACTGTGAATATAACAAACATAAGTATACAAACAAGAAAGTAGTATAGGTCTTCTGTTTATCGCAAAAAAAAATCTTCAGTCAAGTGTTTGTTAGTTGCTAGGCTTGATTTGACCTTGACGGTATATTCAAAATATCACCATGCCTTGAGATTTAGTTTGAAAACTGCAGCACTAAGCTTATGTAATCAATGAACTAAGCACTACATAGTACTTTTCTTTAAAAACAAATTTACCTTAAATATGATTTTTTTATTAGTTGCAACAACAGTTTTTCCAAACTCCATTGTCCACAAAATGCAGTGTTCCTGAAAGTAAAAACTCAAAATATTGATGTGTCTTCGTAAAATGTTTATTAAGATACAATGCTTAAATGAAGCTATGCCATTTTTTGCCTTATAGTCTCCATTTTTATTCGTAGAATTTACAGTAACAAAAAGGACAGTTTTTAATTGCTGAAAACCACAAGAACTTTAATATTTCAAATTTACTGAAAATTACTGTGCATATTGATGTAGTGAATGATGAAAGGCACCAAAGATAGTAACTTGCTTGTTGATGACCAGTGAGTTTCTCTGTTCTTGAGGAGATCTTTTTTTTGGATTATAGCTCTGTACAATATCTTACTTTGTTACCCTCAGCCGTCTGCAAATGTGAATTCAAACATATGTAAGGTAATGCTGATAGTGTATTCTAGTTAACTATTACATATATCATATATCACGTATGTATTTGTGTTATTTTAACAGACAAAAACAAACATGCTCTGCCTTTCTGCATTACCTCGATCTACACAGATATCTAAAACCTTAAAGTATCACTGTATCTGTATATGTTTATTAATTAAAATATAGTGTGAATTAGATACATTTAACATTTCACTGATTGTTAAATCAAAATTTACAAAAACTGATGGGTCAATGTATGTATGTTATCCAGTAAATAATAATGAACGATTTAAGTAGTCGCGTCAAACAGTAAATACGCTTTACGGTCTGTGTCCGTGATAACGTTCCACTGATAGTGACAATTTCAGTCCAGAAATGGAAAGAATAAACACTGTTCATCTTAATGTAAACTTTATACTGTTTTTTTCTAAATGGAAATAACATGGAACAAAATCAAGAAATATGGAAATAACATAAATACCAGGTTTTTTAGTACCTTACCTTCTGTTAAGTAGTAAAAATGTAAGCAATCGAAAAATCTTAGCTTTGAGCAGACAAGAAGAATTTCAAAGTTGTTTATGTAAAACAAGTTACCCCGGGCTTTGAGCCATTTATTACCCAAGGGAAATAATTTAAGCAATCAGAAAACAACTATATAAACTACATACGAAACATCTTTGGTCTAAGGCTTACAGTTTCATAATCGATGATTTTCAAAGATTAAACATTTTTCACTAATTGGTCTCCAAGGACGGGGAAAATTTTGAACAAAAAGGACATAATCTGAAGACACTTTTTACAGGTTTACTAAACAATGCAGAATACAAAATATCCTAGCTCTTGGGTATCAAACATATTCCCTACATAAACCTAAGTTTATCAAAATGACCCCATGGGCTGGGCCCATTAATGATCCTGGAAGCATAATTTGTCTTCGTAAAAGACCTTTAGAAGATGATCCATGCACACTTTTTTAGTTCTTGATCTTGTGATTTCAAATTAATTTCAAATAAAATGATTTTTGAAATTTTCAATATATAAGCCATTGTAAAATTAAGTGACCCACAGGGCAGGGCCATTAATAATCCCAGGGCCAAAACTTGTTCTGTCTTGGTAGAGGACCTTTTGATTTTACATACAAAGTAAGCTCTTTTTCTTATGGTTTCAGACATGATGGTTTTTCTTACGTCTTTACTTTTAGATGGCTATATCACATCAAATAACCCCCATTGCAGGACCATGAGTGACCCTAGAGGCACAATTTAAACAGTACTGGTAGAGAACCTCTAAGTAAACATGTATACGAAATATCTCAGCTCAAGGCCTTGAGGTTTCAGACAAGAAGATTTTCAAATTCATGGCAACCAGAGTTCTTGATATAATACAATTTTTTGAACAACAATGGTAGAACTTCATGTATGGAGGATTACCTCCCTATTAACTTTAAGTGAGGTATAAACGCACTCTTTAGAATTACAAGAAGGTTGTTCGTAAATAAGTTGGTGGCATAGTTTTTTATCGATGTTAATTTTCAAACTCATTTGATCAACATCAACATTTGGCACAATCATTACATAAGTTCATTATCAGGTTAAACATTTTACTTCTATGAAGTTTCCTTTCATCTGAACTGACGATCTTATGTTTTACCCTAACATGCTTAGTCTTTATACATACATAAGCAAATCTATCGGAACATAAATCTGGGTCAGAAATAAAACCTCTGGAGCGATTATTATCATATGATTTTATCTTGTATCGCAAGGGATTCAGATTTGATCTTTGAGATTTTGTTCAGACAAAAACAGTCTGAAATAGTTTTTACATTATCTAAAATGTGATAAGGGATCACAGAATGTTCGCAAGGTTTTGCAATGATATGAAAAGATGACTTAGTCTTTGTTCCAACATAACCATTTATCAAATTCGTCTGAGAGGTCATCAAAATAATTATTTATAACTAGATTCACGAAGTCTGGATAAAATGATGACATCTAGAGTATTCACACGATCTTTTTAATTAGAGCTGTTGACCTTTTTTTACGGATATCACCCCGTTGTTTCAGCTTAGATATTGTCAATAAAAATATTGTTGAAACGCTTCAGTAATATTGTATAAAAATATGTCATCTAGCGTGTTCAAAACTACATGTTCACAACGAGAGAAAGATAACGTCATTGGCCAGTCATCAATGCATATCGTAGCACATGGTAGTCAGATGAGTTTAGAAAGTAACGTGAAAATTAATATATAAATTGAAAAAGAACATGAATGAAATATAAATACTGAAGAGTACTGTAAAAATCATTTAATATATAAATACGTAAAACAATATCTATACTCTGCGAACAGGCTACATCAGGCAGCGAGAGTGCTTATAGAAAATTCTCTCTCAGTATAACTGACAAATAAAGACCCAAAATCACGGAACACGTACAACTTTGTTTTAGTGATTTTATTTGTATATTAGCAGCGATTTTTAACCTGTGTTGCCCATAGTTATAATATCACCCCAAATAAACTACAAATGTTCAAAAACACAATATTATATGTTCAAAAGCAGAAAATACTTTTCCCAATTTTGCAAGTAAAATCATAGAAAATGGCTATACGGCTACTCTGGGCGCCACATTGTGCTGTTACAGAGTCTGGCTTACTATTCACAACCTTGAAAATCGATACTTCGGACTATTAGCAATGCTACTGAGACTTCAGATATCGTCACATACCTTGTTTCAATGTGCTGGTTGAATCAATCGGATTCATTTACATGATCTTTCATATCAAGTAGTAATACTGGCAAGAGTTACTGAACTCATCCACAGGCTATATAAAACTGATTGAAAAATAAGCGTGTTTAATCATGTTCTTCAGTTCTAATCAGTCTTTACCGAGCATCCCAAGAAATGTGCCCGACAAAAACAGCAATTCATATGCAAACAGTGGCATTCCGTACTACAAAGCGACATGTCTAAATTTTCGGCAAGTCATGAAGAATGCAGAATAGCCATCTATCTTCGCAAAAAGTAAAGCTTGCTAACTGTAGATTTATCTAGGGATTTTTTTTTGACTCTCTACTTTAAAGTTCATGCCACGAATATGCATCGATAAATCGTCCTCAGTAAAATACGGCACTGAAGATTAAATGGAAAATGTTAACCCCAAATATACATTTATAATGAATAAACCTTGTAAACTTTTAAAGCAGTATAAAGTTTTCTTGCCATTCAGTATAGATCTTGTATTCAACTTCAAAGAATACGCTATACATACTGGTTTTATATTTTCGCTAGTCAGAAAAGAGGAAGTTTAAAACTAAATTTTCAGTTGAAATATCACTGTTGTAAAATACCAATTATAGTTGGAATTAAAATCGTAAAAGGTAATTTTTTACTCAAACCTATATAGATATATAGATATATATATATATATATATATATATATATCTATATAAACAGAAGTTGTTATTAGATAAAAATAATTATAGTTCCGTGCAAGAAATTCACTGCAACTTACACAGAAAACCATTTACAAAATGTTTATCAGGCAAAAATCACAGAAAAAGTTATGTAATCATCGTGACGGTAAACCGTAACAAATAATATTTTGAGTATCCTTAATTAACTAAAAATCATGAAATCACCAAGAAATTCGAGAAAGTAGGTATGATAAAGAAACTAATTCAGAAGATACATAGTTTATACTAACGAGCCAGTATTATAAAAAAAACGTATGATTTTATGGCTCGAATTATTCGAGGCTCGAAGTATTTTTAGCAGTCCCAAGCCATTGAGGAATTATTGTAGAAAACTTATATGGCATTAGAAAAGATTCAGCATTTGTGTTAACTTTTTATATGTTAAAAAACTACTTTGCAGACTTACTGTCAGAAAATGTTGACCTCAGCGGTAAGGATGTTTACGATATTTACAATATTCGCGGACTCGGTTAGAGCCGGTAAGTTAAATCCGTTTCATTTATACTTATAACTGCTATTTCCATGGAAAGAATACTTTATTGAGAATTTTGAGGAATACAATCAATCAAGTTGTTTATTGTTTAAGATATCAATTTTTCGCGTAAGGTATTAGAAAAGGTTGAAGTACAATTAAAACTGTTCCGTTTAAATGAAATAAACGAATGTCACCTGAATAAAATACCTCTAAAAATCGTTTAAGATGTTTATTATCTAGCTTGCCCGACTGGCTGCACAGATTGTAGCGGTAACAAATGCAGAGGCTGTGAGTCATCATATTATTTGTCAAGCGGATCCTGTTTTCCGTGCCCGGACAATTGCAACACCTGTAATAATAACACCCGTTGTACTTCTTGTAAACCAATTCAATGGGACATTGAAAAGGAATGTATACAAAAATGCGAGGAAGTCTGTCTTAATACAGAATGTCACGACGAAAATGGTTTTTGTAAAAACTGCGAACCAGGAAGATATGGTCCAAAATGCCAACGGGATTGTAATTTGTGTGAAGATGGACTGTGTGATCTACGTAAGTGCACATTTGGGTGTAAATCTGGATATTATGAGAAAAGGATTAGTACAGAATACTTCTGTGTAACTTGTCCGGAAAATTGTGCTTCCTGCATTGATATTAGAGTATGCACTGTTTGCAACGAAGGTTATTATGTACGTAACATCGTGTTGGAAGGAATTACCTATGGCTACTGTTATCAATGTGAGATTGACAAAGGCTGTAAAGCATGTCGAAATAATGGAGTAAGCGTAGAGTGCACTAAGTGTTATGAAGGTTATACTTACAATGACGGTCAGTGTATAAAAAACACTATCACTTGTTCCGAAGGATGTTTATCAAATTGCGACGAAAAGGGATTATGTCTGGAAGACTGTAAAACTGGCTGGACAGGCGACAGATGCTCAGACTCTTGTGCAAGTATGTGCCATACATGCGAGAAAACTAATGCTTACACATGTCAAGAGTGTGAAGGTGACTTTTACACTGTCGCATGCAATATGCCTTGTTATTCGACATGTGCAAAAGAGGTAGGTAAACAGACTTGTAGATTAAATGATGGATACTGTAACATTGGTTGTGAAAGCAAATTTTGGGGTCCGTTTTGTAATCAGTCTTGTTCAAAGGGTTGTGTGAACGACGGAATTTCAGAAGTTTGTAACAGAGACAACGGGAAATGTTACGGTGGATGCATTGGCGGTTATGTTGGAGATATATGTGAAATTACAAGTTCGACAAAAAGAACTATGCAAACTGAAGGTATTTTTCAATTCAATGTAGAGGTTTCAATGCATATATTCAATACGGTATCCCAAAAATGAGATATATAACAACACTTATGCAGTTCGAAATAACTTTAAAGAAAATTTCAGAAAGCTTATATAAAGGACGTCAGCTTTTGAGTAAACTTGCATACATAACTTAACCTAGTTCGGCTTCCTGTTGATTGGGAAGCCAAGTTCCTGCAACTTATATAAATTCCTTTTAATGACTGTGTCCTGGGTTCAAACTAGTACTCCCGCCAAAATTTAAGACTGCGGAAAGTCACAGTAGACTGTCATCCCTTGTAGAATTCGAACCAACGACCTCCGGATCGAGAATCGAACGGTCTAACCCCTCGGCCACTGCTGACTATCATTCCACCGTAATTTTGCTGCAATTCTCTGTTAATTTTGGAATTTATCAACTGAATTATTACATATTTCGTGGTCAATATTTGCCGTTTTTATTTTTTTTATGAAAGAGAATATGTAAATAAGCATATTGATATTTTACCAAAATGTTATTGTTAGAATGAAATAGTAAGATGAAAAGATAGTTCTGTCTGTAACAACGGTTGTGAAATATTAGTATTCATGGTTTCACATTACTTTATAAGCAACAACAACAACGTTTGCAAGTCAGTCTGAAGAATCAAAAAATACAGAAACAACTAAAGATCTTTAAAATGGTAACGCCGATACATCTTTACAAAAAGAAGGCGATTCTAAAATCATCACAGGTGTGGGAGCTGGTGGGGGCGTTGTCATTCTGGTGTTGGTCATTCTTCTTATTGTTTACTGTGTTAAGAAAAGGTCAGTTATTATAGTCACTTATAAAAAGACATTTTAAAAGAAAAGTACCATTTTAAGATATGCAAATTAAAACTTGCATTGTGTTTCTTTTATTATCTTTGTATTTGTGAGTTTCAAAAATTTCTTCTGAAACTTGATTTATAACAGGTATTAATGAGTTAACTGATAGTGCTATAATTTCCAAAACTATATAATATTCTATATGTTATGTTTTTACTTTTTTAGACGGAAACCTGATAGAATTTCTAAACCGAATGAGGAAATGCCGAACATGGTTTATCAGACAGAAAATACGATGGTTATACAGGAAGACACAGGTTCTTATTTTTTAAAATATCAGTTCAATTTTGTATTTTTCGGTTTATATTAACTGTTGTGAAATTATGACAACAGTATGTTCTTTTGTTTCAGGTAATCTGTATGCTCAACCTATGAAACCTAAGAAAAAACAAAAGCATGAGGAGAGAGAAGAGTACATATATGCGCAGCCAAACAAGTACAAGAAATCAAAGAAAGCAAGTAGAAAAGAAATAGGTGAACCACAGAATCTGTACGATAATATTGCAATAAATCTTGATGATGAACAACAAGCAGTCGATGAGACAAACCTTGATATTTTGGAACTGGAGACCTTTTTCGAAGGAACAGTTAGTTTAACAGAATCAGGTTAGGCATATTTTGAAATATTTATGTACTCTGTTAAAATAACATAGTTATGTATCGCATTGGCCTGATTTTTTTATTGTTTTCTTTCCTCAATACTGAAAGAAACAAAATTATTCTGAGATATTACATTTTTATAGACACATTTTTCTACATACTTTAGAAGTATTACATCACCATCCCTTGGATAAAGTAACTATTGTTCCTGCCTTCGTATTAAGATGAATTGATTCTGTGCGACATATCTAACTGTATTTAGTGACATTACATTTTACGGGCTTTATTGTTTTTTGTCTTCCAGAAATAGTAATACCTACTTCAGACACGTACTACAATACAGCGAGTTTGATCAGAAGCCGTATTCAAATATCAGACCTTCTAAAATACATAAAGAAGAAGACGGATTATGACACAGAGTTTGGGGTTGATATATTTGTCTTTGTAGTTTTTGCATAGCTATTATATCTTTGACTGCTGGTTTCCTAAAAGGGTGTATGTTGTTCTCTGCAGGTAAAACAAAAAAAATCCTATAGGCAAGTATATGCAAAATATATATAAATTCAAAAATGTTATAAATATCCACAAACATAATGCTGAAAAAGAACTTTGTTCTAATGTTTCGTTTTACAATTATTTACTTCTTTTGGTACTGCCCATTCCAGAAACTACCAAAGGGTCTGACAAGGACATGCAAAGAGGCTTTGAACCCGATAAACATTACTAAAAATAGATTCAATGGTATCTATGCATGTAAGTTTTTAAACTTTTCTAGAAAATATAAGAAATATATTTCATTTAATAAAATAATTACATCTTTCTGAAAATAGTTATTTTTTTTTATCAATGTATAAACTGCTTTACTGAGCAGTGCAGTTCAAAACAATAAATATATACCTTAACACATAAAATTAGGTTACCACATTTTTATAGTCCGTAGTAATAAAATAATTTACAATATCGTTTTTTCTTGAATACTTGTGTTTTCTCTTTTCGAAGACCTTCATTGGTCGTTCGGCTTTGGTGGTCCTCAAACAAAAACGCGTAACATATCTAGAATTCAACATATCTACAATTGCAAAAGAGAACATGAAGTTGAGCTATACCTGTAATATTTTGAAGATTCACTAACAAATAATTGGCAGGTAATTTAGTCTATGATTGGACAGCAAAGCTATTTCTTCTAAAACCAAACTTTATTTTCAGATGATGCTACAAGAGTTGTTTTGCAAAGTAAGAACTATGTGAATGCTAATTACATTGATGTAAGTAAATGTGGCTGTTTATCTTAAGGGCATTATGTTACACGGTAAAAATATACAACCTTCCAACTAATCTGATTTGTAATTTACATGAAGATTTAAGCTGGTATTAATGGTATTGCATGTATTTTAGTATTTCTATTCTTTTATTCCAGATTAAAATTTATCCTTTGTTTGCTATTTATAGAATAAATTTGTTTTCAGGGACAAACGAAATCCTCAGAATATATTGCATCCCTCGGCAAGTGAAGTTTAAATATTTAATACTTTGTTCTCTCAAAACTTTAGCACTTTTTTATTTGAGTCCAAGTTTATCATAATTTAGGGAATTTCAATAGTATAGTCGTCTATGATTCTAATGCATTCATTTCCCGCCAAATGTTAAGTGCTGTTGTAGAACCTTTATGTACTTTTTAAGATATTGCTAAATTGTAATTAAATGTTATCCTGGTCAATGAATCATTTCTTCTTCTTTTAGTTATAAATTTACATAAAATATGAGTAAATAATTCTGATTTTAAAAGGGTTGTGTCAACTATTACTTCATGTTACCATAGACATATTTAACCTTGATTAGTCACACTATTTATTTTACACATTAATTTATCAAACAAGGGCCAACACGTGCTGCAATGAACAAGTTCGAAGTTTTCTGGGAAATGGTTTGGCAAGACAGGATCGAAAAGATTGTCATGTTGACACACTTGAAAGAAGAAGGGGTGTGTACTGTATTACATTGTCTCAATCCATATGGGTACATTCTGATATAAAACAATTTAAATTGTTTAGATGAGATAGGTAGTCACTGCAAGTGTCCATATTTGTGATGTTATAATGTTTTGTTTTCTCTGTTTCCTAAAGAAATCATCAAAATATAATACTATATCTGTCAAAATATACTATCAAAATATGTCACATCCATATTTTGTCTATGTTGTAAACAGAATACATTATAACTTTCTTTTTGACGCATTCTTATAGCCGAAACACTTGTATTGATTTAAAATTATTATCCAACAAAAACAACATCAACAGAAGATGAAGTGTGAACAATATTGGCCGACAAAAAATGAAAGGCAATTCTATGGGGAATACAGTGTTTCATGTACAGCTGAAATGATGTTTTCAGAGTTCGTTGTAAGGGAGTTTAGTATTAAAAAGGTTTGTCTGTCACTATCATTTATCATTCAAAATAATTTGTTAGATGTAAATTTTAATAAATATCTAAATTTTATTTTTTCTTAATTTCCTCAGTTCGAAATGCCTCTTGGTAAGACTTATAGCAAGTTGTGCTTTTGGACGATGGACACCTCATGTGCCTTATTTCACAGTTGAAACGAGTTTACTTATTGATTAATTAGAGCACTGAAATAATTAAAGTTGCTAGTACTATGGATTTGGCCTTAGTATGTAACAAAATTTCGTTTGTCAAAATATTCTGTGTAATTATAGATAGCATGCGAAGAACAATTGTTCCCCGGGTATCTAGTCTTTGTCCTTTTAAATCTACAGCGATTGACAAGTTTAACAATTTTCATAATCTAATTTATATGAAACATTTCAACATTTAAGAAATCAGAGATGAGACAGGTGACACAATACCATTACACTGCTTGGCCCGACAGAACTGTACCCGATTCTGTATCTTCTCTTGTGGAGTTCAGAGACAAGGTAGAGCGAGCGGAAACACCAAATGCCGGACCAATGATGGTCCACTGCAGGTACATTATTGAAACTAATTACTCAAATTATTACTCCACCCTTTATCATCTCTTTCGAATCTCTTGAAAAATCTTTTAACATACATTTCTGACTTTAATAAAACCACCACTTGTTTGCTTAAAATGATCATGTTTCCTATACATTTAAGGACGCTCGGAAAATTTCAATCGAAACTTTATTGTAGACAGGACAATAAGCAATACAAAGCTCTAATATATTATTATTATATGTTACATGACACCTGATAACTAACATTTCTTTATAGCTAGTTATTTACTTCCCACTATCAAGATATTTAATTTCATGTCAAAACACATTTCAATTTAAAGGTTTTTACCTTTTGTAACTTTACATTTTTCAACACTTTATACTAGATATCTTTGCCTAACATGACAAATAGTAAAGTATGTAAAATAACATTCAGTAAGCAATAGTTTCTACAAGTTGGTTTACCATCAAAGAAGTTCATGGTTTTAAGTTTACGAATCAGTGAAAATAACTTTTAAATTTACATTTTGTATCTGTACGGCTAGCGCTGGCATTGGCAGGACAGGCACATATATTGCTCTTGACATGCTAATCAAAGAAGGAAGGAAGGAAAATTATGTCGATATATTTGGTTGTTTGACGGCACTCCGTGGTCAAAGAGCCCATATGGTGCAAAATTTGGTATGTCCATAAAAGTGATCGTGAAAAGAAATCAAAGAATGCATTGAAATTATGACTGTAAAGCTTCGAGATCCCCTTTTTATGGGTAGATTGTTTCTTAAACCATTGTTTAAACATAACTTAGTTTATTGAAAGACAATGCAACACTGGCTCTTTATTATTTAAAATATATTTCGAAAAATAGATATTTATCTTTCAAATGCATGTCTGAATTTTTTATATCAAAATAAATATGTTTCAGGTTTCAAGAATCAAGTCTAAGAGGACTGATACTCAGTACAACTTACTGAAACATTATTCTGAAGTTTGCATGAATGTATACGAATGCATACTTCTTATATTTTAGGAGCAATACATATTTCTGCACCACTGTGTGCTTTATGCGCTGACGTGTGATCCACGACCGCTCTCTGAAGTTATGTTACAACGATATATGACAGATGACAAAATAGAGTCTCAATATCAAGTAGAATTTATTCTGTTGTTTCACGTTTTAAAACGTTTCTTTGACTACTAGAAAGTCACATTATTTGATATTTTTTTCTACTTGTACGCTTAATTAACACAAAATGGTATTTGGTTTTAGCAGTGATTAAGCTATATTTATGGTAAAATTGGTCCTGATATTTCAAAAATTCATTTTCCTTTGACGTTTACTCAAAAACAATTATTACTGATATATTTACTTAAATATCATTTATCCTGCTTTTTGACCATAATACAGGTATATTTCCCTTCTCGTTTACCCCATGCCTACTGAAAAAATTGTTTGGGAAAATAAAAGCTTCCCTTAAAATCGCCTTTTGTTTCTTTATTTATATAGGAATTTATTATTATCAAAACATGTAACTTATTTTTCTGTATCCATTCTAGAATCTAAAGGAACTCCTGATGATACAGAGCAAGTCTGTAGCAATAAATGGAAGTAGTAAAGAAACGACCAAAGCAACTGATGTACCTGGTGGGAAAGCTTTACTTTATTATACTATTATATTTCAGTAATATCATATCATAAAGAATGAGATTTCACAAATAATAATATCTGATAAAATCAACATCACACAGTCTTATCTAAAATGTTGATAAAATTCTGTTTTGTAACTCCTATACCGGTAAAGAAATCAAAACCACATTAATTTTATATAAAAACAGACCTTTTAAAATGCAAATGATATAAAGAGGTAGAGAAGTGTAATATATTGGCTGTTTGCTTATACAAAGAAATGCTATAATGAAAATATAATTCAGGATTCAGATTACGGAAGATTTAGACTTGAAAATAGTTAGTGTTTACTTATTACCTTTTAATGAGGTTGGTTTTGGGGGTTTTCAATAAGATCTATAGAAACTTATTCATCCGTTACCGCCATTTATTTAAATACTTCCTTGTCAAATAATGTAAAAAGACTCTTGGCTAGTAACATAGTAAAGTTAAGTAAAGTTAAATGTTTAAAAGTTGAAGTAGATTTCTTTCGGCGTAAAATCAAATAAAAACATACATATACACATAGTTTTGCATTTCTTAATTCGTCTCAGATCAGATTAAATAGTGTTTGTTATCTTTAGATAAATGAAAAAAAAAATATTAGTCAATTTGCTGAGATATAATGTATTTCAGGAAACAAATATCAAGTAAAGTTAACACGGTCCAACCACGACAATATGAATGCAGTCTATGTAAATGTAAGTGACTTTAACTTCAAAGGAAAAGTTTTTAAAGGGGCATAACTTTATTTGACTAATGATTTACTGCCTATGTATAAAACGAGTTTTTTCCCTTAAAGGAAAACTGAAACTGATGTAAAGAAGCGCATAATATATGGGTATGTCTCATTAAGCACTCACATTTATTGTTTTAAAATCGTTTAAGTCCTTTTCATTTTGTTGGGGGTTTTTTTTGGGGGGGGGCGGGATGATTGGGTTGTTGTTGTTTTTTATGTTTTTTTAATAAACATGCAGCAGTTTTCAGAACTATAAATTCTTTAATTTAAAGAGCAACAGCGTTATAAAATTATAAAGTAGTTGAAGTAAAACAATAAATTAATACAATGGTTTTTCTTCACTGAGACACACTTCAACAAAGGCAACAGTAAATTATTTTTTGAAATATTGTTGTCAACTCGATTCGTTTTATTAGAAAATCTTTTCAGCAATGTCTTGGTTCATTTTTTTACTTAAGGGATATGTTGAAACCAACAAATTTATCATTGCTCACACACCATTACCGAAGACAGTGGAAGTTTTTGTGTCTATGTTGTACCAGGAGGCATGCTCGTGTGTAGTTTGTCTAGACGAGGAACATGTTAATGAGAAAGTATATCTTTACTTATACACTGGCAGATTTTCAAGCAGATTTTAGCAAACAGATCTTAAACAAATAAGTTAAACAAGGAATTATTTCATCTAGTACACTATGCACACTATTCTTTTTGGAACGAAATCTTAAATGATAAAAGAAAAAATATATAAATGTTCCTGTTTCTTTGTATTAAAGGGTTCATTCTTTGTGTTTACAGAAAACATTAATGTATGTTAGTCTAAACAACATAGCTTATAAACCTTTATTTATTCGGTATATATACACACTTTCCAGAAAGATAAAATGACACATGGTCATTGCATTACTATTATCTTTTTTCCTAGGAAGTTGGCCAGTACATCCCACCTACAAACAAGGTGTTAAAGTTTGGCAAGTTCCAAGTAGCTTGTAAAAGTAGCAACTCGAAGGAGGATTTCATAATCCGGGAACTGAAAATCTCAAAACTTGGATCGGTAAATGTAGCAAGTTTGATAAATAGACAATCAATATAATGTCAGTCTGTAGCAATATACTGAAGGTATGATTCGAATGAGAGCAATAAGAAAAAATGCAAGAATGTTTTTAAACTTTCAAAATTCGTTTATATTCTTTATACTGAAATTAAAACTTGAGATGATAACTTTCGACATTTCTATTCTCATTTTTAATTTTAAGCCGACACGACAGGATGTAACAATCAATCATTACCAGTTTAGGGGATGGAAAAGCTCTGAGAAGGTCCCAGCAAATAACAAAGCTTTCCTAAACTTGATTAAAGACGTTGGAAAAGCAAGAGGAAACAACAAAACGGGACTGCCTATTGCAGTGCATAGCTCGTGAGATACAGTTTTTGTTTATATTAGATTTGACGAATTTCTGCTGGAGTACCGTTTTATATAGTGCATGTTAAATCAGCAATTATAATTTGCATAATACAAAAATGTTAAATCTTTTTAATGACATGTTATTATTATTGTGTAACCCATCTTAGATACCAAACTCTTTTTATCTATTCAGCACAAGTACAAAACTCATACCAAAACAGGATATCTGCCTTAAAACTAATTGTTTCTAAGCGCCTTTTAATGATATCTTGTATCTGACTATTAGAAAGGCTAAATGACATACTCTTGTTTGTATCTTCATTTTAAATTGTATTTTTGAACTATTACAGACGTGGGTCAGAAAGAAGCAGTATATTTTGTGCAGTTTACATATTGCTAGAAAAACTTACACTGGAGAAGGAAGTCAGTGTGATTAACACAATATGCCATGTTAACACTCGTTGGAGGAGTTCACTTGAAGATCTTGTGAGTTCATCTTTAATATATTAAGTGGCATTCTGTTTGTTATATGACGAAAACTAAAATAACGTCCTACTACCTGTTCTGCTAAGTCAAAATTATGCAAAACAAACTGGAAAAAAAATTACAAAACTGCAGAACAATTTCTTACTTACTCAGTTTTACGAGAAGTAGATTTATGTTTTCTTTTCTTTCAGGATTGCTTCCGGTTTTGCTACGACTGTGTTAAAGAAATGTCAAAGAGTCCGGACAAAGACAATTACTACAATGTTTTAAAGATCTAGAGAATAATAGTTGTCAGAATTGCTCGGAGAAGATGAAAAACGGTTTGTTGAAGCACCTGAACTCTTTCACTTTTGCATAATTGTTATTCGCACAACATTTGATTTTAATTTTAACAATTTCTTACTTGATGTTTCATTTTGTATGTGTGAGTGGTTTTTGTCTATATATGCAATAAATGAGATTTCATTTTTTTTAAGTTTTAAGTAGATCATATCTTTTTCCGTTCTGCTATTAAATAATGTGGAAATTATACTCATATTTTAATCAGATTTTGTCATATGTAGTGCTTTTTCGTTGATGTATTTCAAAGATTATGTGTTTTATATAAAGTTACATGTATCGTTAGCTTTCATTTTATCACTTAAGCAGTTTTGGTTTTGATAAAAAAAGTCTTCAAATTATTCAGATTATTCTTAAATTGCAACAAACCTGAAAAGAATATAAACATTTTAAGTTTTAAAAGCTTTTTTATTTCCAGACATAAAAAGTTTCTAATTTTGTTTTTTCAAACGCTAACAATTTTCTTTCTTCTGCTAACGTTTGCCAAATCATTCTTGTACAAATTTTTCCCAAATTGTTTATTCAAAGTGCTTGTTTTGATTTTATACATGCATCTTGTTATACACCTTTTATTCACCACTGTACATGCTGTAGTCGTCGTTAAAACTCAGATTTCCCTGCAATTAAAAGAAAACAAACTCAGTGCTGTTGGAATTTCTTTTCTTTATGTTGATTCCAGATTTCTGTTAATAAACATTGACTAGCTATTATTATTGCTAGTAATTTACTGTTTTGGCTAAAAAAAGAAAAAGACATGTTGTGGTTATAACATACACAACATATTATACATCAGATTGAAGAATATACGAACTCTCAGAACTAGTATGACACAAGGTGTTTAAACTGTGGGAAAGGTACTAAGAGTCTGAATGTTGAATCTATTTACCCTCCCCTTTTTGTAATAATGTCTATTTATGAATAAATGAATAACAAAGCAAAGCTCTGTTCCTCAACATTATTAAAAACAGAAATCTTAGAAATCTATAACACCATCAAAGGAGCTTTAAGCTAATACAGGCCACGAGACCACGAAGTTTTGGTGAGAAACCCCCAAACAATGTCTTTGTTTTTCTTTATAAAATTCTCAAGCTTCAAGGTGGTAAACACAGCAAGACACTCAGAAAAGTTTTTGTTTATATTTTCTTGTATATTTGCATCTTTACTCGTAAAAGTAACTAGAAAAGTTGTAGTCATGTTTCGAAAACAATATTTCGTCTGATATCAACATACCTATAAAATAATCAAAAACAATCTGAGCCAAATTCGGATAGAGCTATGTAAAACAACTTCCTATCATCAAATAAATTCTAAATTTATTAACTAGAAACCCTCTCTAACACAATAAGGAATAGTTCAACAAAATGACTTCAGCCTAAAAGGTTCTCAGATTAGGGCAAAAATATAAAAAATGCGCATACCAATTCTAGAGCTTTTTATAGGTGATTTTATACATAAAACATATTCTGTTTTCATATTTCGACCGATTATGTTTGTGCCAAAATCCAGTACTCATCACTAAGTTTAGGTTTCAATGGCTCTTAATCTTTGCGGTGACTATGAACAAGATTAATGTGTATATGGTAGAAAATGCTTGTAAATGTCTCAAACACGTTATATATTTAAAACGAAGCTGTGTTAATGTAATGCCCCACTTGAATATACATTGAAAAAAAAAATATTGTGGTAATAATTTGTTTTAACAAGCTGACTTAAAAAAAAACATCAATTTGCCATCTTATGTCTGAAAAGGCCATTATTATTATGTATTATTTTATACCTCCAGATCAAACATAAGCAGATAGGCTTTAAAAGTCCTTTTGTCTGCAAAAAAAGATAAACAATTTTTTGCTCTGCCTTGTATTACAATCTGCCTGAAATGATAGTTAATGCTATCCATGCTGTCTTAAAACCTATAATCAAAGCATGGAATTATACCGAGTGAACTCCACATATTTTCTCACTTCAAAACACAATATACCTCTGCTTTAAATGAGGAAAATAAAATGTCTTTACCTCAGAAAAGTCAGGATATGTATTCAATAAGCAGAACACCTTTGAACATCTGTTATTTATTGCTTATACATAAATATACTTGTCGGGCAGTTTGCAGCAACTGATTTTGAACAAAAACGACCCTTTACTTATACTGAATGGCAAAATTTGGTGTGAAACATTCTCTGCACTTCTGTGGTCTGTGTGTAGTCATGTGTATCACACATCTGTTCAACAGACAGAGCAATTCTGGAATCCATGAGATCCATAAATATAACATAAGCTGTCAAGTTAATGTTAACAAGAGATATTTGTAAAACATATATAGCCCCCTAGCGCCTTATCCCTAGAAGCAGCCACAGAAGTGTAGGCAAGTAGATTGACAGGGACTTGTGTAAGTACATTTATGGGAGGATGACAGGGGCTTCTGATATCATAAGCTATTGGCCATGGCAAGCAGATGAATGAAAGGAACTGCAGATAATGTCAATGACACTAAGGTTATAAAATGTATAAAGTTCAATTATTGGAGAAAAAAATGAAAGAATATAGGAACTGCATGGGTAGGTAGCTTGGTAGTAATATGGGAGGGTGGTAGGTAGGAAGTTTTAAGGCAGCAAGGCCCAAAGGCTCTAAAGTTCGATCAGAATCTGTTTTCCTCTTTATGGTGTATGGGCACCGTGACCTTGGCCTTTAACCTAGTGACCTCAAAGACAATAGGGGTCATCTCATGAATAGACCAACCTGCAAAGCAAGTCTGTGAAGCCAATACCCAAGGGTTCTCTTGTTATTGATTGGAAACAATTTTTCTACACGTCATTATCAACCAGCAATGCAACTTTAAGGACCCTAGGCTCAAGCATTCTTTATTTTTTTAAACGGAAACCATATTTCAGTTAAGGTTCAATATGACCTTGTCCTTTGATATAGTGACCCTAAAAACTTTAGGGGTGATCTACTGGCCATTACAAACCTGTCGATGAAGTTTTAGGAAGCCTGGGCTCAGTAATTGATCAAAAACTGTCCTGCTTTTCAAGATCACTGTGACCTTGGCCTTTGAACTAGTGACCTGAAAATCTATACAGGTCATTTTTTGTTATGACCAACCTACATACCAAATATGACGAACCTGGGCACAAGGATTCTCTTGATATTAAGCGGAAACCGTTTTGCTTTTCAAGGTTTCTATGTTCTTGACCTTTGAATTAATAGCCTTAAAAACTTTTCGTCACAAAAAAAGTTTTAAAAAAAGCATTTTAAATTGCGTTATTTACTGCCTGCCTGTGATGAAATTATTTCCGCTGATGAGCCCGTGATGAGCCCCTCGACAGAAATTTCATCAGGCTGTACATAGTTGCTTCCCTTCTACATATAGACAGAATGATGTTACGTTCACTTGAATTGAAACTTAAGCCCCCGTTTTGTGTATATTTAGACTGACTAAACTCCAGTACCAGAAAACGTGAGAGAATTAATACGCAACCGGGCAAATTTTGATCTTTACATTTCCTTACAATTTTGAACCCAGTCATGTTTGCATACTTGTTGAGTAAATTTTGAGTAAATGTTCTTTGTCGTAAAAAATGTTATATGGTTACTTTATAGAATTGAAAACAGCCAAAGTCTGTGATAAAAAATAACAAAGAGTCCACTAACGCACAAACGGTGAGGATGTTTTGGAACAAAAGGAATGCATACGTTTCCACGAATTTACAAGCAAAATTAAGTATACATATGCTTATGTTTTCTTCTATGCATTCAGAAATCCCCAGGTTTAGAACGTCATACCTATAATCTTATTCCTGCAGTATAAAAGCATAGTATTTTTGTGGACCATCATTAAGTAGTTAAGTTTTCGATCACTGTGCAAAACTTTGCATTATATTCATGGCAAATTTTGAACTTATCATGCTCTTAAAATTGCTGATTTGTAATAGTCAAGAATGTATATCAGAACGTTTTTTTTTCTTATATCGGCTACTAAGTCTCTATTTATAAATGTCTCTATTTGATGTAAAGATGAATATATATTATAAATAAACCTGCAGTTCTTGCAAATACGGTTTTCACCTCGTTTGCCAAGTCACCAGCAGGGAATCAAATGAATTTGCCCGCAAGCTGAGACAAATGGTAAGTGACATTTCTTATACCTCAGTTCGTTGTGGCCCTTGATACGGACAACAAATCTCAAATTAGTTGGAGGACAGACCCAGTTGCCAAGAAGCGCAGACTTATCAGTATTGTAAAAGTTGTGACACTGGAATGTTCCTATATGTCGGTCTCATAGACTCCGGCAGTAAGGTGAAGATATAACCTATTCTATGGGGTCGAAATCTGTATCTCTCGAAGACGTCATCTTCCTCGAGAACTTCCAGAGGATTAGTCCGATATCGGAAAATCATGATGCTGTCGCAGTTAATGCATTTGCTGTTGACGACGCCGATAAACATAAGCGGCCACTTTGCATGTTTGAAAATAAGTCTGAGAATGCCCAAAGGCATTCGCAGATAGACATGCTCAAATTAAGCATGAATTCATTCTCAAATTTCTTATAGTCACAGATGTTTTCGGAACGTCCTCCAGCTTGATTATGAAGTATGCGTTTAGGAGCTTTATGATCACGGAACCAGAACTTTCAGACTCACAAAATCAGTCTGATTACTCAGATTTATTAATTTTTGTTAATTACTTTTGTAAGCACTATGGCAGCTAACACAACCTACTAGGAAATTCTGTTTATAGTTTTATTGACAGTTTTCCTGCTATTTTATAACGAAATGCTTCTTTCGTTGAACTGCAGTCTAAAAATTTCAGACATTTATTTAATCCACTTCTTGAGCATTTCCTTCCTTTTCTAGCATTTCACTATTAATAACATCAGCATTCTGCTTTCTGATTATTTCAGACATTTTCGTGTGCAGAAATTACCAACTGCATTTTTTCTTACACCAAATAACATCTTAAAAATTCACATTGTACAGGGCTGTGAAATATAGAAAATTTGAATTAAATGGTATTCACTTAATTATTTTTGTAAATCTGAATCTGTACTCTAACATGACAGCAATAAAATTTGAGAAAAAAAGTATTTCTGCTAATGTGAACATGTGAACATGTTTGTGAAATGACTTAAATTTCAAAGCAAATTTTCGGATTTGGGTTTGTGAAACAACTTTCTATTATGAATTCTATGCTGAATGATCATGGACATGAAACTGATTCAACTCTGTTAGAAATAATCAAGCAAAATGATTCCAAAAAACGAAGTCCATGGATAAGGGCACAAATGTTCAAAACAACCAAGAAAACAGAAAACTAATACTCATCGCCATTATGCACATACAATGTTTTGAGCACTGATGGACAGATTTGGTGGTCTCGTACCTTTTTGCATGAAAACACTCTTTTTTATAAGAATACACTTTTCAAAAACGGGTTTGTTTTACGTGTTTTGCATTAATTTATCTTTTTGAAGAAAAATCTCCTGTTAAGAATCAATATCATGTACTTTAAATGCTAAGAAGGCAAATCTCAAAGCCCAAACATTTCTCATAGAGTCATTTCGTGTATAGTCAATGAGTAATAATAGGCCTTTATTCTTTATAGAAGGTGAGATACCTTGTACAATGTTAGATTTTACTTAAATATCAGACTTGTTTAAAAAAAAAAGAAAAAAAAAACTCAGTCACTTCTTAGATATCCGTAGAGTGACAGTTGTCGTTAATTCATGCATGCATGTAGTATCTGATGACGTAACACACTGAAGTTCAGTATCCATCTTATTTTAAAAGTCGGCATTTGTTTAAGCGCAATTATGAAGCTCTACGAAGCGTCTTCGGAAACACTTGCTGGTTACAAATGTAAAGAAAAAACATCGTGTATTTTATCGTTGCGTAAACAAAACTAGAGCCTCTTTTACATCGGGTGATTCTTTGTAACAAAAAGTCGAGATCAGATATTAAACTTTTCAGTACAATCTCACATAACTTGGCGGCCTCTTTAGAATTTTTAAATTCTACTAAGACTACACATAATTGGGCTTTAAGAGTATTGTAGCCGGGTAAAGGAAAGTAAAGGCCATACCTTTGACATCTTTGTTCTCTTTTATAAAACACAACACTGATGTTAAGAGTAGTTCTTTTGACAACCGTATTTAATACTAAATAGATCTAGTGAAATATATGTAAAGAAAACTTAAATCACGTTGTGTTCTCTTTTACAGAAGTAGACTTTTCTAAATAAAAAATTCTTCAGAAAAATCAGTAATATTTGCTAAAGACAAATAATTTTTCAGTATTTTAACAAAACATGTATCGTTACCAGTTCTGCCAACAACTACGTTTTGAATTTTTGGATCTTTGATCTGTTTTGGAAAATTTAATACAAATTCTAATTTGGTCATGATCGATTACAATACCACTTCTTAAACTATCGACTTCATTTTGAATCGTAAAAATCCGAAAAAACTTAGTGCACAAAGAAATCTAAAATTTAAACGGTTAAAATAACCTTCAATTCGTCAAATGATTTCTTTCAAGTCCATACAAGTAATTGGGTCCTTGAAGCATACTGGCTTACCTATAGTCCTCAAAAATGCCTTCCTTCACTGACAAAACTAGATCGTTTTTTAAGAGTCTGGGAAAAAGAAAATCTGTGAACTAAAGAATACCTTACATCATACTGTTTTGGCTCAGAATTAGTATTTGTTTTTTTATAAAACTGAAAGAAAAAGAGCTGCGTGAGTATCTGAGGAAGGTAAGGACATAAAATTTTCACCATATGCACCAGTCACAAGAATGTTTAAAATACATTAGATGCAAAGTTTTAACGTATTCTCTGATTTCGGTATTATACAAACAAGTTATCCTTTTTTAAAGAAGCAGGAATCTGTGATTCTTAAACTTTCGTCCAACTCCCAACTGCAAAACATCTGAAAAATGCGCAAAAATGGAAAAATATTTATTTATGATGGCTTTATCTATAAATAAAGAATGAAAATCTGTAAAAGCCTTTTAAATAAATAATTGTTAAGCCATCTTAGAGTCGATGCCCTTCGAATAACACTTCACAGTATAAAAGTGCTTTGAAATTTATGCTTGTAAACAGCGCTTGTCTTCAACAATTTATCAGCAGTAACTTGACGAGTGCCTAAGTTGTTTTTTAACAAAATAAGGCCATTGCCTTAATACTAGGCTAAACATTAACAAGACATGTGACGTATAATTTACTTAACAAAAAACAGAGTTGGATGCAAAAATAGTATCATCGCTACAGTGTCTATGTCATAAATTGTTCAACAGATACATAGCCCGTGGCTCAAAATAATGTAATAACAATAATGAAAACAAGAACCAGTCCCAAGACGTTAACACGTCAGATTACGTCTCAAATTCCCATTAAATACCATACAGAATAAGCATAAATGTATTAAGCAATATTAGGGCCGGTGCCTTCAGTACTGCTATACAATATAAAGGCCAGTGCCTTAGAAATAGTCTTCAAAGCTTTCTCAACAACCACCAGGTCGGTGCCTTAAAGCGATCAATAAAACAAGGCCGGTACCTTTTCATCATTCTCAGTTTTATCAGAACAAGTGTATTTTCTCAACACAGGAGAAATACGTTACTCAAATCGTAAAGTCAGTTCTTTGCTGTTAAACCTGCAGGAATCGAATATGCGTGTGTGTGGGTAAGTTGCTATGAAAATATTCTGAACAATCTTAAACTATAGAATATCAAAACTATAATCCTATTATATACCACTCCTTTTAAAAAGGAAAGACCTGAAAGAACTACATGGCCATTTTGGGACAAATAATGTCCCTTTGTCCTTACAAGCCAGAATGAGGGAAACCAGCCAACTGTTGTCTGCTCCCCAGAACTGTGTAAATGGATCTACTGCTTCAGAATTTAAAGTCTGAAAATTTATAGTTAAAACGACCCAATTTCTTGTTTTGAAAGCTTGCAAACCTATCTATATCATGAGGACTCCACATAGCATCCATAAATTTAAAGTGGAACTTTTCTTACGTTTTCTTACTTTCGGTTTCTGACCAAACAATGTGGAAAATGCTGTACTTACAGTTTACTATGAATGAGCCGGAGGAACTCGCACGCCTATCCAGAATAATGCTACAAAAATGAATGCTATCCCAAAAAATACCTACCCGCTCTGTAGTATGCACGGGTAACCAAATCCGTTCCTCCTCATTTATTACGAAACTTGCCCGTTCTGAACTACTTTCGACAAAGTGAGAATCTTTGTTTGTCATTTAGTAATTCATGTAGATGCTCCAACCATCATCTAGAAAAGTCACAATTTTAATACTGTGTGAATTTCAAAATTTAACCATCTCTCATAGAACCATTGTAAAAATGTAAGGGGCAGAACTAAAGCCAAATGGGAGCACAGTGAACAATAATAATCTCCCTTGACTTGAAAACCAAGTTTGATGACAGGGATTGTCTATATGATTTTATCCTTTGGAAAGATCAAATTTATAGCCAAAAGCATCTATGGAAAAATACTCTAGACGTGTACGCCAGATTTCGAAAATAATCTTTTCTTTTCAAACAAAGGAATTTACTATCCGTAAATCAAGAATTAAACGTTTTTTGCCACTTTTGTTAATACACTAAGTAGATTTACTGCATTAGGTAAAAAAAGGCGTTTTGATCATACAGTCGTTTTTAAGAAGTTCTTCAACTGCTTCAGACACAAAATGAAAATTCTCTAGAGCCGATCTATTATTCTTAGAAATCGACTTAACAGGTGTTTGAATAGATAAAATTTTGTAACCATTTTTTAAACTTATCTAATATAAAAGCGTTGGTCCCAAGTTTTTGCCAGATTTGAAACTTTTCTTCAGGCCCACTTCACAGTTTGCACTCTTAAACAGAGGAAAGAATACCATTGTCATGCATTTCAAAAAAACTGTGTTGATTCAAGAATAGTATCAATTACTGGAGTCCATTGCGATACTGTTAGTATCTTGTTATGTGTTGCAGTCTGCTGTTTTAACCCGTCAGTCTCCTCTAAAGTGTCATCTGTATCCAGACGAAAAAATTACGTTTTTTTTTTAAAAAGTGCCTGTCTTTGGGGACGAAACAACTGCATGTTGTTCCTTGGTAGAGTTGGTGTGCTGGAGGGAAATAAACCAGACCTAACTGAGCTCGAAGCTCTGCCGCAGTTGGGTAACCTGAATCGAGATTTATTGTAAAGATGATAAGAACGATCTTGTTAGAGGAGGAAGAAGTTGCTTTTATCTTTCTGATAGCACAAACTCCACCCTTTTGAGTCTTATTGTCATTTTCGCTTTCACTACCAAGCCCGACCTCTTCATACTCCAGTACCGCTTTTCAGCCACCGGAGGAACTATCTGCTGTCCTGATAAATTTATTGCGATGGTTTACTACTTTACTGATAGGCTAATCAACTTGTAACTTCAAGAGTCATGCAGCTTCTTCTTGAAACAAAGTAAATATTCAACAATATGAATTCAAACTAAATATTAGGAGTTTTTTTTCTCTTTTTTTTTTTTTTGAAAGTTGCTTTTGCACACTGTCCTTCTGTTTTAAACTGTTCAGAAAACTCTGACTTCAAACGTAAAATTTAATTTCTTCGTCAAAGTTTTCCAGAAATAAACTAAAAGCTTCAAAGCAGCCCTTCCGTTCCCCGGAGATTAACCCTCAGAAGAATCTTCGACACGCCTTGAGCTGTAGCTTAGTGGAGAAGATTGGTGTTCTATTGGATCAATATCTGATTCAAGGACATGTCTTTCGTTGCACAACATAACTTAAACACATTGTGTAAATATATGTCTTTACTGTAGTCTGTTTCGTCGAGTGATTAAAAACAAAAAGTTCAATTATATCAATAAGTCAACTGCTCCTGTGAGCTTTCAACTTCACATTTGATCGGGCATTATAAGTAGACAACCCTTGTTGATTAATGTCTACATAATCGAGTCCACACTTTAAAAATATATATTCCGACAATTAACTCAAAGTAACTGCTCCAATGACTATCAAACTTTGCAGGATTATTCTGCTTTGTGAATAACTGACCTCTTTCGTTCTTTACTTTCTAAATAATACCTCAAGAAAGCTTTAACCAAAGAACTTCCAACTCAGTGCATGATCAGTAGATTACTCTGTTTCAGGTCAAATTCTCAGGGATATGCACATCTTTACCAATTTTTGTTACTTAGAAAAGAGCAAGGATCCTTAATCTTTACAGTTGGTCACGGTAAGTACTCAATAAGTGGATATATTCGTGCGGCAATACGTTCACAAAATCACAATTTCAGGATTTTTCGAAAGTTCTGCGGGCGGTGAAAATTTTAGCAAATCCCGAATTATTATTTGCATCTGTTAAAGTTACTTATCCAGGAATTCCCGTAATATAAACACATCTTACAAACGATTTTATCGCATTTTATTGCACTGGTTTCTGATTGCTACACATTTCTTCGTATTGTCGGGCTGAGTACCTATTTTGCAACAGGATAGTCTGCTTGTATTTTTTAATCCGTTTATTTCTAAACCACATAGCTGGTTCTTTCTATTCAGTAACAGAAAATGTCGCTTGATGATGATCTAAATAAGCTTTTTCTCAAATTGCTCTCTACATTTTAGCATTATCATTTTTTGACAAATTAAATCGATGCACTGCTTATATATATACAATTCAATAAATTGGAAAAAGTAACTTCTTGAAATCAAGATACCGCTACACGGTCCAAGGGTAGAAATATACCTTTCTAAATGATGAAATTTACGCTGGCTGATATTTCCGCGAATTTCATTAATTCGCGATTCTTGCGAACATTTTGTGAACTTTACCACTGATACAGTAGATAAATGGTTTTATTTTGAGCCGAATGCATTAAAGGCAAGGTCAAAGAAATCCCTTCTGCTTTAGTGGTTTTTATTCATTACTTAGGAAATACTGAAGCCAGGAGCTTTAAAGAAACAATGGCTATTCTTTATAAGTTGTCTTACATTATTGATCGTGAAATCTATGATGCGTGCTAAGGGCGGGGTGCGGGGGGGCGGAGAAGGGCATTGTCATTCTGACAGCTCTTGATTTTCTCAGTTTGACACGTACTTTATTAAAACTTCCTGGTGTTTATCAAATAATCTCACACGACTGGTACCTGTATTTGTAACAGTAGCGGGGATACATTCTAGCGGTAAGTTATTGAATAATTTATAATTTTGTTACGCAGGAACGTATTGGAGCTTTGAAGTATTCTTTGATTGATATGAAAAGCTATCCCTACAACATTGAAATATATCGTAAAAACAAGACATAAATCACTTAATCATACATGAAATTGGCCTGAGGTAGAAACACTTAAGTCCATGGTGAAGTGTAAGCTTTTTAATTAATTTAAATGTATCATTAAAACATAGTTAAAATATTTATAATATTACACACAAAAAAATCTGAGTTTACAAAACCAGTTATTTTAACATGATTCTTAGCGGCAACTTACCGACAAAGAATGACCTCAACAATAGTAAAAACCAGAGTTATTACGACGCCATCTTGTCTTCTGTCGTCTTAAAGCCCTCAGAGTTTTACGTTAATTTGCAACACTTCTGAACTGTGCACCATGGTATATTCGCCGAAATACAATGCTTTGTTTATGTTATAATTTAAACACTTCTGCGATGATTATGAAATTAAACTATTTTTGGAGGGACGATTTGATTCTTCGGATCGATTCCCCGACCAATATCTTAATAAGAAATGACAGATAAGTTCTTATATTTAATCAGTGAATGAAATTTGATGTGCAGGAAGTGAATCAAACGGTGGCAATTTTTTATTCATTGATTAAGATATAGGAACGTATTTCTCAATTCGATTCTTACCACGCATACATTTAGCACTATATTTAACGTCAGTTTATGAGATGTTTTGTCTTCTGCAGATTCAATATATAACCAATATATACCCCGTTTGCAAAGCACGTGAAACTCCTATCCAGAAAAATCCAGTTTCAGTAAAAGGAAATAAATACCATGATAATTTAGTTTGTATACATTTTTATCAAAATCAGCTTTATTATTTACCTAGTGACAGAGTTTTATTACTAGAAAAATAAAAGTGACTCGAGAAAAACTTATGATGTCATTTTAAAAAATCAAATTATTATTTGTTATTATTAGCATTATTATAATTATTATAATTATTATAAAATATTTTAAAGTATATACATAACTATTTGCATGGATACTTATTTTCCTTGTCGACTTAATGAAAAAAATGTAAGTTATGGGAAATTCTTATTATGTCATCTTGGTAAATTAAGGATTTTGATAGTTGTTGGTTTTGATTAACAACTTTACAAATTTATAAATGTACACATGTATGTTTAGATGGCTTTTTTATTCAGTTTCAAGTTTATATATTTAGTATATCCACAGCGGTAATTGCTACATTAAAATTATGAAATGTACAAGAGTTGTTACGTTTTCTATTCTGTAGGGTTTTATTCAAAAGGTTACACTTTACAAGTTAGCGTGTCATTTTGTACTCTTGTTTTGCTTTTTCCTGGTATGGTAAGTAATATAAACATATTCATAAAAGTTAAATTCAAGTTACTGAATACTGTATAATTCAAGTATCAAGTTTAAACAAGGATAAACGACATCTTATTAAATGAGCGTTTTACGATTATGTTACCAAAAATAAGAATCATTTTTATAACTTCGTTTGCAAACTATGTAATGAAAACAGCTCTATAAAAATGAAGCTATGGGACTGGTCGATAATCCTATGAAAATGAAAAAAATATTTAATGATCACTTTCAGACTTGAAGAAAAGTTTTAGTCCTAAACAGCTAAGAAATAAAGAAATGTTTTTGTCCTGAACTGCTAGGACATGAAGAAATGTATTTGCCCTGAAAAGTTAAAATTCGAAGATATGTATTACACGAATAAGGTTTTTTGTCCTGAACAGAAATTTAAGGTTTTTTTTAGTCCTTAACATATAAAACACTAAGGTATGTTTTTGCCCTGAACAGATAAGAAATGAAAATGTTTTGCCCTGAACAGATAAGAAATGAAAATGTTTTGCCCTGAACAGATAAGAAATGAAAATGTTTTGCCCTGATCCGATAAGAAATGAAAATGTTTTGCCCTGAACAGATAAGAAATGAAAATGTTTTGCCCTGAACAGATAAGACACGGAGATATGTCTTTCTTCTAAACAGTTAAGACTCGAAGATACGATTTTATCATGAACAAATTAGACAAGACTATATATTTTTGTGCTAAACAGAAGACATAAAAAGAATGTTTTTTATCCTTAACAGTTAAGGCAAATAATACTCGAAAACTTGTTACTGTCTTAAACAAAATTGACATGAAATATGTTTGTTCTTTATTAATTAAGAAGAATAAAAGAACGAAGACATATTACATCAAGCATACGTTTCTGACCTGAACCGATAAAACAAAAAGATGTAAAAAGAGGAGATAAGACTTGAAGATAAGTTTTTGTCATTTCAGTTTTAATTTGCAACAGAAATAAATTGAACGAATGTTTATCTAAAAACAAAATGTTAAATTTTTGCTCTTTCTCAGAATTTACTTACTTTTAACTTTAGAACATTAGGAATAATTTATACATATTTCTTCTAAAAGTTGTCAATTTTTCCCTTATTTTTAGATAACAAGAATTCCTTTTAATTGATTTGTTAACGTTTGCATTTTTTCTCAAACAATAGTCAAATGCTTCAGTAACACATATATAAAACAAATGCACAAGGGCCAGACCAACCGGTAAATGAGACATTACTGATTAAAAATTCTGCTTTTGATATTGTGAAGAAAAATGCAAACGAAATGAAACTATCTTACCTACAACTCTGTGTGCAGCTTAAGACTTTTATGACTAAATTTCAACTAATAAGTTTGTGCAGATTTATCTAGATTAAGTGGCTTTTAGTTGATTCACTTGGAATAGAATTCACTTAATTAAAGTAATTATTTTTGTTTTTCTCCTTTCTTTTGATTAAAGTATATGTCTTTATTTCCTTCGGTAAATTTATTTAAACATTCAGTGCCAAAATATGATGATTTTATTTCTTTCTTTATTTTTTTCTTGTTTTATTTGGTTTTTCCTTTTTTAGTTTTTCTGCCTTTGTTATCTTTTTGTTCTTTTTTTTCATTGTTTCCTTCTTGTGTTGAATCACTTCTGCTGTATATCTAGTGTATTTTTGCTTTTAAAATAACAATTAATATTCCGACATATTCAAAACTATCAAATACTAATGCTTAAAGTATTTCAAAATGTACAAGATACATATTATCTCTAGCTAAAAGGTTTACAAAAACTTTCGAAAAATAAACCTCTATTGGATTACAACTTCTGTGCAAATTTTCAACATTAGAAAGAAAAGGTTGTTTTACTTTCACAGAGGGCATATTGCATCCTGTATCATTATACTTGCCGCAGGATCACGTTTATCAGCAGTGAAAAAAAATCCTTGAAAACACATCATCAAATAACAAAATGTAAATGCAAATTGTCTAATATAACAGATAGAGGATTATTGTTTGTTTAAAAAAAGATCGTGTTCACCAAAAGTGATATTTTTCACGAGTGACAAAGCCTTGGGTGACTTCTTTTGCTGAGATTATCAGACAACAATATACCACAATATTCTAGTATCAAAAAGCATAGACGCAAGATTTATCCTTAAAAGTCGAAAATAAACTAAACAAAAAATAGGACAGGCTGGAAAACATAATCGGTATTCGTTTAGCTACGATAGACATTTGATAAAACGATGATACAAAATAGGACAGGCCGGAAAACATAATCGGTATTCGTTTAGCTACGATAGACATTTGATAAAACGATGATACAAAATAGGACAGGCCGGAAAACATAATCGGTCTTCGTTGAGCTACGATAGACATTTGATAAAACGATGATACAAAATAGGACAGGCCGGAAAACATAATCGGTATTCGTTTAGCTACGATAGACATTTGATAAAACGATGATACAAAATAGGACAGGCCGGAAAACATAATCGGTCTTCGTTGAGCTACGATAGACATTTGATAAAACGATGATACAAAATAGGACAGGCCGGAAAACATAATCGGTCTTCGTTGAGCTACGATAGACATTTGATAAAACGATGATACAAAATGTGCTCTTTCTGGCCCTTTCAGATACGTTCAAACATAATTACATTTCAGGTTTCTTCTCCAGTTAGTTACCGAACAATTTACGTTGAAATGATCCATTGTTCCTAGTTTCCAGCAGTAAGAGAGCAATTACTGAACAATGATTTCAAGCACATGTAGAGTCACAGTCTGTCTGACAATATGTCTACTCGTAAAAAGAGTGGCTGCCGGTAAGTCAATGATTTTTTTATTGTTGTTGGTAGTGGTGTTGTTTCTGTTTTTTCCTTTTTATTCTTAATTCTCATCACCATCATCTTCTTCGTCGTCTTCGTCATTTTATGATGAATAATTATTGTTGGTGTTCTGGCTGGTTTTGGTTTTGGTGATGATGTCGATGTCTTCATTTAATTCAATGATTTTTTTTATTTTCTCCCATTCTTTTTCTACAAGTAAGCAAAAATAGCTTTTATATATTTTTTTTTTTTGGACAATTGCCTAAATTTGAATAAAGTTAATTGTTTTTTTTTTTTTAGTTTATTTAGACGATATAGATAAGATGTTTGAGATACTTGTATCTGAAATAAATGTCAGAATTATTTTCTATTGCCAAATAAAGATTGGAACAAAAGCGGCCACGGGGAACAAGAAATTCTAAGTTAAAGCAAATTGAAAATAGGAAAATATATAAAAAGTAGAAGTGAATATATAAGCAAATGATAAATATTCTTGTCTGCAAACATAACTTTTGTGTTAATGTAAATTGATAGTCTTTGCCCGTTGGAATTGAAAACTTTGAATGTTAAGCGAAGTGCACTTTTCCAATAAAACCGGTGCATGTGTAGTAAAATTTTTACCTAGCCAAATTGATAAAAACGGTTTTGTTGACAAAAGAAAAGACAATAGGCTAAAGTTTTATTAGTCTTAGTAGAGAGTATCATCTTTCTAGTGATATATTTTTCATTTCCTAGTTGCTTTAAGAATTTGGTTCTCTTTAAAATACCTATATCAAAGTTTCGCCTAACTTCGAAAAAAGGCGGGGCTCGCCGAAACTTACCGATATTAAAGAGCATTTGAAATTGATCCCCTCAGTGCAAGTTTTTCAGGGTTTTTATTACTTATTTAGGAAATTTACCACAAAAGTAGCTGCATTTTGTTGAATGTTTTTTGTTGTGATTTGTGCTGTTCTAATACATCATGCCCAGACGAATGTGAAAGCTGTGAAGAATTCGGTCACTGTTCTTCATGCAAACCTGGTCACTGGGGCCTACAGGCAAGATGTCAGAATAACTGTAATGAAAAATGCTTAAACAAGGAATGTTTCGAAGAGAATTGACATTGTGTTGCTTTCGAACCTGGGTTTTATGGCTTTGATTGCCGACAGGATTGTAATCTTTGTAAAGAGGGAGCATGTGATTTGCGTTCTTGTACAATTGGATGTAGAGCTGGATACTATAAACATTTCAAAACAAACGGTGAAATAATTTGTTGGGCTTGTCCGGAATGTAAATATTGTAGTGATGCCAATATTTGCACAGAATGCAACGATGGATTTCAGCTTTATAAATTTGGATTGAATGGAAAGAGCTTCGTTTACTGTGTTTCTTGCTCCAAAGGAGATGTTTGCTCCACCAGCTGCCTGATTCAAAATTGTGATCAGTGCCAGATTCAGAATGGTTCTTTAGTGTGTTTAGTTTGTAAAGAAGGACACACATTTAATGGTGACATATGTGTGCCGCAAAAGGGCAACTGTTCACAAGATTGTTCTACAGATTGTAACCCGGATGGACTGTGTATTGGCGACTGTAACGCAGGATGGACAGGTGACCGATGCTCTGAAATTTGTTCTAGTAAGTGTCGGGTATGTGATAAACTGAATGCTCACATTTGTCAAGAATGTGTAGGTGACTTTTACACAAGCTCTTGCAATGTCGATTGTAATCCATCATGTACAAAAGTGATTGGCACAAAGACGTGTAGACTCAAAGACGGCTATTGTAACAACAGTTGCAATAACAATTTCTGGGGAACTTTTTGCAATCAATCTTGTCCGGTAGGCTGTGTTGACGACGGGGTAGCTCAGGTGTGTGACAGGTTCACCAGAACGTGCAAGAACGGCTGTTATGACGGATATGACGGGGACACTTGTGAAAAAACAGGTATTCTGTATTTTCTCATTTTAAAACAAATTTTGACATCTTAAAGGGGCTGTGCTCCAGATGACAAAAAAAAAGAAAGTTTTCTTGTATTATAAATTTCTTGTAATATTTATGACTAATGCTTAAAAAATAACTTACTGACAAAAAATAAGTCAAATAATTACATTATAAATTGATTTTTTCCCTTTCAAAGTGCTATACCGTAACGCGACGGTATAACTATATCGTATAAGATTTAAAGTAAATTTCTCTTATATAACATGCGGCGATGGTGGTGACAGTAAAAGCGTTGGAAATATTTTGTTAACATGAGGGTCCAGACTTCAAATCAGGCTGGAGCGAAAATATTTTTTTTATTCTATTTTGACTTTTATAATCAGTTTTGAAGTAAAATATTATGTTGTTATAATCTCACGGCATCAAAATATATAATTTATGGAAAAAAAATTTTTATGTCAAATCTGGAGTACAGCCTCTTTAATACCTTTTCGTTTTGTATCAAAATATTACATGACAACATTTGCATAATACTGACATATATAGGTTTGTACATAAAATGCATTCTATAAATGTACCTATTAAAACTAAATTGACAAAATTATAACATGGAAAGTTTTTTTTTAATTTTTTATCTCATAAAGTTGCAGTTATTGGTCTTGTTTCCGAGCCTGTCAGGTATTTAGTTGTTCGCCCATCCTTATTCTCTTTCATTTTCAGTGCCTTCTTATCATTATTTGAGATATTTTTAGCTCTAAGTAGCTTTTAGTATGCTCTTTTGTCTGTCGTCCGTCCATTATCAACAATTAATTTCAACCGACATTTTCCTATACCACTGGGGCACTTGCAATAATATTTCACAGGAATGATCTTTATATGGTCCCTTTTCACAATTGTATTAAAAGTGCAAATCCATGCTGAACTCTGGTTGATATGGCAACTGAACGGAAAAACTGAAATAATATTCCTGTCTGAAATCACTAGACCTAAAGCTTAGTTAATGGTTTCTAGTATTTTAAAATGGACTTCTACAAAAATATTATAAATCACGGCTCCATAGTCAGGATTGACCAAAAACGAGGTGTCACTTCATTTTGCATAGACTTACAGGAAAAGCTGTCAAAATCTTTTCCCTCTAAAGTCATTAGGCCAATTCCAATAAAACGTTACATGAATGATCCTTGGATGGCCTACTTTCAAAATAAAATAATAAAAAAGTCCACAGAGAACTCTGGTTGCAACGGCAATTGAAATGAAAACTTTCAAAGCTCTTCGTCTCAGAAATCCCCGGCCTACATTAAAAATAATTTGGCACATGTAGTTTCTGTGTGATCCTCTCTATAAATTATGAAATTTATTTGAATCCGTAAAAAAAACATGGCCAGCAGGAGAATGTCTAAATGAGGAGAGTTAACAAATCTTATTAGATACTGTAAATAAAATTTGAAAATAATTTAGTACAAATGTTCCTTACACACATGACACTAGCTAGACCCCTACATTGTTTGATAGCCCCGTTTCAGACGAACGCTCAGGGACCATGATAAGTGTAAGAAAACTTTATGTGACACTTTACAGAATAAGAAAAATAGACGAAACATTTTTTCTTTTGATATTTTTATTAATATATTTATTTTGTCTTTTTTGTTGGGGGGGGGTTCTTTAACAAAAGTCTTTTTTCTATTACTTCTCAACAATCAGGTACAGATTATATCAGCAATGACGAAAATGGCAAATACACAAGTGTCTACGTAACAGGCTTTGGAACGGCTGTGTACTTCGCAGTAACGGCGTCAGTATTGTACTGTATCAGTCGAAGGTATACACTATACAGATCTGTTATATTTAGATATCTCTTTTGATTTTTTTCCTTCATGTAATGAAGATAAAAATTATTATTAGATATTATTATTGATTCTAAAGAGTAAATTATATCATATGTACTCTATACGACAAAGGTGTAAACTGCTACACAGATATTATAGTTAGATATCTATATTTTGGAGCGGTTCAATAGTCAAGAATGAACACGCTGACTGGTTATCCAGGGGCCGCGAACTCGGTCCCATGTATCAGTGTTATACTCTGAGCTTGTAAAAAAACCAGGGGTGTATCCAGAATGGGATGCTTTCTGTATCTTGCACTCTCCCCAACAACCTAAAATAACTAAGCTCTGCATGGGGGCGTGGATCATTTGGGCAACTGGTACCGACAATAAGTAAACACAAATAGATAGATGTCTAAATTTGACAACAAAACTGTCTTACTATAAGAGATGAACTTGTGGTTGCATTGTTTTTGTAACTAAGATACCCATATCTTCTACTGTAGATATGTAGATTCTAAAAGAACTGAAAGAGGGTGTTCAAACACAATCGAGATGACAACAAGGATGACAAATAGGATGACGAATGACAACCTAACTCCAGTCCCAGAAACGGCAGATAACGACGCACACAATTACGAGACTATCGACAACAGCAATGCAGACCACGTTTACCTTGGTAACTTGGAGCATTATTTCAAAGCCACATTTTTTTATTTTAGTGTGTCTCCTCATTTACAGTATGCAAATTTATCACTCTTACATAATAGATTCAAACGAGTTCTATTGCATTTTAAAAATCAAATGTAAGTCAAGGATACTTTTCAGAGGTATAGACTTTTTAGTGTATTATAATATGACATCTTATAAATATGAAGCTTAACAAGGGTATGTTATTATATTTTGAATTTTGTCAACGTTTTTAAGTTAACTAAACCGGTATGTAAAACCTTCCAGGTCCAGAAAAATATCTGATAAAAGCATGTACAGATGGAAAGAGCTGTGTATGGTATAATACGCAGTATTCATTTTGTTTTCAGAAATAGCAGCTCGAGATGGTTTAGACAGAGGGTGCTTTGATGACAATGTCTTGAATACAAAGTTTTAGCTTGTAGCCAAACAATTCCAAATAAACTGAAATATGTCTACGGTCTATAGAAATGTCATAACTTAATTAACTTACCCTGCCGGAGACAATTGACTCAGTCTTTGCGACCAGTGCAGAGGAAGATCAGCTTGTACATCCGGGCATATCCGTCCCATAAACAATTAATGGATCAGTCCAAAATGAAAGATGGACAAGTCCATTTTAGATATTTAGCTTGTTCAGGGTTTATTTCCTATAGAAGCCTTACACAACAGAAAATCAAGAAAAGATTATATTTTAAAGTGACATCAGCACCTAAGACACTTGAAATTTTAGTTTTTATTTGTTGGCTCAAACTTACAATATGTTATATTGTATTGTAACTTTTCATCTTGAAACATATCGTACATATTGGGTGCATAAAAACATATTTTTTTTATAATTACGTGTAGTTTGTTTGTAGGAAAATATGATAAGTTTTCTGTTTATATCATATTCTTTTGTTAGAGCTCAAAATACGGATATGATTTTCTAATTTGCTGGACTTTAAGCACGGATAAACTTCTGTTGCCGGGCAAAGTTTTATTTTGTTGTGGTTCTTTTTCTTTTGCTTTTTATTTGTTGTGTTTGTTTTGTTTCTGTTGTTTGTCTTTTAAGCTAACTTGGCACAAAATACCAAAGTGAGCTTATAGTATGCTATTTTTACGCCGTCTGTTCGTCCGACGGTCGTCTGTTCACATTTTGCTTGTAAACACTCTAGATGCTACAATTTCGGTTGGATCTTCATGAGACTTGATCAGAATGTTAGCCTTGATAAATCTCGGGAGAACTTGAAACTCGGTCACTTGAGTCAAAAACTAGGTCAATTGATCAAGTTATAAGAAATAACTATTTTTCACGGTAAGAACCATATTCATCTCAATGATACCTTAGAGGAAAATAAAATTTGGGTCATGCAGAATCACAAACTAGGTCACTGGGTAAAAGCATAGAAAAGGCTTGTTAATACTCTAGAGTCACATTTTACCCATTTTAAATGAAATTTAAAATAAACTTAGAATGTTTGCCTTGATGAATTTGAGGACAATAAAAACTGGGTTGCAATGGATCAGAAACTATATCACTCGGTAAAATTATAGGAAATTGTTTTGTCTTTTGTCAGTGTGTCAGTACATTGCCAAAAGTTGTCCAACAGTATCCAGTGAAACTTCACACGTGATCTGTATAAAGTGTAGATCTTCCTGACATTTTTTAGCTCCACTGACCTTAAAGGTCAGCTTCAGCTTTCAGTATGCGCTAGATCTTTGATCTGTAGTATCATCTGGTAAATATATACTAAGATTGATTAAATTGTGGCC
Source organism: Cyclina sinensis (assembly GCA_012932295.1). NCBI lineage: Eukaryota > Metazoa > Mollusca > Bivalvia > Venerida > Veneridae > Cyclina > Cyclina sinensis. The sequence goes on along the minus strand of JAAONU010000009.1, from coordinate 25,799,121 downwards.
CCTGGATTAATATTGACCATTCCCAGGGGAATACTTGCCTTAATTCTTCGTTTTGATACTACACACTTAAATTTTAGACCACATATACAGTTTCATACAGATTTCAATAAATACCATTGATGAACTTCTGCGGCAGTGTGTTCCTTTCGACGTCGTACCACACATTTCAGGTAAGAGACACAGGGCCACTTAGCCCTCTAGTTTTGATTTTATATCTTTGCGCAGTATTCATAGTGAGAGTTAGATTAAGCTGGATAAAAACAAGAATATTTGTTTTAAAATCATTTTATTAATACTTAACATATTGAGGTCAGAACGGCATGAGTTTGAAAGTCTTTGTCACTGTCCATTTTGGAAATGTGGTGGTAGTATTTGTATTTTGGTAACAAACTTTCCCTCTTTTTCTCCGGATAAATTCATTCCAGAAATATCAATTTCTTTTTCAGTATTTTGTTCCTGTTCAAGCGTGTCTTGTTCGGTTCCTTCAGATTTAACTAGCTGATTCTCTTCATTATTCTCTTCAGTAGGATTAGGTTCAGGAAAGTCTTTTTCATCACCTTCTTCAATGTTTTGTTCTATCTCGACATCAGTACATTCTTCATAACACGGGTTGTCAATTCCTTTTGTATCGGCAGAAACACGGTCAGCCTCTGTTTGATTTACAAGTTGTTCGTCATCTTCAAACTCTTTCATATCTTTGTTTGTTTGTTCGCTAGAAACACCATCCACAGCTTCATGATTAAATCCTGCTTGATTTTCTTCATTATCTTGGTTGTCAATGTCTTTAAGTTGACTTGGAGAACGGTCAGAGATTGTCTGAGCTGTGGCTGGTATTTTTTCATTGTCTGTGTCTTCATCTCTACCAGATGTACTGCCTGTAGCTTTCTGGTTATTGACTAGTTCATTGTCATCAAAAACCGGATTGTCTATGCCTTTACTTTTCTCTGACACGTGATTCTGATCAACACGATTAGGAAAATGATCATTTTCAATCAAGCTTTGTCTTGACAAGCGGTTTTGAAGTGTCATGGACAGTTCGGATTTGAATTGGTTGTTTTCGATTGGTTTAATTTCAGCAGGAGTTTCTTCTGAAATAAAGAAAATCATTATTACTTCTCCGTTTCAAATCTTATCTCTCCAGCATACCCGACTGCTTTTATAATTACTATTATTATATAATGATTGACTTAAAGAAATTTTCAAGAGATCTATGTATAGAACCGTTTTTCTAAGTTCTGTAAACGTCGTTTTCACAAAGGTTTGAACAGTGTGAAAAGTAATAAACAGTTACGTTCATAGCAACAATAAAAGATGGAACAGATTTAAGATTACTTTGACATTACATACTTTTTCTGAATAAAACGTATTTTAACATCATATCCGATTTTTAAGTTACTCGATCTAGCGATGCTACATGTTTCACAGTCAAGGATATGACAAATGATTTTTATTATTAAATGCATATAATGTATAATACATGTACATAGTACCAAACATTGTTTAGACACAAAGCGTGCCGTCTGGATAGATCATTTGTCACAATGAATCGACTTACCTGACGTACCTGTTTCAGTTTCACACACAATATCGTGTACAGTTTCTTCATTTGTTGGTTTTTCTTCTGTTTTGACGTCTTCTTCGTCACCTAAGAGATCATAAACTGGTAAGTTACTGGTCATTTAAAACTTTAATCAGAGACGATATTAGGTGTATATTGTAAAATTATATACATTATTGTTTACTTTATTTCTAGTTTGTGAAATATCTTTATAAAAGTTATTATCTAATGGATATTTAAAAGACTTCTTGCGTGATAAAATTGAATGTTCTTTCACATGGCATCTTGAGTTCAGTAGTTATGAGTCTTGTTTTTAAACTTACCATGTACAAGAAATCTCGGGCCTAGCACAGCCATCAGGGTGGCACCAATGGGAGCACAGATAATGATTGCCAGCACAGATATTGTGAGCACGTCTGTACCATACTTGATATAATCCGGATCGGGGTTTTCTGACAGCATAACCTCAGCGATTGCCAGTCCACCAACCGCTGCCTGAAACCGAAAAATTTAAACTATATATTTTATCTAACTACTTATTCAGAAGCAAATTTCAAATGTCTCAAAGGAAATCAATGGTAAAGTAGCATGTACGGAACGTAAATAGGAAGAAAAAATCTTCACATACCTGAACAGTTGCCTTTGACAACCAGGTCAAGGTCACAAACACTCGTTCTTTGATATTGAAACCGGTTCCCATGGTAACAGTGAATGAAAACACACTTCTGACTGTTAGACCAATAGCAAGTGTGGCGATGCCAAGACCTTTCATTCAAGAAAAGAAATTCAATTATTTCGTGCTAAGATTATTTCAGTAAAATGGCATGTTTTAATTAAACAGATAGCAGAAAACGCAAAAAATAACTTAAAAATGTATCCCTTTGTTCAAATTTGTATCATCAGTAACTGACACATTCTCGTCTTCGCTTATTCATAGCTAATGACAATCATGTTGGTCTGTCGTATGCTTATCTTAAATTCAAACAAAATAGACCACGTTTTATTTTAAATTATTGTATAAATCATCATTACTTCATCTAACATTACATAAAGGCGGCAAGATGGCGCTGCAGATTAATTATAGTTTCGATTATACAGTCTAGGGGAGTCGTTTATTCATTAAATCCATGATCTTGTTACGCGAAAGAATATTCTAATTTTATCATAAGACCCACTGAACAAGAAAAGCTGCGCCACCTACCGGCTGTATTTGATTGGATCTTGCTAACGTCAACAGCACTACCAATAAGACCAAACAAGAAGTGTTGCACAATCAGCCATGACAAAGCCATTACGTTAGCAACTTCGTCCTGAAGGAAAAATGTTTTATTGATAATATTTTCTTGTGATTTTAATTGTTCATAAAATCTTTATAAGAAAAAAAACATATTAAAATCTTTAGAATGGCGAATAAATATTACAAAAACTCGCTGCCTTTTATGTTTTGTTCGTTCATTCAAGTACCAAACGTTAATATCAAAATCGGTAACAATGTAAAGATTTTGCTAAAACGATAAAAAAAAACCATAAGGATCGTTGAAAGCAAAACACAAATTTTAGGATAGAATTATCTTGTATAACTACCGCAGAGTAACGAAAAGTAAGTAGGTTTGATCTGAGTTTAACGATATTGACATTTCTGTAGCTTTTCTCTGCTTTTTGTATGACGTGTTTTTTAAGAACTTACTGGTTCCCCAGGTTGTCGTCGTTGCCGCCACTTGTAGGCAGCTACTGTTGCAGTGGTAAGGCACCCGATCGGTCCAGCTCCTGAGAGTTTGATCACCGAACTGCCGAAAATCGCCACTAGTCCTGCACCAAGTAAGATCATTGACCGAAAGAAAGTTTTGTTACCCTGTAACATTTATGATAGTAAGTAACTGGTTCGTTATTTTTATACTGAGGAATCGTATCAATATATAAATGCTTTAAGGAAATCCACGTAAAATGAATGTCTGGATATTAAGACATCATATGGAACAGAGTATTTTTTCTATCTCCTAGTGGAAAAAAAAAACAGAAAAAAAACAGAAAACTCCTTTTCTGTTCGTGTTGAATATAAGTGTGTCACTTAGTGATGATTTTTTACTGACTCTGGCTATATAATACATTAAAATTAACCGGTGATACATGCATATTCGTATTTAATTAGCTCATTCGATAAAAAAATTAACATTTTTTAGGGGCGGGAGGGAGGATGAATGCAAACAAGTGTCATCTGTTTCTCTATTTATACCACTTAACACTTTTTCGCATACACACCTTGTTATGTTCAAAGTGATCGATACTGATCCATTCAATTCACCTGTTGTACTGAATATGTCGACCCAAACCTTGACACCGTATAATGACTCCTTCAATACCTTTCACATTTTTATCATTTTTGAAGGAAACATAATCCTCCCATTATTTTTTCTTTAACGGTTTTTTTCACGCGTGAAAATTATTATTTCTTATAAATGAAAATATAGTGTTACAATACATACACAATCTTTGGCAGGGATGTACCACATGAAAATACCAGCCACAAATCCGTAAAGTAGGCCAACAATTACACCAATGGGCCCTTTGAATATTGTCACCACTAAATCACCTGCAGGAAGAAATAATTCAAATAGTAAAGTGTTCTACATGTTTTAATCAATTTATCTATTTTATATAATTTCAACAATATCACTGAGAACTCAATGCTTTCCAACGAAAAAACAGGTAATGTGTGGAGTTAATAATTCTAGTGATTAAACATAGTTCTCCTATCGACTGTAAAAAGTAGAAGTGTAGGAATTCTGCTGGAAACAAAAAATGTCTACCCTACCCTCACCCCCTAACCCCACACCCCACTATAATATATCATATTGACTTATAACCTGTTTAAACTTGTTTGTTTAATGTCAGATCTAAATGCCTTACGATGAAGTTTGATCTCTTTTTGATATTGTATATAGGCTGTGCTATATACTTAATTAAATTATAGGTTTATATCACGATGCCCATTTTCAGAAAGATACCTGTAATACATTGAAACAGCTCTTACAATTTTACTATACCTGATCACCGATCAGAAAGTTTAACTGACACATTATATTATCATGATGTAAAAGTAAATGTGCTAATTTTAAAAAAAAATGAATATTTGCCAATAATAACATTTTGGACGGCGGTCTCGTAGAATTTCTCTAGATATGGAAACCTACTGTCTGAAAAGATTATTCCAAAGAAAACAGAGAATCCAGTCACGCACAACACATTGTCAAGGCCACCAGCGGCAAGAAGCATCGTGGGAATACCCTTAGCAACACCATAGCGACGATCTTGAAGACTAACAAGGGAGGGTACTGTTACAGCTGGTGATAATGCTCCCAGAATGCATCTGAAAATAAATATGTATGTTATCGGTCATATTTACGATTAAATAGGATCGGATCTGTGGTAAGGTTGTAACGCGCTGGACTGGTTACCTCGGGGTCTCGAGATCGGTCCTCCGCTCCTCCAATAACATTACTAATTGTCTTTCGGATGAGACGTTAAACCGAGGTCCCATGTACTGTACATTGCAGAGCTGTACACTGAGCATGCAAAAGAACTAGGGATGTCTCTGGAACGGGATGCTTTCTGTATTTTGCACTACCCCCTCAACATAAAATAACTAATCTCTGCAGGGGGCTTCGGTCATATGGGCAACCGATACCGACGATAAATGATTTTAAATAGATAGATAGACGATTATAAGATAATAAATAACTGAAAATATAACAATAATCTTTCAGCACTATTTGTGTTCCGACAATATGTCTTTTTCGATCTTTGAGAGAGCTTTTTAATCTTTGTGATTTATTGATTGACCTAGTTATTATGCCTTTCACTTACCCAAGCATTAAACTCCATGTCCACGGAAAGCCAAGCAAGAAACGGGAGACAACTCCTGCTGTGATAATTTCAGCTGCACACGGAATGAAAGCGAGGCGAAGCACCGCCCATGAAAGTTTCTTCAGTTTGATTACATCCAGTCCAAGACCGGCACGTGTCAGAATAACAGTTAACGCTACTTTTCTGTAAATGAAAATTAATAATAACTTCATAAATCTTTTGAAGTTTAAATTTTATGATGATATGATATTTTTTGGAGAATTTTTAAGGATTCAGTTAATTGTACGAGAATTTGTCTCTACTGACAAATAACATAGACTGTAAAACTATCATGTAATACGCCATATCGCAGATTTCTGGGCATTAGGCACTTTCTCATTTTATATCTATCTTTTTCCTGAACATTATGAACGAAATGAAGCTTAAAGATTAAAGATGCTGATGGGATAGTTTGAAATGGTATTTACCTTAAAGCAGCCGACCATTTTCCGTCAATACTGTCACCAACATTTTTGATAACTGGTATATTCTTTAACAATAGACCCATTATCAGCATCCCTGAAAATATATCATTTCAATATTCAGCACAATACGAAATCGATTCTAGTTTATGATTATGGCTTTCTTCAGAAAACGACCAGTTTATCGAGTTTAGGAGACCTTGGTCTGGTTCCAGTGTTTATTTCAATTACGTTCATTGATGGCCGAGATCCAGACTAGGACCGCCATTTACTTCCAGTGGACAAACAATAGGAAACCGTTCTTTTAGTTTCAGTCATGTTACGTTTCTATCTTTACTTAGTTTAAACACAACACTTCCAAGAAGCTAGATTTTTTTTCCGTGAAAGACTTTTTATTTATGTTTAAAAAAAGAAATGGGTTGTCTTTCCACATTTACAATTTTATGACATATTTTGTAGTACAGAGTTATTCAAGCAGAAGCATTCTTCTAGTTATGTACCATGATTTATTAAACGTACTTTATATCACAATGAAACAAGACATTGTTTAAATAACAGCTGGACATTTCATGATGTTTTGTTGTTAACAAGGTTGTAATTTACCTGTTTCTTGTTCTTGTTATCATGACATTTTGTATCGTATTCAACGACACTCAATATAAATGGCCAACGTAATATCTAATAATCTTGTGACGTTGAATCAAAATTATAGTTTTGCTTCTAGCCTCTCAGATATCGGTTCTTTTGTCATTATTGTTGGTGGTTTTATGGTGGGTTCTTTTTTTTCTAGAGGGGGGTGTAAGTTGCAGGTGGCATCCAGTTTTGCGTATCGATATGAAGTTATGATTTGAAGCCTATATATTTAGAACCTGTCTCCATCGATATGAAGTTAACAATAAGATTTGAAGCCCACATCTTTAAATCCAGTCTCCAATAATATCTGTACCCATGCTCTGCTTAAATATGTGAGTTCAGGATAACGAAAAGTTATCATTACATGTTGTCAAAAGTTTCGTCTTAATTACGTTTTACATATTTAACCTTTGCAGTCTGTATATTAAAGTAGCTGCAATTGGAGCATATCATTTCAAATATTTGTGGGGTGTGACATGATTTTTTTAATTATTGCCGTGTTTACATTCGGGAGAGGGACAAACTTTTTTACAAAAAATGTTGATATCCTGAATAAGATGAACACTTTTTAAGTACATGCTGATGAACCTCTCTTTAGCTTTTTTTTGTATAGAAGCTTGCTTGTTGTTTTGTGGGGTTGGGACGTAAACGGAAATTTATACGCAAGTGTTCCAAGGTGATGTAGACTATTACCAAATAGTGGTTAAAATGTGTGTTTGTAATGTATTCAGTTTTGACTAATGACGTGCTATTTGCATTACTGTCATGCTTGCTATCAAACCAATTAGTATTTCATACAAAACACAGAGGTATAATTACATAAATATAACCTTTGAAACACTCATCAATTTAATACTTACCAAACCATGTCTTGATCTAAATATTTATAAATCACCATATAATGTATATCTTATAAAAAGATAATGGGAACAAAGGTGAAACAAAGTTGAAGTTACTGAACGACTGAGACGTATAATAAACAAAATTGACTGCTGGTATTGCTCGTGTAAATCAGATAGAACGAGAGGTTTGGTACTAAAAAGTAGTTTTTATAAATATATATTGTACTTTATAATTAGAGACAACTGTTTAAAGGACTTCTCTTCACGATGATTGTATGCCAAGTTTTGACAAAGCCAGAAATGTAACGTGTATCTTGACCTACGACCACAGTTTTTGGCCAAATTGTGGTAAAAGTGTACAGTGTTGTTGCTTCGCCGAAGGCAAGATATAAAACAGCAATGAAATCTTGTGTATATGAATTGATAAATGGCAAATAACATGCAGTTCTCTGCATCTTCTTCATGTTAATTCTAAAACATGTGTAATACGATTTTATTGAAAATCTTGTTCCTATGGAACATTGTAACACAAATACAAACCTTACATGAACTGTAAAGATTAGATTTTTCTATACAAAGACAAAATAATTAAGGTAGTAATTTGGTAGTATATTTTAGGCTTAAGTATCATGTGTGTTTTACTCTGTACCGGTTTATGTATACAATGCAAAAAAATGTATAACTTGGACAGTTCGGATCCCCATACTTATTGGTTTTAATGTATGATAAGGAAAATAATTTCTGTTATGCTTTGAGAAAGTGCCTCTTCATTTATAATTTGACTGTATCAATTATTCTCACAACGAGCGTTTAAATTATATGATGTGAAAACACTGTGCATAACATAGAATATTAAAATTAACTAAGTCTTACCAAGTAGGGGAGGTAAGTGGACGAAAGAAATAAGGTATCCTCCAATTACGCAGCAAATGAACAGAACGAGAAGGGAGAAAAAATTGCCCCCTGGTAACGCCGCTTCGTGTGTCCAAGCATACAAAACTATCCAAACTTGAAGACAAACTACTGCAAACTGAAGATATGAAGCTATGCTCCCATGTGGAGGCAACAAAAAGCCGTGCTTGATTTTCTGAAAGGTATTTGCATTTTCTGGCAATGGATTGTAGCTCTTCAGACATGGAATACAACATGCTGTGCAACTGTCTTGAAGACGTGTACATTTGTCTACATCCTCATTGAGTTCTGGATCAGTTTTGTCAGATGTGACATTGTTATGAGCGTCTCCGTTATTGATATTTTCTGTGGTTGCCTTGACGTCACGCTGACGAAGTTCTACATTCTCACCCATACTGTTTCCTTTTGTTGTGGTCACTGTATGTCGCTCTATTTCCTGTTGAGGAATAGAAATAAACATTAACATCTTTATTTGTATAAGTTTTATTTCTGCTTGACATTGTTTCAGCTATTAGTGTTTAATAAAATGTTTGGGAGGCGAGTAGGGGGTGGGACTTCTTTCAATATGAATAATTTTAATTGAGTTTTCGTCACATTCTTTACCGTAAAAAGGCTACCCATTTTCCCAGATTTTAGTCTGTTTAATTGTTAATTTTTTAAATTTTTTTTTGTATTTTTATCTTTACGATTATATTTATTTAGGAGAAAAATCGTTAACAAAAGGAATTCCTTTTCTCTAACGTGTTTAAGATAGGGTAGACATATGATTACGTTTTTATATTTATCATTTTATATTGACAGAATGCTGTTGTTGATTTGCATAAAAACGCACATCAAAGAAATTCTGAAATATATACATTACATCGATTTTTGACAATTTGAATGGTAAAAGTGATTTTTACATAACAATCACTTGTCAAAGTTATGTTCCATACATACGTATTACATAACATAACATCTTAATGGTAATTTACACAGTCTAGCTGTCAATAACATGTATATTTGACATCTTGTTGTGTCTGAATGGTAATATACAAGTGTATTGTTTATGTACTCCAGCCGACCAATGAGAAGGCATAGCATTTACATGTACTCAGATGTCAACCGAAAGCAAAATAAAAAAATACAATATCTGAGACAAAATGACCATTCTGTATAAATTGTATTTTCAAAAGAAAAAATTTAAACATTACTAAAATGTCCCAATCATTTAAAAGAATTACATAAAATTTAATCATTTTATAAGCAGACATCCTGCTACTCAAAATACGTTCGTTCTTTAGTTCTTTTTCTTTCTTTCTTTCTTTCTTTCTTTCTTTCATTAATTTATTCATTCATTTTTTCTTTCTTTCTCTTTTTCTTTCTTTCTTTTTACTTTCTTTCTTTCCTTCTTTCATTCGTTCGTGCGTTCATTCATTTATTCATTCATTTATTCAGTGAGTGAGTGAGCCCAACACACAGTACTACATCATAACAGTCTTATTTTTCAGTGAATGAGTGAGTGAGTGAGTAGGTGAGTGAGTGAGTGAGTGAGCACCATACACAGTGCTTCATCATAACAGTTTTATTTTAAGTTCTGTGGTTCACTATTAATCTCGTTTAGTTACAAGCGATAAATAGAGACAATAAAACATTACGGTTACGGTTACTGACGGGAAGATTGCCTTACGCAAGCCGTAAGGCCTTGTACGATTTAGTTATGTACGTAACTTGATGAATTTAACAAACTTTACTTAATTGCAGTGTCTGTGTATGCTCAGTTTATCAAAGTTACGAACTACTTCATTTTCTGTTTATTTTTTGTTTCTTTTTGGCTATACACTAAAAGAATGGAAGTATGTTTAAAGTTATTGTGCGCCTCTTAAATGTACCTAAATTTTTTGCCCTGTATTTGAAGTGGAAATATTTTACATAATAATAGTAACTGAAATTCGGTGGCTTTGATATTTTTTTTCTTTTTTTTTATGAGAATATTTCGCATTATCCTGTCTCTTATGATAATTTTAAACCGATGACAGGGTTAACTTTTAATCAAACATTTTCCGATGTAGCGTTTGCATGCATTTTTTTCTTTTACTTAGCCAGGTAAACATTTCCTATTCACAACACCAACCTATTATTCTCAATATAATTCTGTCGCATTTATTTTAAGAGCGTAAACTACCAAAGAAATGTTTTTCAAACGTTAGAAACTTGGCAAAAAATAACGTCAGAAATATAGAATTCAAGACCATTGGAAAATGATATCGAATTGTATCTAAAGTCTTCAAAGGAATTCTTTAATTTTGGCCTCAACAATTTAAACAAAAGCTTAAAATTCTCTATATGGATCTTTTAATAACCTAAATTAGAAAGCAATATTCAAATATAATTATAAATGCTTAATGTTGTTTCAGAACGAAACAGAAAGTAAGGTGTGTGTGTTTCTATTCAGAAATTTCCATGTCAGAAAAATTGAGTATTTTTGGTCATTTTAAATCTTCAAAATATAAATTCATGTATGAGAAACAGACATCCAATGTCCAACAAAATAAAAAAAATAAGAACAGCAAAATTATTTCGTAGGAATTTTCAAAATTCTAAAACCTTACCTTTCTAAATTCCTTTCCATCAAAACTCCAGAAATATTTTAACGCGCAAACGGTTGTTGCCAATAAAAAGTTATGTCGCACTCATGTCATGAAGGAGCTCGAAACGTCAAATTACGTCGCTTTACTGACACTGATGATAATTACCCTCTCAAGAAGAAAATAAACATGGTAGGTACATAAAGTTTACGTTTGTTTACGTTAATATTAACGGACTGGTACGTGCTTTTATCAGACAGATTTGTTAATTAGCTTTTTTATGTTTTGTATTGTATTGCTTTTATGAATCTGCATAAACGAAGCTTCACTTTTTTCGATAATCGTGTAACGTATCAAATGTTTTATTCAAAACGACATAAAACATTTATATGTATATTATTGATTTGGTTATTGAATTGATGTTAATACTATTTCGACCAGGAATATCGTTTTGGCCAAAGCGTGGTCAATAAAATTGGCCAAGGCCCAAAAAAGGGCCCAGTAAATACTCGTTTTAACTAATAACCTCTTTTAATGATATTGAATTGAATTGAATTGATATTTAATTTGAAATGACACGGTTTATGACAAATTAAGAAAGTACAGCATAACAACACGTTTGTCATTTCATTAAATTTATAATTTATACAGTAACAAAACACAAACAATTGTCTGTTTTATGAGGACGAAGTATGTTTTTAACTGTTAATTGCAAGTTTTTTTTCAAGACGGCGACCACTTGAGCATAATTTCGTAGTAGTCCTTTTAGGTGATCCAAGCATGTCAAAAAAATTCCTTTTTAGCCTTGATAAGTGACACAATCAAGTGATTCCTTTTCCGTACTGGCCCAGTTTTTTTCGTACTGGCCCTGTTTTTCCGTACTGGTCCAGTTTTTCCGTACTGGCCCTGTTTTTCCGTACTGGCCAAGTTTTTCCGTACTGGCCCAGTTTTTCCGTACTGGCCCTATGTTTCCGTACTGGCCCAGTTTTTCCGTAGTGGCCCTGTTTTTCCGTACTGGCATAGTTTTTCCGGACTGGCTTTTATCGTATTTTCCTTCCGGTTCAAATAGCATTATCAGATCTAATATAAACAAGTTGATTAATATTTACTATTATAAATAAGAAGATAAATAGAAATGTATCAATGATATTAAACACTAATAGAACGTAGAGTCCGACTTGCTTCTATTTAGACTTTTGTTTAGTGAGTCTGTCGTAAATGTTACGACTTTTCGCGTTTCTTAATGACTTTATATGATCTAAACAGAGCGTTCTGAACTTGAATCAACCTTTAAAAAAAATATTTAAAATCTGACCTTTAAATCTCTGCAAAATTGTTTCTTATTGCAAGCTGACGTTTCGTTAAACACTACATTCGAGACATCAAATATACAGTAAAACTGATCATTTAAGACAGTTCTACTAAGTTCCTGAAGAACTTTATACTGACTGATATATATCAAAATATATTTTCAGATACTTCTTTCTTTCTTTCTTTCGTTCGTTCGTTCGTTCGTCCGTTTTTTTCTTTTTTCTTCCTTTCATTCTTTCATCTTTCTGTCTTTTATTCTTTCTATTTTTCTCATTGAAAAAGACATTGATTTTACCAATATTTTTTCTTTATGTAACTGCTTCTTAAAGACCAAAATATTCTTTTTTCTTTTGCTTAATATTTTCATAAAACCCTAAGTCGTATAACAACATAAGGTCAAATAACACTCTTATATCATATAGCACCCTTAGATTGTATAACACCTAATAACGTCCAAAGATAGTATAACATTTTTAGATCGTATAACACCCTGAGATCGTATAATGACCTAAGAATTAGTAACACCCATAGGTCGTATAGAAACGCATAAGTCGTGCAACTTCATTAGATTGTATAAAAAAAACCTAAGATACTATAACACCCTAAGATCGTATAGCATTTATAAATCGTAAAAAGTTCTTAGATTGTGTGACGCCCTTAGCTCGTATAAGGTCCTTTGATCGTATAACACTCTTAGATTGCATAATGTCCTTCTTATAGCAACCTTAGATCGTATAACGACATTACATCGTATAATTCTCTTAAGTTTTAAAACACCCTAAGATCGTATAACAACTCAAGATCGTATAACATCCCGAGGTCGTAAATTACCCTCCAAACACCTTAAAACATTCTTAGATCGTTTAGCGTCCTTATGTCGTTTAGCAATCTTAGTCTTATTATGTCCTGAGATCACATACCACCTTAAGATTGTTTAACACCCTGAGGTCATATAACACCTTAGGTTGTATAACATCCTCAGATTGTATTATAATCTCAAGTCACAAAACATGCTTAGATTGTATAACATTCTTACGTCCTATTACACCCTTAGCTCGGATAACGTCCTAAAGTCGTTTAACACCCTAAGATCGGATAACACTCTTACATTGTGTAATATCCGTACGTCATATAACACCATTAGATCGTATCACGTCCTTAGGTCTATAAAACCCTTAGGTCGCAAAACGTCCTTATGTTGTATAACCCCATTAGATCGTACAACGTCCTTAGGTCGTATAACACCATAAGATCGCATAACGTCATTAGGTCGTATAACACCTTAGATCGTTTAGCGTCCTCATGTTGTTTAGCAATCATAGATCGTATTATGTCCTGAGATCACATACCACCCTAAGATTGTATAACACCCTGATGTCATATAACGCCTTTAGGTCGTTTAACATCATCAGATCGTATTAAAATCTCAAGTCATAAAACATGCTTAGATTGTATAACGTTCTTACGTCCTATAACACCTTTAGATCGGATAACGTCCTAAAGTCGTTTAACACCCTAAGATCGGATAACACTCTTACATTGTGTAATATCCGTACGTCATATAACACCATTAGATCGTATAACGTCCTTAGGTCTAAAAAACCTTTAGGTCGCAAAACGTCCTTATGTCGTATAACCCCATTAGATCGTATATCGTCCGTAGGTCGTATAACACCCTTAGATCGTATAACGTTCTTAGGTCGTATAGCACCCTTAAATCGTATAACGTCCTTAGGTCGTGTAGCACGCTAAGATCGCAAAACGTCCAAAGGTCGTATAACACCGTAAGATTGTATAACGTCCTTAGGTCGTATAACACCATTAGATCGCATAACGTGCCTAACTCGTATAACACCATTAGTGTCGCGACGATCGCGAAATTAGTGAACAGTGTACTTGTTTGACCTTTGTTTTGAGCAGGTTTGCTCCTAATAGTTAAACTTAGTTTTGCTCCTGATATTTGTTTTTAGTTTGCTCCTTACCCATGTGGTTTACGCAAATATCTATTTTTTCATGTGTTTCATGATTTCTGATTTGTTCATAAAATGCATTTATTTCATGCTTTTCCGATGGCGGGAAATTTCATGTATAAATAGCGATGTTTGAAATGAGTAGGGGTTTTTGAGTTCCAAAAGAAAGTTTGTAAAGTATTAAAGTCACGAAATGTTATTAGATAAAAGTGAATTGTGCACATGTGTTTATCTTGTTTGCTACCCGAAAAATAAAAACGTTTTGATGTTATTTCCGATGTGGCAGAGAAAGGTAAAAGTCTGCTACATTGAATGATGCCGAACCCGGGAGTGATGTAAATGGATTACGGAAAGTGTATCGTGTAATATTGGGATAAAGTATCGTATTACACTTGGATGTGAAAATGTGCTTTGAAATGAATGTGGTTGTACTTAAGTGTGCTGCTGTGGATTAAATTTGGATATATGAGAAAATAAGTTTGATTGTTGGAGAATAAGATTAGATATGGCAAATTTACCTTACCTCAAAGGTGTGCGGACTAGGTATTTGAATATCTTAAGCAAAGAGGTAAGTGCTGGGCAGAATTTTTTGACAGTGGATTTAAAAAGGGTTGATACTAAGGAGTTATTGGCTAATGTGGTTAAGTGTATTGGGAAGCTTCGATCGTACAGCGAAAAGTTACAAGAGCAATCTGCAAAACTTGCAGCCGCACTAGGAGATAGTGATATTGAACTAACTGAGCAAATTCTCGAGCAAGATACAGAAATTTGTGATCAGGCTGTCGATACATGTTTAGCTCTTCAGCAGTTGGAAAAAGATATTAATGAATACGAAAGTAATGTAAGAAAAAGTGTTAAAAGTGTTGAATGCAAAGAAGAACCTTCCTTACAACAGGAACTGCAAAAGATGTTTGAACATCAAATGCAGTTACAGGAAAAGTTTTTCGAGAGACAATCTGATAGAATAAATAATCGACCTTCTTCAGTGAAACTCCCAAAGTTTGATATAGTATCTTTCGATGGGAATAAATTACGTTGGGCAGAGTTTTGGGACTATTTTGAAAGTGCAGTACACAGGAACTCGAATCTTTCTAACATTGATAAGTTTAATTACTTAAAAAGTAAACTGACTGGAGAAGCTAGGGATTCGATTGCCGGTCTTTCATTATCCAATGAGAATTATAATGTGGCAACGGCTATTCTGCAAGAGAGATTTGGAAATACACAAGAAGTCATCGATCAACACTACAATGCAATGCTAGACTTAAATCCCGCTAAAGATACAACAGAGAGTCTGAGAAATTTACTTGATCAAATAGAAAAGCATTTGCGTAGTCTTGAAGTTTTTTAAACAAAATGTAGATCAAGGTGTATTCGTTTCGATGATAAGGAAGAAACTTCCACAGGATGTATTGTTGCAATTGGAAATACAGAAAGGTTCGAGCTATGAATGGACAGTACATCGACTCCGAAATGTATTAAGGCAGTACATTGTTGCAAGAGAAAAAGCCGAGAAAGTTAAAACCGTTGACACGCCTTCAAATAAGTTTGGTACCTCTGGTGGAAAGTTTAGATTTACCACAAAGGCAAATAATGTCGGCTATAGCACTGAGAAGAAATTGCCGGTAAAAAATTCCGCTGAAGCACTAATGGCTAATGCAAAAGGCAAAAACACGAAAGGACCATCCAAGCAATGCAGATACTGTGGTTATGGACACTGGAGTGATGCGTGTAAAAGGTACAAAAAAACTATTAGTGACGGACAAAAACAGTTGAAAGGAAGCTGCTTCAAATGTCTGAAAGGAGGACATTATGCGACAGACTGTAAAACGTCGAAGGCTTGTGTATATTGTGGCCAAATAAATATTCACCATAGGAGTCTATGTCCTAAAAGATTTCAAAAGAAAAATGTTATTGAAAGTGTTAACTTCTCGGAACAAGAAGAGCAAAGTACCAGACCAAAGGCTGTGCAAGAAAAAAATATGCTCCTATCATCAAGTGAAACTGTCCTAATGCAAACGGCATTGACTGAGGCAAAGAATCCGGATTTAGAAAATAATGCTGAAGTCCGATTACTAATGGATTCAGGGTCACAACGATCATACATTTCGGAAAGTTTAGCAAACCAGTTGGGACTTACTGCAGAACACGAGCAAGATATCAAACTTATAACATTCGGTAGTGACAAAGTAAAGACTATCAAAACCAAGTCAACAACACTGGATATTAAATTGAGTAGTGGAAAGTATCAGCAAATATAGTTCCAAATATTACCGGAACAATCCAAAGAAAGCCAGTTATACTTGCCGAGCGTGAACATTTTATGGATCTAACACAAAATATGAAGTTAGTCCAAATGAACGTGAATCAGGTACTGTGGAATTGCTAATAGGCAATGATTACTATTTCGACTTTATACTGTCTGAGAAGATTGAAGTACAACCAGGCCTATATTTATTGGCATCGCGGTTAGGGTGGATTCTAACAGGAAGAACACCGACACATGATAATAGTTATAGCGCTGACCTGAATATGCTGATTATGACACATGGAAATCAGATGTCAAAAACGAGTGTATTTGCAAGTTTGGACACTACACTACCCCAAAAGCCTGACTTAGAAGACTTTTGGAATATTTAAACACTAGGAATAACTAAAAGTGTTGAACCAGATCGTGCAGATGAAACAGCTATGGAAAAATTCAAAGAAACAGTTAAATTTGAAAATGGGAGATACTGTGTGACCTGGCCATGGAAGGAAGATGTTCCTGATCTTCCTGAGAATCGCGGTCTTGCATTTGTTCGGCTGCGGTTATTGACATCAAAGTTAAAAAGACATCCTGAATTAATGAAAAAGTATGACAACATTATCTAGGAACAGTTAGAAAATGGAGAAGTTGAAAAAGTGGAAAGAAGTGTTGCAGACGGGAGGAAGCATTATATACCACATCATGTAGTTGTTACTTCTCAGAAAAGTACAACAAAGCTTCGGATAGTGTACGACGCGTCCGCGAAAACCAAAAGTGAACATTTGAGTCTCAATGAATGTCTTTATAGAGGTCCGGTGCTCCTTAATGACCTCTGCGGAATATTAATGCGTTTTAGGCTTAATACAATTGGAATCGTGGCAGATATCGAAAAAAGCGTTTTTACAAGTGGGATTGCAGAGAACAGAAAGAGACGTGACAAGATTCCTTTGGTTAAAGGACTTACAAAAGCCTTATTTTACAGAAGAAAACATTCAAGAGTTCCGTTTTTGTCGTGTCCCTTTCGGGGTGATATCGAGTCCGTTTCTGCTTTGAGCAACAATTGAAAGCCATCTCGACTCGTATCATACAGAACTTACTGAAAAGCTCAAAAATGATATTTATATGGATAATGTGATCACGGGGACAAATACAGTACATGAAGCTATAGATCTGTACCAAAATGCTAAAGCTATATTCAGTGAAGCCAAAATGAATCTTCGCGAGTGGAAAACAAGTAGTTCCGAGGTAAATGAAGCTATTTCAGAAATAGACCTTGTGAAAGAAGAAGATATGATCGTGTTAGGTCATTGTTGGAATACTAATCGAGACACTTTAGCGCTGAAACAGGTAAATGTTTTCGAGGAAGAAAGGCAGCTTACGAAAAGAAGTGTTTTGAGGCAAATCGCGTCACTGTATGACCCCCTAGGTATTTTTTCTCCAGTTTCACTGAGGGGTAAAGTATTACTTCAGAAAATGTGGATTAAGCAGATGGACTGGGATGATGAGCTAGACGGCAACGACTTTGAAGAATGGCTTTCAGTTAAGTGTGATCTGAAAGAAACATACACAGTAGAGGTGCCTAGACGAGTTGTGTCAGTAGATCAAAGTGGCTTGACGTATTCACTTCTGTGATGCTTCGACAAAGGTATATGCATCGGCAATATACTTGCACCAAGTGAATACAAACGGTGGAAGGAAGAGCGACTTGATATTTGCAAAATCAAGGTTAGCACCAGTAAAAGGAATGTCGATCCCAAGGTTAGAACTGATGGCGTTACTTATAGGAGTACGGAGCGTTGATTTTGTGAAAACACAACTGCATCTTGAAATAGAACAAGTCATGGTAGTGACGGATTCTCAATGTGCTCTTCAATGGATAATAACTGAGAAAACCCTGCCAGTGTTTATTGAAAACAGAGTGAAGGAAATAAGATGTCATAGTGACTTTAAATTCTTTTATGTCAACACTAAGGAAAATCCAGCTGATGTCGCAAGTCGAGGATGTACGCTGCAACAATTAAGGACAAACGAGCTTTGGTGGTATGGACCAAAATGGCTGACAGGACCTGTCGAGGAATGGCCGTTGATGTCATACGTCCATAGTGATAAAAGCAAAACTGACACTGTTTCTGAGCACGATAGCATAGTTGAAGAAAGCGCGAATTTGGATTTTGTTCAAAGTGCCAATAAAAATACAAATAAGGAAACAGTTGATGAAAATCTTGAACTACAAACAGAATCTCCGTTCCACATGGACATAAACAGATATTCGTCTTGGTCGAAGTTGATCAGAACAACAGCTTGGTGTTTGCGATTTATCAAAAGACTTAGAGGACAAAAGTGTGCTAGTATATCAGTTACAAGTGAAGAGTTAGAAGAAGCTGAAGTTATGTGGTTAAAGTACATTCAGCAAAAGCATTTCTCAGATGTTATAAAGTCTTTGTCGGGAAAGAAACCACACAACTTGGCAAACCAACTAGGGCTGTTTATTGATTTTACTGGTTTGTTACGATGTCGAGGTCGCTTAGTAAATGCCGACTTCTGTGAATCAGCAAGATTACCGATCTTGCTACCTAGTAAAGATAAATTTACTCAGCTAGTTATAGAAAGAGTGCACGGACAGCTATTGCACAGTGGTGTTTCACATACACTAAGCAAACTGAGATTCAAGTTTTGGATACCACATGGCAGGGCCACAGTTCGTAAAGTGTTAAAACAATGTGTGATATGCCGACGACTTGAGGGTGGAATGTACAAGATGCCACCAGTGGCACAACTGCCACATACTCGTGTCTCTGAAAGTATTCCATTTTCATACACGGGCTTAGACTATTTGGGGCCAATTTACATTAAGGATGTACAGGAAACAAAGAAAGTGTGGGTTTGCCTGTTCACATGCATGGTCACGCGCGCCGTGCATCTTGAAATGGTTCCAGATATGTCAACAAGTGCATTTCTTAATTGTCTGCGCAGATTCATTGCAACCAGAGGAACACCACATGAAATAATATGTGACAATGCCATGCATTTTAAGTTGGCTAGTGAAACAACAAAACTAGTGAGGGGTGACATTTTGAAAAGCAATGACGTTCAAAGTTACAGTGCGAATGAAGGAATAAAGTTGTCATTTATAGTGGAAGAATTAGACAATTTTAATGAAGATACGTTTCCATCAACCAGTGACTTTGTGGATGATTTTTTGAATGACATAACTAGTGATTAGAACAATAACAGTTATAATCAACGTGATAGATACATGCCAGTTGAGGAAAACATTAGTGAGGAAGATGTCGATAATGAAACAGAAGATTCTATGGATTACAGAAAAGTTCTAATCGATTATGCTGAAGGCAATGTAGAAGCTGATTTGAAAGGATATTTTGCCGGTGATTCGAAAAGCACTGCTAGTGGGAGAATTAAATGTAACAAAAGTGACAATGTTTACAGATTCGAAACAGAAAGAGGCGATGTTGAAGACGAAATGCACAGTGCAAATAATCAGGGATTTAACAAACATATTAATAAATGTGTACACAGTGAAAGTAACGCTGATGTTAAAGGTACAAGGGAACAAGGAATTAAAGAAGATCAGAATTTGTTTGTACAAAGTGAGGTGGAAAGTGATATTCGAAGTGAAAATCAAAATGAGGTTAAAGAAAATGATTAAGATTTTGATCAAAGTGATGGTGATTCTAAAATACAAAGTGATAAAAGCTATGGAGTTAAAGAAGATGATGGTGGCTGTACTCAAAGTTTTAGTGATTTAGTAAATCAAAAAGGTGATAAAGACAGTGTTCAAAGTGATAATGTAATGGAGATTAATACCTGTGAAAAGGATGAAGATGAAAGAGTTAAAGGAAATATGTACGATGAAAATGTAGTTGATACTCAAAGTGACAACACAGATAAGGTGCAAATTGAGAATGGGGTTAAAATTGATAAAGTGTCTGAATCCAATTGTGATGATAAATACATAGATGCAAGTGTTGAAAGCGAAGGTGTCGGATTTGAAAATGAAAATGGCGAAGAAAATGACAGTAACGATGATAGTTATCATAACAGTCCTAGAAGTAGTGACAGTGCTAGTTACTATGAAAAAATGGAATATGCTGTACAGAGTAGTGATATTGAAGATTATTATGATGATGATGACAGTGTCATAGTTATAAGTGATGAAGAAAGCACTGATGAACTAGAACCATTTCAATAAAGAACTGAAACTGAAATTTTTGAAATGACACTGATTAGAACAACCACTTTCAAAGACGATCGGGCAGTTATGCAGACGTACAGAGTTGAAAAAGATAATTATAAACTTTGAAAAATGTTCATGGCCGTGGTCTTGGCGGCGGGAATGTCGCGACGATCGCGAAATTAGTGAACAGTGTACTTGTTTGACCTTTGTTTTGAGCAGGTTTGCTCCTAATAGTTAAACTTAGTTTTGCTCCTGATATTTATTTTAGTTTGCTCCTTACCCATGTGGTTTACGCAAATATCTATTTTCATGTGTTTCATGATTTCTGATTTGTTCATAAAATGCAATTATTTCATGCTTTTCCGATGGCGGGAAATTTTATGTATAAAAAGCGATGTTTGAAATGAGTAGGGGTTTTTGAGTTCCAAAAGAAAGTTTGTAAAGTATTAAAGTCACGAAATGTTATTAGATAAAAGTGAATTGTGCACATGTGTTTATCTTGTTTGCTACCCGAAAAATAAAAACGTTTTGATGTTATTTCCGATGTGGCATAGAAAGGTAAAAGTCTCCTACAATTAGATCGCATAACGTTCTTAGGTCATATGGAACCTTAAGGTCGTATAACATCTTTATGTCATTTAACACCATTAGATTGTATATGTCTAATAGGGGGCTTAACACACTTAGATCGTATGAAGTCCTCAGATCGTGTAACACCTTAAGATCGTATAACACTTTTATATCGTGTCACTTTCTTATGACATATAACAGCTTTAGATCTTATAATGTCCTTAGTTCGTGTAACATCCTAAGATCGTATAACACTATTACATCGTATAAAATCCTTGTGTTATAAAACACCATTAGGTCGTATAACGTTCTTAGGTCGTATAACACCCTTAGATTGTATAACACTTTTACATCTCGTCATATCCTAATGCCATATATCCCCATTGCATCGTTTAACGTCCATAGATTGTATAAAACCCTTAGCTTTAAGTCGTCTAAAACCCATTTTTCGTATACCATCCTTATATCGTATAATACTGTTAGATCGTAAAAGGATCTTAGATCGTATATAACACCCTTAGAATAAAAAACAAACAAACAAACAAACTTATAACGTATAGCGTTCTTTGATCGCGTTCTTAGATATTATAACGTCCTTAGATCGTATAAGAGTCGCAGATTATATGTATTGCGTACTAAGATCGGGTAACTCCCTAAGATCGTATAACGACGTAGATCGTTTGGATAATACCCTGAGATCGTAAAACCCCCTTAGATAGTATAGTACCCTAAAATTGTTCAACCTTCTTAGATTGTGTAACACCTATAGCTTCTTTAAATTGTAGAAAAACTTTAGGTTTGTAACATCCTTAGATCGTTTAACACCAGTATATCGACCCTAAATCAGTTGGTCTAAGATCATATGACCCTTGTGCTTCAAGCACATATATTGATTTTACGTCGGACGTAAACACAGTGTTACAGTTCAACTGATATATAAAATTAATATAACGAACACACGATTTATGCTGCACGTAGGCTACACTTTACGTCATTTATATATGCAATTTTAAAGCGGTAATTGTATTTCAGGTTGTTATTGTATTTCCATAAATAGATTAAACTCTCTCTACCTGACCCTTTTTGTCCTTTTATTATTTAAATGTAAATCTGACTTACCGTGCATGATGGTAACAGACATGAAAAAATTTAAAGTTATATTGTGCATTGTATTGCTTTGCTGTGCCCTGATTTACTATTTTTAATCTTACTCGGCGAATTATGACTGTGTTCTGTGTCATAAATTCTTATTATTATTATTTCTACTTAAAATGTCCTACATATTTTTAGCAACATTTCTGAATAAACCAAATAACGGTAGAGAATGTCTCAGTGAAACCGGACCCACCCGAACAGTACGTGCGCAGAGCATTTCGGAAATTACACGGTATATCGGTAAGGCTGTTTCATTTTTAACCTGCTGATCTTACCTCGGTGAGCCAGAAAACGCGTTTGTTGGATGTTTGTCATGTGTTTTCTTGAATATCTAATGAAAATGCAGGTTAAATCAAATAGATTCAAGTCGTAAACGTTGCTTCTATTAGATACTCAATATTAATTTCGCCGGATGACTGCTTCCTCGATTGAAACATAACTTGTGCCGAAATTTGTGGAATGCGAAATGTCACGGGAAACTTCCGTTGCGGGTTGTTATTGTGTGTTCACCTCTATTTATTTTTTGGCTGCTAACAATGACTTTTTAAAATCTGTTAAATTATTTTATTATCAAACATACGTACACATCAAATCTAAGTTAAATATGTTAGAAACTAAGTGAGAAATCAAAATTCAAAAATCTAATATCCGGCATTATCTTTTGGATTCAGGAAAATCTAAAGCGGCTCGAAGCTTCAAATGAATATAAATATTTTGTAATTCTTAATTTCGAGAAAAATCTTAAACCTTTCATATAGAACCTCAGAAAAACTTTTTTACCACACACACGTATACAATTCCGGGTACCGTATACAGTTTGTTAGATAATCAGTCCTGTAAAAAATGGATGCAAAATACAGTTACTATGACTGAAAATATAAACAAATTAAAAATGATAATGCAAACGTCGCATGATTTGACTACGTCGTCTGTATACTATTCTTGTAAGCGCAGTTCCATACTAAAATCTAATCCTTTGTTATTCAACAAATATTTATCTGTACTGGCTGCGACAGCTGCAACCGTATCAGAGCGGATGATCAAACAAAATTGGAAGATAAACGTCAGCCATTCTTCGCCGGGACGAGCGGATGAACAGTTTCTGTGCGGATTCTTTAGCATTTGGTTGCAAATAATTATACAACAATTATTTTAAAAAATGGAAAGCGATAGTTATAACACTTACAGAAAAAAAAGGATTTTTTTTCTGTTAATACATGTAATTGTTGTAAACGCATTTTTTAAAGTGACGTCTGCAAAATTTCAACGTTGGAACTTTGACAGCATACGAGTAAATAACGTTGATGCAAAATTTTACAATAAATCTGCCGTACAATGTGGGGCGTTATGTCTTGACTATACTGGGTGTGTTTCATTTAATATCCATAGGGACGGGATTTGTGAACTAAACACCAAACAAATTGATTTCTCTACAACGTTCCTTTCTGCAAAACAGTCTTCGACATTGTATGAGTTGGGCAGTTGTGGTCTAGGAGCTATGGTCGGACAGCATTGTATCATGGTTTTACGATATCCAAGTAGAGGGTGGTCATCTGCCAGGGAAAATTGCAAAAGAGGGCATGCTGATCTAGCCAAAATCTCCTCGGAAACGGAAATGCAAGCTGTCAACTTGGAGTTGAACAAAATATTTTATAGCGTTTTATATAAGGGGCTTGCAGTATGGATAGGTCTGAATAAGATTAATTCCTCAGGTTTTATTTGGACGGATCTGTCACCTGTCATCTACCACAATTTCTCTGGCGATGATTCTAGCGAAATAAATCACTGTGTACTTCTCACAAATAATCATTCCTCTTGGGTGTGGAAGATAGGAAACTGTGCACATACATTTTTTCCGTTGTGCGAAAGACGACAAATTCAAAACTAAACAAACTCTTTATGCTATTAGTTTTCTAGTTTTTCAAAAGCGGTAAATGCCGAAGGTTTTACAAATCGTCTAGAAAAAAGTACTTTTTTCACAGAAATGCAGTAACTTTACCAATCGATGAAAACAGCTTTTTTTCAGCTAATTGACAAATCATGTATCTTTTAAAACTGCTACTTAACTGTGATGCTTTCAACACTTTCAACAGTGCATAATTATCACAATATCCTTGTATTTGGAACTCGAGTACAGTTAAGTTGTATTTTGTTGAGTGTTATGGATGGCGGATTATAACTAGAAAACGCTGCTGTGAAAACGACTAACACTCATGATGTAAATTGTAAGAAAATAATTGCTTAAACTCGAATGTTACGAAAAAGTTAGGCATGTAATTTTATGTTTTCTCTCGCACAAAGTTTTAAGTGTTATAAATTTTCAGGTGTAACATTTTCTATATTTTCGAGAACTTGGAACTCGGAACCGCATTTTATGCATTCAAAGTTTGTACAGTGTTTTGTTCTCTCTTCGGGAAAAAATTCCACAAAATGTAGTTAAAATTTTTGAAATACTATGGATTTCCATACATATATTTTACTTGTAACGGTATATTTACTGTTACACTATATTTAAATGTTACGCTATATTACTTGTTACGCTATATTACTTGTTACGCTATATTTACTTGTTACGCTATATTACCTGTTACGCTATATTTACTTGTTACGCTATATTACTTGTTACGCTATATTTACTTGTTACGCTATATTTACTTGTTACGCTATATTACTTGTTACGCTATATTTACTTGTTACGCTATATTACTTGTTACGCTATATTTACTTGTTACGCTATATTTACTTGTTACGCTATATTTACTTGTTACGCTATATTACTTGTTACGCTATATTTACTTGTTACGCTATATTTACTTGTTACGCTATATTACTTGTTTCGCTATATTACTTGTTACGCTATATTTACTTGTTACGCTATATTACTTGTTACGCTATATTTACTTGTTACGCTATATTTACTTGTTACGCTATATTTACTTGTTACGCTATATTTACTTGTTACGCTATATTTACTTGTTACGCTATATTTACTTGTTACGCTATATTACTTGTTACGCTATATTACTTGTTACGCTATATTTACTTGTTACGCTATATTACTTGTTACGCTATATTTACTTGTTATGCTTGCTTATTTTGAATCAACGACGCCTTTACTGTCTGAAACAACACAGTTTTTTTAAAACTGTCGTTTCTTATCAGCATCGGTGAAAAGTCTAAACTTATTTATTTTACATTGAGTGGTAGGTAGGTTCTTGAAATTTATATTAATCCCTCTCGCTCCTGGATTTAAACCAGTACTCGCGCCTTCAGTGGGAAATGTGGAATGTCACTGGAGTCTCTCACCCTTTGTGGGATTCGAACCAGCAACGGCATTTGTAGGTAAAGAATTTGCAACAGAATGTTAATAAATGTTTCCATCTATATTTTTATTCACGTTGTTGTCTTTATAATCACTAACAATTCAAATCAAGAACCAGGTCAAATTTTAATTCACCAGTATACACCTGTAAAGCAAGGTCTGATTCACGTCTGGCATGTACATCGATGTGTTTTACTTTCTGTGATCATTTAATTCATTTTATATACAATAAGATTGTGCCTCTGATCGAAGTGTACTCTATTCACAACCTTTCTTTTCTTAAAAATTCGCTTTTTAAAGGCGCTTGAGCGACGGTATAGCGTATGGATAAATGGTGTCATACCTACGCCCTAAGTAACTCACTATACAAAGCTTATAGGTGCATAGGTGTGTTTTTTTTTTCTTGTCTTTGCACATCCGTGCTGTCTGGTCATGGTCTGCACTATTTGCTATTCAGTCAGTCAATTTTCAATACTAAAGCACCTCCATAAACAATGAATGGATCTGTCGATCGAATTGTGAAAGAGAAAGACAATGCCAAGGCTCCACAGAGAATCAGTTTAACAATAGAAATAAGACAATATAGTAAAAAACATCCACGGTGCATTCATGAAAAAACATTCGTTTAAACATATATATAGAGTTTACATATTTGATGATCAAAGGAGGCCATTTTAAACCCGTCTTTTGTGCACATGTGCTTATAAGCACGTTTACACCAAGGTTGTTAGTTGATCTTGTAGGGTTTATGAAAAGGCCTTTTGTCAAATCGTCGGCAGAAATTCAGCATTCTTTTTTATCGATGGTGTCTCTAGTGTGTGATAATATTTTCTTGATTTCTAAATGTACATTTAACATTTATATGACCATGCCTTTTAAATGAATAATTGTATTGTGTTATCAAATTTAAAGGGAGTACTTAATGAATTTATCAAGCTTTTTATCAAATTTTGTCGAAGGCCACCAATTACTCACAGTTTTTTTCTAATTGTATTTAAATAGATATAAAGTGCATGTAAAATATGATATTGTATAATTTGAATGAGAACACTTTGGATGTAAAATAAATGTTATCATGCTTTGTTAGTTTTTATGGTTTTTGTGCCCCCCCCCCCCCCCCCCCCTCCTTAGGCCGTGCGTATGTGTGTCCCTCCGAAAAGTATGTGTCTAACGTAGTTCCTAAAGTATTTGAAATGGAATCACAAAAACTCTCATGAATGTTTGACACCTATGGAACAGAATTGAAACATAATTTACATCGAGAAGTGTGACATTACTACTTCCGATGTTACATGTCTATCTGTACATCAGAAATAACTCGCCTTTTATTGACGTTTTGAAGTTGACGATAACACCTTTCTGAAGAAAAGAGCTGTTGTATTCTGTTATTTGCCTGATATTAAACTAAACTGATATTTGCCTGATATTAAACTAAACTGATATTTGCCTGATATTAAACTAAACTGATATTTGCCTAATATTAAACTAAACTGATATTTAAAGATCGAAAAACATTACATAAGCTGACTGCATTGTTTGGCTATCGTAAAAGTCTAATTATGAAACCTTCTATGAATGTTTGCCATGATGAGTTGAGCACTATGCACCTGGGGATTATGTGCTTTTTGCTACTGTCTTTGTCAAAGTTTCGGTCTCTGTTGTTAACGCAGACATAAACACTGTGTGTCAATAGAAAGAGACAACGAACGCCAGCAAGCATTATGGAACATTTGTAATGTCTTTATTGCACCAGATGGCGTACTTGCGCAGTGTTCGACTGTTTTCGGCAAACTACGTACGGTAAATAAAGTGAAAGTTGTGTCCCTTGGCTTGAAAGCCACTAACGCACAGATGCATAAAAAAAGAAAATGTTTATACATATTGACAGTCTAGCTGTAACTGTGAAGAACATATCAAAACTAAGTCATTGTCTTATTTTTGTTACCAAACAAAAAACTCATCATAGGTGTCACACATTTTTATCAGTAAAAAAATACCCCGGTAGTCACGCTAGTCACTTTGTTTATATTGTTAATCTACCCTTGCTGTGGCTCGATGGAGTTTATCAATCCTAGCTTTTACTGACCGGAAGGGCATGGGTTCGAATCCTTTTGAATTCAACCTTTTTTCTTCAGGTTTCATGGTGTACATAATTTTTTTCCATAGTGTATTAACTTCTCTTTAATTATAAAGAAAAATATGTGTACGCTAAATTCTATCAGTCGCTTTAATAACGCCAAATATAATGCACTGTCCTGTGGCTTTTCAATTTCAATGACTTGCTGGACATTATAGTGATTTTGCTGTTCTCCAAGGAACTCATCCATCTGTACATTCATTATTTACACAGTTTACATTTAACGAAATCCTTCTTTGTGACATATTCGCCAATTAAAATGATAGTGTCCGACGGTTTGGTGAGAAGGGCGTTAGGAAATTTTGACGAAATACTGTTGAGTCTCGCTACATCCAAAACAATCAATGTGCAGAATCATGGTACAGAACATTGAATTTTTGCTGGAAATATCCCAGTGGTTGGTGCATTGAATCTACACTCATCAGACACACATATATACTGACGGAAAAATATAACTGTGCACACTAAAATACTTAATATCTTTTATTAGGTATAAAATTATTTTAGCAGATTTCTTTTGTGTAATTCACAAGGTAATCTTGTTTCAATAATACTGCTTTTCGCGAGTTGCACGTGCAAAATGTATAGCCCGTAACGGTCTCGCTTTTTACGTGTTTCTTTATGTTAACATCCTCGTACATGCTGTTTCGAGTTATTTTAACCGTCAAATTATAGTGAGCTACCCAGCAGTTCAGAAAAACACCTTAATTTGGATTTTAAGTCTTTGAAGACAATGCCACGCATCTCAGAAAATGATCGCCTACGTGCCGTCGGTATGCTCCAAGCAGGCATTGCTCAAAATGCGGTTGCGCAGCGTTTTGGTGTTCACCGAAACACCATATCAGCACTTTGGCGACGATTTCAGCAACGTGGCAACGTCCGTGATCTACCACGTCCAGGGCGTCCACGTGTGACGTCAATCCGTCAAGACAATTATATCCGGCTTACACACCTACGGAATCGATTTCAACCGGCCACATTAACAGCACGAACAATTCCTGGCTTGAGACCTATCAGTGGACGAACTGTTAGAAACCGATTAAGAGAGCACAGCATTACTCCACGACGTCCTGCGATACGTCCTACTCTTCTCTTACGTCATCGACAACGTCGACGTCAGTGGTGCAGACAGTATCTAAGGCTTCCAAGAGCATATTGGAATAATGTTCTGTTTACTGACGAGTCGCGGTTTCACTTAGAAAGTTCGGACGGACGAGTTCGTGTATACAGGCGTCGCGGAGAACGTTACTTGGATCCCTGTGTTTTTCAACGTCAACGTTTTGGTGGTGGTGGGTCGATAATGGTTTGGGGAGGTATCTCATCTCAAGGCAGGACCCAGCTTGTAATTGTCCGTGGCAATTTAACGGGTGTTCGTTACAGAGATGAGATTGTCATACCCCACGTGCTGCCATTTCTTCAACGTCAAGGGCGTAACATGACGTTTCAACAAGACAACGCTCGGCCACATGTAGCACGTGTAGTTACCGGGTTTCTGGCTCAGCAAAACGTGAGTGTCTTACCCTGGCCCGCTGTTTCACCAGATCTTTCACCAATTGAGCACGTTTGGGATGAGATGAAGAGACGCCTCCGTCAAAGACGTAACCAACCTCTCACGCTGGACCAACTAGCGCAGACATTGGTCAACATCTGGAACACCATTCCACAGGCAGTTATCGCCAACTTAGTTGCCTCTATGCCTCGTCGCTGCCGTGCTTGCTTGAACGCCAATGGAGGCCACACACGATACTGACCTTGTGAAATCAGATTTCATACCTGTCAACTTCTGCGCCTTGTTACTGTAAAAATTGTTTTACATCATGAAGTGTTTGTATTGATTGTTAGAAATAAAACGTTGATTGGCTAATTTGCAAAGTTTTATGTTACTATTCCTAATATTAAAAAAAATTCTATACCTTGAAGTATGCACAGTTATATTTTTCCGTTAGTATATATAACCAATGTTAGGAGTATAGTACTACTACTTGACTGCCCGATTACCTCAGTTCGTAGAGCACGAAGCCAAGGGCGTGAGCGAATTTTGAGAGTCCTTACTTGCAAGCAGGATCTCGCAGGTTTGAGTCATGCATCAAGTTTGAACATAATTCTCCTCTAGTGAAATATTTAGACGGATAGACTGCTCGATTAGCTCAGTTGGTAGAGTTCCTGATTTGCAAACAGAAAGTCGAAGGTTTGAGTTCTGTAACGAATCGGAACATTTTTTCTCCTTCCATCACTCGTAACGTTCGTGAGTTATGAGGCATACACACGAAGTTACGTCATCACCGTGGATCTCCGTAAACCTGAAAAAGATAGCGAGAATTTTTTTAGACGAAAATATGTTGTGTTAGTGTGCGCACAAATAGTACCAGTCTCGTAAGACAATCTATACAATGTCATGCCCACATTCAATAATGTTCAGCACGACTATTATTGGTATATGAAATAGCAAAATAGTCAAATTAAACTGTACACATGCACATCACAGTATTGCTACAGTTACAATCCTTTAAATAGAAAAAACGGGCATTTTATAGTTCGTGTCTCGTGGCTCCTAAAAATTTGAACTCAAATCACGAAAACGTTCATAAATGGTTGCCATGAAGAGCTGTTCTGTACCTGTTACTGCCTTGAAAATGAAAAAAAATGGCAATTTAAAACTTTTGTTTTGCATAGTTCCTAAAGTAATTGAAATGGAGTTATGAAACCTTCCAAGAATGTTCGCTGTGATGTGATATTGTCCATCAGGGGGTTTCTCTGCAGTTTTTCTGAGTTTGACAACAGTTATGGCCCTTGAAATAGTAAACTGTTTTTTTTTCTTATTTTTAAATTCAGCGGTTTTGCCAAAACTTATACAGCACACGGCATATCAGATTTGCTTTTTTCTGTTTGCCTGTGACTCTGTCAGCCTGTACGTCCATCCAGCAAGATTGTGTTATGTGTAGCCTCTGCAGTATTATAAATTTACTGACGAAATCCTAGTTAATTTCAATTTTTTGACTACGTTTAACAGCTGGCACAGGAGCAATTCATGATCCGAGGACAAAAATTGAATATCCAATGGTTCAACAAGCCGATAATTTATGTTAGATTTTAGAACTTTGTGTCTTGTGGTATTAAACAAGAAGAGGCTTACAGGTTTTTTTCATGTATTTCTATATGCAAAGAGTTAATTATGTCCAAAGGCAGAAAGTTTGCACAATCTTGGTAGAAGTCCACTAGACAATGCTACACATCAAATTTCAGAGCGCTAGGCCTAGTGGTTTTAGACAAGATTTTTTTTTAATTTTCCATTCTGGTTGCTTTAGCAACAAGAGCTCCGCATGGAATGGAATTGTTTGTCTACTTTTGTAGAGCATAATGCGAGGAACACCCCTGTCGGGTTTCATCACCTTAACTTAGTGGTTTAGGAAGAGATGTCATTTGTAGCGAATGTTTTACTAACGATCATGGCAAAATTCGACCTAAATAGTACCTGTGCCAAGCTAGGCTTGCAATGGATTCAGTAAGAATGATATGTGACAATTAACGAAAATATGAATCTCAGACATTTTCCCAGATTGGCTGTAAATAGTCGACAGTGATTGATCATCTTTGAATTATTTAAATGTTATAGTACTTTGATGAGATTATGATAAATATAGAAGTTAAAACCTCATTCTAAACGAAAAGTTCTCATAGCTGTAAAGATAATTACTATTTTACCTTCTTTGTCGTTGTTGTTGTTGTTTTTCGTTCTTCTTTCTTTTGTTGTTGTTGCTGTTTTGTTGGGGGGGGGGGGGTTGCTCTTTTTTTCTTTCTTTTTTTTTAATTTTCAGAAAAGAAATGCATAGCTGCTGTGCAATCTTTTTATTTATATAATAATATTGATTGTATACTCTTAAACATTGAGAGAAAATAACGAAAACAATTTGGAAAGCAGATGATGAATAACGCACACATACATTATACATGTTCTCTGAGCTTGTCATGTAATATAAGAAATAAAACTTTTCGTTAAATAATTTACAGCGACACTGCATAAAATCTAACAATTTGAATGTAATAATAATTTAAATTTAACACGCAGTCTGTAAAGAAGACATTAAATCACAATTAAATATTTATATCTAGAACAGATACTCTTTTGGCATTTATAAAACATAATTTTTAACGTCACTGTTTTAAAACCATAGTCTATTATTTTGAACAAAAACCAAGTCATAACAATTCTCCCATAACGTTCTCCCTAGCTACGATACCATTTGTATTGTTTATGTATCCGTTATATCAATATAATAATGTAAATTATTATTCATGAAAAACAATCATGAAAATGCGTTTCTGGGAAGTATTCAATGACTTTAGACTGCACTGCGCATTCAATAACAACAAAAATATGAAAGGATTTATGCGCTACTGACGGAAGTTGTCAATTTAATAAAATTTAATATGTAACCTGAAATCAGAAATTTAATAAAACATAAACCAAAACTGCTGTCAAAGCGGAATAAATATTTTGCTCAACTAAGCACAAGATAGCACTGAAAAGCTTTAATGGTTGCAATGTATGTGGTAGAGCTCAAAGTTTTCAATGTATGTGGTATAGCTCAAAGTTTGCAATGTATGTGGTATAGCTCAAAGTTTGCAATGTATGTGGTATAGCTCAAAGTTTAAAATGTGTGTGGTATAGCTCAAAGTTTGAAATGTATGTAGCATAGCTCAAAGTTTGAAATGTATGTGGTATAGCTCAAAGTGTGAAATGTATGTAGTATAGCTCAAAGTTTGCAATGTATGTGGTATAGCTCAAAGTGTGCAATGTATGTGGTATAGCTCAAAATTTGCAATGTATGTGGTATAGCTCAAAGTTTGCAATGTATGTGGTATAGCTCAAAGTTTGCAATGTATGTAGTGTAGCTCAAAGTTTGCAATGTATGTGGTATAGCTCAAAGTTTGCAATGTCTGTAGTATAACTCAAATTTTGCAATGAATGTGGTATAGCTCAAAGTTTGCAATGTATGTGGTATAGCTCAAAGTTTGCAATGTATGTAGTATAGCTCAAAGTTTGCAATGTATGTGGTATAGCTTAAAGTTTGCAATGTATGTGGTATAGCTCAAAGTTTGCAATTTATGTGGTATAGCTCAAAGTTTGCAATGTATGTGGTTTAGCTCAAAGTTTGCAACGTATGTAGTGTAGCTCAAAGTTTTGCAATGTATGTGGTTTAACTCAAAGTTTGCAATGTCTGTAGTATAACTCAAAGTTTGCAATGAATGTGGTATAGCTCAAAGTTTGCAATGTATGTGGTATAGCTCAAAGTTTGCAATGTCTGTAGTGTAGCTCAAAGTTTGCAATGTATGTGGTATAGCTCGAAGTTTGCAATGTATGTAGTATAGCTCAATGTTTGCAATGTATATGGTATAGATCAAGGTTTGTAATGTCTGTAGTATAGCTCAAAATTTGCAATGTCTGTAGTATAGCTCAAAGTTTGCAATGTATGTGGTATAGCTCAAAGTGTGCAATGTATGTAGTGTAGCTCAAAGTTTGCAATGTATGTGGTTTAGCTCAAAGTTTGCAATGTCTGTAGCATAACTCAAAGTTTGCAATGAATGTGGTATAGCTCAAAGTTTGCAATGTATGTGGTATAGCTCAAAGTTTGCAATGAATGTGGTATAGCTCAAAGTTCAAAGTTTGCAATGAATGTGGTATAGCTCAAAGTTTGCAATGTATGTGGTATAGCTCAAAGTTTGCAATGTCTGGAGTATAGCTCAAAATTTGCAATGTCTGTAGTATAGCTCAAAGTTTGCAATGTATGTGGTATAGCTCAAAGTTTGCAATGTATGTAGTGTAGCTCAAAGTTTGCAATGTATGTGGTTAAGCTCAAAGTTTGCAATGTCTGTAGTATAGCTCAAAGTTTGCAATGTATGTGGTATAGCTCAAAGTTTGCAATGTCTGGAGTATAGCTTAAAATTTGCAATGTCTGTAGTATAGCTCAAAGTTTGCAATGTATGTGGTGTAGCTCAAAGTTTGCAATGTATGTGGTATAGCTTAAAGTTTGCAATGTCTGTAGTATAGCTCAAAATTTGCAATGACTGTAGTATAGCTCAAAGTTTGCAATGTATGTGGTATAGCTCAAAGTTTGCAATGTATGTAGTGTAGCTCAAAGTTTGCTATGTATGTGGTTTAGCTCAAAGTTTGCAATGTCTGTAGCATAACTCAAAGTTTGCAATGAATGTGGTATAGCTCAAAGTTTGCAATGTATGTGGTATAGCTCAAAGTTTGCAATGAGTGTGGTATAGCTCAAAGTTTGCAATGAATGTGGTATAGCTCAAAGTTTGCAATGTATGTGGTATAGCTCAAAGTTTGCAATGTATGTGGTATAGCTCAAAGTTTGCAATGTCTGTAGCATAGCTCAAAATTTGCAATGTCTGTAGTATAGCTCAAAGTTTGCAATGTATGTAGTGTAGCACAAAGTTTGCAATGTATGTGGTATAGCTTAAAGTGTGCAATGTATGTGGTATAGCTCAAAGTTTGCAATGTATGTGGTACAGCTCAAAGTTTGCAATGTATGTGGTATAGCTCAAAGTTTGCAATGTATGTGGTATAGCTCAAAGTTTGCAATGTATGTGGTATAGCTCAAAGTTTGCAATGTATGTGGTATAGCTCAAAGTTTGCAATGTATGTGGTATAGCTCAAAGTTTGCAATGTATGTGGTATAGCTCAAACTTTGCAATGTCTGTAGCATAGCTCAAAGTTTGCAATGTATGTAGTACAGCTAAAAGTTTGCAATGAATGTAGTATAGCTCAAAGTTTGCAATGTATGTAGTATAGCTCAAAGTTTGCAATGTATGTGGTATAGCTCAAAGTTTGCAATGTATGTGGTATAGCTCAAAGTTTGCAATATATGTAGTATAGCTAAAAGTTTGCAATGTATGTGGTATAGCTCAAAGTTTGCAATATATGTAGTATAGCTCAAAGTTTGCAATGTATGTGGTATAGCTCAAAGTTTGCAATATATGTAGTATAGCTCAAAGTTTGCAATATATGTAGTATAGCTAAAAGTTTGCAATGTATGTAGTATAGCTAAAAGTTTGCAATATATGTAGTATAGCTAAAAGTTTGCAATATATGTAGTATAGCTCAAAGTTTGCAATGTATGTGGTATAGCTCAAAGTTTGCAATCTATGTAGTATAGCTCAAAGTTTGCAATATATGTAGTATAGCTCAAAGTTTGCAATATATGTAGTATAGCTCAAACTTTGCAATGTATGTGGTATAGCTCAAAGTTTGCAATGTATGTGGTATAGCTCAAAGTTTGCAATGTATGTTGTATAGCTCAAAGTTTGCAATGTATGTAGTACAGCTAAAAGTGTGCAATGTATGTAGTATAGCTCAAAGTTTGCAATATATGTAGTATAGCTCAAAGTTTGAAATGAATGTGGTATAGCTCAAACTTTGCAATGTATGTGGTATAGCTCAAAGTTTGCAATGAATGTGGTATAGCTCAAAGTTTGCAATGAATGTGGTATAGCTCAAAGTTTCCAATGTATGAAGTGTAGCTCAAAGTTTGTAATGTATGTGGTATAGCTCAAAGTTTGCTGTGTATGTGGTATAGCTCTAAGTTTGCAATGTATGTGGTATAGCTCAAAGTTTGCAATGTATGTGGTATATCTCAAAGTTTTTATATCATAAACTTTTATTCAACAAGTTCAGGAAACTGTTATTAAGCGATCCTCTGAGCAAAATGATTTGTGAATACTTAATGTTTTGTTAGATGTTATATTACACGTGTGGAATATAAAAAAATAAATATTATGGTTCTAATGCATTACAAACAAGATTTTTGATGTGATAAAACGTGTCAGACAAGTTGGTGCAGTAAGCCAAAATAAGCGTCACTCTCTCAAATTTAGGAAATCCTTGTTTTAATAATTTAGATGCCAAATTTTGGTTTGAACTTCTTAAAAAGTATCTGTAGATGTAATTACAAGATCAAGTTTAGGACATACAATGACAGAATCTATTTCTAAATTTGTCACTTTTTCATACAAAATAACCCTTTTTCATACAAAATCATGCCCAGAAACCATGATTTTGTTGGTCTGTGTGGTGGTGTGTTGGACCTAATTGATTAAACAGCCTTTAGCAAGAACATGAACTTGAAAATTTGACAAATTGTACCAAAAGCGATTTTATCATGTCATTTTTATATCTAATCTTTAAAGGTTCGATTTTGGATCGATGTTCATGAAACTTCATAAGGCTGCAAGAAATCTTAATAAATTGAATATCAGTCCTATACATTGTACATGATAATCTCTTAAATCAGTAGAAATAAGACATAAACAATATGCTGGATAGCGAAACATGTACAGCATATGACCTCTTGGGCGGTGATCGAATCAATTTCTTGTTTCTATAGTGACAACGAAATTAGATCTTTAACTTATAATAATTATACGTCATCTTTAAACCTGTTCATATCTTAACTTTAGTGACACATTGCAGTGCCTTTTCAATCTTAAGGGCATTAAGTTCGTAACAAACAGATGCAGTGCATCTTGAAAAAGCCAACTCACAGCGGGATTCGAACTCCGGTCTTCCAGCATCGAAGACAAACGCCCTTACCACTGAGCCAAATATTCCTGGACGCAGTTTTCTGAGATTGTATTTTATGTGTTATTAGATTATTGATTTGACATAGGTCCTGTTATTTGTTCGAGGGCAGATGTATTGGACCCGAGGCCGAGGGCCGAGTGCCGAGTGCCAATAAGACGATCCCGAGTACAAATAACAGGTTTGTATGAATTCAATTATTTACTGACAATTTTATTCCATAACAATTCCAGAATTTGTTCACCATCTATCTTCCGTCGTCTGCTTGTGTTCATGAGAGTTACAAGTTGTGAAAAAAAGCAAATCTGTTATTACTATAAGCAATAACCTGAACTGGTCATCCCGCAAAAAAACAATATCACGATATGTCAAAACACAAAACAAACAACTCAAAGAAGCAGCATACAAAACAAATGGAAGACCACAGTCTGAATACTGCTTAACCATATGGCACCCATGGCAGAAATATCTCAATGGTCAAGAGGTTAGCTGCAAGGTACGTTCATAATGATTACCACTATACAAGCAGTGTAACAAACATGATTAAGGAACTGAAATGGTCAACATTAGAACAAAGGCGAAACCATTCCAGCCAACAAACAAGTCAATGTCGATCACAATCACCTTACAAACACAAGAAACAACAAATTCCCCATCCCGCAATCAAAAACACAACATCACATGAACTCATTCTTCCCAAGGACTATACGACTCTGGAACGAATTACGGACCGAGATTAAGGCTACCCCAACTGTGCCAGCTTTTATCAGTGGACTGAACAAATTTAACAGATTTTAAATATTCAAAATAAATGTTTAAGTTAGATCTTTTGTAAAAATTTGTTTTCTTTTTTATTATCTTTTATAATTTTAATGTTCCTGACACGCGCCTGCCTAGTATAGTCAGTATTGACTTTTGGCAGTAATAAGTTGAAGTTGATCTACCTATTCATCTATCTATCTAGTCTAATTTCTTTTTCATTTCGCTTTAAAGTAGAGAGTACAAGTCGTCTCTAGCAATTAAGGTGGGCGATATTGGGCTACTCTTACTTTCTATGTTATTTTTTTCTGAACGTCAAACTCTCTATATTTATTTCATGCAAATACCATTATACTTTATCTTAAGGCTTTTATCTGAATGCTTTGTGTTTTGAAAAAGAATGCAAATGTGCCTTTGGAAACAATTACGGATTCAGAATATGCACTAACCTTATATAATTAAAACCATTTAATAATTGACGAATCTTATTCAATTTTGATCTTTAAATATTAATAATATTACATGGTGAATGACAACGAATGTTTTATTTACTGGTTTCGCGGAAACTGCCACCACAACATTTAACTTCTTTTAGATTATCACTTTGTTAAATTTCCCCTTCTAACATCGTAAAACAAACAAGATGTGAATATTCAATTGCCAAGTTAGATTCGCACCCGCACCGAACGGCACCAACCGCATTGCGATGCAAAGTAAGACCGCCTAATACCATTCGGCCAAAGTGAGAGTATATCTCTACAATTTGACTGTTCCAAATTTTTTAATGTAGTGTTGCAGATGATTAAGATTTAGTTAGCAAATGAAACGCCGTGAATATTCATATAAGGTACAGACGAACGCACGGATGTGAGCACAAAATGCAACATTTCTTATCATGTTATGTGTCATGAAGGATAATCAAATTAAGACGGGAGAGCATCTGTACAGGAGGAGGCAAAAATGTATAATAAACGCAAGAACCAATCAGAACCGTTACAATATTCAAAGCGTTTCAAGTTCTTTTACTGGCACAGCATACACAAATCTAAGATATAGTCTGCACAATAGGTGAGTTTGTTGCCTTATGTGACAAGTGTTCTCAGTGACGTCAATCTGCGCTGACTAAAAACCCGGACATGTGTGAATGGAAGTCGTTTGCCCCTTCCATGCCATGGTTGTGATCCCCTTCGATTCTCGAATCCGACAAACAGACCATCCATACCTCATCTCCTGCATCTAAGTGGGTCAAAACCGAAGTACTCCTTTCTAGCCAAAGATTGATCGGATCAGTGTAAAGGTATCCGATTTCGTCTGTAGCGTTGTTCTTCACAAATGCTGTGTGATACATATTGTTTCGCATGACCGATAGGGTTGCAGTAAACAAATATGTTCCCGTTATTGGGGCTGTAAATATACCATGTTTGTTATTGTAAGCTGAACCCGAGTTGAGTTTCACTGAATCGAAAATGACCGGTTGAAATCTTGTGCAGTGGACGAGATCTTTTGACAAGGCGGCCATAAATGCAGGGTTTCCAGTTGGTCGACCGTCACAACCTAAAAGTATACGATAGTTTGACATACAGTTCAATTTTCCTTGTATATCCTTTATATATGAAGAATATTTGTCTGTAATACGGTATGATTTTTCAAGATTTTTTTAAATTCAGGTGGGCAGGCTATATACGCATATATGAACTTGTTTTGGATTCTGTGCGTTTTTGCCTTATTAACTTTAATAACCCGCGTTACTAGAGTTAATTTATTCAGATATTTTCAAGTTAATATTCTCGAGCTCGAAAAAAGTGGAAAAAATCCAATTGTTATGAATTAAGTTTTTATGAATATATTCTACAACTTACCACACTCATTCTGAAATGACTCCACTGACGTCATTCGACTCTCCAAAGCTTGCACCTGATTGGCTAACTGCGTACGTAGTTGTTTTTCTTCCGCCAACATAATCTGTAGAGCATCTAGCGTAGTTTGTGGGGCTGTCTGACCATCAAGAATAAGTGTTTGCACCAAAGGCAGCAAAGCGATGTATATGAAAACAAACATGTTTGTTAATTTACAATTACTCCTGCTTTTATGTTTCCGTTGTTTTGTTATTTTTATGTTCAGAAATTACACTATTACATAAAATGTACTTTTTGTAATCTTTTGGAAGAGAACAACCCTGGTTAAGAATTACGAAAAGCAATCTATGTGTACGTAAATTAAATACCCGAACACCTGTGTTGGTACGTTTTGCATAGGAGTTAAAAAATGTGTGTTGAATCATAATTCCTAATTTAACAAAGAAGCTATGTACGAAATATGTCAAAGTGGCAATGTAATACACGTTTGTATTATATGTTTTATACATTTGTTTGGAAAAAATCTTTACAAGCACACCATTAATAGGACATTGTTAATTCATTTTAGTCTTTTTCCAATACATGTACTTAGTTCTTTGATGAAATACTTGAAAAAAATAAAACCATAATGATTGAAATTGCTCATACTCTTTGGCAAAAAAGATTATACTATTATTAATGCTATATAGCTGACAATGCACGATTTTGAGATCAGAAAATATTAATCTAAATTTAAATTTACCGTGCATCTGAAATCCATTATTACACAGCATTATAGCATACTAAACTAATACCTATTGAGTTTATTGTAAGGGGAGACTATCTTATTGGAACTATTTGACGATGATAATTCGACTTGTTTCCCTTTTTGTCCAAGACCATAACTGCACAACTAACTGCCTATTTACTTATAGATCATTTATGTACTTCATAATTTCCTATAACTTGTTTTTTTACACTTACAGAATATGATGCTTTATTGGCTGCATTATGCAATCTTTTTAATTCAGTTCATAGATGGATTTGCCAAGCATATATTAAGCGGAAAAAGTTAGTCACATTCTTTAGGTTTATACTGTTTATACTGTCAAATAGAGGTAATTCATGAGGCAAGTATCCATATAATATATTTGGCCCCTGAGGCAAAAGGTGTTTTTGTTAGTTCATTTTCCACGTTATATATATTGTAAGAATAGTATTTTCTGCTATTGACAAATTGATAATTTGAGATAAAGATGTTATATCATTGTTATTGTAAGGTTTGTTGAGGATGGTTCTCCGACCTCTACTTAACCTATGACGAGGAAAATAAACGGGGTTACCCGGGTCCGGGGCCACAAAAAGAACTTTATTATTTACTTAAATGCATTAAAAAGTATTTTGAAATTGGGCAATCATTGAATTCGGACCAGTTACAACCTTAGAGAGGCATTCCCATAATTATGAAAATTCCGCTTACTTTCAAACCATGTACATGTGAATGATACTAAATTATTACCAAATGTCAAGGCGTCATTAACAAATCCTGGTACAACAGACAATCTGAAAAACATTATTTATAGTCTGTATATAAATCTTTATTTATTTATATATTTATTTTTTTGGTGAGGGAGTGTTGTTTTTTGTTTTGATTTTTTGCTGTTGTTGTTTTTTCTTTGGCAGTGATAAGCCTTTCTCCCAAACGAACGCTTTCTAGATGTTCTTTTGCCTACAGAAGACATTTTAACATAATTATGTTCTGTAAATTATCAATTGTTTTTCATTTTATGTGTGAAACAGAAAAACAGATATGTAGTACCACATCTGATAATTATAGGGTATGCCCCT
The DNA here is from genome assembly GCA_012932295.1 of Cyclina sinensis. NCBI lineage: Eukaryota > Metazoa > Mollusca > Bivalvia > Venerida > Veneridae > Cyclina > Cyclina sinensis. The sequence continues at coordinate 25,758,344 of JAAONU010000009.1, read as the reverse complement.
TTAACAAGCAGTCGAACCAGTTTATATCATTCGACCAATCGTTAACTGAAGTAAATTGATTAAGATAACAGACACTACACCTTAGTCATTAAGCAGGAATATCTTGGAAGCATGTAAATCCAGTACTGATCTGTAAGTGAAGGGTATGTACCAGTTTCAAGTCTTTCAAATCACAATTTATTCCTTATCAGACTGGCGGTAATATTTTTCCTTAAGAGACCTGTGTAGACCATGATTAACCCGTACATTCAGATAGTCTGATCATGGTCTACATTGTTCGCTTTTCAGTCAGTAAGTTTTCTATTGATTTCTTTGAATTATGAACGAAACTTTTTTCGATATTAAGCAGTGTCGGAATTATTCCATTTCTCCTATATGTAAACAAGGTTCAATATAAAATTATATTCTATTTAGATATGTATTCACATACCCTGTACTTTAAAAAAATAGGAAATTCATTGCCTCCTTCATTCATTCATGCAAACTCTACATAGATCTCTGATCTATTCAGGTTTGTCTATTATTATCATTGATCTTTAGGAAACAGTTCGTCCGTGTAACATTTAGTTGTTTTAAATGATTAAATTCCGCTTTTATCAGTAACATTATAAGATTTTATTTGGCTGATTTTGTTTGCTCGTGCATCAAGTTATGAACTGAATAAAAACATAAAGAGTCTAACATTCACCTTTACATGTCTTAAATTTCCCTGGAAAAATAATGAAACCAATTTATCGTAAAAAAGTAAGGCAGTATTGTTTTGATGCATACTGGTTTACCAATAATCAATACATTTACAGATGGCTCTGACTCTGCAGGCCTGTTTGTTTACAATTACTAGATGTTACAAAACTCGTCTGCGCTTCTGGAGGTTACCATGGTGATAGAAACGTGGAGAATTAGTTCGTTAATCTTCGGCAATTTCCGGTAGTCGTATGTGAAATATTCTTTTCGTTTTTAATTGAGTATACGGAAATTATCGGTAGAAAAGAAAACAATTTTGGTGATAACTTCCAATTATTATTTGTCTCCTCAATAACCAATCCTTCAGCGTTAAAGAGGAGCAAAGGGAGATAATTGAAAAAATCCAATATCCAATAGACACTGTGTAGAGCTATCAACACGATGCTGGTACTCGTCACAAAGCTTGAGATAACGATGGCACGATATTTTTATGAGGATGACAATTAAATACTTAAGTGAAAATACAAGAGTCAACAACCCTATAAATGGAAATGGAGACTCAATAAACAAGGTTAGTCTTTCAAGTCTGTCTTGTTTCATTTTTTTTTTCAGGGGAAGTCGAAAATTTTAGTCAAAATAGTCAACATTTCGATTTTGTTTTATTTCTTGATTACATTTTGAAAAGATAAATCGTAATACAACTTGTTAATAAACATCTCTTAAGTATTTGAATTTTGTTTTCTAGGTCAATGAGCCTACAATCTGGGGTGATATTGTTAAATCAATGCTAATAAGTTATGTAAGGTATGTAAGAAAAGACCAGGATTGCTTATAGGAATATGTAAGTAATGAATTTTCAAGTACCGTGATTGACCCCAGCAGCAAAGCTTGCTCAGAAAGGATTAAAATATACGATGAAAGACTAGATTAAGGCTTTATTCATTGCATACATATGTGATCGGGCCATGACAGGTAAAGCCGTCTAGGTTGAGGAGCAGAAGAAATTGTTTTAGGAAATCTTGGTTTGCAGATTCCTTTTCTTAAATTTGATTGGTTCAATGTATTTAGTAATGCTATATAAAGATTTATTTATGCTTATGCCCTTTTTTCAGAGTTCATGCCCTTGTCTGATTGGGAGCCCGCCCATTCTTCCATCCACATCAATATTTGTGCTATGTAATTCTGAAAATTACTTAACTTTGCATGATTTTTATTCAGCAGGTGTACATAGGCAAAACATATTTCCTGTTAAATCATATGTACTCAATGAAAAATCTTTTTTTTTTAAATTTTGTTTGTGGTTTACCTCTTTAAGCAAGCTGGAAATTATTTTTGAAACTTCAAATCAATATTAGAAGTTATTTGCAATTATGCAAAAAGGAATTGTGCAAGATGCCTTTGGCCGCGGTAAATATAACATAAACTAGCTCCATTACTTTGGGTACCAGTTTTCACCTGATTATATAAAATATGTAAATGTATTATATTCCAAACAAAATAGCAAAAAGCAAACAAATCAACATCAATAACATAAAATATTTTAGAGGGCATATGCGTTGATGATTTACTATATGTATGAATTAAAACTTCTTGTGACGTCATGTACATATTACCATTAATTAATGAGTTTGGGTACGCAGTCTATGCACATTTTTAATTGTTTTGAAATATATTATTTCATTGTAATTTTCCAGTACAAAGTGTATTTAATGACTCAGCAGCGTGAGAACAATGGAAAGATAAATGTGGCTTAAACATTCTTTCTTAACTAAGATTTATTTTTCCCCATTTTTACGAACTTTCAGATGAGAATAAAAATATTGATTCAAAGCTGTTGCGAATGTTATGAAACTTGTCTGCTCAAAAGGTGAAGGGTTAAGAATAAGAGCATGAAACTCGTGTTGAAAAAAAGAAATCGTCTGTGGACACAAAAAAAGAAAGAAAAGAAACAAAGAACTCGAAGCTAGAACTCAGATAACCACTTGTATAACAAAATATCAAAACGCCTTTTCGGCAGACAAATTTTCAAAGTTTCTAACGAACGTTATTGAACTGTAGTTTGCTATGGAGAATTTCAGGCAGTTGTTAATTGAATTTGTTATCTGGGGAACACTTTCTTGTAGCATAACAAGGAGTAGTCAAAACACAAACCATGAAATACAAATATTGATTGAGAGCATTTGTGACGCCTCACAATTAAAGGTTTCTTATGTGCGATCTTATCAAAATTTGGCTTCCAAAAGAATCATACAAATCAAACATTTCTGTTAGCGAAAATGTTTACGATAGTCATGATATATTTGGCGATATATTATATTAATTAGGCATTAAAATAAGTAATGGTTAAAAGACAACGTCATTTCATCTCCTTTGTCAAAACGCGCCACATTTATTGTAGACCATTTCAAGTAAGTCAAGTGAAGTTTCTTGGATGATTCTTCCCACGGAACTTCCTGCTTTAAACATCCAGTTAACATTAGAAATAAAAGGAGAGTTCACATAGCAACCATTGTATGTTTGTAACGCTGTGATAATTGTCATCAGGACACTTTTGAAACCAAGGAAACATAGTCTGGTATAGAGTTTTTCTTGTAGAATTGCTTCTTTTTCTCATCATGCCCTTGGATGTTTGGAACCACAGGTATGCCGATAATGTTGTTAAACTGGTATTGATTAATTGTCTGTCATTTCTTCGTTAAATTTAGTCAAACGTATTTCATTCTGCTGTAAATGTCAAAAGAGTCTAATATCAAGCAGTGAACATAAGGAGCAAAACAGGAAAAGCATTTCTTTACTCATTGAAAGTGGTTTATTTCCAAAATCTTAATTTTGTGACAGGATAGTGGTGGTTAAATCTACTCGGAACTGTTTGGTGAGTTTTGTCAAGTTACAACCATAAGTATATAAATTTTGCTGTCTTAGACTGATTTTAATTTGCTGCTTTGAAGTGTCATTAAAATAAACTAATCTAAGAACTTAAACTTAAATGCGGACGAATGTTTTTATCTTTACCATAGGCTGTAAAAAGATTCATGTAAGCTTAGAATAATGCGTATAAGTGTACATTTCCAGTAACGACACATTAATGGCGCTCGGCGACAGTGACCACAGACCTTCCGGTGCTAATGGCGACGAGTATCAGGTTATCATTGCAGACGATTTCACAAGCTCGACGGGAGATTCCGTGACGAATAAGCATTCAAACGAAGAGACAGGCCATGAAAGATTACTTAGAAAAACAGCTTCGGCAGACGGCAGAGCAATTTCGCATTCAAGGGCATCAAGACCCCCACATTATCTCTACTTCGCGTTAATTGTAAGTAAAACATCACAGAACACAAGTAAAGCAAGACCGCCACATTATCTCTACTTCGCGTTAATTGTAAGTAAAACATCACAGAACACAAGTAAAGCAGACGTGTCTGGTTAGTTTGTAAAAATCTATGTCAGTGTGTTTGCTAATTCATCGGAGCTGCTTAGTCCAATTTTTTAAGTAATTTTTAAACCAATAAAATCATTTGCCGAAAACGAGGTAACTATCCCGAGGTTATTTATAAAAACAATGTCATTGGTAAATATCATTAAAATGGAAGAGAAAAAGTAGCGTGCTATTGAGCCAGTCAGGCGCGAAAAAAGATATAAAAAGCAGTTTTACATGCACATGATAAGCTATCAAAGAGAATGGTGCCAAATTGAAATATTAGTATCAGCTCTACCAAATGCGTTCAAGGAATTTTATTACATGAAGAATTTTCGTTGCTATGGCAACAGGAATTATTAACTTTTTAAAATCTTCTTGTCTAAAACTACAACGCCCACAGCTCTGACAATTTCATTGTCTAATGGAACTCTACAAAGATAGTTAAAACTACTTTCAGCCTCGTTTTTGTAGGTGCCATATTTTACGTAAGTACATACATGAAAATCTTGTATTAAACTACAAGGATCAGAGTTCTTAAGAATATTCTATTGCACCTCTACCAAAATATTGTGTTCTGAACAAAAACTGTGTCCCTTTGACAGTTTTCTTTCTTTCTTTCTTTCTTTCTTTCTTTCTTGTTAAGTTCATAGATGATATCATTGTTAAACATTATATGTATTTTATGTTTCAGGTCACTGTTTGTTGCAACCTTCCATTTGGAGGGGCTGCAGTTATTTTCTCAATTCTTTCAAAAAGGAGCGGTAAGAAAGGCAATATCAAGGATGCTGAACTGTGGGGGAACGTCTCAAAATGGTTGAGTATAGTTGGAATAGCCGTCACTTTGGTGGTTGTAGCATTTCTCGTAGTTTATTACGTGCACATAGACAAAAATATTGTCGACACACCTGAAGAGCTCGGACTTCATGAAGGAGTCGTTTAATTCACAGATAAACACAAGAGATATTGAACTACATGGAAGTGTCGCCTGTAACAAACACAAAATGAATTTTGAAGGTTCATGTATTATTGTGCTATTTCGTAAGTTTAAAGAAGTGCTATTTTGTAATCTCGTCATACGAATTGATTTTGTTAGCAATCTAATAGCAACGAACTGGCGCGAATGACGTCAATTAGACTTTGATTTCGTTGATAGAAAATTTCGTTTCAAAGGCAGTAGATTGTATTTTATGTTACAAAAAATAAATGAAGCTATTTAAGACATTCAGAGATATCGCTGTACTTAAAATATATATACTAGGGAACGAAAAAAAAATACACAAACAAAATAAAGTTAACTATCTTGATATTTCCCAACCCCACACCCTAGAGTACTGCCATATTTCTGACAATCAATACATGTGGAATATGCAGGTTCATACATATGATGTGTTTATGGAAAAAAAACATATGAATCTTAATTACAAGTGTACATAGGTGAATTTTAATGTTAGAAAAAGAAAATCTCAACGCACCTACTTTCAAAGATTTTTCAGCATACTGTGATGCCCCATCAACGAATCAAGTTGAGAATTATTTTGTCATTTTTTAATACTAATATTTCTACAACTTATAATAATATCATTATTTTACAAAGAGAACAAATCAAGACAAGCAAAAATATATATAATAAGCCAATGAATCTTTTTTTACAATGTTGCCTTAAGGACAGTAATGAAACAAATGTATGCATGGTGAATATTTAATGTTTTTGTACATACCTTGTATTTGTTGCTGGGTTATTTGTGATACATAAAAAGCTCTGAAGTCATTTACCAGAAATCAGTTTAAGAATATATATATCATAGTTATTCGCTTTTGTAATTTTCATTTTAAATTCTTCTTACATGTTTTAAAAATGTCTACTACTAAGTAAATGATGTCGTTAATTCATTGTATCATTTCAATTATAAAAAAATAAAGACTCGCTTCAAATTGTTTCAATTAATAATGTTTACACCCGTAGATTGTTTGTAATTGGTAACTAAAATAACAAAATAGTATTGTAGTATTGTGTCATTGGGTATGGTGAAATTGATTAATAAAAATGTGTAAAACGCTATTGTGTTGGGTGTCAATGGAGTATAAGTAAATATTTTCATGCAAAGAATATTAAAGAGACATGCCCTAAAATTAACAGATGATTGACTGCATAAATTATAATAATGTATTGAATTGGCTCATTCCGTGTAAAATAAAAATTAATTATGTTAAGAAGAACACGTGTTCAATTAAATGCCTCCTAAGGGTATGCAGGCATTAAGGAAGTGTTCAAAAATGTAATAAATGGCTATCCAACTAAACATCGTACTACAACAACACTCTATACAAAAACATATGTGCGTGCGTGCGTGCGTGCGTGAGTGTGTGTGGCTGACACCTTAGCATCGGGTTATCATTCTTTCAGTAGCATTCAGATTTATAAGATTTTGAACGAAATGGAATGCTCTACATTTCTGGGTATGTCTCTTTTAATATGTTGGAGTATAAGTACACATAAAAGAGTCAGTGAAACAAATCAGATAAAAGTCTTTGTATCTATACGTCTGTAGTTGTTTCTTTTTTTCTTTCTTTGATAAAACAACTAAATATCTTAACAATAACAACATCTTGAAAATGGCACTAGCTCTTTGCTTCATCAACTAAAGTCCGATAAGCGCGCCAAAAAGTCAAGGTTTCCAAATTTCTGATATATAACATTTCCTAATCCAAACCTAGAGAGAGGAATATATCCGGTATGTTTCAGGATTCTCAAACAAGTGAAGATTTTATATAAACCTATATACAATACATGTGTATAAGGTTTCCAGTTTAATCGTCGTAAGGCAATAACTACATGCAACAAATTAATTAAAAATGGGGCCGAGCTGACTTATTTTGGGGCCGATTTGACTTATACAAAATGCAATGGGGCCGATTTGACTTTTTTGGGGGCCGATTTGACTTATTTTGAGGCCAATTCGACTTGGGGCCGATTTCACTTGCTTGAGCAACAAATCATCTCATTATTTCACACAAAACAAAGTCTTAGACAAAGGATGTATTGCTTATTTATGGAGTGGACAAGCGTTTTAAAACGTAAGACAAAAAAACAATAAACAATCAAAACTCTTTATCCAAATGCACGTGGTTTCGAATATGGTCAAAATGCCATGCAACTGACGTGTAAATTAAAAAAGGTAACTATCATAGTTTAAGCTAAATAACTGCAAATACTTACTTTTAAAAATAGACAAATATAAATATGTCTATTTAAAAAAAGCATGTGATGTATGTACTTGTAAACAAGGGATAACATTTATTATTTTAGATAAGCCTATGGGTAGGCGAGACGTTTTTGTTTCGAATTACCAGACATGGTGTACGGATGGTCCTGGTTGGGTTTCATGGCGACCAAAACCCCTCCACTGACTGACCACGTAATACAAATACGAGTATTCGTAAAATTCAAGTAATATGTAAGGTACTCAAATGCATCAAACAGCATCAGTGTGTCACCAAATAGCTTGAATAAACGAGTTTAGACTGATTTTCCGCTTTGTTTACTTAGGGAATAGCAAAGCAGAATTCGGTTTATATGATGCCTTGTTTACGATTTTACTGCTGCACGATTGCAAGGTCATGTTTTTATGGCTTCAAATCAATACTTATGCGCCTTTGCCTGTTATAGAGACAAAACTCGTTCATCCAAATATGTTAAACCAAGAAATAATTCCACTTTTTTTCTTATCTAATATTTGCACAACTATAGATGTTTTCAACCAGTGTTACCAGTTTAAACCGTCGTAAATGTCTGTAATATTCGTTAGGCCTCAATTGTGCATTATGTTTTCTATCTGTCCCCTCGCAGACTTGTTTGATATCTGAAAGTCCAAAATAATTAGTAAACTAATTACACTGTCTCTAAAATTTAATTTGTAAGTTTTACGTCTGTTTGATCGTTGTAAACCTTTCTATGATAAACATAATATGTAGGTCGATTGTTATGCTGTATGAAGATACCGTAGCAGTTTATGACTGTACTAATAATCCTATCACCAGCAGTGATTTTACTGTACTTATAATCCTATCGACAGCAGTGATTTTACTGTACTTATAATCCTATCGACAGCAGTGATTTTACTGTACTTATAATCCTATCGACAGCAGTGATTTTACTGTACTTATAATCCTATCGACAGCAGTGATTTTACTGTACTTATAATCCTATCGACAACAGTGATTTACTGTACTGATAATCCTATCGACAACAGTGATTTTACTGTACTTATAATCCTATCAATCGCAGTGATTTTACTGTACTTATAATCCTATCGACAACAGTGTTTTACTGTACTGATAATCCTATCGACAGCAGTGATTTTACTGTACTTATAATCCTATCAACCGCAGAGATTTTTACTGTACTTATAATCCTATCAACCGCAGTGATTTTACTGTACTTATAATCCTATCGACAGCAGTGATTTTACTGTACTTACAACCTTATCGACAGCAGTGATTTTACTGTACTTATAATCCTATCGACTGCAGTGATTTTACTGTACTTATAATCCTATCGACAGCAGTGATTTTACTGTACTTATAATCCTATCAATCGCAGTTATTTTACTGTACTTATAATCCTATCAACAGCAGTGATTTTACCGTACTTATAATCCTACCAACCGCAGTGATTTTACTGTACTTATAATCTTATCGACAGCAGTGATTTTACTGTACTTATAATCCTATCGACAGCAGTGATTTTACTGTACTTATAATCCTATCAACCGCAGTGATTTTACTGTACTTACAATCCTATTAACCACAGTGATTTACTGTAATTACAATCCTATCAACTTTGTTATTATACTTACAATCCTATCAACCACAGTTATTTTACTGTACTTACAATCCTATCAACTTTGTTACTGTACTTACAATCCTATCAACCACAGTGATTTTACTGTAATTACAATCCTATCAACTTTGTTACTGTACTTACAATCCTATCAACCACAGTGATTTTACTGTAATTACAATGCTATCAACTTTGTTACTGTACTTACAATTCTATCAACTTTTTTATTGTACTTACAATACTACAACCGCAGTTATTTTACTGTACTTACAATCCTATCAACCGCAATGGTTTTACTGTACTTACAATCCTATCAACCGCAGTGATTTTACTGTACTTACAATCCTATCAACATTTTTTATTGTACTTTCAATCCTATCAACCGCAGTGATTTTACTGTACTTACAGTCCGATCAATCGCAGTAGTTTTATTGTACATACAATCCTTTCAACCGCAGTGGTTTTACTGTAGTTTATATCCTTTAAATATGATTTTGTTGCTGTTACCAATGGTTTTATCGCGTTTATCTTGTTGTTAAAATCGATAGCTATGATTTAATAGAGGTTAAAACTCTATCGACAGGGTGTTTTATTTTGATAACAATCCTATCACTCAGTATTATTTTATCTTGGTTACAATCCTTTCGACAGCGGCGATTTCATTGTCCTAACTTTCCTGTCGCCAGTGACTATTTTATCTTGCTAACAAACCTGTCGTTAGTGGTTATTTTATTGTGGTATTGTTGACATTGTAATTTGATAAGTTCATTTGTTGGACTCTCGACTTAGTACCAAGGAAATATTCTTCTTGTTTTTTTTTTTGTATATTCCACACCACTTTTAAGCTCCCCTGAGCCTTTTGGCTCATGGAGAGCTATTGTGACCGGCCTTTGTATGTAGCATTGTCGTGTGGACCTCTACCAAGTTTGTCCAAATTGTGCCCCTTGGGTCAAATTTGTCCCCTACCCGGGGGTCTATGGATTTAAAATTTTATATAGTAAAACTTTAAAAATCTTCTTGTCTGAAACCACAAGGCCCCGAGATCTAAGATTTGGTATGTAGCATTGTCTTTTGGACCTCTACCAAGTTTGTTCAAATTATGCCCCTGGGGTTAAATTTGGCCCCGCCCCGGGGGTCAACTTATTTTATATAGGGAAAACTTTGAAAATCTTCTTGTCTGAAACCACAAGGACCTGAATCTTAAGATTTGGTATTTAGCATTGTCTTGTGGACCTCTACCAACTTTGTTCAAATTATACACCTGAGGTAAAATTTGGCCCTGCCCCGGGGGTCAATTGATTTAACATAGGCATATATAGTGAAACTTTAAATCTTCTTATCTGAAACCACAAGGCCCTGAGCCTTACGATTTGGTACATAGCATTGTCGTGTGGACCTCTACTAAGTTTGTTCAAATTATGCCTCTGGGGTCAAATTTGGCCCCTACCCAGGGGTCATTTGATTTTACATACTAGGCTTGTATAGTAAAACTTTAAAAATCTTCTTGTCTTAAACCGCAAGGCCCTGAGATCTAAGATTTGGTATGAAACAAGCTTTGTCAAGCTTTTTCGAATTATTAGATTATGTTAAAGGTCACCGAGGCTAAAATAGGTTTATATACTGTACTTTATAGAGCCTTCATTTAAAGGCCAATATCTTATATAGGATCCTTGCATGGACCTCTACCCATGGGTAGGGTTTTAGGTCACTGGGTCAAGGTCAAGGTCAACATAGCTTATGATAGATATTTTTACTTTCTGTCATAGAGCCTATATCTATTGACAGATATTTTACATATTTACATATTTATATTTACATTACTTACATATTTTCATTTAAAACATGAAATACAGCTTAACTGCAAACCTACAGCCAAAATACTCAGATGAGCGATCTAGGGCCATCATGACCCCCTTGTTTAGCCCACCTGTCACGCAGTGACATGGTGAGCTATAGTGATCCCCCTCCGTCCGTCGTCCGTCGTCGTGCGTCGTCAAAATTTCATTCAAACGACATCTCCTCTGAAAACACTTGGCCAAATTCAATGAACCTTGCCAGGGATGTTCTTTGCATGAAGCTCTTCCAAAGTTGTTCAAAGAATTCAATTCCATGCAGAACTCTGGTTGCCATGGCAAGCAAAAGGAAAAACTTCTTCTCAAAATCCGCAAGGCCTGGAGCTTAGATATTTGGTATGTAGTATCATCTAGTGGACATCTACCAAGATTGTTGATTTAATCCTCATTTATTAAATTCTAGTATTTTTTCTTTCTGCCTTTAGGTTTCTTTCTTTCCTCCTGCTTTTTGTTCCTTCTTCTCTATTGACTAAAACGTATTTTCTCAATTTCGATTGTATAATTACTAAATCGGTTATATAGACTATAAAACAGACACTTAGGAAAGGGCTGTTCCTAATGTTGTTAAAACTTGTAGCCCAATCCATTTGCACTTTTTTTCGATTTATGTTTCTCTGTTTATACAAATGTCGAAAATGCAATAAAATATTATTAAGTTAAGTTACCAAGATTGTTCAAATTAAGCCCCTGGTGTCAGAACTTGCCCCGCCCCGGGGGTCCCTTGATTTACATAGAGTTATATAGGGAAAATTTTAAAAATCTTTATGTACGAAACTACAAGGCATGGGGCTTAGATATTTGGTGTTAAGCATTGTCTAGTAGACCTCTTCCGAGAGTATTCAAGTCATGGCCCCTGGGTCAAAACTGGCCCCGCCCAAGGGGTTACTTTTTACATAGAGTTACATAGCAAAAAACTTTAAAAATCTTCTTGTCACAAACTGCAAGGCCTGGAGCTTAGATATTTGGTAGTATGCACTGTAACCACAGTGGGGCACCCCCCCCCCTTCCCACCCCACACCCGGCCCATATTCTTTTTTCTCATTTTTTAAGTTTTCCGCTATGGCAATAAAATTTGGACCAATTGTACAGTTTTTCAAGATGATTTTATAAACATTATACCTGGACCTATATTTTTGACCTACTGACCTACTTTTTTGTTTTTAACTACAGCAATGAAATTTGGACCATGTGCACAGTTTTTCGTTTCGATTTCAAAAATGTCATCGCATGACCTATATTTTTGACCTACTGACCTTTTTTTGTTTTTGGAGCTATGGCAATGAAATTTGGACCATGTGTACAGTTTTTTGTTCCGATTTCAAAAACGTCATATCATGACCTATATTTTTGACCTACTGACCTATGTTTTGTTTTAAAGCTACGGCAATGAAATTTGGACTGTGTATACAGCCTTTCGTTCCGATTTCAAAAAATGTCGTCTCATGACCTATATTTTGACCTACTGACCTACTTTTTGTTTTTGGAGATATGACAATGAAATGGCATTGTCCCATTTCTGTGATATTCATCATTACATTCATAAAACCCAGGTGAGCGCTTTAGGGCCATTGGCCGTCTTTTCATCTTTAATAACTGTAATTCTATTTTCCAGCAGCATTAACTTTTGGTTATAAACTGTTGGCAATGTTTGTGAGAACTCATGTCTCCTTAGTTCTTTATTATTGAAACATTTACTCAAGTTATTATCTCAGCGCTAGAGCGTTAAATAAATGTCAGCGTAAATGTTTCTCTGTTTAAAAACTATAAATTCGTGGTAACTAATCAGAATTGAAACCGCGGTGTCTGTTCATTCTAAAGGAGCTGACAGGACACTTAAGGACACCTTTCTTGTATAATGTACATGTAATGATATTGAAAGTCCAGAGGCACTAAAAAGGGATTGATGATAAGTGTTCAACCAACATTTTGCTTTCATCCAAAAGGAAGATGACCTAAACATGTAAGAATAAAAAGGACCAGGACAAATTGACAGGCTACCTCGCTACTTCACCCTGGATCCGAACCAGTGAATTTGCGTAACGAGGGTTCTGTGTAAAATTGTATCAATTTTTTTTTAATAAATTACTAACAATAGTTTTGCTATATGTCTGTTTACATTCTAAGCGCATTAAGCAATTGCTAATCGTCCTTTTTTGATACCCGTCCTAAAGTAATTTTTCACTTGATAAGTCCTACACTAATGATTAATTTCTCTCCAGAAATTTTTCAACTGACTTTCTTATTCTATTTATCACTGCATTATTCTTATTGTCATCACATCGAAGGTCACAAAATCTCGACTTTTGAAAAGAAAAGATAAAATAACCACATCAACCCTACAGACACTCAAATTTTATTGCAACACTCTAAATGTACTACACATTGCCTTATTAGACGTAAGCCGTACCTAGATGTATTCCTCCACCGTGATTAATGTCATAGGTCTGAACCTCAACATTGTGACCATTCATAGAAAAATCGCATTTCTGGTTCCGCCTTGTGAAGAAACAGACTGTGTACATGGCAATGTCAAATTCTGGACTGGTTCCGTACATAAATCCACCCAAAGGCTTTACTTTGGTTAACCATTTGAAATGAATGCCAACAATATTCGGCTGTAAAAACAAAACAACAAAACAATCGTCTTCTTGCTGAAGTACTGGTGGAGGGTGCAGTTGTTATAATGCTTGAAAGTGTCAAAACAAATACGATCTCTGTCACATGTTTAAGACGCATGGTTTAAAAAGTGGGAAAAGGGATGAGCTGGGGAAAATGAGATGATATACTAGCGTCTACATTAAAACATTGGTTTGTCTTACATCTTTACTAGAAAAAGTTTGCAAGAAGAATGGGGAAATTTGTATATGTACATTTCTATAAATAAAATGTGCCCTATCAACATATGCAGTCTCTGCTACTTGCCACATTACAATACTGGCATTGATATTTCGATACTATCTTCTAACAAAAATGGCCCGCTATCATTACTATCAGCTTATAGTGCATTATTTTAAAGAACAGTATTTCATTGCTTGAAGAAGGATTTCATACACTGCAAGAAAAGAGCTAAAGTGATAGGCTCCAGACAAGTAACATCTTTATTCGGTTGAGGACTGCTCTGGTGTAAGCTTTCTCGAACACAGACGATCTTTCATTCAAGTTCAAAAAGTGCAATGGCTATAAAAAAATTAAGAAATGAGAACAAAACCACACCTGTTTAGAGAATATAAATCCCATGTAGTCTACATTCCCTTTTTGTTCTTGAAGACGAAACTGTATCCAATTATGTAAACCAATCACATTCTTAGAGTCGATTTCACCAACAAACACGTGCTCAAACCCGGAACTATCGGCCACGTGACCATGACGTGGATAAAAACCGAACCAGATACGGCGAAGTTCAGTCTCAAGTGACCTCCAAGTTGATCCAACGTAACCTAGAAATTAGACGTATTCTTCTTCATTTTGTTATAATAATTGTTATTGGTGTTGTCCGTTTGAAGCACAATCGAAAAGCACAATATTAATTTCTGTTACTAGAGAAGGTATGATTATGACTGCAAATAATGCTAATTGAGAAGTTTTAAGAACTGTTTGCTTAAATTTTTGAGAATATTCTTTTTAAGTAAAAAAAAAGAAACATAAACGAACCGTGTCTTGAGATTATCAAAAATGTGGTCAAATTTTACATTTTCAGTGTGGTTTTTTTTTTTCACTTTCAGGTAAATGGCAGTTTTGAAATTACTTTTGTATACTTTAATTCTGAATATCAGAAAGTACACATATAGTGGAATACACAATGCATATATATCATTTCTATCATTTTCGCAACATTGACGTCATACCATGTAACATGCAACCTGTAATATAAGCTGCTAGGTTGTTCTGTGATCCATATTAATGTTTTAGTAACCTTCGAATACTTAACTCCTATTATTCAAAGGCAGCGCTTGGTATGGTTATTCAGAGAAGGCTGAAAAGATCTTGTTTCAACAATAACAAACCATGTTGATGAAGAAACTGTAATGTTTTCTGCATCACAGATGTCTTGGATATTTCATCAAGGAACGCAGTGATTTCTTGATCTTCTTCATACGTAGAATGCTCCGCCCCACCTATCACGTGATTATAGTTGTCAAGGAGACGAATCAGGGCAGCGTATGTCGGGCGATGAAAGTAATAGTAATCGTTCACGTAGGTAAACAAACTACAAAATAGCGTGTGCTAGCTGTATTAAAATCTGTATCATTTAAACGACCAATCATATTGCCTAGAATTTCAAAAGAGAGTCACCAATGTCACCAATTGTAAAAAGTTATGGTATAAAATGCATATAATAACCTATTTTCTGAAGAGAGCCATTTCAGTGTGCTAATGCGCTGGGCTTGTATTCCAGGTGTCGCGAGTTCGATAGCCCGCTCTCTAACATTTTTAATTGTCTTGCAGAAGAAATTTTACAACGAGGTCCCGTGATAGACAGATTTTCTGTTTGTTTTCTTGATACGGTGTTTAGCAGATATTTGCAGGCATGTGAAGAAAAAACATTTAGGCTGGAACACGTTTATTAAGATGAGCAGAGTGGAAAAAAAGAACGTTCTAAACCAATGATTTCTAACGCATTTCTGGATCGAGACAATTGATCCACTGTTACAAAAGACACAATGAAAGCTTATTACAAATCAGTTTTCTCTACCTATCACCAAAGCAAATACATGTAGTTCAAACATATAATATTAACGTAATTAGAGGTAAGTCATCATATTACCCAATTCAACAATTAAACTACCGTGTTTGTTTTTTTTTCGACTTTTTATACAACTTTCTGTATCGCAGTGATTCGACGTCATTGCTAATTTTAGAATAAACGTTATTCATCGTCTGCTAGCCTACTCTTGCTTGTTCCGGTCACGATTAGAAGATAAGCATTGTTAAGCAATAAGCGTTTTAATTTAATTATTTGGATGAAGAGAGCAGCAACTGTATAACTTTGATTATTTATTCTGATTTATCTGGTTAAATATAACCTATATAGTTTTCATAGTATTTTTATCAGTGTTTTAGACTTTTAGTCTCTAAAGTGGGCTTACAAAACGTGGTCCATGGATTACCAGTTCAGCACGTCCGATCCACCAAGTCCAAAAGTTAACGAAGCAGGTGGGCACTTAACCGTAACAGTTTATAGGTAAACCCTAACTTTTTAAAACACACTCTTACCTGCTTGGTGCTTGATCAGAAGTTGCCCCTGTAGATGTGTGACCTTGAAGGTTGACCTTGATGCCAGTTGCCGCGTTGACGTCACTGTTCCAGATAGATGCCATAAAGTCTGATAGCTGGTCATTTGTCACGGACGCATACACATGTACAGACGCATCTACACAGGATTGAAAATAGAGCGCTCTACTTAAAAAACTGATTTGGTATATCACTTGAGATCGCCAACCTGCTGCGAAAGATTATTGAGTATACCTTTTCCGATTACAAAAAAAAAAAAAACCAAAAAAAAAAAAAAAAAAAAACAAAAAAAAACGACAAAATAAATCTGAATCCACTAAATCATAATTTTAAGTTAAAATTTTTAACCGATTCATTATTTATCAACGGATTTATACTTTTTGGTTTTTGTTGTGTTTAATAAACGCAGCAGAGCTTTTTGAAATCTCTTATGTAATATGGAGATGTTCCGGTACTATTTTACAGCAATCTCTTCGCAATGATCTCCCCTTCATTCTTCGGAAAAGATCTCTGTCGGCACGCATTAAATTAGCTGGATTTCAGCTAATATACTTATATGAACTTTTTTTAGGATTTTTTTTTTTTTTTTCTTTTTTTTTTTTTTTTTTTGGTTTAGTAATTGCAACTGTATCGATGCCTGGGTGTAATGAAACTTTGAAAATTAACTTGAAAAAAAGTTTAACATCTTGGTTATTTACTTTCGACCATGACCCCGTGACATGCCTGCCGGCAGTGATTGTACTGAAAAGGAAGTAACCGCTGCGTGGAGTTTGATTTTACAGTTACAGTCGATTCAACATTGCTGTAGTCATTGATCGATCAGTGACGTCAGAAAACAGTTGATGACGTCAGCGTAAGAATATTGTGACAGTGATGAGACTACAATATGCCAGGGACGGTTATATTAAGCTGTCAGTCTGGCCATAAGATGCCCCTTAAAGGTTGAATTATTAGAAGTTCTCTTTTTTTGAGTCTGTGTAACTTACGTCTGTCGTAGAGAAAAGTTGTCAGTATTCATGGTCTCCAATTTTGGTGATTTCCTTGAAGAAATCTTACCACAGCTTGTGAGAGTAAGAATAGCTGCAATACAATATCTTAAGAGAAATTCGTGTAAGAGTTTTGCTGGTCAGACCCCGAGTTATCTCTTCCTCCCAGCTAAGTATAAATGAATGCGGGCTCTAATTTCACAGAAAACAAGAGGGCCATGATGGCCCTGTATCGCTCACCTGAGTATGACTGCTTTTAACAAAGTTGCTATGGACCTTGTTAATTGACCCCAGATGACCCATATTCGAACTTGACCTAGAAATTATTGAAACAATCTCTTTGACAAATTTCCAGGATATTTGGACTGAGAAAGTAGCCTCTAGAGTGTTAACAAGGTTTTTCGATATCTGGGCTCTGTGACCTAGATGTTGCGACTTCAGATGACCCATATTCAAACATGAGCTAGAAACTATAGAATTAAGCTTTCTGCCAAATTTCCAGGTATTTGGAATTAAAATAATACCTTTAGAGTGTTAACAAGGTTTTTCCATATTTGGGCTCTGTGACCTTGTTTTTGACCCAAGATGACCCATACTCCAACTTGAGCTAGAAATCATCAAAAAAAACCTGTCTGACAAGTTTCCAGGATATTTGGACTAAAAAATGTTATCTCTGGAGTGTTAAAAAGTTTTTTACATATTTGGACCATGTGTTCTTGTTTCTGATCCCAGATGACCCATATCCAAATTTGAGCTAGAAATCATTGAAACATCCTTTCTGACAAATTCCAAGGACATTTGGACTAAAAATGTAACCTCTATAGCATTAACAAGGTTTTTCTACTTTCGGGCTCTGTGACCTAGTTTGTAACCCCAGAAAACCTATATTCAAAACTGAGCTAGAAATCATTAACAGAACTTTTCTGACAAATTTCCAGGTTATTTGGACTGAAAATGCTACCTTCAGAATGTTAACAAGGTTTTTCCATATTTGGACTCTGTGACCTAGTTTGTAATCCCAGATGACCCATATTTGAACTTGATTTAGAAATCCTCAAAGCAACCTTTCTGACAAATTTCCAGATTATTTGGGCTAAAAATGTAACCTCTAGAGTGTTAACAAATTGTTTCTATTTTTTGGCTCTGTGACCTAGTTTTTAAACCCAGATGACCCATATTCGAACTTGAGCTAGAAATCATAGAAGCAACCTTCCTGACAAATTTCCGGATTATTTGGTCTAAAAATGTTACCTCTAGAGTGTTAACAAGGTTTTTCAATATTTGGGCTCTGTGACCTAGTTTTTGACCCCAGATGACCCATATTTAAACTTGACATAGAAATCGTCAAGGCGTCCTTTCTGACAAATTTCCAGATTATTTGGGCTGAAAATGTAACCTCTAGAGTGTTAACAAGATTATTCTATTTTTGGGCTCCGTGACTTAGTTTTTGAACCCAGATGGCCCATATTTGAACTTGACTTAGAAATCATCGATAGAACCTTTCTGACAAATTTCCAGGATATTTGGACTGAAAAAGTAGCCTCTAGAGTGTTAACAAGGTTTTTTCTATATTTGGGCTCTGTGACCTAGTTTTCCAACCCTGATAACCCATGTTCGAACTCGTCCGAGATATCAATGAGACAAAAGTCCTGACCAAGTTTCATGACAATTGAGGCAAAACTGTGTTCACTAGAGTGTTAACAAACTAATTGTGGACGGACGGACGTACAGACGGACGGACGACGGACGACGGACAAAAGGTGATCAGAAAAGCTCACTCTGTCACTACGTGACAGGTGAGCGAAAAAAAAAGTC
This sequence comes from Cyclina sinensis, assembly GCA_012932295.1. Lineage (NCBI taxonomy): Eukaryota > Metazoa > Mollusca > Bivalvia > Venerida > Veneridae > Cyclina > Cyclina sinensis. The sequence continues at coordinate 25,739,513 of JAAONU010000009.1, read as the reverse complement.
AGTTTTCTCAAAATCTAAATTCGCGACCATCAGTTTTTCGTACCAGCACGTTATCAGCGAATATAACACAACAGACAAAGACAGTAGATGCTTCAAACAAAAGAAATCGATTTCATAACCAATGGACGTACTTGAAACTTGTCTGGCAAAATATCAAAACTTTCTTTGTGAAATCCATTGATATGTGTTTTTTCTACATAACAAGATCAATACAGTTTTATTTCTTGTATTCGTAAAAGAATTTTAGCGATGCATATAAATTTAGTTAGCTTCTTTGCGTGACGAAAGTCATTAATCTATAGAAGGGAAAATTTAATTCTTACAGAATTGCTATCTAGCAATTTAATGTCTGCATTTTGATATTTGTTATGTAGTTGAATGTTATTTTTAAACAAGCCATTAACAAAGAGGAATTTTGTCATGACATACAAAAGTGCAGCCACTCAAACCATTTCAAAAGAGCGTCGATTTTTTTCAACTAAATGTTCTAAATGTTCATTTAGGTTGTGAGGTGCAGAAGAGAGTCCCTTCCCAAAAACAATAATAGTACTTTTAGATGCTAAGCGTTCAACACCGTTACATTCAGTTGAACAAGTCTGTCTGGAAGACAATTAGAAGCGTTGGTACAGAGGGATGGTTCGTACATGCCACCCTCGATTTTAATTGGGCCTGTGTACTACCACGGACCTACAATAACTGTCCCAAAAACCTTTACCTTTAAACACAGTCTGTTTCCATTCCATCTTTCCATTGTTTTCTCATATATACTATGTGACTTAATCATTACAACATGCATTTACATATAATTACCTGTAGTTGTAACATTTCGATAAGTACTTTGCATAGCTAAACAAATTGATACTTTTATGTTTTTCTAAAGCACTGGTTCCTCTTTCAAGTAAATGTTTTAACCAGGATTAATGTCTCAAGATATAACTAAATATACCTTAGGCACAATAACTTGTGTTGCAAAGGAAACAAGTTGTCTAAACTTAAAATTCTTTATACAGCGAGTGTAGCATTAAAAATAAAGAAACCAAGTACTTACCACTAACCAGAAGGAATACAAATAACTGAATCATGTTTCTTGACTTCCTCAGAGTTAGCACTAATACAAGACACAACTGAATTATCGCAAAATTCTGTTATCTTTTGCAGTACAATTGTACCGACACATTCATAAATAACCATTAACGTGACATTTCTGATTTCACCGTGTCTATTTAAACCCTCATTTCTACATAGGTTATGATATTAAGATTTTAGAAATAAATTCTCTATAAAACAGAGATTTAAAATGCCACAATTAAGGAACTATTCTATTAGTGGGTGGGCACTTTATGGTGGAAGTTTTGGTTTAATGATACAAAAAAAAATTTCAAATAATACAGGCATTTTACTCTTTCGTTTACTTTATTTGAACAATATATAATCGCTTTATATAATTCATGTTTGTCAATCTATCTTATACGTTTTGTATTTTTGAGCTAGAGTCTATCTGCAAACGAACTTTTGGTCTGCGTGACTGGTGAAACACTGATATTTGCGCACGTTGTAATCCCAGGTTATATTTGACCTTCAAACAAAATATAACGCCAAAGAATAACTGTTAAAATCAGCGAAAATTAAGGCTTCCTAGCACCTGTTCTTTAAAAAACAGAAAAAGTAAACATACAAAAAAACCCTTATTAGTTTGTCTCGATTACCTATTATATATTGAAACTGACAGACGGAATCGCCCGATTAGTATACCCATATATCAACGTTTATGTTTAATTTGTGGTGTTTTGGAGGACGAATATCATTTTGTTTTGGAATGTAGCCTTTATACCAATTTAAAAGAGTATTCGATACCTTAATATTATTGGAGACCGCCAAATATGCTCAAATTAAATAAAAACATCATAAAAAGGTTTGTATATTCATTGATGAGGTTTTCCTTCAAAGGTCACATGTTCTTTACAATAGTGAATGCATAGTTAACTTTGAAATATTTACAATCTGCATTATACGGTACAAAGGCATATTGTATATTCTAACATCATATAAACCTTTCAAATTTTAGGATTACTTCCTTTTTTTTCTCTATCTTATCGTGTTTCGAAATTTTGAATTAGTATTACATGTTCTGTAATTTAGCAGTCACATCTTGTTAATTTCGTTTCATAACAAGAGGTAGCTAATCTTTATCATCCCACTTGGTATTTATGACGTCATATAGTCGTCACACATTGCGTAATTCGATTTCGAACAATGTGCGGCGAATAGAAAAAATAAATGTTTCACCTAACTTCTTAAAAAACAAAATTTAAATATATTTTTCAAACATATGGCGTAAGTGAATGTAACTTTATGTAATAATATATGTATTGTCGCCATATTTGTTATATGTATGTTATATGTTCCACATGGGTCTTTGACCATCTGGTTAAATTATGGAAATAAAAACTTTAAAACTTTAAAACTTATTTCCCTCAGGTTGATAATATTTTTTATCGGCAGTGGTTTTTTATCGTGGCTACAGTTCAGTAAACAGCGGTGAATTTACCTTGGTCACACTGTTGACATTCAATATCTTTTTTTTAATTCTAGTATGTTGCAATTGGTCACGACTTTTTCATATGTTTGGATTCGTTAGACTGTAGTGTCCATACCATAATGACTTTTTGTGTTGTTTATTTGATTTTCTAGTTATCGATTAAATACACAGAGCTCAAAACCCATATTTAGGTCTTTGATAAATATAGCTTATGAATTCAATTTTTTCAACCGAAACTGGCAATGTTATTTTTGTCTTATATTGAATCCAGGCTTTTGTATAAGTATATATCTGTCTTGATTATACGAGATGTGCTCTAAGCTATGGAGATAAAGAAATTGCTTTTATTGAGTTATGTAAATTTCTTTCAATAATTCGGTAATTTAAAAGCACTTACATTGGTTATACACAAGATGTAGACATATCAATAACCGCTTTAAAGTCTATATCAACGAGCTCGTTGAAATATAAAAGTCTGAGGAGATCGCCTGCATATAGTTAACGTATCTTAAAGCTATGTCTGTCTGAAAAGACATAGAATGGAAAAAAAACTTTTACCTTAAACCACTGTAGTAATATTTTTTTAAGGATTCTGAATACAAGAAAATCATCAGCGAGTTTCTGGAATAAAATAGAGAAAGAATGGCCATTTATTGTTACAATACCCATTATATTTCGAACATTGTAAAAGTGCTATGCTATACGTATTCCGATTCGGAGATAATGCGTACCAAGATGTATTCCTCTATCTGACTTAAGTACATCTAACTACGGTTACATCTGAAGGGGACCCATTCAATTCCACGGTGAAGAATCACGTCACTTTGTTTAGGTTCGAAGCATAATTGGCGACCGAAAGTCCTCGGTAAGACCTTGTTTTTCAAGAATGGTTTTAAGCATGCTGCTTTCTACTTCTGGCGACTTAGTATACCATATGCGGACTGAAAATCCGCGTAAGTCGGTACCATTCATGCCCCACGGAATTGGGTAGGTTTCGAGGTAACCCTTTGAACTGTTACTGTGTTGTAGGGGACAGTGCAAGATACAAAAAACACCCCTGGTTCTTTTGCAGGCTCAGTGTAGTGCACTAATACATAGGATCTCGGTTTAACGTCTCATCCGAAAGAGATGAGACGCTGATTTGAGATTTGTCAAATCTAAAAGCCTGACCTTCATGGTACAACTTCCTCAGACTCGGTTTCGCCCGCAAACGCTTGCTTAAAACACGGAATTACCGGGCATGTGACTGTGTCAAGGATAAAAACCGAACCAGATACGACGCAATTCAGTCTTCAGTGAAATCCGTGCCTAAAACAAACTTGATTCGACGACAATAGCACAATAGCAGTGCCGTCGATAAAATACTTCTGGCGATAACATCTGAAAATATAAAACAAAATGAGTTACCAGAGTATCGGAGAAAAACTGAAAAAAAGCCATGAGCAACAATTTAACTAAAACAACTATTCAATTAGTACCACTCCTAATTCAAATAATTAGGTACTGTTGGTGCCCTCAGCTTTTTTTTTTTTTTTTTTTTTGAATTTCGATATAATCAGCTGTTGAGAGCAATACATCAGAAAATCGTTTGATTTAATAAAGAGCTGTAAAATATGCCGGTATGATAAAAATTGTCAATCAGCGGGATTGTCATTTAATTACTTAAAATACATTTCATTGGTATTTTTAATGCCTTACTCGAACTTGGACTATATGCATTAATTTTTTCTAAAATCTGCTTACAAAAATGTTTTTTTCGAAATCATTAGAAATATCAGGCCATGGTAAGATCTCGAGATAAATATAGAATAAGTGACCAACTATGGAGGTGAAGAAACTCGAAAGTTTTCTGTCTTTGATAGGGCTGAAATAACTTCAGTTTTCTAACTGAGACAAGTAAGTGTATCAAGTTACTTTTTCATACCAAACAGTAAAGCAACAGATGACTTATTCCTAGCCTGAAGCAAAGCGTATAACTAAACATGTTTTAACAAATGATGATCTTCGAAGGTTTAATACAAAATAAAATTGCAGATTTAACAACTAATATAAGCATATGCCATTTCCTACAATAATTAAATTATAATTATGACTTTGACTCATCATTATTGAGGGTGAAGTAGGAAACTTCACGTGACGCGAAATGCTCAACATAAAAGGTGATGGTCTTTTACAAAGGGAAGTAACTCAAAAGCTAAAGAAAACCTGAATTTAAAGCATTTCTCTCCCTTAGTATCTGAAACTTTCCTGTATATCAACGGTTAATTTAAGTTTCGCATTGACTCCTTGATACCATAAGCAGTTAAGCACTGTATTTTTATATCAAATAAAAATTGACAGACGTTTGGGAGTTAAATAAATAAAATGAAAGGACCCCAGGCTAATAAATATTAATGCACTAATTTCTATTTAATAAGCTGAAACTTGATTCCTGTAGCATCGTTTTAAGTTTAAAATTCTAACAATTTAAGAAATGAGAAGTTGAATATTTCTGTGAATGTCGCTGTATAACATAAAAAATAATCTCACTATTTGAGTATTATAAAAGCCGTTTTAACATTCGACTTCTCTTTCAATAACCTCTTGCGTCTGCAGACCTATATCGTCTGAATCCAAAGACACATCCGAAATGGCAAAAGTTTCTATTCTTTTCTTCATTGCCGGTTCTGCAACTGGTAATAAAAAGGTGCTTATACTAGATTAAATGGTCTTTTAAAGTCACTTGTTTGAGTCTTTGTCATACAAACAACGTACAATTATGCTTGACTAGACTTGAACGCTAGTATCTTAGTTTTTGAGACTTACCACCCACACACGCACGCACACACGCACGCACGCAAAATAAAATAATGATCTTTGATATCATTTTACCCTTTTAAGATGATATATCTAAAATAAAGGCTAAAGTTTAAATCATTTTAAATAAATATAAATTAAATAATCAGTATCTGTATTTCTAATTTGGTTTTATACCTTTTTGTGTATCAGCATGTTTTGTAATGGTAATGTTTTATTCCCTGACATTAATCAAGTCAAAGTCAAAATATTTATTGGCATGAAACAAATACATGTTCAGAGCCATTAACACAAAATAAAATGAAACAATGACGGTGTTTACACAAGAAAAGCAAGAATAACGACATCACTGACATGGGAAATGGGAAATTGAAATATACTAGCAAAAGTGTAAAATATACTACAGATAACATACGTTACCTATAACAAATATGTGTATGAAAATAATAATAATAATAGAATTTTTAACAAATTATATTGTATAAAGTATAATGATTTGTGTGAAAGGTGCGAAATAGTATTTGTTTATGTTTAATATGTATTAAGACTGTGAGAGACTGATATTAATCAGTGTATAACAGACCAATCAGGTACAATGCTTTTAAACTTAGTTCTTAGATTATGCAAAGTATTGTCTGAAAAATAATAAAGTTAGCGAAGTTCCCTTCACTTACATGGTATGTTAGGAGGGTATACCTTACAATTACCCGATTATATACTTCATATCTATTTCTTAAGTTCATTCGCAATTAAATAAAAAACAATTGATAATTTAAAAAAGAACATAATTATGTTCAAAAAAATTACCATTATTACCATTAGGTATTTAGACACTTGGAAGGTGTTTATTTGAATGGCTATCCAACCAAAACTGGTACAACAACAACTTTCTGAATAAAGTCATATAAATATATCTAACGTTTACCTGTTGTGCGTAATAGTTTGACTGGCATCATGACAACTCAACATTGTTCGCATTAACATGATTAACATGATCGTATACCCTTGATTTTAGGGTATGCCCCTTTTAACTCGCACAAACTTAAACTTATGACTGAAGCTTTATAATTAAGCTTTATTACATTATCTTTTAGAAGCATCTGTGTAATATACATTGGTAACTTAAACTGACTCCAGTAATTTTTCTCTCACATATTCTTTTAGAAAGAGCGGTGGCTAAGGGGTTAGAGCGCCGGACTCCCGATCCGGAGATCGCTGATTTGAATCCCACCTGGGGTGTGAGTCCATGTACAGTGACTTTCAGTATTCTTCACTTTCGGTCAGTGCGAGCACTGGCTTGAAACCAGAAGCAGTCATCGAGAGGGATTAATACAAGTTGCAAGAAATTGCTTCCCAATCGATTTAGAATAAATTAGTTTTAACTAAATATATAATATATAAAAAATAATTATGTGATACAACTAAACTTTTAACAAACATTCACATTATTCAGACAGCTAATCATCTGCCGGAAACACCAACGCCCCTGCGGACATGTCCCTAAGCTTATCAAATATAGTATAAATGAAACGAATGTCCAATGTATGGTATAGATTAAGATGTTCATTAAAAGAATAATTGTAGCACATAATAAGAAACATCTGGTGGTGTTTTTTGTTGTTGTTGTTTTTTTGTTGTTGTTGTTGTTTTTTTGTATATTTTTTCTTTGCAAGAAATATTTGATCTTTAAATAAAGAATAAATATGCATGCATACACTGCGGCCAAATACAGTCAAATACTCTTTGATAGCTTCACGGATAATTCACTTTTTAGGGTACTTTTGTCATGAATAATGTCCATTTCTGGCGTATATTGCAATGTAATTGGTTATAATTAATTGTACCTATAATCAAAATGGCCACTATATCCTAGGAACATTTCCTTTGTTTCTTACCATGTACAAAAGGTAGACACAGCACATGAGCATGAGAACGCGTGTGTGTTAACATTTAGTTACCTTTTCTCTGCAATCATGTTAAAAAAATAACGCTATATATAACATTTCAAAATTTTGTGCACGCATGACTGCACTTGAAGCTCGTAATTAAAAACCTCGGCACACCTTTATATCAATTCGCCCAAAAAGCTAGTTTGGCTGTGTTATCGTATACTGCCTTGTCATAAATAACAATCATACCTTAGACATTATTTTTCTTTGATATTCATGAATCAATCTAATCTTATATATCTTCAATTAGCGACCTTCACAGGCAAAGTTCGTTGACTTTGGTTTAAGAGGAGAAAAAAACTCGGTCGTGCCCTCATTCCGAACGAAAAGGTCATCGCGCCGTTTCGTGATCACTTTGTTCTTGTTTTCATGTACATTTGTATAATTTTTCACCAAGAATGACCTTTGGTAATATATAAAGAAAGGTGCCCAAATGTCATTTGACCAGGTTTCGAAAAGTCATATGACCAAGAACTGAATGACCACATAAGTTGCAATAAATACGTTTATTTGATGTTATGAGGTTCGTTAACAAAGCATTACTGAAAATTTCTCACAACACGATCTAAACAAGCCTCAAACAGTTTCATTAAAAAAAATATCTTGAAAACAAAATCAGTTCAGTTGCCATTATTTCTTAAATTATTGGTCCAGAACAATTTTGTATGGCAAAATGGTAAATGCGCCAACAATAGGAGAGTACCTCTCTTTGAAATTTGCGATTACATGAGAGTTGATGATATCATAGCGAACTGTGGTTCAGTTGAGGTTATACTGACGTCGTTTCTCGACCACTACCTACCTACAAATATACCTACCTTCCTGCCTACGTAAGTTTATTACCAATGGTACCGGTTGTCCACACGGCCGATGCCACATGAAGAGTTTATTTTAGGTTGCTGAGGATAGTTCAAAGTAGAAAAAACACCCCATTACAGAGACACTCCTGGTCCTTTAATTTCTTCTGTTAAAATACTGACAAAAGCGACTTCGATGGAACGTCTTATCCGAAATCAATGAGTGGTGAAAATGGAGTAGTAAGTCCTGCGCGATACCACTGGACCACTGATCGTAACCCGAAATAACTTCGAATTGGTGGTTTCCTTCCATAGTTGGTAAACGAAAATATACGTATCGGTACAAAGTTATAAGTAAGTTTTTTTTCCTTTTTTCCCTTTTTTTTAAAGGAAAAAATCATACAATGGGTTTGACACGATTGTTTTTCATCTTACTTCGTTCAGAGATAGGGACGTAACTCTAGGTCGGACAATGTCTAGTAAATACAAGGCAAACGGTGATTAACATTACCGAGTTATCTCTCTTTATAAGTTCACTTACAGTAATCTACCCTAAGTCTTCTTTCTAGTTCATTATCGAATTACTTGAACACAAATGATTCACTATAATATACATACGAGGTTGCTGAACTTGCAATTACTGTATGTTCTTTATCTAACTGACCTAGATATTGAATGGAACACTTAAAAGTACGTTAATGAAGCCATCGCTGCTTATAAACAGTCAACAAGAAAGACCGATGTCCACTTCAACGAGCGTAAATATGATTAAATAGTCTCATGTGAACCTTTTGTGTCCAGATGTTACAAGTGTCGATCATATCCATATAATTCTAATTTACTAAATACTGTAGAGACTATTGGTTCATTTGTTTTGTTGTCCATTTTGCATAACGAAAAGTTTATGCAGTTCTATTTTATTTATTCATTTTATTATTTTTTGGGGGTTATATATTGTGTTTATCATTTAAAAGATGTTCTAAATTCGTGAATTTACTGGGTAAAAAAACTCTGACATGGCTTTATAACATAAAGGTCAAAAGAATGAGTTCATGCTCCAAATAGTGTTCACCTAAGCTGCCGTCAGTCCATTCTGTCTATGTTTACGTCATTGCTTATTGATTGGGAAAGTTGTTCGGTCGGTCATTGACCTGAAAGTGCTCGCCCATGTACATGTATGTCTTCTGTTCCTGTCTGGTTTTGACACGGATATTGGCACTATTTAGTTGGCGTATTACGCTAAAAGTTCATAACCGGTACCATTGTAGGATATTGCTTCTAATAGCTCGAATTTTGTACTAACGTATTTAAAAAGCGGTATTGTTCGGGAAAATATGGAAAGCTTGATATTTAAGCTTCATAAGGGCAAAAGGTAAAAGCTGTCGAACCAGTTGACTGGCAAGCATGTAACTATTAGGTTTAATGTAAAGTTTAATCACCGTGAAAACGCTTCGCTGTCCCTCTTACATAATTGGTCATACAACTTTTCAAATAGCTATTTGAAAGACCCTGGTTAATTTATTTGCAAAATTCTGATGACTTTTGTTATATTGAAACGTTCGTTTAAGCTAAATAAATTTTCCACATCATGTAGATACTGCCATCCCAATTATCTGCAATATTTATCTCGATCGACTCTTCCTGTTATGCAGTAATTAACGGACAACAAAGACAATAGCATGACGAATCATATTTTACTGTCATATTTACAACAAGTTGTGTCTTGATATAGAATTTTCTGTAGCTAAATTAGACACGCGATCACTGTTGCCTGGCGTTTTACTTTGATTAAGACTCGTTTGAAAGGTAAGCGACATTATTCAATTATAAAAATGCCCAAGCACGTCAAATCAATCAATTTGGCAAAGTCCTTTTGATGATTAGGGCAATATTTGAATATGGAGTAGAATCAGCCATTCAGTGGTAACGCACATGACTTATGATCAAAGGATCGTGAGTAGAACCCCTTACCTTAGTCTGTTTTTGATCGACAGTTCTGTTATTCAAAGAACACAACTATGGATGGATGAGACGTTGAACCGAGGACCCACGGCATAAACATATCGGTGCTATACACTGAGTTTTCACAAGAACCAGTAGTGTCTCTGAAATTGGATGTATTCTGTACTTTGCAATACTATCGAATACTCAAGTTCCGTCGATCCTAAGACACCAGGTACGACAAATTCCGTCGATCCTACGACACCAGGTACGACAAATAAACTTAGAATAGATTGTGAACAGTGAATTCGCAATGTAAAATTTACACGGGTTCATTTTACATAATCTTTTAATGCCCTTAAAGAGCTTGCCTACTGTTATATGTCTGTATCCTGTTTCAAAGTAAGCCTCTGCCTCGATTACCTGACCACAGAGCTCTCAAAAATTTCTCTCTGAACATCTCTGGTCCCGTGCGTTATTAAATGTTCACTGCTGCTACAAATGTTAAATGTTATAAAAAGTTTCCGAACTGAAGCTGAAACAGGAATATTCCAAACTCAATTTTGTCTATGATTTATATTTTCCAACCTGGGGCAACTCCGTGCTACATTGTAACACAAACTTCTGCAGAAATTGATTAAAGCTAATTTCAGTTACTTCCCTTGTTCTAATTGCCGCCATTTGTACATCAGCCGAAGCACTTGAACGTTCGTACGTAGTTGTGCTGGAATCAGAAAAGTTTTCAGAGAGTAGTCGTCAACCTTTCAATTAGCATATAGAATAAAGAACAGAATGTTTTCCTGCATGCTTATAAATTTCGTCGATTCGTTTACGTTTCCTAAGAAGCGATAGGGACAATCGTACAAATGCAAATTATTACTTAGATTTGCAGACGGCAGTCTTCAGAAATAGACCCCTGTGTCTATATTTTATAAGATGATGCATAAAATAGTGTTTTCGGATGGTGCATGAAAACGGTATTGCATTTCTGTTGTTTTTATTTCATCGTCACTTTGGGGCATGGGGGTGCATACAGATTTGCCCATTACCTTGTTTCTACGCCTGACGGACAAAACGGACCATGGACAAAACGGACCAGACAAAACAGACCATTTTTTGAGACAAAACGGACCAAAATGTGAGACGAAATGGACCATATCCAGGGACAAAACAGACCATCCAAAAAAATAATTTTTACACCAGTTGAATTTATATCAGCTTCCATTATGAGACGTTTTAGGGGTGTAGTATAATTCATCTGACAAAAGAAAGTAAAATTTGCCGTCATACTAGTATGTATTTTTGGCTCCCATCCATCCTGAGTGTTAAAGGTGTGTAGTATTAATGCATAATTAAAAAGTAAATAGAATTTATAAGTAAGCACAGCCTAAACATCAGCACATAATAATGTTAAACTTTTATTTTTATTCTAGTAATGTTTTTAAAATAATTTGAAATTCACTGCCCGTATTTTTCATCAAAACTGATCATATTATATATTAGACTAATGAAGAAGAAATTTTAAAAGAAATTGTAATTGCTGTGTGTTTTTCTTTTGTTTCCAGTTATAGTTAATTACAATTAGATGTGTCTAAAGTAATTTGTTATTGTCGCAAAATACACCATAGCTGTACTTAATGCATAAATGGATAATTACGACTTGATAGTAAACTGAATTATACAATTGAGAAAAAGAATCTTTATCTAGGTGTGAATTCCGACACTTTTAAGGTAATTAACAACTGTAGGTTGTTGAGAGGTGCGAAAACATAACTACTTGACAAGATTAATTTGACTGCAGTTGCCATTGAAAAACAAGAAAAAAAAAGCAGATCAGAAATAACACAGTCGGAAAACAAACATACGAAGTAACAAATACATAGTCTATGTGTATAGTAAACGACAATCTCTTAAAAAGGTGTGAAACACTATATATATATGGTGTGAAACATAGTCAAATGTGTTGATTTAAAAAAAAAAAATGTGTTGATTGTAAAGTACTTTCATCTGTTATTAAAACTTGTTTTCCCCATCTAAATCTTCAAGCAAAAGCTAAAAGTTATTAGATCTTTTCTTTTTATTTTTTTTATTTAATTTTTATTGAGCAGGAAATTTCAAATGAGTCAAGTTTTGGAAAAAAAAATCAGAACAAAAATTTCACACAAAAATACGTACTCGTAGACAGCAAGAAGCATTATACTACACAACTTATACGTCTTAAAATTGAAGCTGATATGAATTTAACTGGAGTAAAAATCATTTTTTGGATGGTCTGTTTTGTCCCTGGATATGGTCCGTTTCGTCTCATATTATGGTCCGTTTTGTCTCAAAACATGGTCCGTTTTGTCTGGTCCGTTTTGTCCATAGTCCGTTTTGTCCGTAATTCGTTTCTACATATGCCTATGGTGATCAACAAACTCCTCCAACTGTTAACATTGATAAAGTTTCAGATTCCTGTGGTTCGTTTAAATCACAGACCCTTGGGGTAAAGAAACTGTACTCATTTCATTCATGCTGAGCCATAAGGTACTCACCATTTTAAGTGCCTGTCGGAATGTTTCAATAATTGCTAAAATTCACTGTAATAATGATGCATGGTATGTGAGTGCCTTATGGCTTGGCATGTATGAAACAAGTACAATTTCTTCACTCCAAATGCTTTTAATGAGAGTGTGTTTTTCTTGAAAATAATGAATATACAAGGACCTGAGACCATTCTTCTCGAACTTCAGGAAATTAAAGTTAAATCTTAATTTAAATAGGAACTCGTCTATTAATGCAGGAAGGTGAAGCACTGTTTAACCTGAAATATTGACTACCTGACTGTGGTTACCTTGAATATTGTCTACCTTACTACAGTTACCTGGATTATTGACTACCTTACTACAGTTACCTGGATTATTGACTACCTGACTGCAGTAACCTAGAATATTGACTACCTGACTGCAGTTACCTGGAATACTGTCTACCTGACTGCAGTTACCTGGAATATTGACTATCTGACTGCAGTTACCTGGAATACTGTCTACCTGACTGCAGTTACCTGGAATATTGACTACCTGACTGCAGTTACCTGGAATACCGTCTACCTGACTGCAGTTACCTGGAATATTGACTACCTGACTGCAGTTACCTGGAATATTGACTACCTGACTGCAGTTAGTTTCCTGTCTTTGAATTCCTTTTCTGTCATGACAAACTTGTTGCAGAATAGCAGTGCTGTCTTCCTTCCAATTATACCATGGAAAATCTAGAGGGAAATTGCATGCAGTTTGGGCTCAGAGGGTCAGTAGTCCATAGCAGGGCTCCTAAAATTTTGAAATCTCAACTGGTCCGAGACCTATTTCACAGTTTGAGCCGGTCAACTTTAATCGATTGGCCGGCTGCAAATCAAGCACACTTTTACTTGTTTACAAGTTAATTGGCGATAATTGCCGCGGGCAACAGTGACAGTTTTATGGTTTTATGATAGGTGTGAAGTACCGGATTAGCGATCAATTGAGGTTTTGGTGTAAGATTTTGACTGTTTTATGAATAGTTAGACAGATTTTTTTTTTTTTGGAAATTATCTGGACCGATTTTTTAAGGACTTTTGGACATCGAAGTCGGTCCATAGAGATAAAATTCGGTCAAAACCGACAAATTTTCGGATTTCGGGAGCCCTGGTCCATAGCTACACCTCTTTCAGGCCTTCCTGTTACAGCTGCCACCATTAAATCTAGACTGACCAATCCAGTTCTAGGTTGCGGACGGTGTCCCCATGACACTCAAACCAAAGCAGTGAAAATAAATGGTGGGACCATTTATTGCCATATAGAGACTTAGTTCATTTAAAGAAAGAGAGACAATTCAGACTAGAATAGTCTAGATGTTCAACGTAATACTGATAAATTTAAGAAAGATATATAAACTTTCTATTTTCCCAAGATAAAAATATGTCTTCTTCTGTTTTATAATACTTGATAACCATTTATTTTGTTTCAAAATCAAAAACAGAGATATTCATCAAAAAGGTTATGTTGAGCTTTTAGTTTGAGTACATATTTTCTTTGCATTCTTCAGATATTTATACTTTTTCTTTTCTGTATTCCACATCCCTTTTAATATGCTGGACTTTATAGAAAGTCAAAACATTCAACTTCACTTAACTTCCGACTTTCCCTCCATGCTCTTACCTTATATCCCCGCAAAGCTCCAAAACACACACACAAATATAAAATAAATGAAAATTGTTAGCTGTCTGTCCATGTTAAACCAGCTGTAGAAAACAATACCTCTTTTACCCATACAAATTAGTCACAATGTATATCATTAAACTCAAGGGCGGCGGGGCAGGGGCAGCAACTGCCGCCCCAATATTTTGGCCAGCAGAGAAAATTACATTTTAATGGGGCAGCATAGGGGTTGGGTATGGGGGAGACAACTCCCCCGTACCCACCCCCTTTGCGCCCCATTATAATGTAATCCTAAATCGCTGGCACTGCCCCTGATACGCTTGACTCAAACTCATACCCCTAGGACATTGATTCATATCTCTACAGTGTAAACTAGATTTTTTTTACCAGAAACAAGTTGGTATACTACTTGTCACAAATTTCAATAAATACAGATAAACTGTTTATTCTCAAAGCTAATTATTCAGATTAACTGTAATTCTGAAACATTATATCTGTAATATTTTGAAACAAACAGTTTTAATGTATCAAATTTTAAAGTAAAGTGCTTGTTAATTATAATGTCCCCCAATGGAAAGGGGCAGCCTCTTAGGCCTGTGGGACACCTATATTGTTGTACACATTTACTCCCTGATTCCTTATTCTTTGTGGCAGGTGCCAGACAGACAGGCAATTAGTGTGCATTCTTTATCTGGCTGGTGGCTTACGAATCGGGCTCATCAGAACAAGTGTCTGATGGGACTCGAACCATTGACTTCCCACATTATTTATTTGTTGAACCATTTAAGATAAATAAGTTCTTGTAAATTATCTCCCTTCCATTGCAAGAAGTACAAGGAAATGAATTTTTTTTATAGTTTTGTCATTTGAAGTACTTTTGATTGGTTTAATGCTCTCAAAGTCATATCATATGGGGAGTTTACCTTGTCATCATTGTTAATCCTGGGAAACACTAGACTCCCATTCCCTGTAATAAACATTGAATTACTTTTGACATAGATCAGAACAACAACTTTGGCAGTAACTGGTGTAAGTGAAGTCATAATTAATTTTGTTTATTTCTACCATTTACTTCCTTTGTTCCAAGGGACATTAAATGAACTTAGTTATTTCTGTTTTTAGTGTAATGTCAGTGTAACTCAGTAAAGCAGGGACCAGCTATAGGGTCATTTGATGTGTAATATAATTTATAGTCTACCCTGTAATGTGAAATGCATTGTTATAGTACAAATTACCATAGTCCAAATAATGATTTTAAATTGGCCTTCAAATACTAGTAGTAACTGATTTTACAAGTGTTCTATTTCTAATGCATATTTTATTTCACTAATCGACAGGGGTACCATTGGGGTGCCAATACAGCCATGCCATTCAAAAGTTGTAATACAAGTTATTCATATATGATTATTTGTTTCCCTGTTTGATCAGATATCTGGTTTTGATAAAGTTCAAAACCCCCAGGGTACTATTACACTCTGTCCTTAAAGTTCATTTTGAGGTCATTCAAAATGCAAAACTTAGTTGGGTAATGACCTCAAAGTGAAATAGTGCTGCCTGAATACATAAGCTGACCTTAAAGTTGAAGGGTCACAGACTGTACATGTAACCAGAGGTGACCATGCTCCTTGCAAGATTATCCTCACCTTTGCTAACTTTTACCAGCCTAACCTGCTGTGAACCCATCCTGGAGTCAAATAGGGGTCAGTGGGATTGGCAGTGTTTTGGTTGTTTAGGGTTTTTTTGATAAAAGTGTGTCATAGACTTTAAGAAGTTTGTTTTGAGCTTGGTTGGTGATCGCTGTCTTCATGTTTAAAAGTTCGTAATTTTTTTCAAACCTATAACTTCTATTTTTGTCCTAGGAATGAAATTTGAATAGCAGCTAATCCTTACATAACAGAAATACTACTTATATAACAGATCTTTGGAACTGACCATGAGGCTGCATTTGCAGTACTTTTAGATTATATTGATCTGTCTTGTATATCTCTGTATATTTTTCACTGCATCAGTTACTGTTCATTAATTCAGCTTCTTTAGTTCCTTTGTTATGAAATTTGTACCAAGATTTCAAATTCTTCCCACAGCCTGAGATATGTGACTGTGGCAAAAATACTTAATGTTGTAGGTTGGTACCACTGATGTAAGTATAATAATGGCTTCTCTCTTACTTTTATAGATTCTTAGGCAAATTGTGTCTTGAGTGGAGTCTTGAGTGGTGCCATGAGAACAATGTTACATTGTTTAAAAAAAACTTGTATACCAATTATTTAAATAAATCCATTCTATGTGTGCTTTCAGGGTAAAACGATGGCTGCCGAGTAGAAAACTATGGATGATAAACAGATTTCATGGACGTTTTTGCTGATAACAACAAAAAAAAAGACATGCAGAAAAGGTCATTTGTTGACCAGACAAAAATGGTAAAAAACCTATGTAAAAGTTAGTTTTATCATGTAAGCCAAAATAGCCATTCCTACTTAAATTTCTATTATTGGTCTAAGACACTTGTTTTCCAAATGTCTTGTTAAATTAATTTGAGGTTGCAAAAGATACGAAAATTTTGAAAATTTAGTGTTAACCCATTTATGCCTAATGGATCATCCCATCCTTCTTAGATGGACAAGTTCATTTTCAGTTAAAAGGGTTTCTGGTATAAATTTTCAATCTATTTAGGGAAGTAAGTCCTTTAGGCAAACCGTGAAGACCTTTGAGCCTGCTGCTAATGTTATCCGTGAGAAAATGTCTGAGAAGCCACATATGTGAAACATATGAATAAGAAAATTGAAGAAATTACATGTCAAGTATTTATATGCACACTATCTCACCAGTATTGAAATGCTTTACTGTCAAGAGAAATTCTGGTATTTATATGAGTTTTATGAATACCATGAAATTTGTTTGAAAGTCACACTTTTACGGAATTAACTATTAGGTTACAGATTATGTTACAAAGATACAGAATTATTCTAAATACAGCAAGAAAAATAATAAAAATGTTATTTAAATATTGGAGGATAGGAGTTAGTTTCTTGTTGATTCAAACTGTTACAGCAACAGTATTCCTTTGCAAGATAGCATGTTACAACTAGGAACAAGAAAAGCATTGATGCAAAGCATCAAAGGGCGTCCAAAGGAATGTTTAAAAGCAAGAAATGCAGCAAGAGACAATGAACTAGTAGACATCTGATGATCAGATATATTCTTATAAACTTTTCAATGGTTAATTTGGATTCGCCAGGTTTGTAGGTAGATGAATGGGCAAACGAAATACATAATAACACACTAGTTGTTCATCCTGAACTTTGGTTGGTTTGCTAGAGATTAGAATATCAAATGTATTTTCTTTGGAACATACAAAACAGTAGTCAAAATGTCATAAGTTTGTTTAATGTCAAATTTAAAAAATGGTTTCTATTAATACTGGAAGTAGAACACACACTGGAATGTAAAAATATATAGGACGAATGTCAGTGACGAAACTCAGGACTTTTTTGTAATACATGCCAACAAAAATAATGGTACATTAAAATATCAAGAATAAATTTGCATGGCATGTTGATATGGTGAATCATTATTTATCAATTCAAGGGAAGACTGACTTTTAGACAGGTATGAGGAAAATGTCAAGAACTATTATTTGGCACAGTTCAGAATAAAAATTACAAAATCTCTCAATAATACATGGTATTTGTGGGACAGAAATTATGGAATATATTGCAAGACGAAAGTTTCTATTGTTAAATGTCACAGTATTTGGCAAATCAACATGACTAAGATACCTAATCATGCCAGGTTTCCACTCAAATCACCATAAAATCGATAGCCTTGAAACAAAATGCGCGATTAATTAACCGGAAAGAACCTACGGAAACAAATATGATAATAATATCATTATAACAGTTCGTAATAAGAAATGGCTAAGATTTATTTACTATCTTAAATATTTTGTTATAAATAAATTCGTAAAAAGTGCAATTTATTGTTAAATATGTTTGCATTTCATTTCATTTCCTGCAAAATTCTCCAGTTTGTTATTCATAACCATATCGCGACATGAATGACAGTCAATAACAACAACAACTACCCTTTCACAAAATCTGAACTCATTCCATAAAGGGCGTCGCGCTTCGGTGCGGACGCAAATAAGTCATTTCAGTGGCTGATTAAAGTGTCTAGAACTGAAGTCGGATACAGATGCAGTGGTTGTATCTGATATTACAGGAAGCATTATTTGGGCTTCAGA
The DNA here is from genome assembly GCA_012932295.1 of Cyclina sinensis. Classification (NCBI taxonomy): domain Eukaryota; kingdom Metazoa; phylum Mollusca; class Bivalvia; order Venerida; family Veneridae; genus Cyclina; species Cyclina sinensis. The sequence goes on along the minus strand of JAAONU010000009.1, from coordinate 25,721,073 downwards.
TGACAGGGACAAAGAGACTCTGAGACCTGTAGGGAGAAGGGCTTGAAATTTTGTTAATGGCCATCAACAATTGAGCTTGTGAACAATATAGAGGCCACATTTTTGGCCCAAGCTTTGTAAGTTTGGTCAGAATGCTTTCCCTAATTTTTTTATGAATTACTTTGAATCTGGGTCATGTGGGTTACAAAAAACAAGGTAACCTGTCCAGATCAGAGGAAAATTTTATGAACGTTGTAGAGACCACATTTTTGAAAGAAATTTCATATAACTTCAATGTCCTGAAGATTTCTCAATTTCGTAACTGGGTTTTATTAAAAAAACAAGCTCACATGAGCTCAGGTCAATGGAATTCTTTGTGAACACTCTAGAAAAGACATGTTTAACCAAATCTTCGGAATGTCAGAATGTTTGTTCTGGTGCTCTCTAGCATAGGATAGAAAGTGGGTAAAAGAATAGATCGTTAGCTCAGTGGAGAGGTTTTTAAATGCTCATGGGAGTCATACTTTCGACCCAGTCTTCATGAAACTTTGTTATGAATCTTTGTTTTGATGACCTCTAGGATTTGAAGTGGGGTCTTTTGAGGTAAAAAACTAGGTCATCAGTTCAGATATGTGAGGAAATTGTTTAACTTTGCTAGAATGGTTGCTCTAATTGTCTTTGGTTATTGTGTATTTTTTCTGTGGCATATATAATGTAAGACACGGTTATTCTTCCAATGCTTACCTTGACATTTACCTTTTTACCTTTAAGACAGTGATACTCAGGTGAGTGATAAAGGGCAATTTTGGTACTCTTGTTTTAACATATCAAACAAGACCATTACTGTGAAGGAGAGGGGGGATTGAACCTGAACCTGTCAGTGCATCACAGGTCTCAGACCTTGTCAGACCTTGTCATTACATTCCTGCTGAACCTCTTCAACATAAGAAGATGAAACAACACATTTATAACCCTTATAAGAGCCTCACTCTAGTAAACACATGTCTGTTTGTCTTGGCTGTTGTAACATAATGCTTGTAACATTTTCTGAATTAGTCTGGGTTGTCTATTTGTATAACAGGTTTGACCTCTAGATGACCCCTAGACATAATTACCTATCCTGCAGGTCAAAAGGTTATGATCTACTGGATAAATCTGTAATACCAGTCTTAAGTAATTACCTTTCTAGATTTACATATTTACAGATCATGTGGGTGTTCTTCCAGGGTTGATAAACACACATTATATCTAATTTTCTCACCATTTGGCCATACTGAAAATGAGTAAATTTTTAAAACCCTAGTAGCTGTAATGGGGAGTTGAACCAAAGGCATGAGAAATATTTCAGATGAAATCAGAATATATATGGGATTTACCTGAATTGGTCTTTATGACTCAGTGCTATAATGTGTACCACCACTGGGTCCCAGGTTTTAATCTCAGTTGGAGGGAAAGATGTGTTCCTGGGCAAATTCCTCAAGTTCAGCCTCTTTCAGACACTAATTGGCATCTCTCTCAAGTTACTTGTTCCATCATGAGTGGTGTCATAAGAGCAATAAAACTAAGTTTGAAAAACATCGCAATTGAGCTAAAATATCATTTAGATAGTGTAAGAAAATAAATGTATTTAATCTTTACAAGCATTTTACTCTCCAGTTGAAAGGCATTTATATAGCCTAGTTCTGACATTCCTTTGTTTGAAAGGAAAACAGTACACAAGGGAAATAATTTTGTTAAGGATGATTGCAGTGTTATAGCCCTTGATTTTTAGGTTTCCCCCATTCGGAACACCTCGGGCGACTTCAGTAAGTCACCTCGGAAATAATATGGTAGCCGCCATAATGGACTATTTTGTAACACAAATGGTGTCTGCTTTATTGGAGACATTTCTTAAAGCATCTACCTGTTCATGCTTTTAATTGAAATTTATTTTCATTTTTTTCTAATCCGTAAGACAAACACTGCTTGAATTCTGCCATGTTTGTTTATAATTTTATTAAAACCGAGGAGAATTACCATTTGGTGTATTCTTACACTTACATACGAGGTATTTTTACAAAGTTGTCGGAAAAGGCCGAGTTGTTACGATTGGGTTTCCCCTGCTTCTTCAAGTTATTATGCTAATAGTCAGTACTGACTATACTAGGCAGGCAAGTTCTTGCAACTTACATGATGACTGCTGGTCTCTCCTGCTTCTGTGTCAGGTAATTTACTTTATAACCTTCACCAGTTGATTTTTTTTAATCATATTTGTGCTGACCAAGAACTTAAACCAGGGATGGAACTTATACTTATTTCAGACTATCATCCTCTGTTTTGACTTGTTTACACTAAGCTATTGTGAAAAGATCAAGGGATTAGATTGTGTCATTCTTATAAAAGTCCCAAAGGTTTTGATGGTGTATGTTGATTATATGCTCAGAATGAACTTTGAAAATCAAAGCTTCAGTTGAAGGAATTTCCAGTCAGTAATCAGGCTGTGGCATTTTATGTGTTGATAATTTTGACATGTTCTATTGTTTTTTTCTTTTTTTAAAGAACTTTTAATATCTGTACTTTTCACTGTTTTTTCTGAAATATGTATTTGTAGCAGAGGTATAATATGGCACTTCTAGTACTTCCTTGCCTGTCAGCTACCTTTTATGGTGACGTGGTAAAGTGTCCGCTTAGCAATCGAAGGTACCCGAGTTCAAACCCAGGTCGGGGCAGGTGATTTTTCCAGGCTACATATGCCTGTTTGATAAAAAAGTTTTGATAACATAAACGTACACCAGTCTGGTCTTGATACATTTATATTTGATTATTAAAACGCAAAAGCATTAACTTTATTTCATACAACTTCATTTTACAATCTGTGCAGATTTTCAACCTGTTGACTTTATATAAAACAATGAAATTTACCACACATGAATCCAAGCTGTGACAGTTGCACAAAGATACTTGCATTGTGTTTCAACTGACTGCGTAGCAAGGACATGATTTTGATGTTATCATGTCCATGATGCTTTAAGTGACTTCAGTGGAAGGTGAGCCCTGATGATGTCATTTATATGTTTAACCTGGTACAATTTTATGGAAACTTTGGAATTGTCATAGATTATTATTATTATCATAAGTTTCATGTAATTATGATTTCTGGTTTTAGAAATAATCGATACCGGTAACCGGTTAGTTAACCAGTAGTTCAAATTATATATTGAAAAATCCGCTTATGTTTGGTAACACTCCTAACTGCAATGCACAGATTCACTGTAATAATGTTAAACAAGAACTGTCACTGTAAGATGACAATGCCCCCGAAAGTGGTGCTTTGAACTTTGATCTGAGAACCAGTCATTCAGGGGTCAAGGTCAAATAAATATAGTTCAGTGGGAAGGTCTTATCCAAAGGGGGTTGTGTCCAAGTATGTAGTAAATCCACTTACTAATAAGAAAGTTATTATCAACGTTAAAGTTTTCGGACGGACTGACTGACGGACCGACAGTTCAAAAACTATATGCCTCCTTTCGGGGGCATAAAAAAATCTTACAATAAAATGTTATTTATTCTAATACAGCCAATATTTGCATACAGTCATTCTTGAGATATTTGTTTTCCCTCAAGATACCTTTATTATGCCCAAACAGTAAAGATAAAAATCAACTTAGGTAATTTATGATAATTCATACAAGAAAAGAATGCTTGATTTATTGAAGTTTCATTAATGATCACTTGAACTTTGACTACAGTCAAAGTTATATTATAATTTCAGTAATTGGTTTGGTACTACTGGATTGTTTGATGCGGTAAGATGATGGCAGATTATGTTTCAGTTATAATCAGACTTTGCAGTAAAGAAAAGTTAACTCCGACTCTGTTATGTGTAAGCTAGAGTTACTGTACCTGATGATGTTAGTAAAAGATTTGATGATTTTAATTTTTGAACATAAATCAAGAGGTGGATGTTAAAAAATTGTTAGTGCTATAAAATAAAGAAGCAAAAAGCACTTTTCTTGCATTCACTCTTTAAAATTAAAGGATATCAGTTTTGACCAAAAATGGTTTCCTAGAATGGAGAGCAGTAAGAAGATGGCCTTGTCCTTAAATTAGAGCAAAATAGAAAAAATTTACATAAGGTTTTTATACAGGTTAACATGTGACATTATAACAAAGTTAATCTTGTACAGTGTTGAAGGACACTTGTTTACAAGATATTGAACCCAACCTGGACATGGACAAGAACAGGGTGTCCCAAATATTGACATTGATGAAAACACTTTGACCACTGACCACTGTATTTCAACCATATCAATGATAAAAGGATAAAAGTAAGCCTGCTTCCCATTTTACTCATATACAGTATAGGAACATACTATGAACAAACAAATTGTAATGAAACTATTGTTTTAAAAAAAGAATAAATCCTATTTAACATATTTATTGTAGAATAGATAGGACAGTAACTTGCAACTCCTGTGAGCAATACTTGATGGTTTCATCTTATGCCAGCAGTCCCTTTTAAAAAAGGATTTTGGAATTCACTGTCAAAGTGTACAGAGATGATTCAAACTCACGATCTCCAGGTTAGTAGTCCAAAGCTCTTTCCCATACCAAAGAACATGCCTTAACTTTATATTATTTCCATTTCATGAGAAATACTCTGGAATTTTTCACAAACAAGTTTATTTGAGTGCTTTTTATTGTCAGTACTGATTACCCATATTACGAAAGCCACCTGAAGTGTTTAGTTGTATTTAACTGTGGGGGGGATAGTGCAAGACATGGAAAGTATTTGACTAAATAGACATTCCTTGTTCTTTTTCATGCAGTGTATAGCATCGATACATGGGACCTTGGTTGAAAGTTTCATCCTAAAAAAAATTTGAAGACTGTTAGTTTTAATTGGGGATCAGACTCTCGACTCCTGAATAACAAATCCTGTGCATTACCATTGAATCACTGTTAGCCTCCATCCGCTAACATTTCTTTTCTTGGTATCCCTGTTTATGTAGGGTGTCATTTTTCATGTAGACATTTTTTTCATCTGAAGACCTACTAATCTACCTTGTTTGATAGGTCATCCTATTGTCCTTACTTTTTGTTCAAATTAGCCATCTATTGTTTCTCATTATAGTAACACCTTGCTCAGAAGACATGCATTATTGTGCAACAAAATTGACATACTGTTAGTACATGGAGGTCAGCTGTGTGATTGAACATTCTGGAAAAGCTCTTGCAATTAATCAGAAAACATTCATCTTTTGCCCAAATTAGATACAGTATATGTTTTTACTGCAGTGCAGAGTTTTTAAGGATGGATGTATAATGATATGTTATGACTTTTGAATACCAGAATATCAAAATCAGCTGAGTCAGCAGTTTGAAGAAAACCAAACTCTCAAATTTATAACAAATAAAGGTCTGCTTTTAAGACTGATTCATCATAAATTAGGTTAGCAAAACATTTCTGGAAGACATTTTGATAACACTTTAGGTTCTTTAAAACACTAGCATATACCTTCAAAAGAAACATCACAAAATGTACATGTCAAGTGTCTGGGTCACTGTCTCTCAACTTACGACTGTCTCAGCTATTTAGTAAATGTCACTTTTACATTTATTAGTCAATGTCAGTCACTTCTACATTTATTAACCAAAGTTATAACTACTACATAAAACAATGTCACCACTACATTGATTAGTTAATGTCACTTCTGCATTTATTTCTAAATGTCACTTCTGCATTTATTTCTAAATGTCACTTCTGCATTTATTTCTAAATGTCACCCAGATCTCTTTATCAGTATATTATATAATGCACTGTCTCTCAGATTCACCAGTCTGTGCCTCTTAATTTTGAGTCTGTGTCACATAAAATGCCTCGGTCAATGACGCATACAATCAGAGTCAGTGCCACTTAGATTAATCTGTGTTACCTGGATAATGTAGTCATTGTCATCCAAATTGAGTCAGTGTCACGTAGATATTTTGACAATGTCATTTAGTTATCAAAGTCAGTGCCACTCAGATTTCTGTGTCACTTACATTACGAGAAAAGCACAACTGTTAACAAAAGTTATTCAGTTTATTGAGTTATTCAGTTATTCTGAATATTGAAGGTGCATTTATTAGAGTGTATAAGACTGTTCCTATAAAGTTCATCTGTAGGTCTTGTGGTAAATTAGTTAATACTGATGAATGGTCACCTAGTTACATTTACTTTTGGCCTGTTACCAAATTGTTTGTTACCAGTGAAGCTAGCCTGAACAATCTGTGTAATCACTTCCCAAGACAGTTTGATAATCAAAGTTTAGAAAATCTGGTGGCACAGTTGTAACTGAATCTACATAAAACTGACTTGTTAACTGGCCACTTGCTGTTTATATGTTTAAAATTCTTTTATGAGACTAATATAAAAAATATCTTACATGACTGGCAGTTTATAAACAGTCTAAATACAACAGTTTTCAATGCTTTAATCCTCATGTACAAAATATAGTGAGAACCAAAAGTAACATAATTTTTTTCTTTCCCATAAATTATTTAAAAGAATAGTTGAAATTTTACCCTGCCCATACCAGTGTTTCCTCATAATAAAACCAGGTCCTGACCAGAAATAATCTTGGTAAGCTACAGCAAATGATAAACTCCTGAAAGACCGTAGATTTAATGTATATTTTTGAGTGTCCTTTATCCATAAATAAATAAAGAACAGGGAACTATTTTCTTTTAGCATAAGATGATTTGTCAGCTGTAAACACAACCTGGGTGGTGTACTTTCATGTAGCAACATTGGATTGAGTCTGTGGTGGTCTTAGTCGATTGTTAGATAGCATTTCATTTTTGCCATGGAAGTTTTAATGATACATGATTCTAGTCAAAGGGTACTGGCATTATTCTGTGGTGGTATATTGTTAATATTGTGGTATCAGTGATTTAGTTTTGGTTACAGTTGACATCAGTACACCACACTAGCACCCTTTCCTTTGGATCTAATAAGTTGCTGGGGATATATTGATAGAATTTTAATTAGACCCTGTTTCATTTTCTTCACCAATTTCATAAGGGATACTTTTTTGGTGTAAAATTGAATTATTACATTTGAAAGTTAAGAAAACTTTGTATAGATTACCATTATCTTTTTGTATCAGTTTGAATTTAAGTTACCTCCCTTAACTGTTTATAAACATGTCTTTGCGTAAATTGTAAATTCCTGATAATAAGCAGTATTATCAAGGTGCATAACTCTGCTGTGGTCTAAATGCAAATGAGGGACAGAGATCCATTAAAGACGTAAAATTATTTGAGCTCTAACTAATGAGACATTCATAGAAAAGTAAGACCTTAAATATAAATATGTTTCAACCTGACAAAATATTTTTTTCAAAAAAAAAAAAAAAAACAGAAGAAAAAAATTGACTAAAATTTTACTAAAATGTGAGGTAGCTGAACATTTTTTTCATGGAATCATTGATCAGGCTTTGGAACCTGTTAATCATTCATTTTTATGGATCTTGCTCTTGTCCTGAAGGAACTAAACTAATTTATTTATTTCTATGCTTAATTAGTCAAAGGATAGTGAGAGGAAAATTGCCTGTCCAGAACAGATTGTCTAAGAGGTTATTAAGTAAACTGCCATATCTGCACTTGAGTAGACGACTCCGAATTTCATTTATGAACTTGATTTGGCTTTTAATTAATTTGTTTTGAAAGGTTTTGACCAGTAATTTTGCAAAGTTAATAGCAAGAGGCCTTTAGAGGGCAGGGCAAGTTTTGCTGTACTGGGCTGTTATATATTCTGTCTGCTAGGATGTTACAGGTATTGTTGTAAGTTTAATGCCGTAAAGTTTTTGTAGGCATTAAGTGAATAGAGTTAATGAAAATAAGTCATTTTCTGTTTATTATTTAATCCAGTAATTAGCAGGTACACCAGCACATATATTTTGGAACACCAAAAATCCTTAACAGTTAAAAATGAAATCAATATCTTATGGAACTCCACAAGTAAATTACTAATAAAGAGATTTAGTGAGGAACACCTCTTACTTTCAAATCTAAATTCTAACTTACAACATTTTTTATTTCTGACTTATATACAAAATATTCTTAGAATAACATAGATTTCTTATTTGACATTAAGTTGACACTTGAGTAATTAATCTATAATTTGATCAGGAAATGGCATATTTATAATCAAAGGTAATTATCACTATGAGGTATGTAAACACCATATGACATGCTTGTTACTTAAAACAGTCTAGTTTCCTTGTCTCAGATGAAGTGTCAACCTTTTAGCAGCTTTATGGTTTCTCAAGACTTGGAGATTAAACTAAAGTAAGAATGTTGACAAGTCATATGTTCAAAATAGACTGAAAATTACCCTAAAAATGATGGATAAAATTCTGCTTCAACTTGGGTGAATAGTACCTTATTGAATATGCAGCAAATAAATATAATTCTTTAATTGTAAATAAATAGTAAGCAAATTCTTGTAAAATTGCTGCATAATATAAGCATAAAGGCCTAAAGTTTGCAGTTACAGTGAAAATGCAGTGAAATTATGATAGATTGAAATGACTATGTACAACAGTCACATTCCTAAGTCCGGTCAGAATGTTTTGAAAGGAACAAATGATGCAAAACATGATAGGTCTGTGACTGATATGAAAATTGTGTTTATATTTAAGAATCCTGTTAGAAAGGGCAAGAATGGCTGTATTCTAGAAATGTATTTTTTCAAGGTAAATTTTTTTTCAACTATAAGAAATCATATTGTTGATTGTAGGTAAACTGACATTTCAGGAGAACAAAACCACTTGACTGATATAAATTGAAATTATTGATAGAGTTCAATTCAGACTTAAGCAGAAAATTAAAATATGAATCCATACCCAGTATTATTTTTTTCTCTTTTCTCCTGGGATTTTGGAGAGAAAGGAAGCCTTTATAAGCCTATTCATAAGTTGGAGTAATAAGTTCCAAATGTGAATGACATTTCCTTTAATATTATACCATGCCCACATTAATATGTCTTTTAAATAAGAAATGACAGCTGAAACCATTGAAAGTGGCAGTGGACAATGTATGATTGGTGGGCAGACTGCTGTACATTTTATTTTCATCTTAGTTAAAGGCACTTCAGCAAGGTGTCAGTATTTATAGCGTGTAATGATTCCATTCCCATTCTTGGGCTAAAGCCACTAAATTATTCCATTCCAATTCTTAAGCTGAAGCCACTTAGCCATTCCATCTCCATTCTTGGGCTGAAGCCACTAAGCCATTCCATTCTGATTCTTGGGCTGAAGCCATTTCATTCCCATTCTTGGGCTGAAGCCACTAAATCATTCCATTCCCATTCTTGGGCTGAAGCCACTAAATCATTCCATTCCCATTCTTGGGCTGAAACCACTAAACCATTCCATCACATTCTTAGACTGAACCCAATAAAACTTTAGAATATGGTGATTCTTTATCCTAGCTTTAGCAGACAGGTGAGCTATACTTTCTGTAGCTCTCTTTTTTCTGTTTAAGAATGGTCAAAAATAAAGCACAGAGAAAGATAGCAATCTTTCACAGCAAATTATGGCTTTAATTGAGTTTGTATGTATTTTCATGTTATTTTCTGATAAGAATTACCATCCATCATTGATTCATTTACTGTTAATTACAGGATATTTGCAGAGCTGAGGAAAGTTTCCCATCATGTAGAGGAAGAAAGATAACAGCCTTGGATACCTGTTGATAAGTGTGGTAGATGGTCAAGAAAATTGAACTTATTCTCAAGGAATGAAACTAATCAAGTGAATTAGTATGAAGGTATGATTCCAGGTATGTTTATGGTAACTAACTCATCAGAGATTTGGGGTGTGCTCTTTTCCAGGTAATTTGTACTGCATGTCATGAATGCATTACGCAGACGACAATTCATGTAATGTCATGGTATAATACCTGAAATTCTTCATCTTGTCATCCAAGTATCCTAGAATTCATAACTGGTTAGAACTAGTATACCTCTGAAGGATGTATACTTAAGTGCTAGAAAAGAAGGAGTATTTGACACTGTTGTTCCATTCACCTTATCAGCAGATCCCTGGATAAAAAGGTTACAGACAGGACATATCTTCACTTCATGGGACTAATGTTACCTCATTCATAGAAATACTTTGTCTGAGATGACTTTGAAATGTTGCAGAGAAATGTCCATTCTTTTTAATACAGTGAAGAAAATTACTCCAGTTTCCATCACTGTGCTGTATAAAGTGCAATAAAGTGGCTCTTCCTAGGAAGCAAAATTATGAGTTATTGACCAGGGTATTATTTGTCATTGTCAGGTTTAGATACAATGGTGTGACGGAAAACTAAATGGGTGTCACATGTCAGTTGTGTCCACTCTCAATCCCTTCTTTTATTCGAGCTATGTTTAAAATTGGCAGAAAACCAAATGTTTAATTTAATAAGGACAATGACAAGCATTAGTCATTCTCCTTCTTGAAAGTATTTGTTCAGAGAAGGCATTCACCCTTGCTGAATAAATACCCAAGTGTTGGAAATTTTCCCTTATCAGCTCTTGGATTGAAAACATCAGGCCATTGACATTCCCTCCAGAGAAAAAGCTGCTTATTAATTAAAAAAACAAGCTATTATCACAAACATAAGTTTTTTGTGTGTTGAATGTGAGAAACCGAAAATGTTTCATTAATTGGTCAAGACCTGACAAAAAAGTATGATACAAAGAAACTGACTGGAGAAGAATGACCACAGCTAGTGCAGGTTGTGTGAACAGACAGTTTATTAGTCAGTCAGTTGTCACTGCCATGGTGAATGAGACTTGAATCCATGACTCTCATTTATGACTGTACAGTGGTCTACAAGCTATCAACTTGCATAATGTTCTATCACTCTCTGATTATTTCAGTTGCTTCAGTTTGGAGGGTCCAAGGTTCAACTCCTAGCTAGAACACAGGATGAATTGATGGGCAAACACATTAAAATCAAACATATCAATATTTACACAGCTGTTAATTGATAGCAGTGATGTAAATTACCAAATTACCTCTCTCTCTCTCTCTCTCTCTCTTTCTCTCTCTCTCTCGCTGTGACTGGAAGTATGTAATAAATAAATCAGCAGATTTAATTCTACCACCAGCAGACAGCTAGAGTTTAATGAAACACAATAATGATCACTGTGTACTTTCATACAGAGCTTTTCCTCAGACTTAATAATTCTAAATAATCTGCTAAATACTATTTGATGATCTAGTGCAATGGTGGGGGTAGTCAGTATAAAAATAAAGTATGTTTTACAATAGAATTGAACTTTGCCATTTATGCTGTTTTATAACTCTGTGGAGGGGATATTTTATATGATTATATTGATGTTTTCCTTGTAATGAGGGAAACAAGAGCCTTCATCTCTGTAGACGTTCATCTTCTGTCTCACAAAGAGATGTTTGATGTTAATTACTGGCGATAAGCTTCTCAGAAATAAATGTCATTTTTTTCAATACGCTATTATTAATCTACTGACATGCCTGTGAAGTTTCTTCTTATAAAATTCTACTTGTGGACTGTAACGTTTTTGCTTTTGCGAACAGAGTATTGTCGGAACGTAGTGAATGTATTCTGTTACTTCACATTACATTTTGTTGATAAAAAAACATTATGAGCGTACATGGGTTCTGATGATGTGACCAGTGGGACCAATCTGCACATACAGGGTCTATTTGAGGTCTTTCTTGTTTGCCTTTCAGTTTTAAATTAGGTGCAGATTAATAACCGTACCAACTATATGTGTGAATACCCGGTAACAAACTGACATATGGCTAATTACCGATTAATAATGAGAAGTTTTGTGATAGCTTGTAGATTGGAGCAGTAATGGTAGTTATTATACATTGGTGAACATAATAATACATTAATTTCATTCTGTTTCCAAAAGTTTGGTCAAATTGAATTGAACTTAACATAACAAGGACATGTTTGCGATGTTTACTAAGAATGCTTTGAAATTGAAGCTAACTGGTAATGCAAGTACAGTCTTGGAATAGATTATTTACATTTTTTATCATTCCAAATTTCCACTGATAGTGGAATTAGATGTAATTACAAGCTGATATTTTGTTTTCACTATTTTTTAGGTCTCTGCACTTATGAACTGGCTTCTCCATATCTTGTGGTTGATTTTCTGACAACCTTGAAATAAATTTCTCAGACTGACAGATTTAAGATGATTAGACAGAGAATTTTCCCTGCAAAAAACACATAATTATCATGGAATAAAGTAAGATATGGGGCAGTATGAAGAAATGGTGTGCAAAATAATTATCTGAGCTGACCAGTCAATCTTGGCTTATCTTGGCATGGGTAAGTTAGCTACACCTGCTACAGTTTTTCTCTCACTTCAGAAGCCTAATTAAGATAATGAAAGGTTTTACATGTAGATTTCATGCAGTGAGCAGCAAATGCTCTATATATTAGATCAGTGGAATAAAGTGATAAGTGCCAAACAGAACAGACAAACATATGAGTCAAGGTTTAGTTAACCCTTACCATGCTAAATATTTGAAATGGACTTGTCCATCTCAATTTGGACGGATCCATCAATTGCTGAAGGGGGTGCTTATTGAAAAATCTACTGACTGATTGGCAGATAGTGCAGACCATGATCAGACTACATGAATGTGCTGGCTGATCTTGGTCTGCACTGGTCGAAAAGGCAGAGTCAATTGCCTCGTGCAAAGTAAGGTTTTAAGTATGAATTTGTGTTTAGCATTAGATCTGATGTTGTCATCATTGTATGTGTGCAAGAAAATCCTCAGTTAAGCCTAGCATCATGTAACAGTGATGTTTGTGAAGTGACAAATAAAAAATGTTTTGTTAAATCTTATTTTTAGACAATCTTGCTCAGTTACAATGCCAAGCTTTTACATGAACATTTTTTCTAAACAAATACAAAACTTAAAAATTTACCTTCCCTTGTTTTTTTTAGCTTGACTGAGAACATATTGCTTTATTGAAATGCTGGACTTGTGTACCGGTGACTTAAACAGAACAAGTTTGACTTTGAAAAAGTATGAACATCACTAGAGGTCAGTCAGTTGAGATATTTATCTGAAGTCAGACATATTTTAGATTCATACCACACTTGGAACTGGACAAGGCTTGTCAATTGTCATCAGAATCATGCTCTATCCCTCAGATCCTAAAATAAACTTATACCTCTTGGCACACTGGTAACATAGGCATTTGATAACAACAACAGTGCAATTTGAAACAATGACATTTTATATTCTTCACCTTAAATGTCAGACTTTCCCCAGTCTTCTGAAAATATGCATATATGGCTGGATGGTGGTAGATGTTTGTAGCTGTGGAGATTGGCAGAGATGGGTGTGCAGTCTCTTGTGAATATCACATTGTTCCATTCATTATCAGGAAAAAAAAGGGATGCAGTAGAAATGTTGGTCATATGTAAGTGAATGTGGATAGTGCTTAGGTTCCTGAAGATGAAGCCAAGTGGTACAGATAAAAGACAAGATATAAAATTCTATGTGAATTGTTGAATATTATTAGAAAGAAATAGTATTCTAGAACTACAGTACATAAGACCTGAACAAATGAATGAAGTTTTATGGCCCATCGACAACTATGGTCATTTTGGGCGCAAGTAATATTGTATAAAAAAGAACTAAGAAGTAATTATTTTGTTAAAAAGTTGTAATGATGTAAAAATCAAAAGTTGTTGATAGTATGTAAAATATGATGTAGTTAAAAGTATATAAGACGTACCGGTTATTTGAAAGATACTAGCATATTCTCTTAATGCCTATTATATAAATATATTTCATATACTGTCCTTGTTCCTTGACATGTTTTTGGACCTCAAAAAAAAACAGCCATTCAGAAAGTTGTACTATCCAAGCTTTCAGGAAATCACCTTACTTTGACAACCCTTGTTTTAAATATACTTTTCAGGGAATGCTGCTTTAGAATTGTTGCCCCTTGATTGCAGAAGTTCATGTATTTTTCAAGCAACAGTGCTTGGAGGTTTGCTCCAAGTCTTTGATATATATTGTTTATTGAGAAGCACAACCAGTCAAAGCCTCATGTTTTTAAGTTGCAGTACTTTTTTCAAGCTTTTTTCATGAGCTTTTTAGCTCACTTGAGCTCGGTGTGTTCATGGTGAGCTTTAATGATCAGATTATGGCGTTCCATCATGGTGCATCTTGCCTCGATAATTTGTATGGAATGGCATCTTCTCATTTACCGACAAACAGAAGTTAATGAAACTTAGCATGAATGTTACTTGCAAGCAGCTCTACCATAGCTGTTCAAAGAAATCCATTTCTTTCAGAATTTTGTTGGGGGAGCAAGAAGGAAAATGATAAAAGCCGTCTTGTATTAGCGCTTTGAAATTTTTTATGTAGCCTTGTCTTACCGACCTTGAAACAAGATGTCATAGGACCAGTGTTGCTGATTTCTAATGTACGATCACAAGCCAGGGTAGCTCACTTACAGAGCATCTTGCTTGCAAGCAGGAGATTGTGGATTCGAGTCGAGCCCAGGGTACATGATTTTCTGATCCTGCAACAATAAAGATTATTGAAATTATGTCAACCAGCATAACTATTGGCTTGCCGTAATGTTTTATGTAGAATTACATACTTGTAGGAATTTTCTTGATAGAAACCATAAGGCTCAGAAATTTGCATTTAGTATTGTGTAGGGAATCTCAACCAAGGTAGATGGGGTAATTTTAGCCCCATTCTGGTCACAATGGTCACATTTTACAGTTTGTTTTACATTGGAATATACAGGAAAGTCTCGGGTGCATGATTTATGGACAGCATAGCTTTCTTGAACATAAAAAAAATGTATTATAGATTTCAAGTAGATGTCAGTTAGTCGGTAATCAGTAGTACATCAATTTATAAACATTTTCTTGAGCCATTGTTTGGAGACAGCAAACTGTTGCATTACATCTATAAATATTAATGATAACATTATAACTCACAGCTTGTCTTCTAAATGCACCTGACATATATCTGTATGTTCCATATCTTTCTTTTACAATTATTAACAACAGAGTTCTCATGTGTGTAATAAACATCATGTTAATTTTACATTTTCCAGTTATGTTGACAATTTTTGTGAAGTCAATGCCTAAGGCCGGACATTATGTAAGATAGAGGTCAGTTATCGGTCAGTCCAGGCCATTTGACCCAACAGGCAATATTGGTGTATTACACACTGACCAGTGTTGTAAATGTAAGAGGCACATAATGGGGGGAAAAAACAGGTAACTTTCATTTGGTCAGTTCATGTTTTTCCATGTATTGCTTTAGATATTCCATATAATCTTTTCAAGTACATTTTTTATCTTCATTAAAGCCTGTTCTCATTTTAACAGAGGTATGGTTTGACAAAATTTGTTAGTACTTATGAAAAGTTAGATTTAACGACGGTTAATTGAATCAAATTGAATTGTCTACTGTAGCTTTTTATAGTAACCCAGTATTTGATTTTGCGTCAAGTAAAATAGCATAGCTTAGCATCCAGAGGAGGATGGATGTTCAGGCCTCTACTACAACGTAAAGACGAAAACAGAACTTGCAATGTGTTGATGATAAAAAAATTGCAATTGTGATGTATGAATTTTCAGCCTTTTTAAAAAAAAAATTGGTGTTCACTGCACCTTTTTCATATTATTCTTGATATGAAAAAAAAAAGAAAATTACCATGAATTTTTTTTTTCATAAAAATTTTATCATTACTAGTGTCATTAGTACTATTGTTATTGTTATTATAATCTGTTGTTCGTTGTTGTTGTTGATAATAGTAGCAGCAGAAGTATCGGTAGCAGACGTAGTAGTCTCAGTAAGGTAAGGTAACGTAAATTGTATTCATAGAATATATCATAGTATATTGACATGAAATGACCCCCTAGATAATCAATCAATCAAACACATCTGTCATATTTCATAGGCCCCTCTGTGGGGCCTCTCATTAGGTTATTACACCCTTAGGGGCATTTTGATAAAGCCAGTGTAAAGTATGTTCTATTTGCACAGAATGGCCAATACACTCTGTGCTCATGTAATGTAGGAGTTATTGGACATCTGTAAATAACTGTATAATATATAAATAAATGAAATACCTGTAGAAACAGTTTCATCTGATGTAAAATAGTCTACATTGGAGTATACCTTTGTAATACCAGGGAAAAGCAAACTGATTTTTCCCCCCCATGAAAGATATAAAATTATTATTGGTTTTGATTGGATTAAAATATTGACTAATTATTAAATGACAAATTGTGAAGTAAACACAGAAGTGAAATAGACATTTTAGATTTTGCACAGCTTTCATTGGAGTGTATTTGAAAGGTATGTCTTAGAACAGTTTTGAAATAAAAGTTTGTGAAGTAACATAATTTTGAAATAAATATAAGGGAATTTGGTGCTCACTTGACAGATTTGGCAGACTAAGATTTGATTGAAATGAAGTCCTTTTGAATTTAATATAAGAAGTTTTACGGATGATGTAATACAAGATTGATTGTTATGACAATTACAATATTTTCTGCTCTAAATTTGTATTAGTTCTTAAGTTATATATATAAAGTTTAAATTATGAAGCTTGTGTAATAATGTTGTGCAGAAGTATTAGTATTAGTATAATTCAAACTGTAAAAAAGGTTCACAACTCTTGACAAAAAGGAAGACTTTATACATTGCTTATAAGTATGGTTTGCTAATTTGAGCAGAAGGAGGGACTGTGTCAGTCTGTGAAGAAAATGAAATAATTGCAGAGCCAGGGGATAAATATTTAGCAATGCAATTTCAGGACTGCAAATCTGACTGTCAAAATGCCAGCTTCAGGTATTCTTTGGGTGGGGTGATATAATGTTTCAGAAAACACAGATAGGAGATTTTTTTTTTTGAGGGGGGTGGGGGGGGGTTGGGATTGGGTGGGGGATACAATATGTAATGTAGGTGGTTTTCTAGATTTTGGCATTGACAACAGTAGTACAGTACAACTGCAACACATGAATGTAAATAGAAATGAATGTCTGTAACATGTCACATTGGAAAAAAATAGACATTCAGGGTATTCAAAAGGCAGACACCACAAATTTTAATTGCCAGTTCTTTATAGAGAAATGTGGAGACATACAGAATGCTGTTGTCTTATCCTGCAACATAAAGAAGAGAGAGCCGGACAAAGACACACTTCTGATTCCTAATAAAAGTTTAAAACTTATTATTTTTATTGATATTTCTGCAAATTTTTTATGTTAAATCAGCAAAATTGTTATTGAAGTGTCTGTTGTATGTATGGATGCTAAAAAGACTTCTGGTTTCTAATGAAAGTATAAAAGTTACTATAAGCGCAAAGTTAGCAAAATTGTTATTGAAGTTTTACAGTGTGCATTGCTCTGCAGCAACTGTTGTATTTTATATCTATATAATTATATATATTATAATTTATATCAGTGATTGTATGGATGCTAATAGAATGTGTCTTGACTTCGTGAAGCAGTGATATTGGAGAGCAATGTCTAATGAAACATCCTTTGTATTGTGCTATGTATTAATTAATATTGACCACACATTACTGCTGGTTATGATTGGTTTTGTAAACATAATGTTTATTAACAAATACCATTGAGCAAATAACAAGTAATGAGATTTTAACTTGGCACTTAAGCTCAGGCACTGAAGGGTGTAGATATTAGTTTATACTATTTGTACAAAAAATTAGGACACTGATGGCCAACCAACTGATTAAAACATGGTCAGTTTTATTACCTTAGAGGTATTAAGATAATAAAGATAGGCATTGACCTATGAGGCTTTACCATCATTATAAGTATAGAGGTGTACATACATTACACTTCGTCAAGTTAGTTTTGTTACTTTTTCTATTTATGTCTTTTGACTTGACCTTGACTTACTATTTATGTCTTGTAGCTTCATCTTG
This sequence comes from Cyclina sinensis, assembly GCA_012932295.1. NCBI lineage: Eukaryota > Metazoa > Mollusca > Bivalvia > Venerida > Veneridae > Cyclina > Cyclina sinensis. Next base: position 25,703,133 of record JAAONU010000009.1, on the reverse strand, counting down.
ACTTAATATTTATGTCTTGTGACTTGACCTTAATTTACTATTTATGTCTTGTGACTTGACCTTGACTTACTATTTGTATCTTGTGACTTGATCTTGACTTACTGTTTGTCTTGTGACTTGATCTTTATTTACTGTTTATGTCTCATTACCTGACCTTGATTTGCTTTTTATGTCTTGTGACCTGACCTTGACTTAATATTTATGTCTTGTGAGTTGACTTTGACTTACTATTTATGTGTTGTGACTAGACATTTACTTACTGTTTATGTCTTTTTACTTGACATTTACTTACTGTTTATGTCTTGTGATTTGACCTTGACTTACAATTTATGTCTTGTGACTTGACATTTACTTACTGTTTATGTCTTGTGATTTGACCTTGACATACTATTTATGTCTTGTGACTTGACATTTACTTACTGTTTATGTCTTGTGATTTGACCTTGACTTACTATTTTTGTCTTGTGATTTGACCTTGTCTTACTATTTTTGTCTTGTGATTAGACCTATGCTTACTATTTATGTCTTGTGACTTGACCTTGACTAACTGTTTATGTCTTGTGACTTGACATTGACTCACTGTTTATGTCTTGTGACTTGACCTAAACTTACTGCTAATGTCTTGTACTTGACCTTGACTTTCTATTTATATCTTTTGACTTGACCTTGACTCACTATTTATGTCTTGTGACTTGACCTTGACTCACTATTTATGTCTTGTGACTTGACCTTGACTCACTATTTATGTCTTGTGACTTGACCTTGACTCACTATTTATGTCTCATTACCTGACCTTGACTCACTATTTATGTCTTGTGACTTGATCTTGACTCACTATTTATGTCTTGTGACTTGACTTTGACTCACTATTTATGTCTTGTGACTTGACCTTGACTCACTATTTATGTCTTGTGATTTGACCTTGACTCACTTTTTATGTCTTGTGACTTGACCTTGAAACACATGGAATATTGGCACACATTTTTGTGTGCACTTTTTATAAAAGCAACTAGTCCAACTCCCCAGAATCATTTTTGACATAATTTACTGAAGAGCATAATAGGGGGCAGTTCAAGGTCACATGATACATTTTACACTCAATGCCTTATAAATTAAAAACTTTGAGCTTTATCTTGGGATTGCTTTACTCAGGGTCTTGATCAAACTTGCTTAGAATGTTTATAACAAACATTCTAAACAATTTCTTTTAATAAAAGTTGTCTTAGATATTTAAAAGGAAATCTTTGTAAATAAAGGTAAAAAATAAGTTTTCTTTCAAAAACAAAACTTCACAACTACATGTAGTATTATGGAAACTGCACAAAATTAACAGAAGTATCAAGACTGGAGGTCAGTTTGAAGTAAAAAAAAAAAGTAAAGGCAGATGCTCGAAAGCTTTCTATATATATATATGACTTGGTCAGGTGAAAAAGAAAAAATAATTCATTGAAAGCCATAAGTGTGATAAGTATTAAAACCATGTACTTAATTATTTCTGTTATCTTTTTACTATTGTGACCAGAAAGCACTAGTTTTGAGTAAAAATTGAATACCCCTAAAAGAATGTGAATGGAACATTTCAAATTATATATAGACGGACAAGTCCATTTTGATAAGTGAGCAGGGTCAGGGGCAAAATCATTTTTTAAGTGGTGTTTGAGTCTGTTACAGGTTTTGCAAGGTAGGGAAACAATTTTATGAAAATTGTTGTTTCTGTCGTGGCAAATTTCTCTCTGCATATTTACTATTTTGCCATCAGAAGTGGCTAAATTGATGGCATGCTTGAAAACATCTGTAAGCCAGACATGCAAGGGATACTAGCATTAATATTGCTTATGTTAACAGAGTTTTTTGGCGGCAAGAAAACTGCAAACATTGATTGGCAGATAGCGCACAATACCTGTAGCAAATGTCTGATAAGTATGTGCATGGCTCACAAGTGGCATTTATCTGTCAGGCATAAGTCGCAGTTATCTATGATGTTGCAAAAAGTTTAATAGTTTGATTATTTACAAACCTGCTCATAAAATGTTATTTATGAACCAACTCGAAAGCATCATTAGTTAATTACTGAACCTACTTAAATATGTTATTTATGAACCAGCTCACCTTTGCTTCAGCTATTTACTGAACCAGCTGAAATATTTTATTTAACAACAAGCTGGAATGGTTTATAATATGAACCAGCTCAAATGGTTTATATATGAACCAGCTGGAATGGTTTATATATGAACCAGCTGGAATGGTTTATATATGAACCAGCTGGAATGGTTTATATATGAACCAGCTCAAATGGTTTATAAATGAACCAGCTCAAATGGTTTATATATGAACCAGCTCAAATGGTTTATATATGAATCAGCTCAAATGGTTTATATATGAACCAGCACAAGGGTTTTTTATATGAACCAGCTCAAATGTTTTATATATGAATCAGCTCAAATGCATAATTTATGAACCAGCTCAAGCTCAGATATGTTTTTATGCCCCTAAAGGGTGGCATATAGTAGTCACACTGTCCATCTATTATTCTGTCTGTCCATTCATCCCATCTTCTGTTCACAACTCTTACAATTCTCATTTGAATTTTATCAAACTTGCATATCATTATCCAGTGCTGCAGTGCATATACTCAGGCTTTTGCAAATTGAGTATCTTTGGTGGTGTTATTGCCCTTTATTTAATTTTACATTATATTGCTAGTGTGTGCAGTTCAGCCTACCTTTTACATGCCATTTTCACCAAACTTTCAAAGAATGATCATTATCATATGCCACAGTGCATATTTTCAGGCTTTTATGATTTGACTAATTTTGGATAATAATTGCCCTTTGTTCAGTTTTACCTAATATTGCTTCTTTGCACAACTCCTCATACAATTCTCGTATGATGTTCACCAAACTTTCGTAGAACGATCATTATCAACTGCCACAGTGCTATATATTTTTTGAGGCTTTTGCAATTTGACTAATTTTGGCATAATACTTGCCCTTTGTTAAATTTTACTTAATATTGCCTCTGAGCACAACTCCTCCTACAATTCTCATATGATGTTCACCAATCTTTCACAGAGTGATCATTTTCAAGTGCCACAGCACATATACTCAGGATTTTGATATTCGATAATTTTTTGCAGAGTTTTTGCCCTTTGTTATATTATACTTAATATTGCTTCTGTGTACAACTCCTACAATTTTATAATTGAACTATACTTTTGCCTATGTTGTTTAACTGGAGCATAAAAATCCAAAAGATTAAAGGTAAGAAACTATTTAGAAATACTTTTCTGTAAAAGGCATGTTGTGACCTATGGGTACAAACCACTAGATCAATTAATATCTTTTGAAACAAATCAGTTTTGGAAATTTATTGATATTGCCAGCAATGCAGATAGGTAGAGGACATATGATAGTCTTACCCCCTAGATGTAACAGTACTTTGTTCGGTTGATAGACTGCAAAAAAGTTTGGCACAAATGATCAGGGTAACATAAGTTATAAGCTACCATGACTGAGTGACCCTACTTGAACATGTTATAAATGAACCTACTCGAACATGTTATAAATGAACCTACTTGAACATGTTATAAATGAACCTACTCGAACATGTTATTAATGAACCTACTCAAACATGTTATTAATGAACCTACTCAAACATGTTATAAATGAATTTACTCAAACATGTTACAAATAAACCTACTCAAACATGTTATAAATGAACTCATATACATGTTATAAATGAACCTGTTCAGACATGTTAAAATGAACTCAAACATGTTATAAATGAACTCAAACATGTTATAAATGAACCTACTCAACATGTTATAAATGAACTCAAACATGTTACAAACGAACTTACTCAAACATGTTATAAAAATGAACTTACTCAAACATGTTATAAATGAACCTACTCAAACATGTTATAAATGAACCTGCTTGGACATTTTATAAACGAACTTACTCAAATACATCTGATCTATTTGTTTTGAATATACTCAGAACTGCAAAAGAGAAAAGAGTACAAAAGATGTTGTTGTGTAGAACCAGAAAATGCTTCTCCTTCACTTCTCTTTTCAGTGGAAAGTTCTTCCTCTTGAAAAATGAAAAACAAAACAAAATAAAACTTATATTTCTGGCAAAGTAAGTGATTATTTTCAATTTCTTAATTTGGACAAAAATGTATAAGAAATGGACATAATTGAATTTTTTTAGTATTTCTTGCAATTTCCACTGACTAAGGTCACAGGCTTGAATGAAGTAAAAAGGAGATATCCTCTCCCAAGTTCAGATTTTTTTAGGTGATACCCATTCCTTTTCCCAGGTGCAAATCTGCGCTGACCACAAATAATCATCTATGCAATACGACACCATTTACCTTATTTGGCAGTGTGACCTAGGTCACTGCACAATTTATTTTCAGCTGTCCAGATTTCTTTGGGCTTTTTTATGTAAATTTTCATTGGTGACTCAATTGACTGGATTTTCAATGGCCTTGCAATCTGTTAATGATTATACAGGAATGTTTTTGGTTCATTGGCAGGTCAGGGTATAGACTCATTTACAGTATAGGACTCTAAGGGTAATAAATGATTGGTCAATTTGGTCAAAGAAGAAGGTGTGGTATTCCATGATCTGTTTATGTTGTTATATGTTGTGTAATGCTGGCCTGCAAATTCCAGCTATGTAAAAACTGGGAGGCAGCCTGACCTAATTTTATTTTCATTATCACATATCATTTTGAATAGCTGTCAATAGAGCTCTGTTGTCTGTTCATTGTGGTCTTGAAAGTGGGCAGTTATGTTGACTGGTTATAGATAAGTTGTGCCCCGATTTTGGGGGAACTTAGAGTTGTTTTTGTCCATCTGTCTGTTTGTCTGAAAGTTTGTGTTACGTGATCAGCCAAAACTTTTACACTCAGGATCATGTTACAGATCAGCAAGTGAAGTTGCGCACCTAGTGTTTTAGAAGGAAAGCAGAGTTATGGCCCCTTATTTGATCAAAATAGCTACCAGAAAGTTTGAGGAGTCATGTGCTCAGCCATCACTGTTGCACCCAGGGTCATGAAACTTTACAGGGATATATATCACCAAGTGAAGTTGTGTTCCTTGGTTTTTTCATTTCAATCCTTCAGGTTGGAGCAAGAGTTTTGGCTCTTGATTTAGTAAAAATTGCTACCAAAACCTTTTTTTTTTACACATTCAGCCAACACTGTTGCACGCAGGGTCTTAAAACTTTACAGGAATATATACTAGCAAGTAAGGTTGCACACCTGGAGTGTTTCAGTTAATTTACAGATATCTTGACAGTCCATGCCTGTCCCCTTGCCTTGAGAACTGACCCCTTTGGGCACACTTGTCCACTGAACACATTTCTAATTTCCAATTGCCTCCTTCGTAACTGGTTTTAGACTTATTTCCAATTGCCTTCTTGCCTGGTTTCCAACTGCCTCCATTCTAGGTATACTGGTTTCCAGTTGCCTCCTCCCTAAGCAGTTTTAGATAGGTTCCCTGTTGCCCCTTTCCGTTCTGTGTTGTATTTGACTGGTTTCCAGCTACCACCATTGTGTATAGACTTAGCACTTAGAATTTTAGGGTATGCCTCTTTAATTCTGGGGAATTTAAATTCAGAGGATTATATAACAATTATTAAAAAAAATAAATGAAAAAAAAATTATCTCCTGTCTAAAATTAATATTAATCTGTATGAAATTTCAAGTTATTATGCCCCCACTTCAAAGAAGAGGGGGTATATTGCTTTGCAATTGTCTGTCTGTCGGTCGGTCCGTCGGTCCGTAGACCAAATGGTTTCCGACCAATAACTAAAGAATGATTAGGCCTAGGAACTTCAAACTTGGTAGGATGATTGTCCATCACCAGTAGATGACCCCTAATGATTTTGGGGTCAAGGGGTCAAAGGTCAAGGTCACATTGACTTTGTAGGAAGAAACGGTTTCCGACCAATTACTAAAGAACGCTTAGGCTTAGGAACTTTAAACTTGGTAGGATGATTGTCCATCACTAGTAGATGACCCCTATTGATTTTACGGTCAAGGGGTCAAAGGTCAAGGTCACAGGGACCTTCATCCTAAAAACGGTTTCCGATCAATAACTAGAGAACGCTTTGACCTAGGTTCACCAAACTTGGTATGCTGGTTGGTCATCACCAGTAGATGATCCCTATTGACTTTGAGGTCATTAGGTCAAAGGTCAAGCTCACAGGGACCTTCATCCTAAAAACGGTTTCCGATCAATAACTAGAGAACGCTTTGACCTAGGTTCACCAAACTTGGTATGCTGGTTGGTCATCACCAGTAGATGATCCCTATTGATTTGGAGGTCATTAGGTCAAAGGTCAAGCTCACAGGGACTTCCATCCTAAAAACGGTTTCTGATCAATAACTAGAGAACGCTTAGGCCTAGAAACTTCAAACTTGGTAGGATGATTGTCCATCACCAGTAGATGACCCCTATTGATTTTGGGGTCAAGGGGTCAAAGGTCAAGGTTACATTGACCTTGTAGGTAAAAAACGGTTTCCAATCAATAAATTGTCAACCCATCCGCTGTTGACCCTCAAACTTCATATCTGCATTTGTCTTGGCCAGTAGATGACCCCTATTGATTTTGGGGTTAAAGGTCAAGGTCACATGTATGTCAAAACAGTTCAGACCAATGACTTGGCTACCAAATGGCATCGGGTTTTGTTGACTGTGAGACTTACATTTTAGATAACATGTATATTTGGTCACTAGGTCAAAAGTCAGTCACAATAATCTGGCCACGTGACTAATTGACTGCCGATAGGGGGCATACATGTTTTACAAACATATCTTGTTTTTATTTAATTTTTATCTATTTATAAAAATTCTAATATGATGATTTTGGAATGTTGGATCCCGTTTCAGTCTCAAAATGAGTTTTCCATCCAGATCATGTTTTGTGCATTTTAATTTTATTTTCAGTTGAGAGCTTACAATGTAAAATCTAGATTTTGATGTTGATATAACCTACCAGTTTTTAAGCAAGAGTACCTAGGGGTCCCCGAAAGAAATATACACTGCAGGGTGTAGGATTTTGATAGTGACTGTTTTTTCCATTTTGGCGTAAATATTTTGAAACTTGTAAGAAAAGACTCCAACTTAGAATTTACTCATTATGGCCTTATATAAACTATACTAATATAGTTTCAAGATTAGAGATGCATTTGCTATTTGGTATGATGTATTAAATTCTTCTGTATCAAGATGTCTGGTTGCTGTAGTAACATGGAAGAAAATTGTTAATAATTGTTGAATAAGGCTAGGGTTGTTAATTTACCATGCATCATTAGATGGAAGAATAAAAACATTTCTTATGAAATGATGAATGTGTAAACTTCAGTGCAATTTGATTGAATTGTAATGCCCTAAACTTAAAAGGAACATTAACAGTGGTAAATAAAATATTGTATAGAACAGCTTACAGTGAATAGTTAATTGCTTATCTGTCTATTGAAAATACTGGAGTTAAGTGGTTTCTACATTCCTGTTTCTGTTGGTTTTTTCATCGCTGCAAGATTATTTCCTGTTAGGATTCCTGTTTTAGCAACCTTCATTGATGACCAGATCTGTTACAGAGAAAAGTGCGAGATTCTATCTAAGGACTCTATCTAAGGACGCCACAACATGTGAGAAAGGGATGTACAGGAAACAGTACGCTGAGATGCAAATTACCCAAATGAGCATGTTTGTTTCTATGCTGTAATTACTACAATTAATCTAATATCTGTCTTTCTCAAATTCAGAGTTATTCCTGTGGGTAATATGTGAGTGGAAAACCACAAAATTATGGTAATTTGTGTAAAATTGACCACTCGTGGTGAATATTTTGTTTCACATGGTTAAGAAAGGGGCATTTAATTTCAGCTCATGAATACCTTTTCTTTCCAAGTAGATTGTTATGGTAGAAGTGAAATTTTTAACATGTTTGTTTGAATGAAAATTAAGCATTCAGGTTATTTTCTAGGTAAGCGGTCAGTATTGAGATGTTAAAATTACGATACTAGTAATGAGAATTGTGTGCATCAATATGTAGACTACCAGGAATTAGATATGCAGTCAGTCGCTTTTTCAATTCTCTAGCACTAAAGACTGAAAGGTGTTTTGCATATCTGACATGCATAATTCAAGCGGTGAATGCGAAAATGTGTTACTTTCTTCTTAATATTTATAGCACTTAGAAATTTATGTTCAGGACTAAGAAATAGAAAAGTCTACAAACAAAGGAGATCATAAATTGAAAACAGAACATAAGGACTGGAGCCAGTCTAGCAGACTACCTATGGTAGTCTTTTTATAGCAATTTGTTCTTCACATTAAGCATGTCCAACTGAAATATAAACATATGAAAATTTAGAGCTGGGTACTGCGAGCAAAAAAACATACCACGTATACAACGGTATTTACAAGATACCCCGGTAAATACCACGGTATACCCCAATCTTACCTATGTGTTGTCCAGCTATATATTGATCAATGAAAATGATGATAAATGATCAACAAGACTGAATTTATCAAAAATAAGATCATTTTGACTACAACAAAGTAAATGACTAGTAGAATAGAATAGATTTTGCCTTTTCATTACTCACCAGCGTGAAATCCAAGAGCGACGCCATATTGATTTCATGTAAACACCAGGCACGCTTGATTAAAATTAACCCGACGCAACTAATTGTTAAGTTGGCCATACTGCAGTAAGTTCATCGGTCTTATGTGACCATTTCTGCTAGATTGATTTAAAAAAAAAAAAAAAATGTCAGACAAGTTTTATGACTCAAGATCGTCTTTTAATTGACCTTAAAATATTTCATTATACATTTCACCGGCCAATTTAAAAAGATGCCAGTAGAGAAGAGTGAGGCTAAGACGGTATGGACTAGAGCTGACTGTCAACTCGGTTAGATATCATAAACAGAATAAGAGAACTGTTTATTTTTGGACATTAAATGGGAAACTCCGAGAATGTTTCCAAGTGTAAAACAAAAAGGATTATTCTGACAAAATACCGGTTTTCCATATTGATAACGCAGTATCATACCACGAGACTTTTTACCACGGTAACAGGTATACCGGTAATACCGTGCACCTCTATATGAAATACAAGTGAGTAGACAAGGTGAACATTTCAGGACCATCAGGACTTTCTTGTTTGAAAGTAGAGTGAACTTCCTGCTTACTATGTCCTGTTAGTTTATTTAACACCAAGGCTAATCATTTGTCTTATGACTGAAAATTCTCATGTCACTAGAGACACTTCTGACCACATTTTATGTATAGTAATTTTGGTAATTTATTGGATTTGTAGGTAATTAATTAGATTGACAGAGATGTAAATGAAAAAAAAGCCATGAATTTATTTATTCAAGTTGCAGCTGAACACATCAGTTTATAGATCAGTGGTGACACACTTGACTAGTAATCCAGGGGCTATGAGCTCACTTCCAGCTCCTTCGTTAACAATTGTCTCAAATATGAGATATGAAATTATGCTTTCTGTATCCCTCCTGGAGCTCCAGGTAGTGAGGAGACATTTTAATGTTGTGCTGTCTGTCTGGATGTTTGGATATCACAAATCTTGTTTGTTCCATAACTCTGTAGTTCCTTGATGTATTTTAAAAATGTTAAAGAGGCTGTACTCCAGATTTGACATAAAAATTTTTTTTCATAAATTATATATTTAGATGCCGTGAGATTGTAACAACAAAATATTTTACTTCAAAACTGATTATAAAAGTCAAAATAGAATAAAAAAAATTTTTTCGCATTAGCCTGATTTGAACTCTGGACCCTCATGTTAACAAAATATTTCCAATGCTTTTACTGTCACCACCATCGCCGCATGTGATATTACAGATATTTACTTTAAATCTTAAAAGATATAGTTATACCGTCGCGTTACAGTATGGCACTTTGAAAGGGAAAAAAATCAATTTATAATGTAATTATTTGACTTATTTTTTGTCAGTAAGTTATTTTTTAAGCATTAGTCATAAATATTACAAGAAATTTATAATACAAGAAAACTTTCTTTTTTGTCATCTGCAGCACAGCCCCTTTAACAACCATGAGACAATGTGTCATGAACTAAGAAGTAGGTCTGTTCTACCAAGGTCAAGGACACACTTAGAGATCAAATGTCAAAATTGGGTCTCATTTTAAAGACAAAACTCTGAGATACATTGCTTTTTAGACAATACTCTAAATATATATTCAGGTTCATTTGTGTTTGTGTGTGGGGGAGTGTGGAGGGGGGAGGGGGCGCCGGTATATGTCAGGGGTTTACTGGAACATCATAATGTTTAAAAATCAAGGATTGAGTAACTGCATATAAATAAAGGACGTGATATATTAGTCATGTTCTTTTCTCTAGCAGTCATTTTTTGTTGTACATGTATTTGATTTAAAATCATAAAATAGCTTGAGAATAAAATATTTCATATTTTGTATCATTTCAATTTAATAATTCCAGTCAACATGTCAAAATTGCCATTTCTAGAAACAAAATGTTTCCTATTTGCATAAATATTGATGTTATCAAAATGCAGTATAGAAATGAAGAAATTAAGTCACATGAATATCCTTGAAAATGGAAATGTTGTCACAAAAAATTGTTTATAAAAGGTGGAAATCAGATTTGTGTTTTGATTTAAGTTACTTTTGATTTGAATTATAATATCAAAAATGTTAAATAAAGATAAACATAGGACTTCTCTTTCTGCTTAAAGGGTAGCTGTTGTAAATTTGCATTCAAAGATAAATGAAATAAAATGTCTACCTATGGAATGAGTGTGGCCATGGAGTCAAATTGGACAAATTGAAATTCGAGGTTAAAACCTGTAAATTTAATAAGGGGACTGTGGCCATGCAAAAGTAACTATTTTCCAAATGACCACTTGTTGCATCATCATTGGAAAAGTAACTATTTTCCAAGTGACCACAAGGTGTTACAACGTCATTAGAAAAGTAATTATTTTGCAGGTGTCCAGTAGTTGTTGCTACCTTAATAGAACTGTTATTACTCTATGTTACACAAGTGGCCAAGCAATTATTATAGCTGTTGCAACAGTAACAGAAATGTAATCATTTTCTATGTTGCCACTTACAATGGTATGATACTATGTCATCGTGCACCTGTTTTATGCTCTCCCACGGACCATTTTTTGTCAACAAACCACCTCGTGAAAGGTAAAATGGTCTTTTTCAATAAGAAATCTGTAAAGTTGCAAAAAATCAAATTGTGCAGTTGCTACATTAGAAAACTTTGTATGAACACTTTCATGTAATGAAAGTGCTGGTCACATTTGAAGGTCACGTGTTTGAAAAAGGAAGGAAGATTTTGTTGGTTTGAAATAACTTACTTCACAGTAAGTTACATTCCTAGAAAGAGGAAGTTAATTATTTTTCAAATCAGACTTTGGTTGCTGAGGGTCAACAACAGAGTTGGTCAAAGTTAACCCTGAACATGCTGAAATCTTTTAATGGATTAGCCCAGCTTTGAATTTGGAACAGTCCATTCAAAGTTTAAGGGATTTTAATATCAAAATACAAAAATGAAGCTACCAACAGTATAGAGCCTGGTCAGACTGCATGGATGTGCAGGCTGGCCTGGCTCTATACTGGTGGCAAAGGCTAATCACTTTCGGTTCCAGCAGGTTAAGGGTTAATTTCGCACATGATTTTCAATCCTGGGTGATTTGTTTCTCCTTTAAGAGTTCTGTTGCTCTCTGTTGCCACCAAGCTGGATGGTTATGGAAGTAAAGACACCTACTTCAAAGCCAGCTGGTTACAAGTTGAACCAACCATTCCGCTTTCATATCCTACATTAAATAAGAAACATAATACATAAGAAATATATTGTTGTTTTAAAGCAAAAGATATTGTAGAAAAGCTTCCCAGTGTTGCGTTAGCAGATAAAGCGGAAATAATAATTGAACAAAATTGCTGTCTCTGTGGCTTATTAGTGATCAGATATTTCTTGTCTCCTGCAGATGTTTGACAAAATTGATAAAAGGCAGAATCGAATTAACCAGAGCAGTATTTAAGTAGAATTACTGAGATTTTCTCATAATAGGCTTTTAACCGAGGTGTATTTGCACTTCAGGCAAGCAAAGGGGAAAATCTGCTGTGTTTGATTTCATATTTGATATTGTTATTACTCTTCTAAGCTATCAGTACATCTAAAATGACATTTTATTGATCTGTAGTTCCGACTTATTAGAATACAAGAAAATTCAGAATATTGTTGGCAAAAACTTCCTACAGTGCTGAGAAAAAATGCACTTTGCTTGTTTGAGTTGTCACATGTCTTGTTTTGGCTTTTTAGGCTGTTGAAGAATGTCCCAGTTTTAGTCACCAAGACTACTAGTCTCGTCGTTTTTATCTTGTAATTTTCAGATTTGTGAAGTAATAGAGTATTACAGGCGCTGATTGAATCACATGTATTTTTTCATTTTCTTAATGGCTTTTTTTGATAAGCTTGTCTGTAGGGGGTGTCTTACTACCATCACCGTTTTTGTTGTTGTATGAACAATAAAATCAGTTGAGGGTCATAGGTTTGAGACAATTGTCCCACATGAAATTTTAGTGTGTGGAAATGGCAAATTGTCAATAGGGGCCAAGAATAGGCTTTTTCAAGGAGTTATGCCTGGGTTGTGTTCACACATAAACACTGATTATGAGAACTAAATAGAGGCAAGCACTATAGCATTGGATAGTTGTCATAGAGTAGAATTTGGGAGTCCTGAAAGGGAGGTTTCTGGTTTGAATTCAACCAGTGGGTAGGTTCTCGAGTAGACTGGTTTCAGACCCAGCAATTAATGCTATTCCTTAGTAATGTTCAAACCTAAATGACTATTAAGTCTGTTTCTAACTAAAAATTTATCTTTTTCTTGGCTGGTGATTGCTAGCAGAGGAAAAAAATGTTGCTATTAGAGAGGTAAAAACCCTTAATAGATCAATGCAATAACATAAATAGAAAAGGATCATATAGCCTGCAGGCAGGCTAAGTTCTCACGTAACTTCTCATTGCATTGTCTGGTGCATTGTACTGGTTTGAACCTTGGAAGTATTCAACAAGGGAGAGAAATTTAAATTGGGACAAGTTGTTTCCCTCAAGATGTATAACAAATTAATGTTTGTCCTTGAAAATTACTACCATTGTAAATAATATTTATATTTATAATATAACATTATCTTTCAGGATGTTCACTTGAATTAATGTATACTGTCTTGTACAAGAGATAAACAAATATGTGTGATGTAAGCTCTTCTAGTTATTACTTAATTACTTAAAGATGAAAGGAAAATGAATAGTTATTCTATAATACTGAGTCTGGCCTACACACTTCCTGTCTAAAAGAGGAAAACATTAGAATTACATTGGCTATATTAGTGGGTAATTTCATCTTGTCAGTAACTGACTACCTGTGTGAAATAACACCTTTATCATTGAGTATGTCCAAGCTTATAAAAGGTACTTGAGCTAGTTGGTGTGAACTTTGCCTGAACCCTGGTTATGCAAGTGACCCAGGTCAAGCTTGGAGAAGTTATGTGAAACCTTCTGTAAGAGCAAAGAAAATCAATGGTCATTTAGTTGGTATTGGTGTTATCTAGTTTCTTTTGGCTGATTTTATCCCAAGTTGGAATTTATATTTCTTTGATTAATTGGAATTTTAGTATGTGTTTTCCTGGAATATGTTCTTTAGTTTGGACTTATTCTGTTGGAGAGATTAAAGTGTTATAATTGTTAAAAGGTATGTTAAGAAGTATTGAATGCACAAGGCAGGGATTAAATGTGCTGAATATCACAAGGATTTGACCTAGTTTTGGTGAATATTTTCTGAACTGTGCCAGTGGGGAGGGGGTTGGGGACCTGGCATGGTTGACCCAAAATGACTAAACTGGCTAGGTATTTTGCATATACATTGTATATTTCTGGTAAAGTACTGTTTGGAAACTAGCTATGTTTATACAGCTTTGAGCCTTTGTAATGAAGAAAACAGCATTAAACAGCACATTTTAGAATTTAGGTAGCAAACAACAGTTCCAAAACCTGCATAGCAAAATGCTTTTCTGAACACTGTCATTAAACCCTGTGTGTAATGACACAGTTGTGAATCCAGTAGGTGCAAGAAATGTCTGATCCTGCATTAAAACCGCTATTTTTAATTACATGACAACAGTTTTTGTTGTTGTTTTTTTTTATGCCCTCGAAGGGAGGCATATAGTTTTGTGAATTGTCTGTCCCTCTGTTCGTCTGTCCGCTTTTTGTCCAGTCTATAACATTGTCAGTCATGGATGGATTTTGAAATAGTTTTGCATAGATGTGTTGTACATTGAGATGGTGTGTCCCATGCAAGACTCAGGTTTGTAGGTCAAAGTTCAAGGTCACAATTGGACTTAAAAGGAAATTTTTATAAAAGTGCATTGATGGTCACATCAGGTCAACAATTCTGTCATTCCTGGATGTATTTTATAATGACTTGGCATTAATGTGTTGCACATGATGACAATGAGTCGCGCGCAAGAATCAGGTATCCAGCTCAGAGGTCGGGAGGTCACATTCGGGCATATGTCCATTCACAACGACAGGTCTTGTTTAAGCCTATGAACTTCTATGACAGAATACCTATTTTAACCCAGATGGCCGAAAAAGGAGATTTATTGAACCATAGGCTTAAAACATGCACAGCTGTATGTTACACAAACTAGCAAAGTGATTACAATGATAAATTGTAACCATTCATGAGATATTGCAGATTTTTTTACGTTTCAACCTTGGTTTAGTTTTAGATTTATTAATGAGGGTCTGTAGCTTCTATTTGTGCTTTTCATTCTATTATTACCTAGGTAACTTGGATAAAATACTATGAGTGGGACAGAGAGCAAGACCACAGCTTTTATTTTTGTCCTGACCATAGTTTGTAATACCAAAATAGTAACTTATTACAAAACAAGAACTGTCACTGTAAGATAACAATGCCCCCTAAAGTGGTGCTTTGACCTTTGATCTGAGAACCAGTCATTCAGGGGTCAAGGTCAAATAAATATAGGTCAGTGGGAAGGTCTTATCCAAAGGGGGTTGTGTCCAAGTATGAAGTAAATCCACTTACTAATAAGGAAGTTATGGGCAATGTGAAAATTTCTAGACAACTGGATCTTCAAGATGAAGGTCATTCAGGGGTCAAGGTCAAATAAATACAGGACAGTGAGATGGTCTTGTCCAAACTGGTGTTGTGTTTAAGTATGAAGTATATCCACTTACTAATTTGGAAATTATGGCCAAATAATAGTTTCTGGAGGATTGGATATTCAGGGGTCAAGGTCAGATAATTATAAGTTAGTGAGAAGGACTTGTCCAAATGGGTGTTGAGTCCAAGAATGAAGCAAATCCACTTACTAATAAGGAAGTTATGGCCAATGTTAAAGTTTTTGGACAATTTGATCTTCAAGATGAAGGTCATTCAGGGGTCAAGGTCAAACAAACATAGGTCAGTGAAAAGGCCTTGTCCAAATGGGTGTTGTTTCCAAGTACGAAGTAAATCCACTAACTAATAGAGAAGTTCTTGCCAATGTTAAAGTTTTGAACAATTGGATCTTCAAGGTAAAGGTCAATCAGTGGTCAAGGTCAAATAAGTATAGGTCAGTGTAAAGGTCTTGTCCAAAGGGGTGTTGTGTCCAAGTATGAAGTAAATCCACGTACTAATAAGAAAGTTATTGCCAATGTTAAAGTTTTCAGATTGACGATGGACTGACAGATGGATGGACAGTTCAAAAACAAAATGCCTCCTTTCGGGGGCATAAAAACAAGAAGCAATAGTAAGTGATAACGATGATGGTTTCCATATTGAGTGTGAGATGATGCTATTTAAGATATTTTCACTTATAATAAATAATTTATTAAGGTGTTGTTATGTATTGTTTTATGTTATGTTTCAGGTTTTAGACAGAATTTTTAAGTGACTGCATGAGTAACGCTGGGGTGGGGGGTTCTGACTCATTTGTTACGTGAGAAAAAAATATAGCTTTTGGAAAAAATTAGTAGGTCTCTTGTTATGCATTGTGTATTGCATCATTTAGGAAGCAAAAACAAAGAAGTAAAAATTGATGCAGCCAGTAAAGCAGTGAAAAAACAATGCTTTAGTGTAGTGATTTGTTAAGTTTGAACTTACATGTAAATTACACACAGTTTTGGGCATCCCTGTATGCTATTTGGCTTTGTAATTTAATGCAGCATAAAAAATATTTGTTATTTGTACTAGAAATTGAGCACTTAACACATTCTTTCTTACATTTTAAATTTGCGTTTACAATTGGAAAAAAGAAATTCATTTACTTTTTCGCAAGTAAGCGGAAAATTTTACTTGTGGTCATCTGCTGTGAAGTGTCCATATTACTTAAAACTAGGGCATGTAGCCTTGGGGGCAGGGTTATATTTAAATATTTGTTGCCAGATCCTCAATAAAATGTCAGAAAAAAATGTAAAATATAATAAATATTGTGTTTCGTGGTAGGTGTGTTTACAGTATAAATTATGGATTTATTAAGATGTTTTACAGTAGAAATTAAAAAGTTATTAAGAAAAGGTTATAAGACAAATATTGTACATGAAGATGGGCATGAAATTATAATTTTTTTTTTTATATATATACACATAAAATTGTCATAGATTGAAGATAAGGACACACACCACTTTTAGTTGTTTATTATATTATCATTCTTCAATATAATTTATACAATGTCCTTCTAATTTACAATAAATATCACAGTGCAAAACATTGACCCCAGCTGTAACAAATTGTGACAAAAGGTCATGACTTGTCAGTCGTAAAAGGAAATATTTACTTATATCAAGTACAAAAATATATTTGTACTATTATTTTTTATTGATGAGGGCAAGTAAATCATATTGACTTTGATGTTAGGGAAATCAGATTCTGATTCGCGGAAAAGGTGAGTGGTCATAAATAAGTTTTATTATGGATAAATACAATAATTTTTTACCGGCGATTATTTATATCTGTAGTGAGCAAAATTTTAGGTTCTTACAGAGTTAATTATAATTAAATAATTATGGACAGTACAAAAATAATAGCTTGTTTTGTGCTTCAGCTTTTAGTGTATTTTCTTCTATTTTTTACCTTGAAATTTAAAGAAATTAAGTTACCTTGGCAGTAACGCACCTATGTGGTGTTACTTGTATAGAGCAAAGAACAAATTTCTTTAATGCCGATATCATTAGGCAAGGTTATGACATAACACTGTAGATGTATATAGATAGAATCTCTGTTCTATTCTGTTTCGATATTGTAAGCATTCAAACACTGTTTTGAAATTCAGGTGGAAAGGTCACTTGCTGTAAGAATTGTTAATTGTGAATACTTTTCTGTCTAAATATTAGATTCAGAATGCGTAACAGTAGAACAAAATTAATTTTTTTCTTGTGCAAAATCAGATGTGGTTCTTATTGAAGAATAGGTTGTCAAAGGGGTCGGTTGTACTTAGAGCAGTTGAGTTTGATATCCCTTTTTCTCTTAATATTTGTACTACATTACCTTTTTACAAATTGTTCACCATAATGACAATAATCTTTTTATCTTTTTTGTTATCCACACTCTTATATTACAGTCATGTGGAACATAACATGTCTTACAACATTGACCAATACCAGGTAATATTATGTGTGACATTAAATCATTTATTGTACTTACCATCTTAAAATATCTGGCAATGGTTGGTTGGACAATATATCGGGGCTTAGCGATTTATATTCAAAAACTTTGGTCAGTCGAACAATTGACCAACAGTTAATGCGCTGTCAGAGTATTTGTTCAATATAACAATGGGGTAGGTCAATATTCAGAATTATTTGCTATAGTTTTGTACTATCGGTTTTCTTAGCCTGGTTAATGGATATTTGAAAAGAATGTGTGAAAGAGATTTTGATAAGAAAGTAATTTTGTTATGACTGTACAGTGTACAATGGATTTTTTTTTGTGACAGAAAAGTTGATTTTGTCATCCTTATTATTTTTCTGTTATATTAAGTACAAAAGTGAAATGAAAAATCTTAAAACAGTATTTATTAAAAAGCTATAATTATTGTTACATTTGGCCTTATTGTTCAGTTTATAAAATTTATGAGATAATCCAGTTATGTCATAGGACAGAGAGAGTCCTATCTTTACAGTAAGATAGATTAAGATAGAGAAATGATATTTATTGAAAAAACAAAAAGCGTCTCAAGTTGAAGATTAACTTCAGTAAAGAGACAGACTTCGATAGTGGTACACTTTTATCGGGAAGCAAGTACGCTTGGATTATTTGCTTGGATTTGTATGTGTGCATTTGTGTGCATTTGCTAATATCAAAACAGTTAGGACTATTTACTATAGTGTGGTTAATAAGAAATAGGTATATATAGTTATTTATGTATGTATCTCTCGTATAATATACCTGCAGGTATCAAGGGTTAATAACTTAACGTGATCACAATTTAGTGTCAGTCTCTCGTAACAGCTAGAAGTTCTCTTTGTGAAAGAACTTTTATACAAATAGAGCTTACTACAAATGGAAAGTGTGATTTATTTATGTGGAATATTGGAGGATGAAATAGACATACCCGGTAATTTAAGTTGTATTTATTTTAAGGAGTGTTTGTTTTTTTCATGGCATTGAAATAATTAATATGAATATTTATAATAACAATGCTGGAGAAAGTGAAAGTAATTACATAGGTGTTATTTTAGGATTTTGCTATTTTCATGATACTGAAATGATAATAATAGTCATGTAGTTCTTCCTCATTGTTGAGTCACAAGTGATAGTTATCTAACATCTTAAGTAATAATTTTTCAAGTGACCATAGAGATTGTTAAACTTTCATGCTAAGTAATAATAATTTTATAAATTGACAGTTGGCAAGACTTAATATTTTAAGTTTGCCATTCAGAATATCATGTTATCATGCAGATTATCATCATGTTATCATACAGATTATCATCATGTTATCATGCAGATTATCATCATGTTGTCATACAGATTATCATCATGTTGTCATACAGATTATCATCATGTTATCATGCAGATTATCATCATGTTATCATGCAGATTATCATCATGTTGTCATACAGATTATCATCATGTTGTCATACAGATTATCATCATGTTGTCATACAGATTACTGTCATTTTATTCAGAATTCAAGGTACCAGCTGGCATTTAACACAAACAAAATATTTCACAAATTGTACTGGATTTATAACATACAGACTCATAAATACTGTGGCTTAAGTTTCTGTTTTTGGAGATTACACATTTTATTAAGGTAAGACCATTGTTTAGCATACATGTATATTTGATGAAAATAAAGTTTGCATATAATATAGTTATTTGTGAAAAGTAATACGTGTTGATCTTAAATTCCACAACAGAAAAAATAGTGGAATGGATGAAATCTACATAATTTTAAAAAATAACATTCTTTAAAACAAATTTGAATTAAGAGTGAGTTAACTGTATCAAAAGAAATAAACAACGTATAAATTATGTGTAAGATGTTGGTTACTCTTAACTGATTAATTTAAAACCTCTTATAATTAGGTAAGATAGATTTTGTTCATTAACTTGATAATGATACTTCAGGGGCTGATAATCTGAACATGTATCCTTGTTTTTTTCTAGCTAAATTGTTTTACATAAAATTAATTAAATATATTATGAAAGTTAAGTATTTAAGGGTGTGTTTACAGTTATAATGAGTTAAGATAATTTACTCACAAAAAAAACAACAACTGTGATTCCGAATAAAAAATTCTGAAACACCACTGTCTGCCTGAATGAGACAGTGAGGCATTGTCTAGATCTTTGACAGCTCTTCTTGTGAGGAACATGGTCCACAATTTTCATTATGTTGTAATGCATCCTTGGTGCAGAGATATTTCCCGTCATCAGCAACTGTTCTTTAAAGGGAAGTAACTACTGCATGGAGATTGTTGATAACATTTGAGGCTGTCAAATGAAATCAAGCCTGTCAAAACACTTTGTTATTTGGTTATTTAATCAGCAAGTGCTCCTGTTGAGGTAATGCCTTATTTTGTGATATTGTCAATTATATAAGTGATAGTAGTAATAAGAGATTTACTCAATCTAACCCTCTTTAGTGAGTACTCTTTTTAAAGTGAGTTCAGTTTTCAGCTTGGAAACAAATGTTTAACTAGTTGCTGTGTCACAGGAGACTGGTGGAGTACAAAGGGGTATAGGGTTTAATTAATATGCCTTAACTTTGTTTAGAATACCATTAATACCTGCATAGGAGGTATTCATATTAAATGCACAATTAATTTACTGACTGTATTTCATTTTGCACCTATGTTATGTAACTTTTGACACTCAATGTCAAAATTTGACAGGGAAATGAGAAATTGTGACTGCACAAATGTTTGCTCTGTCTTCAAATTTTAATTTATTTATTTATTTAAAGCCAGAAAATTATAATTTTAGTTTAAAATCAAGCTTTTTTCCCCTTGCATTTTATTCTGAAGGTAAGTTTTGCAAATTTATCAGAGATAGAATTTTACCATTGCCCTAAATTTCTCTACCTCCAAGGTTAAGGTCAACTGACTCATCTGTTATGCAGGTCTTTTCAAAGCTGTTACTTCTATCTTGTATTGTTCAATATCAGAATGTATATGAAAAAAAATGAAAGAACAAGTAACATGTGTCCATGTTTGAGAAAGTTAAGTGACTATAATAAATACATGTGTGTAAGTTGTCTTTGCAAAAGCAGTTAGATTTATTTTGTAGTTTTCTGTCCCTGACCTCTTGGATTAAGGCACAAATTTTCATTCAGTGGATTTTCTGTTCACTGATTTTCTGTCTTTTTCAGTAACTGTGGCTAACTGTGGCTTACACATGTACAGTGTGTTGTAGTCATTTTAGCTTTCTCAGTGGAGATTTTTTCTTTAAATATTGTAGAAAGTGTTGCATAACTTTAATTTTTTAAAACTGATGAGCTCTTTAAAAAGACATAAAACTGTTACTGTCCCCTACATTAGCAGATGCCATTAATGTAAATGGAATCATGGCAGTTTGTGAAATAAAGATAATGTTTCAAAATTCTCCGAGGTACTCTTAAATTAGAATTAATGCATTAATACTTCTTTCCAGATATTGTAAATGCAGTTGAAATCTGCACAAACAAATCCACAAAGAACATTTCTAGGGATGACTGGAAAAGAGGTTCTAAGTGCTTTGAAATAAATAAGCAGGTTTTTCACATTCATCCAACATCCCTCAAAATGAACATTATAAACAGAAAAAAAAGATATGACATTATAAAGAAATCCAGATATTACGAAAATCTGATTTAGTTCTACGCTTATATTCTAAGAATCACTTTAGAATTGCATTTTTATAGCAGTAAAAGTTTCTCTCGCAGATTATAATAATCTTTTCTCTCACAGATGGTTATTATCTTTACTATCACAGATGATAATTATCCTTTCTCACACAGATGATTATTATCTTTTCTATCACAGATGATAATTATCCTTTCTCACACAGATGATTATTATCTTTTCTATCTCAGATGATAATTATCTTTTCTATAACAGATGATAATTATCCTTTCTCTCACAGATGATTATTATCTTTTCTATAACAAATGATAATTATCATTTCTCTTGCAGATGCTAATTATCCGTTCTCTCACAGATGATTATTATCTTTTCTATAACAAATGATAATTATCCTTTATCTCACAGATGCTGATTATTCTTTCTCACACAGATAATTATTATCTTTTCTATCACAGATGATAATTATCCTTTCTCTCACATGATAATTATCTTTTCTGTCAACAGTGATGATTATCTTTTATATAACAGATGATAATTATCCTTTCTCTCACAGATGATTATTATCCTTTCTCTCACAGATGGTTATTATCCTTTCTCCCAAAGATGATAATTATCTTTTCTT
Organism: Cyclina sinensis; assembly: GCA_012932295.1. Lineage (NCBI taxonomy): Eukaryota > Metazoa > Mollusca > Bivalvia > Venerida > Veneridae > Cyclina > Cyclina sinensis. Next base: position 25,681,119 of record JAAONU010000009.1, on the reverse strand, counting down.
AACAGATGGTAATTATCCTTTCTCTCACAGATGACAATTATCCTCTCACAGATGATAATTACCTTTTCTCTCACAGATGATAATTATCTTTTATCTCACAGATGACAATTATCTTTTCTTTCACAGATGACAATTATCCTCTCACAGATGATAATTATCTTTTCTCTCACAGATGATAATTATCTTTTCTCTCACAGATGATAATTAAGTAACTTTGAAAGGCCAGTTTATGATAAGCTTTATGATCTTATGATTCCTGTATGTGTTGACCTTTACCACGCTAAATATTTGAAATGGACTTGACCATCTTTCAATTTGGACTGATCCATTAATTGTTTATAGGGGTGCTTATTGAAAATTTACTGACTGATTGGCAAAAAGAGGAGACCATGATCAGACTGCACTGGTTCCAAAGTCAGTTGATATTGGTTAATAGTCTAGTGACATTTGAGAGTGGGAAATCAAATTTTTCTAACAGTTATTGTGTATGGTGATAATTGCCAATTTGTGTATGGATATAGGGGTCATAACAAGTAAATTGAAATAAAACATTGCAGTATTTTAGCAGGTGATAAAATGATTTGAGTCAGTCATATTCAAATCATAAATTACTTATGTCATTGTGTCCACTTGTTTATACAGAATAGCATTTATCTCACAGGGGTTTGTTGACCCTTAATGGCATTTATCTCACAGGGGTTTGTTGACCCTTGTATAGATAGGACACAGCTAACTTGGTCAAGCAGATTTTTGACCTGTTAACTAATATTTGCTTTATCCAGAGTTGACATTACTTTTATCTTTACTGTCCACTTATCATAAATTCAAGTGACATAAATTCTTTTGCCACTGACCCATTCTGTGGCAAACCTGCATTTACACAGGTAAAATTAGTTTGGGGATATTTATTTTGTGGAAGTAATGGTATCTTTGTGCAAAAGTTACACAGGTGAATTTTTATTATATAATATAGTTTTATACAAGTGCTGCAGATTCTCATCTTTTAAACAGATAAGGAATGTAACTGTAAATGAAAGGTCAAGGTCACCTTCAGTTGGCCTTTTCTTTGGTTATATCTCTCCAAGTGTTGGATACTATTTCTTTTGCTCATGAATTTGAGGTAAGGTATTCTCCCAAAAACAAAACTTTAAGAGCCAAAATGAAACATACAATATGTCATACAGTACTAAATGAATTGAACTGTTGACAGATGTTCTGTAGTTATTGTTTTGTTTGCTAATGCATACTTCAGCATTTGCAATTAAAGAAAATCAAAGGTTGACCAGGTGTGATCATATATGGTGTCGATTTGGAAAAGAAACATTTTTTTCATCATCTTTAATATACAAATTAGCAACATTTCCATGTTTTAATACCTCCTACAAAGTAGATGAAATTTTTACTGAGTATCTTTGCTGTTTGGCCACACAGGGGATGGAAGCAGATTAACAAAAGAAACAAACTCTTTGGAGATTATTAGATAAAAGGTGAGGGTATAAATAAAGAAAAAAACACAAAATTTCTGGATGGACTTGAGCTGCTTATGTGTAATTTGATACATACCTCTAGTACAATGACCGATAAAAAGTTCATGGGGCCAGTTTCGTTTCATTAGTATTTATTTATCTATGTCGATTTTCAGGAATTGCTTATGTGTTTAACTTCTGGTAGAAATGATGAGAGGCTAAAGATTAGATAACATTTCCATCAGAGGCTTTTTTAACCCTGACATTGCTAAATATCTAAAATGGACTTGTCCATCTTTCAGTTTGGACTGATCCATTAATTATCTATGGCAGTGATTATTGATAATTTACTGACTGAACAGTGAATAGTGCAGGCTGAACTTGTCAGCACTGGTGGCAAATGCAGAGTCAGTTGCCTCCAGCAGGATAAGGGTAAAGCTGATTTCTCAGTTTCATATAAAATTTATATTTCATTGTGTATATGTTCTGTAAAACTGAGTACACTATGATATTATAAGAATATATGACAAAAAAAAAAGACATTATCTTTTTGTACTAAAAGAAGAATTTAATAAAAACCAGGGGAAAAAAGTTCCCATAGGAAAGCTAGGCAACAACTTAAAAAAAATTAATTTCTCTAAGGAAAGCCAGTATGCAAATAAACCCTAGCAGTTTTAGCCAGGAGAATTTCATTCATGAAATCCCTATATACAAATAATTTCATAGAATTTATTCAGTAAATGCCCCTAATCAAATAAACACCATCAGTTTTATCCAGAGAGTTTGGTTAAATGAATGCCCCTATGCAATATCACTATCAATTTTATTAAGGAATATTTACTATGTGAATGCCCCTATGCAAATAAACACAACCAGTTCTGTCCATCAAAATTAAATGAATGCCCCTATGCAAATTAACACTATCAATTTTATTAAGGAATATTTACTATGTGAATGCCTCTAGTATGCAAATAAACACAACCAGTTCTGTCCATCAAAATTTATTAAATGAATGCCCCTATGGAAGTTAACACTATCAATTGAATGAATGCCCCTAGTCAAAAAAGCACTAGCAGATTTGTCTAAGACAGTTTTTATTTCTCAGGAATTGTTGTCAAAATCAGCAAATAGCAACAACTGTCTAGTGCACAATTTTTAATGCAGTGACATTCAAGGAAAATTTATTTCAGATTTTATGGTACAGATTTCATGGTATGTTTAACACAGGCAGGTCGACAAGTATTGGTTTGCTTGGTTCTTGTTTGCTTTTTTCTCTCAGACTTGTAGTAAGGAGCAACTAAGGAAACAAGCTTTGAAATTATTTACGACAAAATCAATAGCTGTCTGAGAAGTTGTTGCTTTTTAAAGCCAGCCTGATAATGAAAACTCATGAAGTTTTACAGTAATTCAATATATAATGACCATCTGAAACTTGTAAATGACTAACATTAACTGACTCTTATCCTGGCAGAGAAGTGGTTAAAGGGTTAGAGCAGTCTGGTGATCATTTGTTACCCCCCCCCCCCCACCCCTCCACTTATTTTACAAATTCCACACTCTTGGTACAAGCACTGGTTTGAATCCAGGAAGTATTCATCAAGTTGGTTTGATACATTTTTTTCAAGAGCTTGTTTCCCTGTTGATGTAAAAAAGGTTTAAAGTAGACCCTTATCAAGGTAAAAATGATAAAAAATGGAAGCATCCTTCCTTCCGATTGAACTGTTCCATTTGTCATTTATAGGGGTGTTTTAAAAGTAAAAACTTTACTACCTGAATAGCAAACAGTGCAGACCATAATCATCAGACTCCACATGCTTAAAGCCCAGTCATAGACTTAACTGGTCTCAGTTGTAGAAAGAATTTTAGACGACAGTGTAAAGGTAAACTAATGAATAAATATTTTGAGATAAGTTTGTACATTTATTTTCTAATCTTGAAAATCATTCTAGAGCATTTTAGCCATTGGTCTACCAGCAGAGATACTAACTGGAGGATTGTTCATTGCACAGGTCCATTGTTTGGCTTAGTGGTTAAGGTTGCAGTTACCCATCCCTGAACAAGATTTTATACTTGTCTGTTTTTTGTTTTTTTTTGGAAAAATTGAGATTTTTTTATGAAGAGTGGAAGTGTTAGAGACTGTTAGTACTTTCAGGGTGTGTAATAAAAAACAACATGAAATGTCCATTGAAAGTTAAAAATACCAGCTGATAAGCCTCTATGGCTTCCATTGGACATTAGTTCATTACTTTATATTGTAAGGTTTTCAGCTGCTAAGGCTACATTTCTTATGTTATCAGACATTTTTCTTGGGTTAGTGACCCTTCCACTGGCAACAGAAATTAAAACCTCTTACTCGGTATGAATAGATAATTCTTGGAGGTATTTTGTTGATCAACAAAGCAAGGTGTAAAATATTTTACTTGTGACTGTCTATAAGGGGCAGAGGATTACTTTATAAGAAAATGTTTTTGGCAAGAATTTTTATGTCAGCTGAGCACAGGGTGATCAGGGTGATTTTTTGTGATTGGCCTTTGTCCATTGTTCATTAGGTATCACCAACATTTTTGCTTGTCAGTCTAGAGGTCCTATTTTTGACCTAGCCTTAAATGAAACTTGCTCATAATGGTTTTTCTGGTAATCTTAGAGATGAAATGAAAATTGGGTAATGTTGGTTCAAAAACTAGGTCACCAGCCCCAAACAAACAAAAAAACTTATCAGTATTCTGGAAGTTTGAATTTTGACACCGTCTTCTTGCAACTTGTTCAGAATGTTTTTCCTGATCTGGACCCTTTTGTTGAGATTGAAATTGGGTCATATTGGATATAAAACTAGGTCACCAGAACAGACCAGTGAAAGACCTTGTGAAAACTCTGGGAGCCCACAATTCTTTTTACAAAATCTTTAAGAAAGTTGCAAATTTTACATAGTCAGAATGTATTATTCACATGCAACACACAGTCATGGTGGTGTTTATAGGGAAAGAATACTAACATTGATTTTTAAGAGACAAGAAGACAAAGTGAGTACCTCTTGTGTCCCTTTATTACATGGTCAAGATATTGAAGAAGTCCTTTGGTCAGTAAGGGAAGCAATTCCACATTGATTTTTCACAAGTGACCATACAGAGTTAACTGACCTTTGAGAGAATTAATGATTTTTCTATACCCTTGCTCATGTCAAGTTCTTAACTATATCTAAAGTTTCTTTTCTTGTTATTTGAAAATGAATGCAGTGGAATTAACAAATATTTTTCAGGCATACATTAAATTTTCAACTTTTTTAAGGCCAAACCTTTGAGAATGATACAACTAGTAACTATTGTGTTTTTTTTTTCTGTCCGTCTCATGTTCTGTTTTAGTTACCACTCAGCACATTGGTTAATTGGTTGAATTAAAGGATAATTAAAGATAATGTACAATTTTAAGCCAAAGCACAATGATATTTTGTAAAATTGTGAATTCGACTCGGAAGATTAGATCTTTGTTCTGAATTAGATCTTTTAAGGACCTAGATATTCAGTGTGTGTTACAGAAGAGCAGATGTTACCGCATACTCGATTTTATGTTATATGTAACTGTTACAAGTTTACATTTAAATGATTTTCTTCTTTCAGATAAACAACAAATTTGATGTGAAATAAGGGTTGAGACAAGCCAGAGCTGAAAGTTTGTTGATTTACCTTATTGTTTTGTAAGTACACTTATTGATTTATTTTGTTAAGACTTCAGTACTGCATTTTACGTGTGGAGTTCTTGCTTGTTGTCTAACTCATTTTTGACAACTGATGGAGTTTTTAACAATTACTCAAGGGGTTCCTAACACCTAGAGCCACATGCAATGAACTACTTTTTCCATTGGCATCATCATAATATGATGGGAACATGGAGAATTATTTGAACCTAAAACCCCTGTAGTTTGAGAAGAATACTCACAGGAATTGTTCAATCCTTCTTCATGCTTCTTTAAGTGTAAGCTTTCATGCCTATGTGAGAGCCATTTATGTTTTTAGCTCACCTGAGTACAAAGTGCTCAAGGGGAGCTTTTGTGATCACCTGATGTCCGTCGTCCGTCCGTCCGTCCGTGCATCGTCAACTTTTTCTACAAACAACTTCTTCTCCTGAACTGCTGGGCCAATCTTGCTGAAACTTGGCAGGAATGTTACTTGCCTGAAGCTTTACCAAAATTGTTCAAATGATTCAGGTCCATTGCATTTCTAGGCCACAGGAGCTAAAAATAGATTTTCAAAGTTGGAACCTAAATGATATAAGTGTGCCCCGCTCTGGATTCTCTAGTGGAGTTTACAGTGATGGAGTACAGTAATGTTTCTTATTAACAACCCTAGGAAGGTTACAAATGCTGAGAGAAGACAACAAATAAGGAATAAGGAATTGGAGTGGCAGCGTGGCCGAGTGGTTAACGCGTCGGACTAGTAGTCAAAGGATCACTAGCCGCATGAGTTCAAACCCAGTCAGGGGCAAGCAGTTGATTCCTTGAGCAAGAAACTTTACACTCATTGCTTAGTACTGGTTAGTTCTAGGAACGGATTCGAGAGTGTGTCTATAAGCTAAAAGCTTCCTACCCAATCAAACTAAAATATATTTGGTATAAACTATAAATAAGGAATAATGTAATATGCCATTGCATTATTTATTTGCCTTTTAAAATGACCATCAAGATTAATTACATTAAAATCATAGGAAGGTAAGATATTAATATGAGTAAAACTGTTGGGGCACTAATTAGGGCAAAGTGCTTGTAAGAAACTGTTCAGTAAAGCTTTCATTTTATGAATCCACGTACTAGCTCATAGCATAATGCTTGCATGTTTTCTAGTTAAATGATGGATTGTGCTGTTTTGTATGTCTGTTCATACACATAAGAAGGGTCATATTATGGTATATAGAAAGTTATATGTATCAATTATTGTCTGGCTGACAGTCTTTCCAAGCTAAAAAACGCATTTTGAGGTAGTTATAGAAACAACAGATAACAATAAATCTTGTTTCATGCTGTTCATTTTTGAGTCTCTTAGGTAGCTATAAAATGCTCTTATATGGCTGAAATAACAATGGCAAAGAAAATATAATAGCCAATTAAATATTCATCTGTGGGAAAATCCATCTGATAGCAATGTTTTCTGTGAATATCTCTTACAATATTTTCATTCAGTTGAAATGAAATTTGATACACAATTACACAATTGTCTGCCCTTGAATTTAAAATCGTCAAATAGTTTCACCAAGAGCCACATCGAATTAATTACTTCTACAGTTTTCAAGCAATTAAGATGTAATACAGTGCATGTAAGCCTTCAAAGAAATAAGTGTGTGTGAGACTGTGTTCTTGCGTGCATGCGTGTGTGACACATTTCTCACAAGAATCGAATCAAGTGATCTAAATTTATCTGCCATTGGATGTAGAAATTCATATATAAGGCATCTTACGGAAATTTATTCAGTTCACTGCTATGGCAGTTTTTCATCTGATTAAAATGAGTCATAGAACTCTGTCTGCATGAAAAAAAAAATACATGTAGTAACATACTTATTACACTTATATTGTTTCTTTTCATCTATCTCCAGTAAACAAGTACAGCCTTTGGGCTTGTATTGCCCCACCTTGTGGCACTATTTTTTAGGACATTAAAAGGTGAAAACCAATAGCATTTTTCATTACTAGAAGATTGCATCAGCTGTGTATCTTGAAAAGTTGATTTATCTCTCAATAGCAGTCTGGTGACAGCTTGCTTTACCTGTAGACAGAACCGGCTACTGTTTTAAGGTCCTGTTTAATTATTTAAGGCATAACTAAAGGTACAGCTTGTTAACAGCTGTGTTTATAAGTTGTCATCAAATTTTGTAACCCAGCTAATGGACAGACTGCTCAGCTTTGGTTAGCTTTCTTTGACCCTGACCAGGCTAAAGATTGGAAATGGACTTGTCCATCTTTCAGTATTGATAAATCCGTTAATGGTTTAAAGGGTGCTTATTGAAAATTTACTGACTGAATGGCAAATAGTGCAGACCATGATCAGACTGCACAGATGTGCAGGCTGATCTTGGTCTGCACTAGTAACAAAGGCAGGGCCATTTGCCTCCAGTGGGGTAAGGGTTAAGCCTGCAATAGTTTACACTTGTAAATATTTTCCTCTGCTCAGTTTCATGATATTTATGCTTGGAAACTCATTCAAACTTGACGAAGAGTATTTAAGCTTACCATTGAAATGAATTTAGGTTTAAAATATAGCCAATGTATATAGCTGTGGGATTCGTTTGTGATTATAATATATGTGTAAATAGATGCATAATGTTTTCATTATGTTTGCCTTACAAAAATGCATCATTATTTATACAAATTAGTTCCCTCTTTAAGGTTCATCAATTATTCTTATGTCATTTTGTGACATTGCATTTTCCTTGTTGAAAAATGCATCATAATTATGAACACGTTTTTAAAATTCCAGACATAATTGACAGGTATTTGTCGACTTCAGAGATGTAGGTTAGGCAAAATAACTTATTCCATTTCTTCTATAATATTATTCATTTCAATCCATATAGTTTACTTGTCAGTAAGATTGGCCTCTAAAATTGTTATTATTTTGTTTTGTCCTACTTTAATGCCGTAAAGTTTTTGTATAGGCATTAAGCGAGTAGAGTTAATGAAAATAAGTCCTTTCCTATTCATAATATAATCCAGTTATTAACACGTACACCAGCACATATATTTTGGAACACCAAAAATCCTTAACAGTTTATAATGAAATCAATATCTTATGGAACACCACAAGTAAATTACTAATAAAGTAACAGTGATTTAGTGAGGAACACCATCTAAATTCTAACTAACTACAATTTTTATTTGTGACTTGTATACAAAGTATTCTTAGAATAACATAGATTTCTGATTTGATGTTAAGTTGATGCTTGAGTAATTAATCTAGAATTTGATCAGGAAATGGCATATTTATAATCACAGAATGGATAATTATTACTATGAGACATTTACAAAAGGGTATGTGAACACCATATGACAGGCTTGTTTCTTAAAACAGTCTGGCTTCCTTGTCTGAGATGAAGTGTCAAACTTTTAGCAGCTTTATGGTTTCTCAAGACTTGGAGATTAAACTTAAGTAAGAATGTCAACAAGTCATATGCTCAAAATAGACTGAAAATTACCCTAAAAATGATGGATAAAATTCTGCTTCAACTTGGGTGAACAGTACCTTATTAAATATGCAACAAATAAATATAACTCTTTAATTGTAAATAAATAGTAAGCAAATTCTTGTAAAATTGCTGCATAATATTACCTCTGAAATTATGTATACTTTCCACAGGGTATAAATTGGATGGTAGTGTCTCTTTTGGTTGAATTGGTTATCAGTGTTATTCAAAGGCTTACAAATAGAATATTTGTAATCCAGAGGTCATTGATTTAATTCCTGCTCCTCCAGTAACACTGCTGATGGTCTTTTGAGTGCAACATGAAGTTTAAGATCCATACCATGAATGTTTCATGAAGTGGAATGGTTTCTTTATCTTGTATGATCCCCTGAAGCTATGTTTCATGAAGTGGAATGGTTTCTTTATCTTGTATGATCCCCTGAAGCTATGTTTCATGAAGTGGAATGGTTTCTTTATCTTGTATGATCCCCTGAAGCTATGTTTCATGAACTGGAATGCTTTCTTTATCTTGTACGATTCCCCTGAAGCTATGTTTCTTGAACTGGAATGGTTTTTTTATCTTGTATGATCCCCCGAAGCTATGTTTCATGAACTGGAATGCTTTCTTTATCTTGTATGATCCCCTGAAGCTATGTTTCATGAACTGGAATTCTTTATCTTGTATGATCCCCCGAAGCTATAAATAACTCAGCTTTTCTGGGAGTGCAGTTTTATCATAGCATATAATACTTTTTAAAATTGGAACCAGTAATAATAATAAACAGTTACAAAATCAAAAATCTAATGTTTCTAATAAAAGACTAGAAATATGAACATTTAGTCTATGAAGACGATGATGATGACAATGATGATATTGTGTATGATTATAACATTCCTGTCTAGAGAAATTCTTTACAACACAAATTATAAAAATTCATTTCTTTTCTACCTGTTGTCCCTTTACCAAAATTGTACTTAATATACCATATCTAAGGCATCGGCTTATTATAAAAGTGGGAGGTGGATGGGTTGTGTCCCTTTACAGGCTTTTTCTGAAGAATCTGGCTGGTGAGCTGCCTTCTGATTGAAGAATGTTTACTAGTTGACTGTGTTCTCAGGTGGTCTGGATAAGAAATCTGGGATTAAGTGTGTACAATAGCAGGGGCGGATAAATGATTTTTGTGTTGGGGGAGGTCACAATCAGCAGGGGTTCCAAGGGCATTTGCCCCTTGGTCAGGGGGTTTATGATTAGCCTAGACTCTCTCTTGTTGATTTTCATTAAAAAAAAATCCATCAAGCCCTGTGACATTCACAACAGATTATTTATGTCGACCTGAACAAAAATAGCTATTTTTGAAATAGTTGGTTTTCAAGATAAATGTTTATATATTGCCTTTTATTTAAAAATGCATGAAAAAGAAGCCAAACGCAAATCATATTCTGTATAACAATGGTGCCAAACACAGCCAATAAATTTTCTAAGGTGGCAGTCACTTTGTACTTATTTGCCAGAACATATTTCTAACCAGACAACAGGGCGACCTCTGGCATCTAGACACCTTTTTACATATTTTAAATATGAGCAGCAAAAGAACTACTAGGAATTACCAATATGATAATATGTAACAATTGGTGAAATGACGGTAAACAAATAAGTATGAGTGTGAAACCTACATGCATAACAGTTTGCACATGTTCTGTCATAAGACCAGGATAATTGACAACTATAACAGTGTTATAAATGTGAAATTAATATCTTTAAAATATTAAAATCATCCCAAATCTGTTTGTTTATCCTCCAACAAAAGCGAAATGAGGAAAAAATGCAAACTGGAACTAAAATACAGAACATTGATAATTGGAACTTTGGAAAGGATCTATAGGATGATTCATGCATATTTGTTTGAGTAAATTTCAGTTTGTTGCAAAAGGAGTGTTTCAGTCTGCTAAATAAAGCATTTTTTATTATAACGTTTGAAGGATTTTAGGTGGGGTGCATGCGGGCTCCCCTTCCCTCCCCGTAAATCCGCCCATGAATAAGATATAAGCCCAGGACAATATAATACTTCTGTAACATGTGAAGGACAGTATTTTTTCTTCAGTTCAAAGAAGGATCTTTTCCTTCTTGAAATCTCTTAATAGCAGATAATATGGGTTTTACTTCCTACAGTAATATGGTTTTGCAATGTTTTTATTCCTATGCTGTAAGCTTCAGGGAATACTGCACATGTCAGAAATTGTGACTTTTATTCTGCAGGTTGCTTTAATTTGTAATCAAGCGTGCAATTTTGTTTCCTTTGGGGAAAGACGTGTGAAATTACAGAACAGTTTGAATCAGCTTATATTGAATTATACTTTAGTTGTCATCTGAGGGAAATTTAATTACATCTGAGGCCAAGTTGCAGGAATTTTGTCACAGAAAATTTGCATTGAGATTAAAATTTAGTAAACCTTTGTTCTAATTATCTGAAATTGTTAATTTTTAATTGGATGCTTCCTTTGGAGGTAGCCAAAAAATTGCTACACTTCAATTTGAAAAATAGCCCTATGTTTGGTGACTTTTGATATTATCAAATTTTAATCAAATAAGTTTTGATTTGCCTTCAGAGGTTGTTGAATATTTGTATGGAGCAGCTTGTGTATTGATTTTGAGTATTTTTGCTTTGCCTCACAAAAATCACTTCATTCATGTGCAGTGATTATGTTCTATAGGTATCATCACAGAACATATTACAAAAAATAGTTTGTAGGAAAAGGCATAAACAGTCATTTCTTATAAAGCTGATGGTCTTCCTACAGGTTCAGCCAGACAGTTGGTCAGGTTCTGTTCAGTCAGATAGTTTGTCAGGTTCTGTTCAGTCAGACGGTTGGTCAGGTTCTGTTCAGTCAGACAGTTGGTCAGGTTCTGTTCAGTCAGATAGTTGGTAAGGTTCTGTTCAGTCAGACGGATGGTCAGGTTCTGTTCAGTCAGACAGTCGGTCAGGTTGTGTTCAGTCAGACAGTCGGTCAGGTGCTGTTCAGTCAGACGGTTGGTCAGGTTCTGTTCAGTCAGATGGCTGGTCAGGTTGTGTTCAGTCAGACAGTCGGTCAGGTGCTGTTCAGTCAGACGGTTGGTCAGGTTCTGTTCAGTCAGATGGTTGGTCAGGTTCTGTTCAGTCAGACGGTTGGTCAGGTTCTGTTCAGTCAGACGGTTGGTCAGGTTCTGTTAAGTCAGACGGTTGGTCAGGTTCTGTTCAGTCAGACGGTTGGTCAGGTTCTGTTCAGTCAGACGGTTGGTCAGGTTCTGGTCAGTAAAACGGTTGGTCAGGTTCAGTTATGTGGTTGGTCAGGCTCATTCAGCACTCAGTTGGTCAGTTAGAAAAAAGGTTTCTAGTTAAGCATCCAGATATCCAGAGATGTTTTGCATCTATCTAAAGAGCAATATTAATGTTTTGTTTTTTATTATAAGGAGATACTTTATTACTTTTATTAAACTGAATTGAAAACCAAACTAAAAATATTAAAGTGACTTCCTTACCAAACTTCCTTTTCACACGTGTATAAATGCTTTTCTTAAACTTTTAATGATATTTTTAATTTAATTTTGATTTTTGAATGATGGTCAACATTAGGCCATTAACCTTCAGTACAATCTTATAACCTCTAGGGTTAAGAAATACTTACATGGTTGACATTGATACAATATTTAATAAACATTTTTGAACAAAAAGACATACTTTTTGTACAGAGATCATATTTACTGAAGGAAGTGACCACTGTTAAATAAGGATATAATTATTTGCAAGTTGGCATTCATTGTGTTGTCTGTTGATGTATTTAGTTCAGTGTAAAGTGGCTTGGGCCTGCAACTGTTTTGACATAACATTGCCAAGGACCAATAACTGGGTAAAGTGCTCTCTTATAAACACAAACTTTATTTGTTTTTCATTGGTTTATTTTCTATAAATTGAAAAATAATTTGTAATGTGAAGAAGAACTTTAAATTGTGTTAAAATAATTCTAGGGGAAATGTAGACACTAAGAAAGTTTTAATTCATAATTAATTGGTATTCAGCCAAAAGAAATGTGCAACAATAATTTCCTTTAGGAAGACTATAGTATTTGTGTATTTAGTTCTTCTGTTGATAGAATTTTTATTACAAACTTGACACTGGCTAATGATTTTTCCATTATGGTTCATATTTGTATAAATAACAGAAATAGAATGCAGCATTGTGCTCTAAACTTTAGGGTGTGTCTGTTCAGCCTAACCTGGCAGGTGAAAACTGTTTCTGCCTTTGCAGCAACTGTAGACCAAGACCAGTATGCTTATCTGTGCAGTGTAGTCTGATCAAGGGTCATTCCTGTTTGCTATTCAGCTTTCAGTTAAGATCCTTATGAATGATTATGGGTTTTTCCAAAGTTAATGATAGAGTCCATTTTTGGAAACACTGAAGGGTCACGGGTAATGTACTGCTTAAGTATTGTTAAAGAGTGTGATAAACCAAACATTCTAGAAAAGTTACTAGTTATACATTACTGATGTCTTGTAGTACAGTTATTAGATTGACAAAGAACAAAAGCAAACATGAAAAGATTCTATATTTTCAGGTCCTACCGGGGAATGTGATCTATATGACGACTCTAATCATGAATCCACCTGGAATGGGGAATGACCCCTTGATGGGGGACATGGGGCCTAAAAACCCCCACCATCAAGGTGGGTATAAAATATAATTTCTTTCAGAAAACAAAATTTGTAAGTTTCATTGAATATTATGTGAAGATATTGTCACTGATTAAAGGTATGCTGAGAATTTTTAAGATTTAAGTTGATCTGATAACAAAATGATGCAATAAGTTCTTTTCTAGATCTGCAACATCTATGACACCTTATCACTACATGTGAACAGTTATTTGAGAAAGCAGTAAGCAAAGTTACAGTGCCCTAGATAACTGTTGTTGTGCAGAACTGGAATTTCAGGAAATGAATTTAAGAGACCAGAATAATGAGCTAATGTTTTAAGTTTTCATTTCTGATGAATTGTATTTGTATTGTAATGATGGTGGTGATGATGATGATGATGTTGATCAACAGTGTTATGATTAATGATGATAATATGGAGGACAACCATGAGGATTATAGTGATGATTATGATGGCAATGATGATGACTTATGTTAAATTCTTATTGATGCAGGACTAGGAATGGATCAGCTGTCATTCAGTATGGACTCAATGATGTTCCAACCACCACAGCCCCAATATATGCCTTACAACATGTACCAACAACAACCACAACAACAGCCAGGTAATCTTTTGTCATTATGCTCTCCCTTGCTATCTGCTCAACCCCTGATTCTGTCATGGAGTCTAAGTAAGTGATAAGTTAGGTTTTAGTGCCGGCTTTGCAATATGTTACAGGCAAATTTACAACAGCCCAAGATAACATCAAGTTTGTTTGTTTTGGGGTTTAATGCCGATTTCAACATTTGTTATATCTCGGCGGTCAGTCCACCTAACCAGTTTTCCTGGATAACTAACCAGTAATTGCCAATTTCTCCGCAAGTGACTACTGTTCCCACATGGTCTACTCTGAATCAGCGGTGAGAGACAAATGAACATAAGACAAAATGTCTGAGAACAATTGTCAAGGAGAAATTTTGCCCTGCTCAGGGGTCGAACCAACGACCGATGGATTACTAATCCAGTGCTCTACCTATTGAGCTAAGCGGGTGGGCACATCAAGTTTATCCTGCTCCTAAACTTAAATAGTCAAAATGTTCTGTTTAGTTTCCAGGATTTATCAGGTTTAGAACTTCGGGTGCCATTTGCAGAAGCTTTAATGTCCTTTCTGTAATATTTATAAATTGAGACTGCAGTTGTTCTTTGAAGGTCATGTAGTTTTTGGTCCTTTAAGACAATGAACACTGTCTGATCTTTCTAATGAACTGTATATTGTATTAAATGTCCACAGTGATTATATTCGGTATTCTGAATGGACAGTGATTATATTCGGTATTCTAAATGGACAGTGATTATATTCGGTATTCTAAATGGACAGTGATTATATTCGGTATTCTAAATGGACAGAGAGGACTTGCTGTTTAATAATGAATCTCAGTGGACACACAAAATGAAATGTAAGTCTAATTTAATCTGGGAATTTTAATGCAGAAAAAGTATTGATTTCAGCACATTGTAAAAAATATCTATTATTTTCAATTGTAAACAGAACCAATAACGTAACTTAATTGAAGAGCAGTCTTGCTGTAATGAGACGAGAGGAATAAGAAACTTGTCCTTGGCTTCTGGTGAAGGTACCGTAAGCATTTCAATTCAAGTACATAAGTTCTTGTAACTTATGTACCTAAGGGAAGATGCAGCAGTGGCCGGTCTGATTTTCACTAGTGGTTGGAGTCTCCATTGATATTCCACATTTGTGTCAAATCTCATTTGGTCTGAAACCCCACTTCCCACCCACCCCCAATCCCCTGAAAAACATGAGAATAAATTGGCCAGAAACAATGTTTAATGTTAGAATGCATAATATATGCTTTTAAGGCTTTAATCTTATTAAACAATATATGAAAAATTTCATCACTGATGAATTATAATGTTAAATTAGTTTGTTGACTTCATAAAAAAAAAAGAGTAAAAAATACAGAAGAAGCCCAAATTGCACGACTTTATAATATTTCAACACAGATTAAAATAATAGATTGACTAGCTGCCTTGTTGACCAATCATTTAATTGGACTTTTAATGATAAGCTACACTTACAACTGATTTTTTTAGCTCATTGTACATTGAGCTTTTCTGATCAGTTTTATCCGTCATCCATCCGTCGTCAACTTTTCATTTAAATGACATCTCCTCTGAAACCAAAGGGCCAATTTAAATGAAACTTGCCTGGGATGTTCCTTGCATGAAGCTCTACCAAGATTGTTCAAATAGTTCTGGTCCATTGCATTTCTGGTTCACTGGAGCTAAAATTAGATTTTAAAGGTTGGATCTTTAAAAATCTTCTTCTCCGAAACCTCAAGGCCTGGAGCTTAGATATTTGGTATGAAGCATCATCTGGTGGACCTCTACCAGGTTTGTTCAAATTATGACCGTGGGTTCAAAACTGACCCCACCCCAGGGGTCAGTTGATTTTACATAGATTTATATAGGGAAAACTTAAAAATTTTCTTGTCAGAAACCACAAGGCCTAGACTTTAGATATTTGGTGTGCAGCATTGTCCAGTGGACCATTACCAAGTTTGTTCAAATCATGGCTCCTGGTTCAAAAATGGCCCAGCCACGGGGGTCACATGTTTTATATAGAGTTATATAGGCAAAACTTTAAAAATTCTTCTTGTAAGAAACTGCAAGGCCTACAGTTTAGATATTTGGTGTGCAGCATTGTCCAGTGGACCTCTACAAGGTTTGTTCAAATCATGGCTCCTGGGTCAAAATAGGCCACGCCCCAGCGGGGTCACATGTTTTATATAGAGTTATATAGGAAAAAGTTTAAAAAGTCTTCACATCAGAAACCAAAAGGCATAGATCTTAGATATTTTTTATGTAGCATTCTCAAGAGGACCACTACCAAGTTGATTCAAATCATGGCCCCTGGGTCAAAAATGGCCCCACCCCAGGGGTCACATGTTTTACATAGAGTTATATAGGAAAAAATTTAAAAATCTTTTTTGCCTAGAGTTTAGATATTTGGTGTGCAGCATTGTCTAGTGGACCTCTACCAAGTTTGTTTAAATCATGACCCTGGGGTCAAAACTGGCCCCAACCGGGGAAGTCATTTGATTTTACACAAAGATTTATATAGGGAAAACTTAAAAAATCTGCTGCTCTGAAACACCAAGGGCTATACTTTCAATTGTTCATTGTTTTGTCTCCCCCCCCCCCCCCCCCCCCCCAACCCCACCCTTCTGATGGAGACATATTGTTTTTGCCTTGTCCGTTGGTGTCGTCAGTTTGTCTGTCTGTCTTTTACACTTTGTTTCCTTTCAATAACTTGAGTACCAGTTGACCCAGGTTTAAACTGATATAACAGAATCAAAGTGGACTTTTTCAGTTTACTAAGTTGCCTGTTACATGGTAGTGTCACTAAGGTGAAAATAGGCTTTAAATTACCTAATCTAAATAGTGTACAGTAACCATCTGGTGACATGTTTTTTCCATATTTTAATGTTGTACTTATTACTATTGATGTAATAACACCTGTCTCAATCTGATAACAGACTTAATTATACTTCTCCTACCAATGTGTATGTTAAACTTCCGTACAGAAATTGACGAATGTCACGGTGACTTTGTAAACAGGTTCAGGTGCATTAACTTTAAAGATATATATATATAGAGAGGAACAATTTGTTTATGAATAGGATGAAAATACTGTGTCACTGACAACAGAATGCAGTTGGATGCAGCATGCAGCAGCTGCATTCTCAGCATGGAATATATGCAATATATATGCACAAAATTGTTCTTCAGCCATAATGTTAAACCAAAAATGAAAGATGCAATGCTATAAAAAAGATGTGGAGAACTTTGCTGATTTAAAACAATAATTGCATTTTGACTTTACATATATCATTTTCAATAAAGTACAGAATTTGATCCAAACTATTTTCTGTAATCAACAGAACCCTGCTCATGATAATAAGCACTCTATAAGGTGGCCAGTGCATTAAATTCTCTGCAGTTTAGCAAGAATGCATAAAGAGTAGCATAGTAAGATGGTAATTTATAAAAAAGCAGACAGTTGACAGTTTACATGTGAAAACAGCTGTGTTACAGAATTTCTGACAGTGCCAATCAACTTAACTTTTAACCCATAAGTCAACAAAAGTCATGGATGGTAGTCTGTTAGTGCGTCTTGCTGTCTAAGTATGGCTAAGTCTAGTTTCCTTTAACATTGTACCTTTCTTTATAGACAACCAACTTTGTATATCTTTATTTATACAAGTTCTTCTAGCTAATATTAATTACCAGTAGATGACTACTGCCTCTGTTTGATGACTGCTTCCTCTGTTCAAATCAGTTCTCTAATCAAAGTTAAAAAATGGGGAATTTCACTGAGGCTCTCACCTGTGGTGGGATTTGAACTGAAGATCTCCACATGTGGACAGTCTGCTCTCTACGTTTCCAACCACTCCTCCTCCACAACCAACATTCTTCTTAATAAACTGGAAAACATCCTGGCTTGGCAAGAATTCGATGTGACCTGGGATTTGAATCCACAACAGAAATGTTCTTGTTTATAATTTATGTCAATGATAATGTTGAGTCCACATTCCTGCTATGTTGAGTCCACATTCCTGCTGTGAGACATCTTTCCTAGCAGAATTAACTGTGCATTTTCAAGATATTACAAAAAGAAATTTTCACTGTAACTTAAGGAGAACAAGCCTTGTATACGGGTTACAGTCGCCAGGTATTTTTCTCTTGTTTAAATGTCAATATGCCTTGTAACTATTTTTGTAACAGTCTCCTCAAATGAATTATGAAATCGTCTTCCTGGTTTGAAATATGAAAAGATCAGAATTACTGTCTAGGTATGCTGATGTGCTGATGCAGTCTATACATGAAATAATACTGCATCTGCCTGAATTAAGCTTAGAATTGTCAAATCAGCAGTATTTAACATGAATGTGTAGAGGGGGTTAAGTGAAAATTTTACAATTTAAATTACATGGAACATCCTAGCCACAGGACATTGGATTTCTTTGGGCAGCACCTCTTTGCCAAAAGACATCCAATTTCTTTGGGCAGCACCTCTTTGCCAAAGGACATCTGATTTCTTTGGGCAGAACCTCTTTGCCTAAGAACATCTGATTTCTTTTGGCTGCAACTCTTGGCTACAGGTTATCTGATTTCTTTGGGCTGAACCTCTTGGCCATAGGTCATGTGATTTCTTTGGGTTGCACCTCTTGAAAAGAGGACATGTGATTACTTTGGGCTGCACCTCTTGGCTACAGGTTATCTGATTTCTTTGGGCTGAACCTCTTGGCCATAGTTCATGTGATTTCTTTGGGTTGCACCTCTTGAAAACAGGACATGTGATTACTTTGGGCTGCACCTCTTGGCCATAAGACATGTGATTACTTTGGGCTGCACCTCTTAGCCAAAGGACATGTGATTACTTTGGGCTGCACCTCTTGGCCAGAGGACATGTGATTTCTTTGGGCTGCACCTCTTGGCCAGAGGACATGTGATTTCTTTGGATTGCACCTCTTGGCCCAGGGGTAAAAGTTTTCCGGATTGTGCCGGATTTCGGGATTTTCGGCCTCTGTCTGGGCAGTTTTTCCAATTCATGTAAATCCGGGTCGAAATTTTGGGGGGTGGGGTGGGGGTCAGGTCGATCTGAAACTTCATTTCGGTGAAAGCTTCGCCGCGTCGTAAGAGTACTGTTATGGACCGGGAAACGGCTTTTACTCTTCCCGATTTCTATCGCGCATTTTGATTGGATGACTTATTGTTAGAATAATCCAATGAGTATCGCCGATTCATTCTGAAGTTTACATGCAAAGATGGCCGCTTTTGTTTTATGATTTGAATTTATAAAATTTACGTTGAAATTTTTACCAGCTGGCTACAACGTGAGCGAAATTGATAAGGGAGCGAAGAACAAATGTTAAAAAATGTTTTGTTAAAAAAAAAATTGTAAAAATCTGATTAAAAATGGTTCCATAAATTTACAAGGAAATGAGGTTTTTGATATGCCAAACTGCTAAAATACAAGAGCTTTCGGGGGCCTCCGGCCCCCCGGACCCCCTGCCAGGGCTTTGCCCTGCACCCACCTGGGGCCCTAGCGGCCCCCTGGCCCCCAGCTTGGATTTCAGGATTTTCTAAATCTGCAACTTTTACCCCTGTCTTGGCCATCAGTCATGTGATTTCTTTTGGCTGCACCTCTTGGCCACAGGACATGTGATTACTTTAGATTGCACCTCAATCACCTTGGCCATAGGTCATGTGATTTCTTTGGGCTGCATATCTTGGCCACAGGACATGTGATTTCTTTGGGCAGCACCTCTTTGCCTAAGGACATGTGATTTCTTTGGGCTGCACCTCTTGGCCACAGGACATGGGATTACCTTGGGCCGCACCTCTTGGCCAAAGGTCATGATTTCTTTGGCAGGGTTTCCTCTGGGTCAATTTTAGTTTGCGCCAGCAAATTCGCCAATCAGAAAAAGTTTGTGCCAATGGCTCAGAGTTGGAGCCAGTGATTTTGTAAGGAGACATGCCTTTCTCTGTTAAGATATTATAGAAGTAGTATCATTGTGACAACAAACACAATTTATATATTTATTACAACTGTTTATTAACAAAATAAGCACATTTGCATATCATTTTTAAAAGATTCATAACATGAAAATATGAACAATATCTTTATAAAATTAAGCAACAACAACAATTTCTTTATTTCACTCTATGTATATAACATCAGGATTTTCCAATATAAAGAAAAAGCTTTGTTAAAGTGCTTCCGTTAGCAGTCTTAAAAACATATTACAAAATGTATAAGCGAAGTTGACAAACAAGCAATTGTACCATTTATTTTTACACTTATTTGATCTTCCACACATGAAAACGACACCTGCAAACATCGCCGACGATTTTTCTTTTTATCACTGTAATTTGCTACAACCACTACCTGAACACACGTGGTTAATTATCTTATTTTCGGACGGTTAAAGATGGCAAATTAATCCAATTAACCGATTGTCAGTTGCATCTCAACACATTCTCAAAGTGTCATAAAGTTTGATAAACAAACTAGTCACGCGTGACCTTGTACTAAACATCCGGGCCCCTTATGTAATTTTTGTTGGTCGCTTATTAATTTTTAATTGTACTAGTTGTCGGATGCTTTCTTTTACGTTGGCGCCAGTAAAATTCGCCAATGGAAGATTTTATGGGCCAGAATTGGTATTTCGGCGCATTTGGCGCAAATGGCGAGCGACAGCGGGAACCGTGCTTTGGGTTGCACCTCTTGGCCACAAGAGATCTGATTTCTTTTGGCTGCACATCTTGCCCAAGCAGTGATGCAGAACATTTTGATTAGCAACTATTGGGTCTAAGGAACCTTGAGGAAGCATTCTTATTGACATTTTCATTGTGATAGGTATTAAGGAAATTGTTGATAAAGCAAATGTTTTGAAGGATTTGTCTTATTTAACTTGGTGTTTAGCATATTTATATCTGTCTACATGCCTCCAAAGGGAGGCTTATAGTTTCTGAACTGTCCATCTGTCAGTCAGTCCGTCCATCTGAAAACTTTAACATTGGCCATAACTTCCTTATTAGTAAGTGGATTTACTTCATACTTGGACACAACACCCCTTTGGACAAGACCTGCCCATTGACCTATACTTATTTGACCTTGACTGCTGAATCACATTCACCTTGAAGACACAATTGTCCAAAAATTTGAATGACTGGTCCTCAGCTCAAAGTCAAAGCACCACTTCGGGGGCATTGTCATCTTACAGTGACAGTTCTCGTTATAATTGTAAGAGTCTTGTGAAGGAAAGCCTTTTGAAACTCTAGAGAGTAAATTTAAAAGAAATTGTACAGTACTTGGGTAACTTAATCTAGAGTGCATAATCTAAATTTCAAGAGGTGCAGAAATTGCACAGTGATAAAATTACATTGCCAACCTAAAGTGTCATTATTTTAGAGAATGCGCAGATAATGCATGTATGCATGTAGAATAGCAGTCACTTTGCTAGTATGTCAACAACACTTGATATAAGAAGTTCTAGGGCCAGAGTCTGTCAGTTAATAAAATGTTACACCAACTGTATGCAGACATTGTGCAGTTACAAAACCTTATACTACATACATAATTATGCATGATATTGTCAGCTAATGTGTGGGGAATTCATGACACAGAATGTCAACAATTAGACTGTTATATTATTTAGTTTGTACAATTCTTTTATTGTGCAGTATGTACTGTTTAAGGTGTTACCTTCCTTCACCTGAGCACAATATCTTTACAGTTAGTTACTTTTGTCATCAAACTTTGTCCATGATGCCTGTTGCTATGAATATGTCAGATACACATCAACAACTTGCTTTAGATGGCATCTGCTCCTATATCATTTGCTTGGAGTTGATGAAACTTGGCCTGCATTTCCCTGCATGCAGCTCAATCAGAGTCATTCAAAGAGTTCCAGTCCATGCAGAACTCTGGTTTTGTATGGCAACAATAAGAAATTTTTGTTTAATTTTCTCGTCTGAAACTAGAAGGCTTAGAGTTCTGAAATTGTCATGAAACATTTTCTAGTGGACTTCTTCCCAGACAATTTAATCTTTGCCCCCCATAAGGTCAGTGTTGGCTTTGCCGTGGGAGTCGGATTAAGTCTTTACATCTTAAAGAAACTTGCACCAAGGTTAAAGATTTTTCAAAGACTCACACAACAATGTTAGAAATCTTCTTGATTGAAACGTTATGTTCATTCATTCATAATGAATTCATTCATTCTTTTATTCATTCATTCATCTGCAAGAATTATGCATCAAAAGGACTAGTTCAGACAAAATATCAAAGTTATTAGATAGGTAGGTAGGTAAGGTAGGGGTAGGGGTAGGGGTAGGTAGAGGGAGGTAGATAGATAGATAGATAGATAAGATGATAGATAGATAGATAGATAGATAGATAGATAGATTGATTGATTGAATTGATTGATTATCTTGTTATATCACAGGAAAAAGCCCTGTTATAAAATAGATCACGATCGTTTGAATAGGGATGGACTTTTATTGGAGACATATTTAATGAAAGCATCAATTTTGTATGCTAACATGTCAGTTTGATGGTGAATGTTTGAATCTTTTACACCATCATAAACCTATCTGGAGTAGACTAAAACCGAACCAGTAATGGACGTCCCATTAACAGTATACTCATTAAGAGGAGTGAAACAGTATTAGATAGATAGATAGATAGATAGTATGAACAAATGACCATTGGTCAAAATCAAAAGATAGTCAAGCAACGTTTTAATGACAAACATGTAACAGAAGTATTTGTAGTAGTTCTTGGGGAGGTTGGATTGAAAAACCATGCTCTTGCAAGGTAATTGGGCTTAAAAAACAATAAAAAGTGAAGTTTGATCATTTATTAAAAGAGAGATAAGGAAACTTGCACAATGAAAGGAACACTTGATCTTTTTGTTTTAAGGGAAAGGCCCTTATTAGAGGCCTTAAATTTTTCAATTTTTGCCTAAAAATGTGATACTTTTTGCCTGAAAGTTGGCGGATGGGCATTTATTGGAGCATGGGCGATAAAAAGAATTTTTACGGTATTTATTCAGGCAGTTTCTAAAAATGCATGTCATTCTTGTTTAACAAACCGTGTCTTATCTTTGACATTATGCATTTGCAATTCAAACTAAGAAGCAAAAACTAAATTGGTGAAGTCAATACTACCTAATAACTTTATACTGTAAAAAAAAAATGTATTGGTATTTTGTGTGAATGTCTGTATCCAATACTGTCGGTCAGATTTACGGTAATCAGTGAACTGGATAATTCACTTATAACATAGAAAAAAAATCCTGCTGTAATATTGGGGATATTCAACACAAAATATAATATGAACAACTAGCATGATTTTGTAGTTTTTTTATGGAGATGGTTAGAAATATTTTCGGATTAAATATGCTGTCTATAACAAAGGGAGTGAAGTATTGGAAAACTGAGATATTTTTAGAAGAAGGGAAATAATTGATTGGGTTCAAATAAAGTTCAGGGACGTAACATTTACTGGAAAGAGTGCAGTGTGTACTGTGTGGGGTAAGGTAACTTGAGGTCAGAAGGAATTTACAATGTTTACATGTTTGTTTTGGTTGTTGTGATTATGTGTGCTTGACCTTATACATGTATACAGTGTTAAACTGTAATGTTCACTATTCTTATTGTCATTTTTGTAGTTATCTTAATCCCGTTTTTAGCTGTATGCTATGTTTGTACACAAGCTTAACGTATCATATTACAGTACTGTTATTGTTTCTTGTTGTATTAAATTACATAAGTAAGGTAAATTTTTGTAAACACACCTGACACATCTCATTAAAAAAATGTCACTTGTTCTCTCATTCATTTCTTTGCATGTTATATAAATCAGTGTAGGATTTATTTAAAAAAGATGAATTCATAAATTACTTTCATTGACTGGGTGTATTTAATTGACAACTCTCCTACAGTAGTGTGAAATTTACTAGCAAGGAGGTTGTGAATGGCAAATCTTAAGTGAAGTAAATTTGAAAGGCTATAAAATTCTAAACATGTCATGATTTGGGAAATATTTACTGTGTATATACAAAGCTGCATGTGTTGATAACATACTCTGCAATATATCACAGTTAATTAACATATAGCAATTATGGTGTGAAAAAAAGATGGTTAAATCACATAATTATGTACAAACTTGGTTGAGAATTGCCTTGTAGGCAGATAGGATCAATCTGGTGTCTTTTATCTGTGTTTTTCTAGCGGTCACTCACAGACTGTGGTCAGCCATAGATTGCTGGCTTGTGTTAATAGTATTATTGATTTTTGTAGTCTTTCGTTCCATGTGATACTGTTGATTATTAATTTTTATTCATGAGGTAATACAGTTTTTTCTTTGAAACTGAGTTCATGTTGCTAATGAATGGTACACTCAAGAAAGAAAAATAGAAGGGTACGGCCATCTGTTACCTTCTTTTTGTGTCTTTTTTCCATCCTGTTAATCATTTTCTTTAACTGTTACTTTGGTAACATGTTATATCTAAATTGAAGAACAAGCTAGTATGAAAAATAACATTTCATGCCTGTGATCACATTGTTATAATTTGACATTGTATACATTGAGTGTATGAAGTTGAATGCATTTTATATACTCTCATAAAATATACACTGAGTCACATATTGTTCAAGTCAGCTGTCTAAGAAATGTCTCAAGTCTCGTTTACTTTCTTAAAGACTAAACTTTTAGATAACATGGCCCAGTGTCATCATAGACAAAAAAAGTTCGAAAGTCATGTACATAATGTTCCAATATAACTTTAAAGGGGATTGATATGTCTCATATATTGAGAATTTCTCTTTACTCGAAACAGATTATTTTAAAGGGAACTGGCAAAGTGCTGGGATAGTTAATCTGGGTGAGCTGTGGACAAAACTTGTCAGAAATCTCAGTCGCTGAGTCACCATTTTACATAGATACTGAAGATGTATATATACTTTTCATGAAATAGCTTCTTTTTTTCAGTTGGATAATTATTCTTTAACTAAAATTTACTGAGGACAGTTGTTGAGATGGCGGAGGGAGTAGTTTAGATGGGAGAGGGAGTGGATTAGTTGGGGGAGAGAGTTAATTGCTGGACGTCTGATCCAGTAGTTGCTAATTCAAACTAAGTTGCTAACCCAGTGAATTTCCATATTAAACACTTCCAGCATAAGTGCTCGGTTGAACTGCCAGTAGGCAGTCATCATGTGGGTTTTAATTGCAAGAAATTGTTCCTGTGTAAATATCATTATCAGTGTGATAAATATACTTATTCTGCAGAATGTTTCATGAATGTTCAGATCTTAAGGGAACTCAGTTTTTGTGTCGCCCTTTTGAAGAAACGGTGATACATAGGGATCGCTTTGTCCGTCTGTCCATCCATCATGAAAACTTAACGTTGGCAATAACTTTGCCATTTCTTAACATTTCCTCATCAAACTTTCAAATTGTATTGCTTAAGACAACAGGGTTGTGATGATGCCAAAATCTTTAGGTCAAGATCACATATGACTGAGTTATGCCTCTTTTTGTACTTGGATTTTGTCAAGAAAACTTAACATTGGCTTTAACTTTGCCATTTCTTAATATCTCTTCGTCAAACTTTCCAGTTGTAATGCTTACAATTGTATCACTTGCGACATACAGATGGCTTTGTCTGTCTGTCCATCAATCTGTCAATCATGAAAACTTAACGTTTGCTATAACTTTGCCATTTCTTAACATTTCTTCATCAAACTTTCAAATTATATTACTTATGACAACAGAGTGATAATGCAAATGTCTTTAGGTCAGCATCACATTTAATGGAGTTATGCCCCTTTTTGTACTTGGACTTTTTAAGCATGCTGTCTTTTCCAGCAGGCTCTTGTTTACCTTTTTAGTTATTCTAACAAAACTATTCATGGTATTATTGAGTATATCATAACTATTTTGATACAAATATTTCTTTATTTCAATTCTGTTTCCACCGGCAATATGCTACCATATTTCAGATAATGATTTGTGATAAAACAGGTTCAGGAGACATTGTGTCATCAAACCCTCACACGTCTGCACTTAGATTGGTGGCCATTTTGTAAATAAAATACATTGAGCTCAAATAGAGACAATAGATGCACCTGATTCTGATGTAGATTTCTAATGGATCTGTCAGTTGTAAAATGGTCTTTTATCTGTTACCAGTGTGGTTTCAGTGTAACCAAGGTATTTTAGATTCAAGCATTTTAAGCATGCAGTTTTCAAGAAGAAAGATTTAAATTAGTCAGATGCAGAACATATTCTCGACCGTCTGAAAGGAAACCTTAAAGCGTAAATTTAAGATTTAGGAAAGAATGTTTCTTTTACTCTATGAACTTGTTCTTTATGGTAGGTACCAAGAGTGGCTAATGGAGTAACAAAATAAGTTGTTTTTAGGGGTATTTAAACCTGCAAGATTTTGATCTACTCTGCGAACAGTAACAAAATGATATTGTACTAGAACTGAAACAGAAAAATATGACTTGTCTTTAGCTTGTGCTCATGGTGAGCTTTTCTGATCAGTCTGTCCGTCGTCCATCCGTCATCAACTTTTCATTCAAATGACATCTCCTCTGAAACCAAAGGGCCAAATTAAATGGAACTTGCCTGGGATGTTCCTTGCATGAAGCTTTACCAAGATTGTTCAAATGGTTCTGGTCCATTGCATTTCTGGTTCACTGGAGCTAAAATTAGATTTTAAAAGTTGAATCTTTAAAAATCTTCTTCTCCGAAACCTCAAGGCCTGGAGCTGAGATATTTGGTATGAAGCATCATCTAGTGGACCTCTACCAAGTTTGTTCTAATTATGACTGTGGGGTCAAAACTGACCCCAGCCCAGGGCTCAGTTGATTTTACATAGATTTATATAGGGAAAACTTAAAAATCTTCTTGTCAAAAACCACAAGGCCTAGAGTTTAGAAATTTGGTGTGCAGCATTGTCTAGTGGACCTTTACCAAGTTTGTTCAAATCATGGCTCCTGGGTCAAAAATAGCCCCGCCCCTGGGGTCACATGTTTTACATAGAGTTATATAGGAAAAACTTTAAAAAATCTTCTTGTCAGAAAACGCAAGGTCTAGAGTTCAGATATTTGGTATGCAGCATTGTCCAGTGGACCTTTACCAAGTTTGTTCAAATCATGGCTCCTGGGTCAAAAATGGCCCCGCCCCAGGGGTCACATGTTTTACATAGAGTTATATAGGAAAAACTTTAAAAAGTCTTCTTGTCAGAAACCGCAAGGCCTACAGTTTAGATATTTGGTATGCAGCATTGTCCAGTGGACCTTCACCAAGTTTGTTCAAATCATGGCTCCTAGGTCAAAAATGGCCCCGCCCCAGGGGTCACATGTTTTACATAGAGTTATATTGGAAAAACTTTAAAAAATCTTCTTGTCAGAAACCTCAAGGCCTAGATATTAGATATTTTGTATGCATCATTGTCCAGTGGACCTTTACCAATTTTGTTCAAATCATAGCTCCTAGGTCAAAAATGGCCCCGCCCCAGGGGTCACATGTTTTACATAGAGTTATATAGGAAAAACTTTAAAAAATCTTCTTGTCAGAAACCGCAAGGCCTGGAGTTTAGATATTTGGTATGCAGCATTGTCCAGTGGACCTCTACCAAGTTTTTTCAAATCATAGCCCCTGGGTCAAAAAAGGCCCCGCCTCAGGGGTCACATGTTTTACATAGAGTTATCATAGGAAAAACTTTAAAAAATCTTCTTGTCAGAAACCTCAAGGCCTAGAGTTTAGATATTTGGTGTGTAGCATTGTCCAGTGGACCTCTACTAAGTTTGTTCAAATCATAGCCACTGGGTCAAAATAGGCCCTGCCCCGGGGGTCACTTGTTTACATAGAGTTATATAGGAAAAAGTTTAAAAAGTCTTCACATCAGAAACTAAAAGGCATAGAGCTTAGATATTTTGTATGTAGCATTGTCAAGAGGACATTTACCAAGTTTGTTCAAATCATTGGCCCTGGGTCAAAAATGGCCCAGCCCCAGTGGTCACATGTTTTACATAGAGTTATATAGGAAAAGTTTTAAAAATCTTCTTTTCAGATACCACAAAGCCTAGAGTTAAGATATTTGGTGTACAGCATTGTCTACTAGACCTCTACCAAGTTTGTTCAAATCATAGCTCCTGGGTCAAAAAAGGCCCCGCCCCAGGGGTCACATGTTTTACATAGAATTATATAGGAAAAGTTTTAAAAATCTTCTTGTCAGAAACCACAAGGACTAGAGGTCAGATATTTGGTTTGCAGCATTGTCTAGTCGACCTCTACCAAGTTTGTTCAAATCATGACCCTGGGGTCAAAACTGGGCTCACCCAGTGGGTCATTTGATTTTATACAAGGATCTATATAGGGAAAACTTTAAAAATCTGCTGCTGGGAAACACCAAGGGCAATACCTTCAATTGTTTGTTGTTATGTCTTCCCTCAACCCTGCCCTTCTGATGGAGACATATTGTTTTTGCCTTGTCCATCGGTGTCTGTTTGTTTGTCTGTCTTTCACACTTTGTTTCCTTTCAATAACTTGAGTATCAGTTGACCCAAAGACTTCAAACTTCACAGGGTTATTGCCCTTATTGAGTAAAAAAAGATTCATTTTGTGTTTTGGGTCAGTAGGTCAAAGTTCAAGGTCAGAGGGACCTCTAGAGTGAAAACCGTTTCCACTCAATAACAGGATTACCATTTCACCCAGAGCCTCCAGACTTCATAGGATGATTTCTTTTACTATATAGAAGAACCATATTGTTTTTGGGGCTAGTATGTCAAAGGTCAGGGTCACAGGGACCTGTAGAGTGAAAACTATTTCTGCAGAGTAACTGTAGTACCATTACACCCAGAGCCTTCAAACTTTATAGGATAATTGTATTAGAAGAACCCTATTGTTTTTAGGGTCCATAGGTCAATGGTTAAGTTCATAGGGACCTCTAGTGTGAAAACTGTTTCTGCTCAGTAACTGGAGTACCATTTTACCAAGAGCCTTTAAACTTCATAGGATGATTTTCTTTACTCAATTAAAGAACCCAATCATTTTTGGCGTCAGTAGGTCAAAAGTCAAGGTCACAGGGACCTGTAGAGTCAAAACTATTTCTGCAGAGTAACAGTTACTGTAGTACTATTACACCTAGAGCCTTCAAACTTCATAGGATGATTTTCTTTACTCAATTAAAGAACCCAATCATTTTTGGGGTCAGTAGGTCAAAAGTCAAGGTTTCAGGGACCTGTACAGTCAAAACTATTTTTTCTTAGTAACTGGACTATCATTACACCCAGAACCTTCAAACTTTACAGGGTAATTATATTAGAAGAACCCTATTGTTTTTGGGGTCTGTAGGTCAAAGGTCAAAGTCACAGGGACCTGTAGAGTAAAACTATTTCTGCTAAAAAATTTGAGTACCATTACACCCAGAGTCTTCAAACTTATTGCAAACTTATTCAAACTTGCACCCATAAAAACCAATAACAATATTTGTAACATGAGCAACGAGACTCAGGTGAGCGATTTAGG
The DNA here is from genome assembly GCA_012932295.1 of Cyclina sinensis. Lineage (NCBI taxonomy): Eukaryota > Metazoa > Mollusca > Bivalvia > Venerida > Veneridae > Cyclina > Cyclina sinensis. The sequence continues at coordinate 25,651,693 of JAAONU010000009.1, read as the reverse complement.
GCCATCATGGCCCTCTTGTTTTTGTTTTCTTCTATAATGTATTTGGCTGAATGTCTATGGAGTTGCGTAACATGTTTTCGAAGGGATTTGTAAATGTGGTATCCTAATTACCTATATGTTCTACTATTAAATGTATACACATGATTGAAGGCTGTGCATGTGTGTGAATGTAATTTGTTGGGTGTCAATGTGTCCATGAAAGCAGGTCATGTTCACATGTGTTTTGCTTTCTTTCAAAAGTATTGTATTGAAACTTATTCATCACAAATATCTGAAGTGTAATTCAAATGCAGATTCTGAGCCAAAAGATTTTTTTCTACCAAAAGTAGCCAAACGGTGCTCTTTGATGTATATATCACTGCCTTTCTCGTATATCAGATTGAACTTTAAGGGACTGGTTGAAACAAATTCTATGTAGGACAGTAAATTAAATCCCAAGAGCATTTAACATTGTGTGTCTGTTAATTAAGAATATTTAGAGATTTCCCTGGAAATCAAGGAGAACTTGTGTGGTTGTCACAGTTATTAATCTAAAAATCATATTCATGTGAAAATTGATGATAACCATGAAAAGCTTATTTAGGAGTCAATTGAAAATGCTAACAAAGAAATCCTGAAATCCTTTAAACTTTTTTTTTTTAGAAAAGTTTTAATCCATAAGTACATGTAGAAACCAAGGGCTTCATGAATATGCTAGTTGGTTTTGGCTTTGACAGTGTTAAAACTCCATTCATCTGGTTTTCACTTCACGAATTCTGCAGTCAAACTCCTCTACAGATAAAATTTATTCATGGATACCTCTATGTAATTTGAAACAGATTGACAGAGTTATCTGCCCTTTATTTGTCCAAATTCTGTAAAATGTGTTTTACCTTCTATCTGACTGATAAACTGAACTCCTGATCTCTTCAATCTTGGTTTTAGTATTTTTTCCAATCATCATAACTCAGGTATTTGTGTAAAAACAAAGTTATCCCCTCCTTATCTATAAAATGAGACTATTTCACTAATACATGTAACCTAAACTAAAGCAAAGATTTTTAACATAATCTGATTTCTATTACAGGAGTGATGTATGATGGGCAGGGGATGTACAGCGAGCTACAGAGCCCAACGACGATGTCCGAGCAGAGTATGTCACCATCCCCACCCCCGCCACCACGAATGTATAAACCATGTGTTGTCTGTGTAGATAAATCATCGGGGTATCACTACGGCGTCAGCTCATGTGAAGGCTGTAAGGTATGAAAGAAAATGACATACAGTAAAATTCCTCTATTAAGACCACCATTGGGTATAAAGGGAAGTGGTCTTAATTGTGAGTTGGTCTTAATACTGGGTTGACTCCTCAGAAGTATATTTGTTTTACATATGCAGGTTTATAAAGGGAAAAAGAACATTATTTAGACAGAACAAAACACATTATTCATCAATATGATATTATTTAATTCAATAATTAAACATTTCAGTAATGAATAAGCATTTCAATAATTTCAGTTTCGTTTCTCCATGCTTGGGATTTTGTCTGACACAATTAAAATTTAACTGTAAATATTCAGAGATTTGAAATTAAATAAATTTTAAAATAACGTTTTTTTTCACAGAATTAGCCCTTAATTATATTAACTCGATATTTTATTCAACCAACTAAAAACGATTTCTTATTCAATCAACATAGGTAAACATCGATCTAAAATTATATTTTCCTTTAACCTCTGCAAACTTATTATAACTCCAAGGACTCAGTTCCCTTCCCATTATTTACTCACGGTGCAATCAAGTTGTAATTGAAGCAATTTTAAATAACACTTTATCATTCTTTTGTACCCTGACTTCCAGCAATCACCTGAAGAAAATTTGTTTTTCACAGCACAGACTTTCTTTTGTTTACACAATCATGCAGCTGTCGTAAAGCAGTGTCGTAAACATGGCGGTGTATTCAACTGATATTGATGACATGCCCGGAGGGCATTTATTTGAGTGGTCCTTATCGAGGCATTACAATAAGAAGAAAATATACAATAATGATCTAGTCAAGATGGTCGTATTACCGGATTAGCGGCGTGGTCTTAATTCTGATAAATATCTGTAAAAGGACAAGAATAAAAATGTTTGGTTCTTTTCAAAAGTGCCCGTAATAGCGGCGTGGTCTTAAATTCGGCGTGGTCGTAAGGTGGTAATCTACTGTATATAATAGAATAAAGAAATACCGTATACTGCTTCAACATTCGTTGGGTCCTGTCAGTACCTTTTGCTAGGAAAAAAAGATATGGTGCTATAAAAAAAACAAAAAACAAATCCATTGCTGAATCAAAGAATCAGTCTTCCACTGTATTTTTTTTAGGTTTTCCATTTGATAAAGAATACTTTACCCTTTGCAACTGAATGAAGTTAGTATGAAAAATAACATTTTTTGGTCCTGTCAATGCCCATTCAAAGAATAGTACTTCAGTTTCATGTTTTTTTCTTGGTAGTCGGTTAGAGACTGTTTCTAAACATTGACACTATTTCAGAATACAACTATGTTAACAAGGTGACTTCAGAAGTAAGTGGATGACCTAATTTTCAGGGTATGGATTATATATGTAATCCATGTCATTTCTAGTGTAAGTGTCACGGTGAAAGAGATGTGCCCCCTTACTCCCCACCCCCACATAACATAAATTAGTCACTTTGACAGCTAATTTCTGAAAAAGAAAAGGTATAAACTTGTTGATCCCTGTATTTATGTTAAAGAGTTCATGGCCTTATAGAAGTATGCAATATTTACTTACAAAATTGATCTTAAGTATCAAAAGTTCGGCAAGACCTGCTGACCAGGGGTCAGTCTCTTCAGGGTTTTCATAAACTGATAATAAAGTGTGGTCAAATGTGGCTTTGAAAGTACAGTCATACAGTTCAAATGTTGGTCAAATGTATTTGTTATATCACTTGCTAATAACCAACCTGCAGAGGAGTGACAAGAGTTGTTTGAGTTGCCATGCAAAAATTATGATAGATGGAAAATATATAAGGATTTATAATTTTTGATTTACCTTTATTTTAAAGTGTATCAATTTAGTCCAGGGATCTATATTTCTAGCTAATTCTTAGTGGATTTACAAGTTGAGCAGTGGTATAGTTTTAAATGAGTTTTAAAAAAGAGGGTTCCAGAATGTTTATCAGGTAAATTAGAGAATGTATATGTAAGAAGAATATTTAACAGGTATGAAGGTCATTCAACTGTTGAAAATTCTGATAAAGGGTGTGCAAAAACTGAAAATATTTGATTTTCTTCTCTCAGTAAAAGAAGTAAGACTAGTCAACCGATTGATAATATGTTGAGAAAATACCTTTAACCCTTGATTTCTGAAATGGACTTATCCATATTTCAATTTGGGCAGAACCATTAACCATTTATAGGGGTATTAGTTGTAAATATACTGACTGAATTGTGACCAGTGCAGACCGTGTTCAGACTGCATACATGTGCAGTCTGATAATGGTCTGCACTGGCACAAAGGCAAACACAATTGCTGCTGGCAGGATAAAGGTTAATGTAATATAAGTGTACATTATATAACAGAATGGATCAAAGTAATTGGCTCTTAGGTTAAAAGAATTATGTCTCCCCCCAAAAATGGGGGAGACATATTGTTTTTCCCCCGGTTGTCCGTCCGTCCGTCTGTCTGTCTGTCCGTCACAAAATCGTGTCCGCTCTGTATCTTCCAAAGCCCTTGAAGGATTTTTATGAAACTTGGGTCAGATGTTCACCTCATCAAGGCGACGTGCAGAACCCACTTTGTGGGTGTGGTGTCTCAAGGGCAAGGTCACACTTGGAGGTTAAATGTCAAATGCCACAAAATCGTGTCCGCTCTGTATCTTCCAAAGCCCTTGAAGGATTTTTATGAAACTTGGGTCAGATGTTCACCTCATCAAGGTGACGTGCAGAACCCACTTTGCGGGTGCGGTGTCTTAAGGTCAAGGTCACACTTGGAGGTTAAATGTCAAATTTTACAATCGTCTGACTCAATACTACCTGCAGCAACTGGCTGGGGGGAGACATATGTTTTTGTTCAATCAAAAACCCATTTCTAGTTCATTGAGAGATTGTAAAATTAAAAATGAAGATGAACGAAATACATTTTCAGTAGTAAATGTTCAATACACTTATTTCTAATGGATAATTGTAGCAAAAAAAACAAAAAAAATAACACCAGTCTATATTTTTTTGCCTTCATAACAATGAATTTTGGAATGTTGTAAAAAAGATTTCATGCTTTTTTTCAGGGTTTTTTCCGGCGAAGTGTTCAAAAGAATATGCAGTATACATGTCACAAGGACAAATGTTGCGTAATTAATAAAGTGACACGTAACCGTTGCCAGTACTGTCGTCTGCAAAAGTGTTTTCAGATGGGAATGTCAAAGGAAGGTAGGAACCACAAGGAATTTTTACACGTGAATTTTTGATGACAGGTTTTTCAGATAGTGTGAAAAGTTGTTCTGAAGTGAATTCCAAATGTTTCAGTGTGTGAAAAGTTGTTCTGAAATAAATTTCAGAAAGTGCAAAAAGTGACTCCGAAATAAATTTAAAATGTTTCTGAAAGTATGAATAATAAACATTCAGTTACATTTAAAACTTTTACGTGAAAATATAATATCTACCGGTAAACATTTGAGGAAATTTGAAAAGAAATGATATAATCACCCATTTCTTTCATTGTAGTTGTCATAAGCATAAAGGGCAGTGAGATAATTTTATGCAGTTATATTCTGATTTCTTCACCAAGTGTGAAAATTAGTTACACAGTAATATGTAGCCTTCTGTAGGTGTAAGAGAATGTGATTAACACATAAAGTAATCAGGAAATGAACTCTTTTTATGACAGTTACATTTTCATGTTGTAAAACTGAAAAGTTGTTAAAATTTGGTCATTTAAAACAGCAGCGAAGCAAATTCAAAGGAAATGAGAATCATCTTGAAAGGAAACTTGAAAGTTTAAATTAGATTTTACCAGAATATTACAGCATTTGGGTCTCGTTAAGTTAATGATATAAGGCTAGTTGCCTGTGAAATATTTGTTGTGCCGTAACCTTAAATTCAGATAAAATAGGGGCTTCAGGTAATAGGAGATAGATGTAAAGATTTAAGTGTAAATTCAGATGTTGCCACTTGTATCTCTTACTCTGGTTTGTATCATCTTGAACTGAGTACGCCCCTTACCAAAAAGGTACATGAACTGGTTTTCAGAAGTTCATGTATTTGAAAGATGGATTTGTTAGGTTTGTGAAACATTATGTTTCTCAAAAGGCACATTTACAAAGATCATACAGTGCACTTATAGGTTACCAAGTAAAGTGCATACCCCCCATTTAAAGACCCCCAGGGATGTTGCACATAGACCATTTTGATTCTGAACTTAATCAAATATTTACATAAATGCTCCGACTGTCTTCTGAGCTGATTATTTTTCTAATGATTTTGTTCACACATGAAGTCGTATTCCTTAACTGGAAGACATGAAACTTTGTGTTCTCTGACATGACCATCTTGATAGCTTGTAATATTGAAGATAAAAAATTGGGTTAAATGTCTGTTGAAATTTACTGGATTATTGCTCTATTTTTATAACAAAATGTTATGGATTTAATACCGGGATGTGGTGGGGTGCTTTTAATAAAACAGGATATAATTATGGTACGCCGGGTTTTATTCGTTCTGGGCCTGTTAAAAAAAAAGACATTGATAATAGTTGATCTTGGCAAATAGACAAGACTCCATGATTTTCAAAAGATTATTTGAAATTGATAGTCTCATTATTATGAATTTGCACTTTAATGAAGGATAGATTTCATTCAAATGATGTCGCACTCATTAAAACTTTATTACCATAAAAGGGTAATAAAATGTTTTAAGCAAACTTGAGCAAAGAGACCTTTTCACTGTGAAAAATACATGCGAATTCATTATATATATATATTTATTTATTTTTTGCTTTATAAGAATTTTTAGCATGCAGTGTATATGGCTTGAGTAAAATTTATATGCCTTGAGTAAAATTTCTATATTTTATATCCTGTTCAGATGTTTTTTGTAGCTGCTTAAATTTTGTAGCTTTTACATGCTTATTTTATGCATTTTTGACTTCTACACACTTCATTTATTTTTGTTTGCTTTCAAAAATTTAAATGCTTATCAGTGTAACTTTGGTTTTGCATTTATAGCTTTTAAGTTGAGTGCAAAGTTATAAAAGAAAAAAAAAAGGACAAATCAGCACCTCGTTAATATGCAAATGTCAGGGTGGGTGTATCTTCAGCTGTTGAACGAGGTGAAGAAAGCCTTAAGGGACAAAGCTAAATGAGAGGAAATTTAAATTTGATGCATTGAGTATTTACAGTAAGGTGGTCTGATTACTAAATTCATTTCAAAAGCACACATTATTTAGTCTATAGACTTAGATTCTTTCAAATCACTGAATATTGCTGGGTTTTAACACAACCTGAGAAATTAGTTGAAATCATTATTCTAACACTATCCGCAATTTGCCGACAATAAACAAAGAAGGAATTGAGCGTGATATATCAGGCAGTATAGCACGCTGAATACAAGCGCGCGCCCGCTGACATCACTGAGAACGCCACTGTTAAATAGTGCACATACTTACGTCCCTTATAAATATTCGTTCGTGTTAGAATGGAAATAGATTTTAACATTTTCGTGATCTACCGTCGTATATATCATGGTATCTTGTTCATATGCGTAATTATTTAATCACTCAGGCCTACGGCCTTCATGATTAAATTACTACGCATCTGAACTCAACACCGTGATATATCAGACGGTATATCACTCAAACTTAAAATCTATTTCCTAAGTTGAAATTTTCTGTAAATGTGGCAGGATTATTTTGGATTACTGCCAGGTTGGCCCAGTTTGCATTATAGAACAAACGGATGTTCAATTGTCTCACAGTAAAATTTATAGGTTCAAGTCATGCCACTGTTTTTAGTTCACCTGTCACATAGTGAGAGAGTGAGCTTTTGTGATCGCCTTTTGTCTGTCGTCCATCTGTCCGTCCATCCACAATTAGTTTGTTAATACTAAAGTGGTCACATTTTTGCCTCAATTGTCCTGAAACTTGGTCAAGATGTTTGTCTCATTGATATCTCGGGATGAATTCAAATATGGGTCATCTGGGATGAAAAACTAGGTCACAGAGCCCAAATATGGAAAAACCTTGATAAAACTCTAGAGGTTACATTTATAGTCCAAATATACTGGAAATTTGTCAGAAAGGGTGCGTTGATGATTTCTAGCTCAAGTTCGAATATGGGTTATCTGGGTCAAAAACTAAGTCACAGAGCCCAAATATTGAAAAACCTTAACACTCTCGATGCTACATTATCAGTCCAAATGACCTTGAAAATCGTCAGAAAGATTGCTTCAATGATTTCTTGCTCAAGTTTGAATATGGGTCATCTGGGGTCAAATCTAGGTCACAGGGCCCAAATATGGAAAAACCTTGTAAACACTCTAGAGGCTACATTGTCTGTTCAGATATCCTGGAAATTTATCAGAAAGGTTGCTTTGATGATTACCAGCTCAGATTCAAATATGGGACATCTAGGTTCAAAAACTAGGTCACAGAGCCCAAAAGTGGAAAAACCTTGTAAACACTCTAGAGGCTACATTTTCTGTCCAAATACATGTATCCTGGAAATTCGCCAGAAAGGTTACTTTGATGATTTCTTGCTCATGTTTGAATATGGGTCATCTGGGATCAAAAACTAGGTCACAGAGCCCAAATATGGAAATACTTTTTAACACTCTTGAGGTAACAATTTCAGTCCAAATATCCTGGACATTTGTCAGATAATTTCTAGCTCAAGTTTGAATATGGGTCATTTAGGTTCAAAAACTAGGTCACAGAGCCCAATTGTGGAAAAGCTTTGTTAACACTCTAGAGGTAACATTTTCAGTCCAAATTACTTGTAAATTTGTCAGATAGGTTGTCTCTATAATTTCTAGGTCAAGTTTGAATTTGGGTCATCTGAGGTCTATTAACCAGGTCCTTAACAACTTTGTTAAAAGCAGTCATACTCATATGAGTGATATAGGGCCATCATGGCCCTCTTGTTTATTTTTCTCATGCATTTCATGGGGTTTAAGCATTAACATCCTAAGTGCTGTAATATTAAATAAAGAAGTAGTATATGCTTTTACCCTTGATTACCAGTGCACCCTCAAAGTAGTCAGGTGAAAAAACATGTATTCCCTGAACAATGTGTTCTTCACCAGTCATTCCACTTTCATGCACCAGTTATGCCAATCTTTGGGGGCAGTTGGATAAAATCTTACAAAGAGAATTAGAACAGTATAGATGGGTTAGATCAGTGTCCAGTAGTAACAAGCTGGACTTGTAATCCAGCGCATGTGTGTTTGATCCCCTACTCCTCCAGATAAGCATTTTTCTTAAAAGTAAATGACACTTAAAAATGGGCCATTCCATTTTAGAAATTTAGATGAGTCAGGTTCAGCAGTTTTATCACTTTGCACTTAACTTTCTCATGTATTTTATGATACTGGAAATAGTAGCTTAAATGTTATATGCAGTTACAGTTTGTCTGTTTTGAGATCTGGTGATATATAATATTTAAACTGTTTTATGCCAGTAGTGCTTTTTAAATTGTTATACAGAACACCTTATCAGCCCTATCAACAATATATTTATGGCATTAGCAAAGACCATTTCCATATAAAACACTACATGTAAACAAAAACTGTCAGTTGTTCAACTTGATAATTTTACTCCTTTGGTGATAATCACCTAGGCGACATAATGACATCAATTTTTTTTTACCCATTTATTGATTCATCATTAGATAGCTTACAATGGAAAATTGGGACTAATGGCTTCTTGATTCAAAATGTCTTTATTAAAAGAAAGAAAAAAAGACAGTTAAATTGTAAATTGTGGGTACTGTTTTAAATCTTAAACATGAAAAAGCGTGTTAGGTACAAAGTAATTACTAGTCAAAGTTTCTACTAAGTGCACTTATTAAACAGATAGCTTAAGATACATATTACTGCATTTAAAGATAATAATGGATTCAATTAGGAGAGAGCTGAAATAGTTCACATGACAATATAGCATTTATCTTAGTAAGAATGTAAGTAAATACCTATGTGGCTGCTTCATTATTTTGTTTCATATGCATTTACATGATACAAAACAAAATAGACTACTTAGTACTAAGAAGTGTAATTCAGACCCCTCCTGAAAATGACCTGATTTCTTAATGAAGATCTATCTCAGTTAATTGAGTGTTTAACAATGTTGTCCTGTGTCATGGGTCTAATGGTTTAGCTTGCTGGCCAAGTCTGTCAAACCGTTTAACCTAAAATGGGTCATAGTTACAAGCCTGATGACTGACAATCATTTATATTAAACAAAGTCGCCAGTTTTTTTTGTCTATTTTGTCTGATTGTTAGATTGTCCAGTTATAAGCACACTGATTTCTCACCATTGCAACATCAGTTTAGATATATATGCATAACACTTTGTATGATTTTAGCAAAAACTGTTAATTCTTGGAGCAGAATGTCATTACTTTTTATTTCACTACCGTCCTGATGTATACTACCATCCTGATGTACACTACAATACTGATGTACACTACAAAACTGATGTACACTACCATCCTGATGTGCACTAAAATACTGATGTACACTACCATACTGATGTACACTAACATCTTGTTGTACTCTACATTACTGATGTACACTACCATAATGATGTAAACTACCATCCTGATGTACACTACAATACTGATGTATACTACCATCATGATGTACACTACAATACTGATATACACTACCATACTGATGTAGACTACCATCCTGATGTACACTACAATACTGATGTACACTACCATCCTGATGAACACTACAAAACTGATGTACACTACCATCCTGATGTACACTACAATACTGATGTACACTACAAAACTGATGTACACTACAATTCTGATGTACACTACCATCCTGGTGTACACTACAAAACAGATGTACACTATCATCCTGATGTGCACTAAAATACTGATGTACACTTCCATCCTGATGTACACTTCCATCCTGATGTACACTACCATACTGATGTACACTTCCATCCTGATGTACACACTACCATCCTGATGTACACTATACTGATGTACACTACCATCCTGATGTACACTATACTGATGTACACTACCATCCTGATGTACACTACCATACTGATTTACACTACCATCCTGATATACAAGTTGTACTAGCAAATTGGATCAAGATCAAATGTTTAGAAAGAATTATTTTTAGGTCTTAACGTTTATTATGTTACAGGATAATTACTTAATCATGTTACATTATCCAACATTAGCTCTTCAGTTTTAAACAGAGAAGAGAAACCACTTTAAAATGTGGAGAGAATTTCTTCTTTTAAGTGAATGAAGCAGATTTTCATGTCAGTAAAATGAAATATTGAATTAAAAGCAGCTGCTGCCACAAGATATTTGTTTGACAGAATTCAAGTTCTATCACAAAAAATAATCTTTCTGTTAAATAGTGCAAAAAAGGCAATGTTGTTTTAAAAAAATAAAGATCCTTCGAGAGATAACAAGAAACAGTATCATCATTCATCACAGGTTGCCTGGCAGAAAAGTTATTAAAACTAAATTAGTACAAGACATGATACAAAAAAAGAAGAAATATTGAAAGTTTCTTGACAATTTTGTTAGAAGTATACACACTCTGCAAAAAGAAATGCAGACAGCTTTCTCAGAAAATTTATTTTTTTGAAGATACTGAAAATGACATTATCATATTCAAGTGATTCAAGTGCTGTTCTACATTTGTTCCATTAAGAAACAGAAAGCATTTTAAAAGATTGCTGTATAACTCTTGAAATCTGATAAAATAGCCTCTAAGCCAATAGCCTCTAAACCAACTGAGTGGAGTATACAAACTAGCTTTGAGTTTTGAAAAAAAAAATGAGTTGCTTTAATTGAAATGTCTTGGAACAATACAGTGCAGAAAAAAGTATTTCTTTATGGTTAGTTAAAAATCTTTGAATTTTTTTCAAAATCAGTGAGTTAAAAATACAAGCTTCTTGAAGCTGACAGTACATTATTATAAGCTTTAAAAAAAAAAAAAAGGTGAGCTCTCAGTCAAACCTAGGACAAAGTTTATAAATCTTTTAAACATACGGGCTATGGTTAAATCATTGACATATTCATTAAATGAAAGTAATTTGTAAAAGTACATGAAGACTGCATGAGGAAATTGTGGTGTAAATTAGATAGCACAGGTTGTATCAAATGTTCAAGCTTTTGACAAAACACAATGTAAACATGGTTCATGCACTTAGATATTAAGTTGTCATTATATAGTTAAATACAGTTAGATGTCTAATACTGTATTTGAAAGGATTGAATTACTTCAGCAGAGAAAAAAATGTGTGCAATCTACCCTTTAGTTCAAAATGAGCCAGGCTGTGTAAAAACCAAACATGCAGATCATTTAAATGAAGAATTTTAATACTGAAAAACTTGCCTGTACAGAGGTTGAAAATAGTGGTGTCATGATTATTGGCTGAATGTATCCACAATAAACAGATAGGTGTATAAATTTGACCAAGATTTTCACTGATCACAAAAAAAGGTTTGGTTTTTGCATGGCATAGCTCATTTAATCCATTTGCAGTTATGTATCTTCAAAAGTGTGCACCAAGTTGACATAATTAAACTAAGAAAAACAAAGAAAGAAATAATCATTTTTTGTATCTTTCAGTCTTTGATAGCCTTGCAAAATTTGTTGGGTGTTACTTATACATGATTTCTCATCTTCATTTTCAGTAAAATTTTGAACTTTGCTTCCTTTTCAGCAATACTTCAAAAAGGTTAGTTACCTCCCTTTTAGTACATTTTAGTAAAGCCAGCTAGGGTACAGTGCTAAAATCCCTTGTCCTCTATAACAGACCCTTGACTAAGCTAGGATTAGCTGGTATATCTGTCTTATATAATGGTTAATAAAGAAAAGTTGATATTGATTCTACTCAAATCAAGTTGATCTAAGGCTGATTGGACTCTCTTATATTAACAAAATGAGGTAAATGTACGTTGAAAGAGATTGGCAGAATGAGATAAAGAGATCAGTAGATGAGGGGAGGTAAATGAGAACAATAGGTATATGAGATCTTGAAAGCCATAGGTAACATTAGATTTTGAAAGAAATATTAGTGGAGGTTAAATGCAAAATGAAAAATTGAGAATCGTAAGTGAAGAAATGTCATGAGAACAGAGAAGAAATGAGATAATGAGAACCATTGTGAAATGAGGTGAATGCCATGGATGAACCAAATTTCTGCTCTTTTGCGAACTTTAAAAAAGGGGGACTGTATTATCTCAGTTTTACTTGGCATAGCAAGATAATGAGAAAAGCATTCTCATTGCAGTTTTGGCCTAAATGTCAAGATGATCGTAAAACTGAAGTTTCTGCAGATTTCTGCTAAATGAGATAAGTTTATTATTGTTTTTAGCAAATGTGTCATAATCAAGGAAACAAACAAGATTATAAGACAAACTTTTTTGTGATAACAAAGCTTTATTGACAAGAAACAAGATTATGGGAAAGTTTGGAAAGATCAGCACAAATCAGACTGTAACTTTTTTGTTATTTGAAATGTAACTACAGCAAGAGATTTTTTTCACAATCTGGAAAACCTTATTTCCCAAAGTTGATTTTCATTGGGGAACTAAATCTATCAAAGGGTAATTAATTTAAGGTTTAACACTTGGAATTGCCAAAAACAGTAACTAATAATGAGCAGAATGCAGAAAGTGTCTTGTGATATTTTTGAGTATCATATTTGAAAATGTATCAGTATGTGATTTATAAATATTCTGTTCCATCTTTCAAATCCCAACTCCTTCCTCCAGTCTAAGCTGCATGTGTTAAACTGTTTATCTCTAAACTTTCTGGCTTATGGGTATATCTGATAAACATGGTGGTTGGGTAGTTCTTGATTTGCCAGTAAATTATCTTTTAGTTAGTGAATAATATCTGTTAATTTTGTTTCCCCGAAATAATTGCCCATGCTATTCTGTTTCATTATCAAAAAAAAGTTCTAGATACATTTCATAAAAAAAAAAAATATCAGTTTTCTTGTTGTAAGTTATATTAGATCTGTTATGTGAAAATTCATTAATTTTCCAGACTTTTTGTATAAATTTCCAAAATATTCCAGATTTTATGAACCAAGATTTTAATGGCCTTTCATTAATTGCTCCAAAAATCCCACAAAACAAAGATTTTTTTTTTATCACTTTAATATTCTAGAAAATTCTAAAGCTTTTTTATTGGAATAGACTCTTGTTCTCACATAGAAGTATTGAAGCTATATGGAATAAGCAAAATCTCTACATTGAGACTGCTTATTAATGAAACTGTATTTCAGCCAAGAGTTGACAAGAAGTGACACAGTATGTCACTTAGGATTTTCTCTCATTAAATGAAAGACAGAGTATTACATTGAATGAAATTTTATGGAGAGATCAGTTAAGTTGTTGTGTTTTTTGTTTTTGTTGTTTTTACTGCGTGAAAGGGAAAGGGGGTGCAAATGCAAGCATCTGCATATCTGGCTCAAGCCATTTTGAAATTTGGTAGCTCAGACAACGATTGGCCTACTTAATACATTAGACTTAGTCCAGTCTTGCAACAAAGATTTCACCAAGAAGACACTAATAAATGAGCTTGGACAAACAGTGCTGTAAAATAGATAGATATAATGTTAAACCCCTCCGCCTATCATGAAATGTAATTGTTATTTTGAGTTTTCGACAGAGTCAGTTAATTTTCTGTCTGAGATTTCAGCATATTTATAATATCCTGGCCTTCTCTTACATTTGTCAACTTGTCACAAAACAATGACTACATTTACAGAGTCGTTTCTTGCTTTTGAACATTGTGTACTTTCTAGTTTGAGTTAACTGTTGATTATATATTCAAGGAAAATATTTAATATTGATCATTTAAATGACAAAAAAATTAACAAGTTTGCAGTTCTGACTGATAGTTTTAATATTGGTAAATTAGAGTCTGCTGTAATTGAGCAGTAGACCATGTGTAAATGGTATAACTAGCTAGATATTTATATTATATTCTCATTTTAAATAACTCGCCTCACTTTTTTTTCCAATCAGTGACAAGGATTTTTTCAATTATTGGCTCTCTAATCTTCATAAACTTCTTGGCTTGACACTTCTTGAGTGTACATGCTCAAATTGGACATGCTCAGAGAGTTTGAGAAGTACTCCTACTAGATAATATTCATGTTTTGAGTCTTTTCATTGCCTTAACAAGACAGAAACAAGTGAAAAATGAAATTCTTTAATTGTCAGGAAAACACATACAATGTTTTACACATTCGGCTACATATGAATCACTGTCCTAATATGGAACAAATGGAGGTGTGACATAATGTTTTACCTGTCAGCATTGATAATGTTATGTGCATGCTAGGGGAAAAAATGGGCCCAGCACTGAGGTTAAAGCATATATTGAGCATTGATTGTAAATTAGAAAGCAACAGTCGCTACTGCTCATTTAGCTTTCTTATTTAATAAGGAACTCCCAAGATACATTCTAACGTATATTTAGTGGAAAAATTACATTTTCTTTGAACATTGTGTTCCCGCTGACATAATATATAGTTAATCAAAAAGTGTAACAGGAAGAACAGTCATTAAGAAAATAGTTCCATCTTACACAGCTGAAAGGAACACAAAGGAAAATAGATATTATCACCCTTGCTTGACAATTCAGACAGAAATTAAAAGCCATGAATAGCAGTACCCAACACAGCTTAATTGCTGTGAAAATACAAAGATATTGTCAGAGTGCTAAATATAACACCGAGATGTAGAAAAGTGTCATGGTTGAAAATAATATTAGTGTTGTTTGATAAAGTTAAAACAGGATTGTGTGAGAAAAAAGTCAGTTAAAATAAAGAGTCCCCCTACCTCCCACCCCAAAATAGCAGCTCTTAAATCTCTGTTGTCTGATTGGTTGGATTGTGGCTATTTCCTAGCGAATCAGAGTTCAGGAAATGCAGACTGGTGCAGAAGGTTACAATTCCATCAGTCTATTTTGACATATTTTGCTCAATCTGAATTTGTTTCTATTGTTTTATGGAGGTAGCTATTAAACAGTTCAAGTCTAATTTTTTACAGTACAGGTTATAGTGTCCCTTTAAACAAAATTTTGTCTGACTATGAAACAGGAATCCCAAAACTTAGTCATAAGGTTATAACTCGAAGCGTATCAGATTTTTTTTTTTCATGGACTTTAGAGAGAAAGAGCAGTATCTAAATGTAAAAAATTGAATATTACTGGGTTTATCCTAAAAACCATGAGGATTTAGAGTGAACAAATTTTAACTTGTTGCACACTAAACATTTATATTGTTAAGCTTCAGACAGCATGTAGATGTTGTATTTCAGCTCTGTGTGAAAGCTATTTGATCTAGAATACTTAACAAGAATATGCTTCCTTGCACCACTTCCGTATATATAGGACTTTCATTTGTTGTTATACTCATTTATATCATTTAGCTCAGGCTCTTTGATGAATAATTACATTTTGCCGATTTTTTTTTAGCCAAATTGTAGAAGTTTTGTACCCGAGTTTAATACAATACGAGGATTGAGCGCAAAACTGTTGTAATACCTTCTTTATTTCATATGCTGGTACAATAGTTTCTACTCAACCCTTGAAATGTAAAATTTCTTGTTTTGCCAGTGTTCATATCTTTACTAGATATTAATCTTCAGAAAATGCTTTGTCTATATAATTCAGTAACAATTGTACTTTTGCATGTCACAAGTACTGCATGTGTTAACTGAACAACTTGCATGCAGATTATTTTGACATTAATGGCTAGATACATTGCTGTAGATTTGCTGCATGTGGTGTCAGGAATAATTAACTTGATTTGATATTATAATTACAGTTTTGTTAGTCATGCTGTCTGCTACAGTGTAGTCCTTTAAAGTCATGTTGTTACCATGACAGCAGTCCTTGTTAGTTACTTTGTAATCTACACAATAGTCCTTGATAGTCATATAGTCATCTACACAACAGTCTTTGTAAGTCATGTTGTCTAATACATTACAGTTTTTGTTAGTCACTTTGTCATGTACACACCAGTCTTTGTAAGTCATGTTGTCGACTACACAATGGTCTTTGTTAGTCATGTTGTCGGCTACAGTGTAGTCTTTTAAAGCCATGTTGTCATCTACACTACACTAGATGTTGTTATATACATCTTTCTATATCCTCATGATGGGGTTTGACAGAAAAGGAAGATAGAAACACAACAGTCTCTCTTAGTCATGTAGTCAACTACACAACATGCAGGCCTTTTTAGTCATGTTGTCATCTATAATACAGTCCTGTCATCTACAATGCAGTCCTATCATCTACAATACAGTCCTCTCTAGTCATGTTGTCATCATCACAGGCCTTGTAAGATATGTTGTCATTACAGTATATTCAGTTTATCTAGCTTTTTAAAGTACATGGTGTATATACATACAGTTGATACCCCTAAGGTTATAGGAGAAAATACAGGATACAGTTATCATCCAGTTACTTAGAGACACCCCTTGTTCTTTTTCATGACTAGCAAAGTATCATTGCGATGCTGTGGCTGTGAGCTTCTTTAGGTATTTAATTTACTTTATTTTCAGACTAAGATTTACAGTCTTATTGTGACATCATGGCTATGAACTTCACAAAGGACATACATTTACAATCTTGTTGCGATGCCATGACTGTGGACTTCACTAGGTCATGAATTTGTAGTCTCATTGGGATGTCATGGCTATAAACTTATTAGGGTGTGAGTTTGAATTTACTGCAATGTCATAGGTGTTAAATGCATTAGGTCATGAATTTACAGTCTCATTGCAAACTTCAGTAGGTCATGAATTTATAGTCCTTTTGGTAGGTCATGGCTTTAAACTTCATAATGGCATGAGTTTGAATTTACTGCAATGTCATGGGTGTTAAATGCATTAGGTGATGCATTTACAGTCTTAATGCAATGCTATGGCTACGAACTTCATTAGGTCATGAATTTTTAGTCTCATTGCAATGTCATGGCTATGAACTTCATAATAGGTCATGAATTTATAGTCTCATTGCAATGTCATAGCTATGAACTTCATTAGGTCATGAATTTACAGTCTAATTGCAATGTCATTGGTATGAACTTCATTAGGTCATGAATTTATAGTCTTATTGGTAGGTCATGGCTTTAAACTTCATTATGGCATGAGTTTAAATATTTATTGCAATGTCATAGGACTGGTGTTAACTGCATTAGGATCGTATTGCTTTATCATGGCTATGAACTTCATTAGGTCATAAATTTACTGTCTTATTGTGACATCATGGCTATGACATTCATTAGATGATGAAATTTCAGTCTCATTTTGACATCATGACTGGTGACTTCATAAGGTTTTGAATTAGGTCTTAAAGTCTTATTGTGATTACGAATGACATAAGGTCATAAATTGAAAATTTATATTCTGTATAATTAGCAACTAGTTTGAAAATATACAGTTGCTTTGAAACAGTGGTAACTTGAAGTTTTACCAAAGGTTTTTTGCTTTCCATTACAGCCGTACGGAATGACCGTAACAAGAAGAAGAAGACACAGAAATCAGAGGACCAGTCTCCGTCTCCAGAAGAAGATACAGTCACAGATGAAGAGATGTCCTTGTTACAGGTACGTTTTTTGTTGTCGCAGTGCTCGAAAGATTTGATGAAAGGCTGTTGCAACAACTTTATGAATTAAAAAAAAAGAGATAAATAAATAGAGTTAAACCAAATGACAGTAATTTGTTAATTTTTGTCTGATCTCTTTTCCACAGGCATACCGTAAATGCTCGAATATTGTAAGCTAGTGTGTATAAAACGCACCCCAGGTCTGGCCTTAAGATCGGGGAAAAAAAGCTTGCATTGGAATATAATACACACACAATTTGTCTTGTGATTATGGCGCCATCAAATGATAATGTATGTTTGTTTAACAATATATGGACGACTCCTTTATCCAGTTACTTGGTCGATAATTGTGTGAGTGCGAATATTGACGGGCATAATACCGGTAAGCATTGGTTATATGATTGAGTCTTTAGCAGTTATACATTTAGATTAAAAAAAAAAAAGGGCATTATAACGGCTTTTACGATACCGTACTTTCAGTACTGATGACATTGGTTTTCTCCCCTTAATAACGCTCTCCAAACAGAAGGTGCACCAAAAAAGAAAACATGATCATTTGGACAGAAAATATTTGACTTTTGGCCTGTATTTTATGGGTTTTCAAGCTGGAAAAAATTGTCTGACAGCCCACCCTCGTTTATAATACGCACCCCTTTGTGGATACTGAAAATTCTTTAAAAAAGTGCGTATTATATTCGAGCGTTTACGGTTTTCAATTATATATTTACACCAGTTTCAATTCAAAGCTACATTTCGGGGGCATATGTCAATTTCCAGTGACAGCTCTTGTTTAAAAATTTTATAATCAGAATACAAAAACTCTTTCCTAACACAGACAATCTCTTTTAGAGAAGTGGTATGCTGAGCTAGATTGACTGGTTAATTGCTAGTTGTAACAGTACACACTGTTAGCCTAAAGGTTAAATTTACTGAATTGTAAACTGCTGTAGCCTCACTATTTCACTGTCATGAGTGTAAGCCAAATTAATGAGCGGATAATTATTAAAGCTTCTCTTTTTTAAGAGGTCACAAAAAAGTAACCCTGTTTATGGTCAACATAACTGATTAAATAGAGGTAGGGGATTCATCCTGCTCTAACCATAACAAGTTGAAGAGAGTTGAATCTTCGGAGAGTAGAGAAGCTGTGTTTCATGCTTATTTTATTTGAATGTAAGTTACATATGTATATTTCAGGATATTTTGGAGGCACATAAAGCCACATACTCTAAAGAAGATGTTGTACCTGTGTCACCACTTAATCTGAACAGTATAAAACTTGTAGGATTGTCAGAAAACATGAGTGAAAAGAGAGAGAAAGGCTCGCGCAGTGAACCAAACTTCTCCGAAGCCGATATGAAGGTAGTGTAGCATTGTTTAAGATAGAGTGTGATTTTAAAGCATTTGAAAGATTGATCAAAATCTTTTGGATAATGTCAACTTAGCTTTGAATCTAAACTAGGAACTTGTCTGTTGAAATCTTGTAGGTGAGTTTTGACCAGAACTTACACAATTCAGTTCAACCTTTTAGCAGAACTTGAAATAGCTGTCCATGAGATTTTTAAACAAAAGCTCAAAGGAATGCTCTTGATAGAGAATAAAATGAAAAGATTCCAGCTGACATGAAACAAAGAAGCCGACAGAGCATTCCCTTTCAGCCTTGAAATTAAAAAAAATAACATACTTTAAACCTTACTTCCATTTTACTAAAAGTTTTTCCTTCTGTTTTTTTAGGAACAGAAAAAGGAATTAACTGCAGAAAACCTAATGTTGTGGGAGAAAATAACTGAACTTTCCTCACGTGGAATTATCAAAATAGTTGACTTTGCTAAGAAAATTCCAGGATTTTGTACATTTAGCACTACTGATCAAATAACACTACTAAAGGCAGCATGTTTAGAAATTATGGTAAGTAGTATCTGTCTTGTAATTTCAGGGTTGATTAAAAGGCAATCCTGATCTACCTGCCCTGTTATAATGGGTTTTCCTGTCTTCCAGTTTGGGCTGTTTCAAGTTAAATTTCCAAGCTATGTCAAGTATATTTTGTATAAGAAAGCTTTTGAAATTTACCTGTCGGTTCTTTAACCCTTAACCTGCTGGAACCAAAATAGATTAGCCTTTGCCACCAGATTAGAGCCAGGCCAGCCTGCACATTCGTGCAGTCTGACCAGGCTCTTTACTGCTGTTAGCTCAGTTTTTGTATTTTGATATTGAAATCCCTTAAACTGTGAATGGACTGTTCCAAATTCAAAGCTGGGCAAATCCATTATAAAAATTCAGCAGGTTAAGGATTAAAATTGGCTTATTCTTAGTGGTGTGTCTTGAAATCTTTTCAGATTGAATGCTAATTAGCGATTAAGAGATTCACATGATTCATGATGGGCCACCTCAGTTGTCAACAAACTTGTTCCAATAGGCTCTTTTATAGCAAATAAACCTCCTTGCATATTAAGTAATTGTGATGATGAAAATTCTCAGCAGCAAACACAGTTGAAATTCTATCTTAGGTAATATGACTTGAAATTTTATATACATGTTCTGTTATTTCAGATATTACGTCTTAGCTCTAGGTATGACCTTGACTCTGACACCATGGTGTTTAGCGGAGGTTTAAATGTCACACGCCAACAGCTAGAGTCAGCAGGATTTGGCTCACTGACTGACACTATATTTAGATTTGCTCGTTCACTCCGGGAAATGGAAGTTGATGAATTGGAGCTGGCAGCCTTGTGTTGTATATGCTTGATAAGTGGAGGTATGTAAAAAAATGTTCAGACCGTACTCGCAATCAAGATAATGCTGGTTTTGACCTCCTAGGGAATGTGTGAGATCTTTTCATGGTACCTATGGCTATATGTTGTACATATTAAGTAATTGTGATGATGAAAATTCTCTGCAGCTAAGACAAAAAGAAAATTCATCTCCATGTAGGCATAAAGCCAGAGTTAAAATCATGTGTCGAAAACAATTATTAGAATTTAATGACTATCTGAGCAAAAACTCTTTAAGTTAAAAGACATTTTCAGTGAAATGTACATTGCACAACTCTCTGTCTTGCTAGAATGCAGTAAGTTAAAACAGGCAGCTTCTGACCAGTCAGTTTAAAAAGTTGACAGCTTTTGCAGTTATAGCGTTAAACAAAAGAATTTCCTTTGATATGAAGCTGTGAGTAGGAAAGAAGAAGTAAAAAAATCATTTTATCTGAAAGTTCAGTGAACTGCCAGTAACTGGAGTATGATTTTCTTTTTTTGTAGACCGTTCAGGTCTTGAGGCTCCAAGCAAAATAGAGAATGTTCAGGAACCAGTATTAGAAGCATTAAAACATTACGTCAAGTCACGGCGGAAAGACCAGCTTCAGGTCTATGCCAAGATGTTAATGAAGCTCACAGATCTCAGGAGTATAAGTGTAAAAGGTTTGTAAGCACATTTACTCATATATACTCACATTGACTCACGTAAACATTTATATCATCAAGTCCGTTTTTATCTAATGAGTCAAGTTAAAAAGTTTACATGTTTTTACTGGTAACCAGGTTCATGTACAGGTACATTGAATATACTCGGATTTATATCATCAAGTCTGTTTTTATCTGATCAGTTAAGTTAAAGAGCTTTACATGTTTTTACTGGTAACCAGGTACAAGTGCTTGTAAAAGCTCTGTAGCTTATGCCAACTGTAACATTTTAAAGGTTTGTACTCGGATTTATATCATCAAGTCAAAAGGCTGCTTGTATTCAATCGTTCAGCAGGTTAAAGGGATTTTCTAGTTCGTGTTGGTAATAAGGTACAAGTGGTCATAAGAGCTCTGTATTTTATGCGAGATGTAAAATTGGTATTACATAGAATACTAGATAATTCCATTGAAATTTTTTCGTCAGTTGGCTAATCATCTAAATGAAAAATAAACTTTATTGGAAAAGGAATATGAAAAAGTGCTTACTTGGCTGGTTTTGGTCAACTTCAAGGTCATGCTTGTTTTGACATTGGTAGTATCCACAGACCTGTTTTTTGGTTAGGTAAATAATTTGATCGTAACTTTTTCAAAATTTTAAGTTTGTTTATTAAGACATGGTTGAGGATGACACTCAATCATTGTACTGGTTCGCGACCTATAACCGGACGTTTTTATAACTTTTGTTACAAAAGCTTTAAATCTGTATACATTACACGCTAGATTTTTTACCTGCAGGAAGTTAGGTTCAAGGTCTCTCTGACGTCATGGGGATTTCTTTTTTCTTAATATAGAACACATGTTTTGAGACCCTGACATAGGGTCATTAAATTGTGTTAATTTTGCTTAAAGCTGTACCATGTTTCCGGACGGTCCGTCAACATTCATCGAAGTTGCATTCTATAAGATAATTGACATTTTACTGTAAATGATCAATTGATTAAACAGTATAAATCAATATTTATTTGCTATTCTGGTATATACATAGAACATATGTATAAAACAAAGCTGTGCCGTTACTGAAACTTGTGCGGTAACAGACAACAGTTTCTGAATTGTTCCAGTTATTTTATTAATCACATGTCTTCCAGTTCGACATTGAAATATTATCATGTTTGTTTTTGGAAATGTTTGTCTGCAAAACATGTTCATACATTTGACCCCTTTCTCAAATTTCCGGGCCTCAGTAAAATATTTGCGCATGCGCACTGCGTGATATGTAACTTCCCCCGCGATCAGGTAACAGGTCAAATGGCACACAAATGTAAATATTGCATTTTCGACAAATATACTTACAAATTGTTGACGTTGTTGATTATAGTTACTTCAAAATCAAGCGCCTGAGTGATCGACAACAAATGACCAAAGTAAACAACGAAATAAAGTGTTTACGCGGGTGTCCGGATTGTAGGACGTCCGACTTTATAGGTCGCGAACCAGTAGTGTTTGATTTTAAAACAAGTTTGTCTGAAAAGCTTTTCTACTGAATGATGTTGCATATTTATATATTTGTAGGTGCTGAAAGAGTTTTACATTTACGACTGGAAATGCCTGGTGAATTACCTCCCCTTATGATAGAAATGTTGGACAGAACGGAAAACGTGTGCATACCCTGAAGACCACCTTGGAAAGTGATAACCTTTTAATTAAGATAATGGAGACTTGTAAAAGGTGACATTGAGCCCTCAGTATGTTTATGAAATGTTATTTTTAGCATCACGGATATTCTTCAGTTTATCAAATGTGCGAAAGGATGTGATTAACGTCTAAAAACAAATCCAATGAAGTTTTTTTTTTTTCAAAATTACAGAAAATTACAGAAAATGTTTAGTGTCTTTCAGCTAGGACTGATGTAATGTAACATTGGAAGATTACAACAGCTGTCTTATCAGATTTGTTGAAGCAACTGGAGTTTAACTGTTGGATATCAAGAACATTGGATAAACACTTGACTGATAATGAAGTCAGATCAAATTGTTGCGGTATTTAAATGCAAACTAAAAGCTTCATTATTGAATTGAAGCCTTGTGAAGTGCAATCTTGAAAGTTCAAGGTCATCACTACGT
The DNA here is from genome assembly GCA_012932295.1 of Cyclina sinensis. Lineage (NCBI taxonomy): Eukaryota > Metazoa > Mollusca > Bivalvia > Venerida > Veneridae > Cyclina > Cyclina sinensis. The sequence goes on along the minus strand of JAAONU010000009.1, from coordinate 25,628,369 downwards.
TAATAGAAAAGTGTCATGGTGAATTGCTGTAAAGAATTTCACTGAAATTAATTATACTGTGAATGAATCAGAATATATATTATTCTAAACAAGCTCAGGGGATAAAGCTCTTTAAATCAGATTCAGTGAAACCCATAAAAATGGCACCTTCTAATGTGCTCTTTTGGTGAAATTTAACCTTACAAATGGAGTATTGCCTTTTTTGCTTTTGTTTGCTCTGATACAAAATTGAAAAGTTAAAGTACTTATTGTGACCTCAGAAATGGGAAAAAACAACTGAATTTATAATTAAGCTACAGCAGTTATTTGTGAAGGCTATTCAGGTATTCTGTGATGTGAATGACTGCTAATGGAGGTACTGCTAAAGGAGGAATTCACCATAATTTGAACAGAATACATAAGTGCTGAACTGTAGTTTTTCAAGAGACATTACTAAAGATACTCTTTTGTTTGAAGGGATTTGACAATAAATCAGTTATACTCAGGAAGATATGTTCTGCTCATATTCTGTACAGAAATTTGTTTAAAAAAAGTGATTCAGGGGAATGGAATTTTCCATTACTAAAGTTATATTGATTTGACCTTTAATGTGTGTTATTTTACCAGTGGAATTTTCCACTACCTGTGTAATGGAATTTTTCATTGCTAAAAAAATGGTTTTGGCAGTGTGTAATAATTGCACTCTGGATTCCATTATTTTTTTTTGAATATGTAAAAAGTGGGAAAAAAAATGGCATGTATGGTATATATTGTGGTAAATCATACAAGATAGGGAAGTGTTTTTCTTTTTCTTTTGATCAGAAAGTCTTGACTTTGGAGATTATTTTTACCGGTGTCTTTGAATTACAGTACTGTATATAGGAATATATTATGAATGTAAATCTGTTTAGTTGTTGTCGACCTATTTGATATTACTTTTCTTAGGCCATATTTCGGTGGATTCATCTCCACCATATGTTCATACAAATGTAGCCTTAAAGATTTTAGTTCAGTTTTCAGTTTACAAACTTCAATCTGAGGGAAAGCATTCCATAGGACTGTAATGTTTCCCTAGAAATACCTTTGTTTTATAGTCAGGGACAAAAGTTGCCTTAGTACAAAAACTGCTGAAATTGACTGGTATGGGGGAAGATAACTTTTATTTTACACTTTTGAATAGTTAATGAATATAACTAAAATGTTTTTCAAAGGAAGTGCAAAGATGGCAGTGATAACTTTTTACAAACCACTAGACCAAGTCTATTTGAATGAAAGATAGCCTCTGATACAAGTTTAGGCTGTGGGCATACAACTTTGCTAAAACTCAATTTATTGAATGTTATACATTGATTGTAGTTTCGCATAATAGGCGTTATGATTTTCATGATACTGGAGAAAGAGACACACAGGTGACCCAAGCTTTGATAACAGACAAAATAGATGAAGACTAATGATAGACAACAGATTAAAGAATGTTAACTGAGGCTTACCTTTATAGAAAAGAAAAGATGGTTACATAGGTAACAGTAAGACTTTTATTGGGGTCAATGTTACTAGCCAAAAGAGATTAATTGAGGCTCTGGTAACAATCATAATATCACTTAATGCTTAGGTAACAGACAAAAAGAGACTAATCGAGGCTCTGGTAACAATCATAATATCACTTAATGCTTTGGCAACAGAAAATAAGGTAAGACATTAGAGCTCAGTTTAAAGATCAAGGTGATATTGTATAAAGATTTTAGCAATGATATATATATTAAAGTTTTTGTATCAGAAGAAATTACATTTATTGATGGTCAGGTCAAGGTTAGAAATATTGTTTAGCTTGAACTGAAGGTGATGTAAAGGTTCTTTGTTATTAGACACATGTAGATTTATGTTTCTGATGTTATGTTAAATGTTTTTGTTTGATGTCAACAAAACTACCTCAAACCGCATACATTTTTTATCACATATTCCATATACATTTTTGTGTTCCAGATGGTGTGTTGTTCAGATTTAAATAACAACTTATAGTTGTCTTGAAAGTCTTAATCTTGCTTAATATTCCTGTACAATAAGTGGAAGCTGGCTTGCTTTGTAAACTCATTCTGATTTAATGTTCTTTCACAGATCCATTTAGCTTCTGATATTCTGAGTAATGCCATTATAGATACTGATTATTTACTGTTTTAATTTGCTCAAAGCCAAGACATATTGCTGTGAAAGACAAAGGAAAAAGTTTCTTGTTTTAGGTATTTTACAGTCTTAAAAATCTGCAGTATCTTGTGCCACTTTGATAGATTCTCTAGTTAACAAGGCATAATAGAGAGTCATGTTCTTAAAGGTAGGAAATTCAATGAAGAAGAGTTTTTACTTTGTTAAAAAGTGTTATTGTTAGTGAACTAGCTTATTCTCTTTTTACTTTTGCTCAAGCTTCATTTTCTATTCCATCCTTGTTTGACATGATTTTAAAGCAGGTCAAGGTCATGAATTGTGTCAAGGCCACTGTTTCTGTTTAAAAACATCATTTTGATAGCCAGAAACAGGAAATATATTGTCAGAGTGTTAGCAATTTCTTTGGCCCTTAGTAAAAATTTTCATTAAGAACTATGTTAGATATGACAAAATAGAATTAATGGGAAAATATTCCGTGATTTAACCTGCTTTTCTTGAAATACAAGGTCACATCTCCCAAGGCAGCCTTGGTGATTGTAAAGATGATGTCAGAAATCTTTCATCTGGATCACTCTTGTCAGGCTATTAATAAACAAAGAATGAGTACTACAGTTTTCTTATAGCTATAAAAAGTCATATGCTGATATTAGGCTGTAGATATTTTACAATGTAGTAGTTTTCCATTTCAGTATCAATCAAAATTTCATAGAAAATTTTTACAGCCTTTCTCAGGTAATGTACTTAAATCTTTAAATGGACTAAGGATCCAATTTATGCCGAAACAGTGCCATGCTTACAGTTTGTAACACATTCTTTCATCACAAATTATCGACATGCTTATTAATTCCTTTTTAGGGTCACATCAAGGGTTTTATTTTTTCACATTTTACCTTTCTGTCAATATTTTGTGAGTATGTTATTCTTGTAGAAGCCATACTTTATTTTAATCATACTTGTCACAGAAAAGCACTTTGAACTAGTGACTCAATGTCACCTTGGTAATTTTAGAACTGATTTGAAAGATCCATGAAATATTATAAATATCTTGAAAGAAAAAATAGAGTATTACATGTGAAAAAGCCCTAACGTGATTCAAATTTTGAACTCGGGTTTTTTTTAAAAACTGGATCATACAGGTCACAGATATCACTAGGTCACAGTTATCAAGACAAGTGTGAAAAGGTTTGATACGAGTCCTTTAGTAGCTCACTAGCATTTATCTAAATTAAAAAATTAAAACAACAAACAACCTTAGAATATTGGAAAACTATCACAGTTGAGCAATATATGACTATCACATGTTGGTTCTTTTGTATACTTCTGATGATATACCCTTGCCCTTTTACTCAAACTTTTTTTATATAACAATGGATGTTTTAAAAATCACATTTTAAATTTAAGAATTTTTAACATTGTTTCCTTGTTGATTTATCTACGCGTGTAATGACATACATTGTTAGCTTTGTTTGAACAACAAATATTTTGAATCAGATTTCGAGGGATTTTCTTTTCGACTTCTTTCATGCAGGGCCAGGCTTATAGAAACATGTCTTGAAATGTTATTACAGTATTTAGAGTAATTTTAGATACTATTGAAAGAAGGCAAACATTTTTAATGAAAATACCTTTGCAGAATACTTGCTAAGAAATAAAATTGGATGATATTTTACATTTTTGTTTTGTTTTATTTTTTTAATGGCAGCCATTTAATATCTTAAAATCTGCTTCCAGTTTTAACTATGTATTAATTTTTAGTAAAACAATACATTTATTCATTCACAAAAAATGTTCTTTCCTTTCATATACATGTATATTATTTAACAATTTCTTTTTATTATTATTTGTTTTACTCACTTTACCAGATTTAGCTACTAAGGGTTAATGCCTATTTTCTCAGCCAGCGGTTAAAATATCAACAAAAACAGAAATCAGATTTCAGAAAGCATCCCATTTCAGTGACACATCTTGTTCTTTTGCATGCTCAGTGTACAGCACTGATACATTGGACCTCGGTTTAACATATCATCTAAAAGACATGGATGAGGGATCTCTATTTTCCCCTTTTGTATGTCATTTTCTTACTTTTGCTTGGCCTGTTAAATGTTTTTGTTTCACAATAAGAGCCAAATCAGTATGTTCTGACTGTCACAAAATAAATGATACAGTAAACTTTGTCTATACTGACACTTACTGGGACAAGTTGGTTATTTATATTGAATATCAATAAAACCGGGACCAGACATTTATGTTTGTATGCTGCTTGTCGTTAAAATCAAGTGTCGTTCAGAGCAAGTTACACTGTATAATGGATAGCAGTAGCGGTGTCTTAAGATGAGAAAGAGACTAAAAGTTGAGGACAGGCTGAGTTTGTAAGCATTAATTTCTTTTAGCAATTTGTTTTCTGAGCTAGGGTATTATGGTTACCATTTTAAAAGGATTTGTTGTGTATAAGATTCACGATCATGTTTATATTACAAAAAGTTAAATACATTAGAACAAGTATCTGGAGTTATTTGTTACTTCGATTCCTGTAGTTATGCTACCGTTACAGGATATTTGATTTGAACACTACTGTAGACTTCAGGGATTTTTTATGCATTATGGGGATTTTCAGTGCTTTATAGATAATAAAGACTTCAGATGCACTTAAAATTACAGGTATTTCTGATGCACTAAAGACTATAGGGATTTCTGATGCACTAAAGACTATAGGGATTTCTGATGCACTAAAGACTAAAGGGATTTCTGATGCACTAAAGACTATAGGGATTTCTGACATAGGATATTTGATCCTCACAATGGAAGTCAGCAGTGTTATTCTGAATTCTCTTAAGATTTGTTTTTGCCTAAGATTTGTTTCTCTTAAGATATGTTACCTGTTTTACCAGCAGTTCAAGATCCCTATCATCGGACACCCATCTCGTGTGGTAAAATATACAAGTAAATGTGATACTGCAATTTTTACAAAATATGATAATTTCTTATTTTAAAACCTCACCAGATTTAATGGGTATATGAGAGAACTCTGAACACAAGATACCAGTAGTGAGCTTTTGTAGTCTTCATCCATTATAAGGTGTGCTTTGTCCTTCAAAAATTTACTTCAAAGGTTATTTCTTCCTAAACCACCTGTTAAAGTTGATTAGACTTGGCAGAAATGTACCTTGCATTGTTCAAAGCAGTGTTCTGTTGACGGTTGCTATGAAAAGAAAACAAACTTCTTTTTTTCCAAAAGCCCAAGAAGTCCTGTACAATGATTGTCAAATTATGCACCAGTTGGGACATAGTGGAGTCAACAATGATCAAAGTAGCATAATTTGAATGATCTTGCTAAAAGTTCACAAACAATAATTGCAGACTAGATTTCAAAAGTTTACACTGTATTGTTTCTGACAAGATTTTTAAAGTGGTTCTGTAAACAAGTCTTTGTAAAATATCTGACCTCATGGGTTAAGCCCAAATTGATCCTAGGGGCAAAGTTTGAATAATATTGGAAGAAGTCCACAAGAAGATGCTACCAAATATAGAGCTCTGGACCTGATGGTTTTCAGACATGAAAATTTTTTTAATTTTTCATTCTTGATGCCATATCAACCAGAGTTCTGCATGAAATGGAATTCTTTGAACAATTTTGGTAGAACATCACTACCAAGTTTCATCAACTTAGTCGCAGTTTTTTGTGAGATATTATGTTTAAAGAACAAAGCTTAAAATGGATGCAGAATGATCATGTTATGCTCAGGTGAACGAGAAAAGCAGCTCGTAACTGGATTAAAAAGAAACTTCTTGTACACCGAGGACTAAAAGCAATTTAGTTGTTAGTGAAATTAAATCAAGCAATATACAGAACCTTTTTGTACTTTCAGGCTTTGGAGGAAAATGCTCACATGTGAATCTTAATGTCCATTGAACTGACGGGTGCTAGAAATATGTCGGCAAATCATTTACTTAAATTAACTTCCATAATGAAAAAGTAACACCATAGACGATAAACAAACATTTTAATGTCAAAATTTACTGTAAGCTGTCAACAGTTCTCCCGTGTGGATTCTGTGACAGTTTTAAGTGCAACATGAGCCTCCGACAAAAGGCAAATAGAAACTACAAATACATAAACAACATAACATATGCAATGGTGACCAGCATTAATACCTTTAAGTCCAAAATAAATACATAAAAAAACTTAATGAGCCAATCAGAACAGGGACACAATTTAACAAATAATGTCAAATATACAACATACATGAAGACTTCATAGGCAGATAAAAGTGTAATAAAACGCCCACTAATCACTATATAATTGATATGAGATTTAAAACTTGTTTAGCTAGTGCCAATGGAGTCAATACTGTTTTTACAAACGATCTGTTTTTATGCTCTCAAACCTACAACCTTGCACAGTACTGCAGTCTACATCAAACTACACACCTCATGCTTTCTCAAAGTTAGTTGTTTGAAACAGGCTCAAGACCTGAACTCGCTATATTTGTACAAATGGACTTGCCCATTACCAAATCTGTGTACAACAATTTATCACTGATAGGAATGCAGAGATGTTTAGGCTGATATGGTGTACAAAAGGCAGAGGCATTAACAACTAATGCTAGCACAGAAACAGGTAGGTAATCAATTCCTATCCATTGTCATACAAGAACAAAAGTTCTTTCCATTCTATAATGCTTTTTACAGTCTATTTTAAAGCCATGACAGATTAATTCAGTTTAATAAAGTGTTACACTAAAAGAATGATACGTCCATTAACGATCCCTTTATGCATTCCACCACAGCTCTCCTTATAAACATTTAAAACACTCTTAGCACTGTCCAAGTTTTCACTTAAAAATTGTAGCATTAACAGTTCATACATAAAAGGTGGTAAGGTCAACTATTAGAACTGTGGGCCACTCTTGATGTCAGGTGAACTGCTGCAGAGCTGTTTTAACTCTGAAAAAATAAAACCAAGTGCATATCTAATAAAACTTAAGATTTAACATTTAAAATGCATTTAATTTATTAGAAATATTTTTCTAACAACAAAATATTTTTCATTTGATCATGGCAAATGTTTTGACAAATTACAAGCAAGTGCTTGATAAATAATTAAGTTTGTCAATTGAGACTTTAACTTCACACTACTGAATGTTACCAAAAACAACTTAATGTGTTGTGATATAATATATGCAGAAATCAACTTACTTTTCAAATAGAACTGAGTCATTTGTACTAAGCAGTTTCTGTAACAATGTTTGAACTCCCATCTCACGTAACTTGGCTTGTCGAACATAGGCACCTAAAACAAAAAAAAACAACAACAAAAAACATCTCACTGCTTGAAAATGTGAAACATTTCTTAGTTTGAAAATATTAGGGATGTCAATGAGTATTCAAACATTTGAATATTCGCATTCCTTATGAGTACTCGAATCCAATTTCTGCATTTGAATATTCGCATAAAAAATAAAATTTATCAAGATTTCCAGCATCATTTTTCTTAACATTACTAGGTTTTGGAAAATATAAATAAGCGACAGCTCATCTGTTTGTTCATAACATAAATTAGATTAGCAATTTACAGTCAGTTGGCATGTTTGTTGTTTTTAACAGTTAACACTACCAGTAATTGCCATGCAACTTTATGAAGATGCAAATAATTCTGTTTGATGTATTGTTAAGACAATAAAGATCCAAAATTTACAAACATTAAATTAAATTTGCAGAAAGAGTCATTTTCACAATTACTTATTCTTCGCTCACATAATCCACTCAAATCATTTACTCAAAACAAATTATTTAATTTTGACAGTATTTAGATTTTCATATCTATTCTCAGATCAAACCTTTAATTTGATCTGCCAAATGTTAATGTAAAATGCCTCCTCAAAAATATTCAAGAAACGACTTGACTAAATCACAAAAGACACCCAATTCCATTAAATTATTTAATATAAGTTAAAGTTATTGTGATAAATGCTTTAAAATTTCAAACTGGTATAAAAACGAATTTCTTTTACGATCTGACGACTGAAACAGAACAGTTTCAATAAAACAGGGGCAAGTATGTCAATATTGTAAGTGTATGGGTATTTGGATACCACAAACTCAGACATCCAGTAACAATAAAATTTTCTATATGAATAATTATTCAAATATTTTCTAATATTGTCTACAAATATTTGATTACCAAAATCAATATTCGTTGACATCCCTAGAAAACATTTCTTGGCTTGAAAAAGCTATACATCTCTTAGCTTGAAAAAGCCTAACATTTCTTTGCTTGAAAATATATCTCTTGGCTTGAAAAAGCCTAACATTTCTTTGCTTGAAACTACATCTCTTGGCTTGAAAAAGCCTAACATTTCTTTGCTTGAAAATACATCTCTTGGCTTGAAAAAGCCTAACCTTTCTTTGCTTGAAAATACATCTCTTTGCTTGAAAAACCCTAACATTTCTTTGCTTGAAAATACATCTCTTGGCTTGAAAAAGCCTAACATTTCTTTGCATGAAAAAGCCTTTTATCTCTTGGCTTGAAAAAGCCTAACATTTCTTTGCATGAAAAAGCCTTTTATCTCTTGGCTTGAAAAAGCCTAACATTTCTTTGCTTGAAAATACATCTGTTGGCTTGAAAAAGCCTAACATTTCTTTGCTTGAAAATACATCTCTTGGCTTGAAAAAGCCTAACATTTCTTTGCATGAAAAAGCGTTTTATCTCTTGGCTTGAAAATGCCTAACATGTCTTTAAATGAAAATGTGTAAGAAAGTTACAAACATTCTCTTCCCTTGGAAATGTGTTACATGTCTTAGCTTGAAAATCTCTAAAAGTTCTTTGCTTGAAAATGTCTAATATCTCTTTGCTTGAAAAATGCCTTTCATTTCTACTTGAAAATGTCTATCAGCTCTTTGCTTGAAAATGCCTAACTTATATTTGCTTGAAAATGTAAAACATCTCTTTGCCTGAAAATGTCTAAGAATTTGCTTCTACCAGATTTTTGGTAGCAAAAAAAGGTTTCTTAAAGTCAAAAATAACTTCAAGAAAAGAAAGATCCCCATAAAGACTCAAGGAAGTTTCATTTCTATTAAAAAAACCCAAACTTATCTTCAGCCTCAAATCTAGCTGTACACAATACACAAGATACTGATATATTAAGAAAAACATTATCTAAAGACGTATAAATAGACGATATGAATCCTACTGACTGACCAGGACCTGGTAATTTACTTAGTACCCCACTTTAAATGCCCATCTCACTCTTCTGCATTAAAAATTAGAAGCCTTTCTGTAATATAAGAGTTATAAAAAAACCCATCAAATTTCAACAAATGTTAAATCTAACATTTTCACTTACATAACATATTATTTCACTATCAGTCCAACACATTTTGATGGTCCTTGACTTGAAGTTTGGTTTAGCAAAATGCATTGCTCCCAGAGGTGAGGGAGGGTTAAAGGTTAACAGTGTGCTATATGGAAATTACATACCTTCTTCTTCATTCCAGACAAGATTTGAGATACATGTTGTAGCTGCTATCTGGAGATTTACATTCAAATGTAACTGAAATTAGATTATACAGCAATAACACATGATATATGTTTCAGTATGTTGCTGGAGTAAGGCACCATAGCAAATAAGACTGTTCTTCGGTACATATTTCAGAATACCAGAATAGAACAGGACAGGACTGAAAAGCTGAAATTGAAACTTCAGCCATTAACTTTTCCAAGTAATTTTGGTAAACTGTATTTTAGTAGTATATGTCTTTGATACTAAAATGCTGGCACTACCTTTTAGCAATAATTTTATGAAAAGACTCAAGCCTTTATCTAAGATAAATGAATGGGCCTGTATCAAATCACTTGTTTAATAAAATATAACACATAAGACCGTACATATAAAATAGATTTACAGAATAATTTCTTCACAGTTTTTCGTATGACAAAACTTATAATGTACACAAGCTGGTTACTTAGCTACAGTATTTTCAAAAGATTTATCTTAGATTTGATTTTCAACTTTCAAATCATCAATAACTGTGTTCTAAAATTTCAATTTCAAACACTGATGTTTTAATATATTTTACAGTTACCTTAAATACTTGCTTATAAGACATATTTCTTTTTTTATTAAATTCTAACACACACAGGAAAACATGGGCTTTTCAATTTTTCAGTTGATTATACCAATTTTCATCTTAAATACAATGTAAATGATACAATGTCAGCCTAAGACTCATACTGATATGTAATAGATATGTGAGAAAAAAATACATTTCTGCAACCTTCTATAACTTAATGGCCTTATAATGTACCGACATTTTTCAAATATAAGTCCAAACAAATTCAAAACATACACCTCTGAAAAAATTACACATTTGAAAATCTTACAACACAATTCTGAATAACAGACCATTCAACAGATGTGTCTTAGAGTGTGTGTCTTATAAGCAAACATGTCATACATCAGCTCACTGAGGTTTACAAAATGGTGCTTACTGAAAAAAACCCAAAAAAAACCCAAAAAACTCAAAGTATCAAAAGTAAGTAACACTTTCTGCAGTAAACATAATACAAATATTTTCTACTGCATAAGACAACAGTTTTTCCTAATTCAAGCACAGATACCTTAAGGTCAAACACAGGTCAAGGTAACAGTTACATGGGTACGTATGATTGCAGAGTCTGTCAAAAAGAAAACTGTGTGTGAGAAATAATGCTATTATCAAAAATATATATTTAGATGATTTCAGACCCCATGATCTTAAGTACATGATAAACAAGTACATGTACCAATTCTGAGTTTGAGAATGAGAATGGTTTGTCGTCATGCAGTCAGGTGAGCTAAAATTTGGCATAAAAAATTACAACAAACAGTATGTGTTTACCTTATAGTTTAGTAATACAAGACTGTTTTTGTCCAGCACCAAATCTATTTTCCAGATATTGAATGCAATATTGTTGACAAGGCAATAAACTTTGCAAGGTGAAGGTTATCAATTTAAACTGAATACTTGATATCTGAGTTTTTTCCTACAAAACTGCACATAAATTTTATGTTGACCTGCAGTTAAATACTTAATATTAAATCAAACAATAACACATTATATTAAATAATCACTGGACCTCTGTTTAATGTCTCCTCCGAAAGACTGAATGATACTGAGTAAATGGAGCAGCGGGGGATTAATCTCTTGATCCTGAATTACCAGTCTTGCACATTACATCTTGACCACTGATCTGCTAATAGTTAAAGTTTTTCATATTGTCTAATAACATCACCACACCTGTCAATCAATGGTGAAATGGGAGGAGTTTTGAATATCTGATAAGCAACTGCCCCTTAAGAAGCCAGGAAAGGGATATGAAAGCTATAAAAGCTTTGTGGATTTTGAAAACATTTATGGTACTGAAAGGAAAAGAAGAGGGCCATGATAGCCCTAGATGGCTCACCTGAGTATGACTCCTTTTCACAAAATTGTTATGGACCTGATTAACTGACTCCAGATGACCCATATTCGAACTTGAGCTAAAAATCATCGTAACAACTTTCCTGAAAAATTTCCAGATTATTTGGACTGAAAATGTAGCCTCTAGAGTGTTTACAAAGTTTTTCCATGTTTGGACTCTGTGACCTATATTTTGACTCCAGATAACCCATATTCAAATCAGAGCTATCAAAATAACCTTTCTGACAAATTTCCAGACTATTTGGACTGAAAATGTTACCTCTGGTGTGTTAATGAGGTTTTTCATATTTAGGCTCTGTGAACTAGTTTTTGAACACAAATGACCAATATTCCAAGTTAAGCTAGAAATTATCAAAACAACTTTTCTGACAAACGTCCAGGATATTTGGACTGAAAATGTTTCTTCTAGAGTGTTTACAAAGTTTTTTTCTATTCGGGCTGTGACCTAGTTTTTGACCCCAGATAAACCATATTCCAACTTGAGCTAGAAATCATCAATACAATGTTTCTGATTAATTTCCAGGATATTTGGAGTGAAAAAATAGCCTCTAGAGTGTAAACAAGGTTTTTCAATATTTGGGCTCTCTGACCTAGTTTTTGATCCCAGATGAGCCATATTCAAACTTGAGCTAGAAATCATCAAAACAACCTTACAGACAAATTTCCAGGAAATTTGGACTAATTTGGACTCAAAATGTAGCCTCTAGAGTGTTTACAAAGTTTTTCGATATTTGGGCTCTGTGTCTAAGTTTTTGACCCCAGATGACCCATATTCAAACTCGTGCTATATGTCATGGAAACAACCTCTCTGAAAATTTTCCAGGATATTTGGACTCAAAATGTAGCCTCTAGAGCATTAACAAGGTTTTTCTATTTTTGTGCTTTGTGACCTACTTTTTGACCCAAGATGACCCATATTTGAACTTGAGCTAGAAATCATTTAAACAACCTTTCTGACAAATTTCCAGGATATCTGGACAGAAAAAGTAGCCTCTAGATCGTTAACAAGGTTTTTCTATTTTTGTGCTCTGTGACCTACTTTTTGACCCAAGATGACCCATATTTGAACTTGAGCTAGAAATCATTGAAACAACCTTTCTGACAAATTTCCAGGATATTTGAACTGAAAAAGTAGCCTCTAGATCGTTAACAAGGTTTTTCTATTTTTGGGCTCTGTGACCTACTTTTTGATCCTAGATGACCCACAATCGAACTTGAGCTAGAAATCATCAAAACAACCTTTCTGACAAATTTCCAGGATATTTGGACAGAAAAAGTAGCCTCTAGATCGTTAACAACGGTTTTCTATTTTTGTGCTTTGTGACCTAGTTTTTGATCCAAGATGACCCATATTTGAACTTGAGCTAGAAATCATTGAAACAACCTTTCTGACAAATTTCCAGGATATTTGAACAGAAAAAGTAGTTTCTAGAGTGATAACAAGGTTTTTCCACATTTGTGCTCTGTGACCTAGTTTTTGATCCTAGATGACCCATATTCAAAATTTGAGCCAGAAATTATTGAAACAACCATTCTGACAAATTTCCAGGATATTTGGACTGAAAATGTAGCCTCTAGATTGTTAACAAGGTTTTTCTATTTTTGGGCTTTGTGACCTAGTTTTTCATCCCAGATGACCCATATTTGAACTGATCCGAGTAATCACTGGGACAAACATCATGACAATTGAGACAAAAATGTGACCACTAGAGTGTTAACAAACTAACTGTGGACATATGATGGACGACGGACATTGATTGATCCTAATAGCTCACCATGAGCCTACGGCTCAGGTGAGCTAAAAAGGAAGATATTTTTAACTTTAAAATTCTAATACTTAAAGTCCCAGGATTATACTGATTCTACTGATACAGAAAAGTAAATATACTGATCGGATAATGATTGAATAATGTTTTATTCACTCTAATACCATGTTGATATATCTCTTTCATATTCAAGTCATTTCTTCATGAAAAACCCTTTTTTTAAAAATTATTTCTGCAATATCATTGAAAAAGTCATTGTAATATATTTCTATCATGTTCACTGGTAAGATTTCAGTACCAATAAAGATCATTTCTGCCACAGTAAAATATGAGCCGCTTGTAACTGTGATTCAGAGACTTATCTTGTATCTTTAACTGTAATAAAATGTTTTTCATTCTTTCTCCACACTATCTATTTATGATCTTTTTTATATCATCAGTACCCATTGCCCACATGACCATCATCCACTGCAGAGTTCAGTTATTTTAGAGGGGATAGTGCACAATACAGGAAGCATATGATTCCAGAGAATACCCCTGGTTCTTTTCTATGCTCACTTTATAGCAGTAAGACATGGGACTTCAGTTTAAAACCTCATCGAAAAGACAATTAGTAATGTAAGAGAAGGAGCAGGGGATCAATCACATGGATTACAAGTCTAGCACTTACCACTGGACCAATGACCAGCCCCTTCCCTACACTGTTTATTAGATAATTTATGGATAAAGGGGCGAGGGAATAAAAAACAATCAAGTAGATAAATATAAAAAAGATATAAAAAAAAGTCTTTTTACCATGTAATTCATAAGTTTCTTTAATACATCCTCATTTCCCATGATATATTCCTTGGCCTGGTCACCATCAGCAACATTTGCTAGTATACACAATGTCTGAAATTAAAATACAACTGATATATAACTAAATGGCAAGGCATTTTGAAATGCAATCTGGGGAATCACAGTAAACAAAATTATCCTGTACAACATAAAAACTCTTCATTCCTTTCAGCACTTGTTGCCTTTGAAAACATTCTCCCTTACCAAGTCAAACATATGTGTTTCGGCTGTATCATACCTCAACTTACATAATTTTTTGTTTGTGATGAAAACAAACATTTACAACAGAAAAAGCAAGTAACTTTTACATGTGGTACCCACCAACTACAAAGATGACCGAGGCATGTTATGCTTTTAACCTTTTTGCCCAAAGAAAACAGCTAATGCTTGTGAATAGAGCATTGGTTGAGGGTCTAGAGAGCTGTGCTCCCTATCCTGGGGTTGCAGTTATGAAGCCTAACTACTAGGGGTCATAGGTTATACAAAACCCTTCTACATTCCACACTCCCTGCACAAGTTCTGATTCTAATTCAGGGAGCTGTCACTGAGAGGGACTGATAATATAAGTTGCAAGATCTTGTTTCCCCAATGATGTATGCTACGAACATGACACTTGTTTTAAAATATGACCTAATCTTTTCCTATTTGAAATATTCATCATTAAAATAACAGACGCAGAATAAACATGTGAAAACAGTAACATCTATTTAAAGTAAAGAGTATTACATACATGTAGATTACCACCTGTAAACTAAACAATATCCACAGACAATGATCAATATGTCTGTGCAACAGTATGATTTTTGCAACATATGAAGCAGCTGCATAATGGGAAGTAAAAACATAATTGAAATTGTTGCACAGAACAGGCAGTTTCAATTTGCATGTGTGTTTATTTCTAGTCTATCTATCATTTCTTAATAGAGCTGTTTCTGAACAAACACTGCCTGAAGAGGTTCCCATGGGTTGAAACAAGATACAGATCAGTTCCTGAAGAGGTTCCCATGGGTTAGAACAAGATACAGATCAGTTCCTGAAGAGGTTCCCATGGGTTGGAACAAGATACAGATCAGTTCCTGAAGAGGTTCCCATGGGTTGAAACAAGATACAGATCAGTTCCTGAAGAGGTTTCCATGGGTTAGAACAAGATACAGATCAGTTCAGAAAGGTATCCCAGTTTGTTTTTAAATGCTCTGTTTCAGGATATCCCAAAACTCCTCAAAAACCAGTTAGCAATGTTTATGGCCCAGCATGGAATCACACCTTTTACTTGTGAACTATCTAAAACTTTTAAATGTTCGGTAGTTCTGGCTCCTAACTGACCAATATCCAGTCTGTCTCAGACTTGTGAGTCTAAAATCTCTGGTCAAGACCAACTCTTAAATCTTTGACCACTGATTGGTTATGGAACCAGTCTGAAATCTTTAACTGGTTTATTAACCAGTCTAAAAATTTCAGCCTTCTGGTTTTGTATATTCATTTCTAGAAAAGACTTTGCACTAATCTTTCAAGCTGACATGTTTTTTTTTTCTATCATTTTAGATTATTTACTGCTACCTACAAAAGCCTGAAAACTCTTAGAATTTTTTTTTCCTTTGTGACAGAATTATGACAAAGACTGTCTTACTTGTTCTTTTACTTGAGGAGGATGGTCCCCTTCCAGGATGAATATTACAGCTTGCATGATCTGGTTGCCATATGCATTCATTATATTGTCAATATGCTGCAAACAAAAATATACAAACAATTTACTATGAGCTTACAACGTAAAGACACTCAGACTTTTCTCTTTTTTTCTTTTTTTTTTACATTTTATGTTTTCAATTTAAGCAGATTGTCCAAGTGAAGGGAAACACATTACTAAAAGCAGGGAAAAAATTACCATCTCAACCATCTTCTTTCTGTTTCATCAATATCTGTTTGCTCATTTTTTTATCAACAGAAGAAATGCACAGATATATATATCACGAGTTCTTGGATTCACTAACACTGTGTTTAAACCTATCAGTTTTATTTGATTAGCTTACAAAAAATGTTTAAAGAAACTTTGTACATCTCTCCTATCAAACACACTCATTGACCACTGCAATGCAAGTATGCCTTTAATAAATGCCAATTACAACTACCACTGCACAAAGGGTTATTTAGTTCACGATGCATTGTAAAATTACATTAAATGCATTTGAAACTTATAATGAAAAGCTCCAAGCAGTTTAATTCCCAACATTTTGTTGAATATTGAAATGTCACCTGTACTATTTACAAGCAATAATTACTTTGAATATTTTATCACTTAGCTGCAATTATTACTTTCCTAGGCTAATAATTGTTATATAATTAACACAATTCTATTTCAGAGTCATATATCTACAGACAAACAGCAATAAACCGTTCCTTATAACTATTGTTTCAAAGACGTGCTAGACATGAAATTAATAACACACCTGTCAATGTTGAACAAATTAAGGTTGCAGAAGAGACTAGTTTGTATTACTTTCTGTACCCATGGCAACTATCTTACCCAGCAAAATCAGGTTAAAGATTCAAGGCTTATTTGGCAAAACATGGAATAAATAAAAAGCAAGGTTAAAATACTTTTAAAAGTGAATGCAAATGAACATACTATTAACACACTGACAGATTCAATTGTAAGTTATCAGCCAAAATTGAAACATCTCAAGGTAATTTATGCTTGCAATACAAATTCATCATTAGCTTTGAGTAAAAATCTTGTTTTTCTTTTTCTAAGTTCTGGCTACACTGACTAATTTAAAGCTTTACTGATCTCAACTGAATAGAAAAAAATTAAACAGCCAGTACGGCTACATACCGGTTTATTAGAAAGCAGATTGCGCAATAAACCAAGCGTCTTCATGACAATGTTTGCATCTGGGTCAGAAAGAAGCCTGAAAAGTTGTTCTGTACCTATGGCATCAACAACTTGAGATTTCACTTTCTGCTCCACTTGGAATGTCATATTCTATAAATAAACGAAATAATGTCTCAAACTATACAGAAGAATTTTGCATTCTAGACAAAACAATGGTGTCATTTTCTACACACAGTTCTTAAGACACAAGATTAGCTCAAAAAGACTGTAGCAGACAACTAAATGGCACTACGAAAATAAAAATTAGTCATAAATTTTCTATTTTATCAAAAATAACTATCATTTGAAATTACTTTTACCAGAAACTATAAAAATGTGTGTCATTTTCAACAAACTTTAGAATTTATAAAGGCCTATGTCTATTTTGACTACTGGCAATACTTAAATAGGAACATAACAAAATAAACTTTTATCCGGTTGACTAAACCAGCAGATACAAGTAAACCAGATGAGGACATTTTGAGATATAACTACTGAATCAGGCCATAAACAGACGCATCAGCCTTAAAGCATGAGACATTGGTATGTGCCATCCTAAATAACGATAATACGAAAGTTATTTTTCGATTTATTAATTCTAGAGTCCAGGATTGTCTTTACATGGCTAAAACTATGGAGATGGTGTCCATGAAAGCTTGCCCAACAGTGGATTGATATGATTAGAAGCCCATACACTCAAAACCAGATAAGCTTGTGAAAACATAAGGGTTGCAGGGTGCAAAATATTTGTTGAATTGTCTGACGAAATAAATTGTGCTATCAAGGACATGACTGATATTACAATATCTGCACTGAAGTGCTTTCATTGATGTCCTGAACTTTTTATCAGTGCCTACGACCTTTCTTTGTGAGCAGTATTTAGTGATCTCGAATGTGCTTTTCTCTTTATTTTCAGTAAAATTTCATTAGAACATTATCAACCCAAAGATAAATGGAGCTTACTGGGTGGTCATTGGTCTTCATAATTCATAAAGGCAATATGTCTTAAGATGAGGTAGACTTCAGTTGGTTCTATTATCATTGTTTTATTACACTCTTCACTGAATAGCTTGATTTGTGAAATCTCTCTTTTTAAATCATGTTTTTCATCCTCATTGTATTGCAAATCATTTTATTACCTCTGCAGTAGTACTTTACATATGCAGTCAAGGGGAGGTAAATACAATTTACTCAGTTGGTAAACTGCTATCGATGTTATTTAACAAATCATACCCTTTAATGTGGAAACTGGCTAATGTCATGTCACACTTCAATCAAAATACCCATCAGTCTCTTTAATAAATTGTGTTGTTTAAAAAATGAAAAAAGTTATGTTAAAATATTTGTACTATTATTGAAGTCTGAACAACTCGATACATTACAATTAGTCAGGCTTTCTTCTAGATCTTTTAAAAGTTTTCCAATAGACGGACACTTATAATCAAAATTCTACAGGAATGAAAAACAGAATACCCTTCTGTGATATTACCTAAGCACTTGATACAGTGTGCCATGTATGTTTTATATTTCAACTTAGACAGTCGGGTCTAGTTGGCATATCTGAAAATGGATCTGTTGTTACCTATCCAATCACACGGAAAAAGATTTTATTGGCAGTTCCAGCTCTAAGACAAGGGATTTAAAAGCAAAAGTGTCTCAAGCATCCATCTTGGCTCCTATTCTATTTTTGATTATTGTAAATGACATAGCAGAATCTCTGGAAAGTGTAACCAGTCTATATGAAAATGGTATTTGCTTAGGAGACTAAGCATGTCATGATATCATTCAAATACAAAACTGTTGACATGCAACAAGCCACTTCTGTAGACATGCCACTTTTGTAGACTCAAAAATGTTATTACATAATACAAAATACTGAGTTTTTTTCATGATTTAATATTTTCAGCCCTTACCATCAATCCCCAGATTCCATTCAGCCTCAGCCCTGGGTCAGGTCTGCTGGTCAGTCCTACTAGAATGTTGATGGCACCACAGTCCAGTATGCACTAGGAGAAAATTCAAGAAAGTCTTCATGTAATAAAACTGTGAAAAAAAGTGCAGGTTTTTGCATCTGCATCTAACACATGATTGCTACAGTGGAAGGGAAGAAATCCTGTCTCGTATTCTGGAGATTATGGGTATAAAACCTCTCAGTTAAATATGCCACTGGCTTCCACAATTATGCCATCTGCAGTAAGAATTTATCAGAACTCCGACTATCTCTAAAACAGGACACTTAATACAAGTTGCAGAAGGACTTAGTCAACATCTGGCTACACAACAAGAACTGTCACTGTAAGATGACAATGACACAAAAAGTGGTGCTTTGACCTTTGAGCTGAGGACTAGTCATTCAGTAATCAAGGTAAAATAAGTATAGGTCAATGGGAAGGTCTTGTCCAAAGGGGTGTTGCATTTAAGTATGAAGTATATCCACTTACTAATATAGAAGTTATGGCCAAATGTCAGTTTTTGGACAACTGGATATTCAGGGGTCAAGGTCAAATAAATATAGGTCAGTGGGAAGGTCTTGGCCAAAGGGGTGTTGTGTCCAAGTATGAAGTAAATCCACTTATGATTAAGGAAGTTATGGCTTGGACAAATGAATCTTTAAGGTGAAGGTCATTCAGGGGTCAAGCTCAAATAAATATAGGTCAGTGGGAAGATCTTGTCCAAAGGGATTTTGTGTTCAAGTATGAAGAAAATCCACTAACTAATGAGGAAGTTATCGCCAATTTTAAAGTTTTTGGACAGACTGACGGACAGATGTGCAGCTGAAACTGGATAGGGGGCCTTTTCTTTTGTTATTTACTTTGGTTTATTTGAGGGCCATTGGCCCCTTATTCTACTGTTAGGGAATGAACACTATTGTTCTTTTTTGTTAAGTTTACAGTTTGATGACCCCCTATTTACGTTCAGTAGTGCGGACTGACTGACTGACGGACGGACTGATGGACAGACAGTTCAAATACTCTATGCCTCCCTTCAGAGGCAAAAAAAAAAATAAGACTCTGCTTTATCAAGTGTTTAAAGTAACAACCATTACGTAAATATGACATAACTTTGAGAAAGCCTAAAATGAAAACGATTGTATCAGAATATACTGTATATGCAACTCAATGATTCTCTTTCCATGTTCTAGGCTGGCACTAAGAAATTATACTTAATAGCCAAATTTACCATTTTATAAAAAAAATACATGTCATTTCAAAATAATTTTACAAGAAATTGTGAAAAAAAAGCGGTTTCATTTCCAAATAATTTCAAATATTTTAGTAGCCACCGGCTTCTTTGGCTACTGGTAATGCTAACATAGCACTTCACACACAGAAAATTTGCAGCCTTTGCAACCAGCACAGTTGACTATTTACAGTGGGTGCTATGGCAGCCTTTGACAACTATTTTTCAATTAGACCCCATCGCAACTACTGATTGAGTGGTGAATGTGAAAGAGTTCCAAATGCTCTGAAATAAAAGAGCAAATAACTCTCCTCAAAATCATGTCATGATCCATATAAAGAACTCAGCAGTGTTAAAGAGTTAAATCAAAACTGTGATTCACTTTTCCTGATGACAACGTCTAGAAATATTTGATACAAGAACCTACCTCCTTACTCGGTGAGAATTCCAACAACAGGTTACAAAGCGTTGATGTAGACACCTGAAGTAGTTCCTCTGGACCTTCTTGTATAATCTGCAGAATATGGATTACTACAGAATAGTAATAGAAAAAGCACTCAAGTACTGATTTTTACAAACAATGACCTTGACCTGTCTTTGACCTATTAGATACATTCAAATTACAGACAACAAGAAAAACTGTCAACACTTGGCATCATGTTTTCATATGTTAAATAGAAGCATAATACAATGTATAAATAATGTTTTTTTGTTGTGTGACCTTGACTTTAGAAATGCAGAATCTGGCATTTTTATGCATGCATGTGGTCTGGTTTTTAACACCTGTACCTTATCTGAGAATTCTTGGTCTGACCTTGAAATGACCATAGTCCAAAAGATTTTACCCAAAAATTGGCAGGACATTTTTTTCCTAATTCATAACACAATTCATGTTTGTATTGTCTCTCTGTGAATTTTTATTCTAAGCTTCAGAGAAAACATTGTTGGTGACCCCCGGTACATATTTCGCGCAACTACATTATGTACCATGGGATAATTGACTGCAGATTATTCGTTTTCATGAATATTTATTAGCAAAGGGAAGTAACTCATCGTCGAATGAGATTCCGCAATACAAATAGATACTCTTCAGTGTGAAAAGTAGGAATAATGACAAATTACTTAAAATAGACGTATTTCCCAAGATTTAAACAATGGAGCGAAAGGCAAATTGTAACAAGTACTTTCATTGGCTGAGATTGCGCAATGGAAATCTTTCGGAAACCAATGAAAGTAGGTAATGAATTAGTCATGGGTACGAAATTTTTACCAACCAATTGTCCCACGGTAGATAAATAGAGTGAAACGGAATGGATCGAACATGGGTTTTCGACGATGCAGAGAAAACTGTAAATTAAGGTCAAGGAGAACAAGGACTGTTTACATCGGGAATTAGTTAGTCTTTCAAAATTACAGCATGTCACTTCAGTTTTTGAAATACTCATTCTGTGACATCAAAGGCAAGACTGGAAGATGCTTGTCACAGCTCAACCTATCACTCAAAAGGGAAATTAAGATATACTCTATAACTACATCCTGTTGCTGATTTCAGCCAATGAGAGGCAAAGAAAACAAGTGAGCCATCCAAATGCTAAGAATTACAATATAACATAAATTCGACTTTGTATTAGATGTAAATAACATTTAACTTCATTACTGACTGAGAAAACACAACTGATTCACAGGTAGCTGACAAAAAACAGGCGGAGATAACTGCTGAGCAAATTAATTTTGCAAGTCATAATTATAAAAAGACACATTGGTCACCAGGTAGACCTTGAAAATGATCTGAACAGGTAACTCAGATACTCATCTGCATAGCAAAAGAAGAATTTCCTAAAATTAATAACAATTAATTATGAAATGTTTTCTGCACCTTCTAGATCTAAGCTTAGTGATGAAATGTAAAATGAGATAAATTAAGAGAACGCCATTTATGACATCAAGATCATACCTTCATTAATGGTTTCCAGACAGTGTGGTCTTGAAATGTAGTTCTCAATAACTGTACAGATCTGGACAAGCTGTGGAGGCAACGTATGGCTGCAGACGCCACTTTCATATCACTGCTATTCAAGCCAGCCACAACACAGTCCATCAGATTCTCTGTATCTATTATCTGTAAACAAAACAAATGTTAGAATACGGAAGAAATAATATTAAGAATCTCAACTTTTACAACCTCTCTGACCCAACACTGAACAAATATTTCCTTCACATCTTTTGCCAAGTTTTGGCTGAAATTTTCTTGTTAAAGTAAAAGATTATGGTACAATGTCATCCTTAAAACAGACTGTTTGATTCATATGATAGTCTAGATGTACTTGATGGAACCAAACACTGATGCACATGTATATATATATCTGTATCAAAATAACATAAAACATTTGTCTGACAGGCTTACTACTATGTTTTTTCAGACATAAATTTCTATTTTACAAGCAGAAAATAAGCCTGTAGCTTGGAAAATTCTGATCAGGCCTTCAACTTTTGCAGACCATAAGTCCCAATGTTTCTGTAAGAAACAAGTTTCAAAATGCTAGCTTTTATAGTTTAGGTTAATAGAATTTAAACTGGGCTCTAGACTTTTGCAGTCATAAGCTGAAATGGCTTCAATGTTTTACGAGTTACTTCACAGTCTGTGAACACTGACCTGCTTTCTTATGTCTTCTTCATTAGCTCCAAGGGCAGCAAATGCTTTAAATGCTGCCTGCTTCATCTCATTACCCCAGTTAATGTCCTGTAAATGTTAGAAAATGATCATTTCAAACAACAGTCACAGACTTCTATATCACCCTCTGAAATATGAACAGCACTAAGAGTGGGGCAATATATCATATCTGAGTACCTGCTTGAACCATACTAGTGTATTTTTCCTTATTGCCATATAACTATTTCAGAACTTTCCTGTTAATTTTGTCAGTGATTCTATAATTAAATCAAATATGAAAGGGAATTAAACTTGTAATTATATAAAATATAATTAAGAGTTTCTTTTCCTACATAGTACATACATCTCTTCATTGCCAGCAGAGCTATCTTACACTGAAGTCAAAAATAAAAGATTTCAGCACACTAAACTGGTTCCCAATTCACATCACTTACACTCTGTTTCCCGGTTCTTGAGATCTGTTGTACATCTGTATATTTCAGATATTCTGACAGGGTTCTAATGATGTGGTCAGATATGGAAGCAGTCTTCTGTAACCCTGCATCAACCTCGAGCAGGTATGCTAGGGTTACAGCCCCTTCCACGTTCTCCTCTAGGGTCCTGTCCTTACTGCACATTCTTATCAAACATGGCAAGGTCTGAATGAAAAAATATTCTTATTAAACATTTATCTAAAAAGCGTATTTATTTATGTGTCATCAGTCAAAACCTAAGGCAGACTGTTGTTTGATTGGGGTTTAATGCCAGTTTTAACAGCTTAGGTCATATCCTGGCAGTCAGTCCACCTAACAAGTGTTCCTGGGTATCCAACCAGTTTACTAACGAATTTCTCCGAAAGTGACTGACAACTTTCTCACATGCTTCAGAGGTGAGGGACAAATGACCTATAGGCGCATTGTCTGAGATCAATTATCATGGAGAAAATTTGCCGGCCCTGATGGGGATTAAACCAGGATTGTCAAGATTGACAATCCGATGCTCTACCGATTGGGCTAGCCAGGCCAACTAAGCCAGAAGCTATTTACATACTTAATACCTAAGTTACAGGAAATTTGGGAGAAAAGGACTCTAACATCAAATTCAGATACAGTTTGGTCTGTGTTTAAATCAATGATGTCAGGCAGGAAAATTGTATTTAAAATTTCTTTTTTGGAAAAAAAAATGTAGTGTTTTCTTTCATTCCAATTCAGCCCTCCTCTGTGCTATGCTGACTTGAATTACCTTCATCGCTATTTTTGGATCTCTTGGGTCCATGGCTCCCCCTCTACACAGGTAGGCAAGTACTTTAGCTGCCATTATCTGCATCTCTGAGGTCTGATCTCTGTATAATAGGTGAACCAGCAGGCTTGGAAATGGTTCTCCATTGTGAGTAGCTAAAAACAATGGTACACAATTAGTTTTCTTTCCTTGATTTCTTTTACTAAGAAGGATCCAATCCAAAACTAGAACTGTGTCCAATGGACACGGATGCCCCAACTGTGCAGATGTGCTCGTAGCAAGAGCAGTTTCATTTAATGTCTACAAAATTCTGTTCTTATCATAGCATTTCAGTTAAAATTTCCTCAATTCATGTATTTATGATAAAAAAGTCACCTAACTCTTGAGGCATCATATTTGGTCTCTTTACAGATGGAATACAATATTAGTGTCTGAATAAAACTGAAATTTGAAACACATGTATGGTCTCTTTTACTTTCATCTACACATTAAGGTTGTTCATCCCTGGAAGTTTAAGCAAAATCTGCCATCCGGTTTAAGAGGAGTTGCGTTTACAAAATTTCTATATGGTATATAGTGAAAAAATCAACAAAGGGCCATAATTGTTAAATTTGGTCGCAGCAAAAATTCCTTCCTTTACTACCATCTACACATTAAGGTTGTTCATCCCTGGAAGTTTAAGCAAAATCTGCCATCCGGTTTAAGAGGAGTTGCGTTCACAAAATTTCTACATAGTATATAGTGAAAAAATCAACAAAGGGCCATAATTCTGTTAAATTTGGTCGCAGCGAAAATTCCTTCCTTTACTACCATCTACACATTAAGGTTGTTCATCCCTGGAAGTTTAAGCAAAATCTGCCATCCGGTTTAAGAGGAGTTGCGTTCACAAGATTTCGGGACGTACGGACAGACGTAAGGACGGACGGACAAGTGCAACGCTATATGCTCCCCACTTTGTGGGGGCATAAAAAATTTTCATGTACTTTTTACATTGAAAGGCAATATTTTCTAACTGCTTTAGAGATTTCAAGACTTTTCTTCAAAAGGATAAATAAAACAACCAATACATAATATTGCCCATATTGGTTATGATAAAATTCCATGTATTTCAAAAAACTGATGTAAAATTAGGAAAATAATTTTAAGTTTGAGTGATATACTGTTGAATATATAACTGCTTCAAGTTCAGATGTGCACGAATTAAATCATGATGGCCGTAGGCCCGAGTGTTTAAATGATTACCCATCTGAACATTGGGTAATTGTTAGTCCATAACAATATTTCACTTATTAAAATATTTTAAAGAAATATCCGTTATCAATGCCAAATAAGAACAGCCGAAAGTAGTTTGCAGTGATGTCAGTGGGCGCGCACTTGTATTCAGCGTGATATAACATATACGATACATCATTATTAACTTCTTGTTTATTGTCAGGCATTGCCAATAGTGTTAGAATAAGTTTTTTCTTTCTTTCATAGGTTACAAACACAGGACCAAATTTCAATTACTGAATTTTCATTTTCTTTCTCTTTTATAGTCCTCAATGAAATGACAAAATCCTGCCATGTTTCAATAGCTATCCCAACATCTGTATTTTTCCTCACAACAGTTCGAATTTGTGGCACACAAATTTAATCTGGTACTTTTACCTGTGGCAACTACTGTGCAAGTTTCATCATTATCCTTCACCAGCATGGCTAGGCATTTTAACGTCGGCATCTGCACTTTGTACACTTTCCCAGCAATGAGGGATACCAGTACTGGTACAATGCCATTCCGGCACAACTTTGTCTGATGTTCACTTGTCTATAAGAGATTGGTATTACAATAGCTATACAATTTCAGTGCAAACCTCTGTGAGCAAACATATACAGTGCAAACACGTGATGGTACCAAATGCTTGCTGCGTTAACTGATAAAATGTCATGCTTCGTAGGCTTGTCATTCATTTGATAAAAGGTCTCTCATGAAAAAAAAAACCCCATCTGCACTGGTTTTGTTCCTTTAGGTACCATTTAAAGATGATACAAAACAGACAGTTTTAACTGCAAATCAAAGTTTTTATTTCCAACACAAGTACTATAATATCCACTAAAAATGGCTTGCACCAAGACACTTTTAAAACCTAACCTTGTTAATCACTTAACCTCATTATTTCTTCTGTAGCAGTCAAGACATTTACTCAACTAATTTGGTCTTTGCAATTTTCATTGGTCACAAATTTTGCCTAAATCAGAACTATCCAAAATCTACCTGCACTGAAATATTTCAACTGGGGTTTGCTCAAAGTGAAAGGTGTACAAGTTCATTTTAGGAAATTTTGCCTAGTAAAATTTCATACTGATATCTCACCTGACAGGAGTTGGCTAAAATATTTGTAACACACTCTTGAGTACAGATGGACTGTGGCATTATGTTCACCAGGTGTGGGATTATTGTAGGATCCTGTAAAAGATTAAAACATTTTAGAGAAGCTTAAGTGTTACATTCTAGCATGTTAAAGGGAGACAAAGTGAGGCTTCCTGTTTCAAGAGAAAGGTAATTAGTACTTACTACTATTCCTGTTTGTAGAACAATAGCCTTGTAGCTTATGTTGTTTGATTAGAAAAGTACAAAATTAAACAAGAAAAAAAATCATTATTTCGTCTTTATCTGCAATCAGCCCTTTTTTGTCCAGCCTTGAAACTTACATATTTGTTATCCATTGAGAATAACAGACTTTTTCCTATGGACTAAATGTGTCTTATGTATAATCAACAATTCAGAAATTCTTCTCACATTTCATGTAAAAATAAAGACTTTTTTAAAATGTATGCCCCCTCATGCCACCCTGTGAGCTTCATCTTTAACCTAGTGAGCCGAAAATCATAGGATTCATCTATTTCTTAAGCTCCACAATCCAGAATATTGAGGATGGTGAGTTCAGTTCTTCTTGAGTTATTGATCAGAAACCATTTTCAAAATGCAGACCTCTTTTACCCTGTCAGTCCATAATCTTTAGCAGGCATCTCTTAATTTAGCACATCCTGTAATATTTAGGGTCTGTGATTCAGCTGTTCTTGACTGGAAACATTCTTCAAAGCACAGGCCCCTCTGGGCTTGGTCTCTGACCCATTGGCCCCAGAGTCATCAGTTTTTATCAACTCATTAAGTCAATATCCTATACTTTTTGAATATCCCTGGTTAAGTTTTACTTGAGTTATTGATAAGAAATATTTCCAAGATACAAGCCCAGGTAAGCTTGACCTTTGACCCAGTGAGCCCCAATCAGTGACTGGTTACAATGATTTGAATTTAGTAACTTTAACCACCAGATTGTGGAAGGAGAATGAAGCAATATTAACTAACCTGATAAATAAAGCCCACACAGTTTGGATTGTTGATGAAAATAGTTCTTAGGCATCTCAAACATGCTTCTACAAAAGGTAGATTGGAACTACTCAGACCTGTGAAAATACAAATAAAGTTATAATCTGTATAAATACTACTTGAGGTGAAAGGTCTGCAAACTAATCATATAATCTGTATAAATACTACTTGGGGTGAAAGGCCTGCAAAATAATCATATAATCTGTATAAATACTACTTGGGGTGAAAGGCCTGCAAAATAATCATATAATCTGTATAAATACTACTTGGGGTGAAAGGCCTGCAAAATAATCATATAATCTGTATAAATACTACTTGGGGTGAAAGGCCTGCAAAATAATCAGTATAAACATCTGGAAAAAGGCATATTTAAGTCTATATATACCTGAGAAATAATCAGAAACAAAATAGGAACTGTCTGACTCAATTGTTTGACAGCAAATTAACCAAATTACCATAACTGGTAAAAATGATTTTGTACAGTCTTATCTGACAAGCACTTGAAAAATGTTACTTAAAATGTTAGTGCATTTAGGTTAGTATATAGCTTACTTTTAAAATCATAATAATTTATAGTTGTGGTATTTGATGGAAACACTTAAATCTAACCAATTTTTAAGCTCAATTTCTATGGATTATTAATCCATTTCCGGGGGTACTGGGTTTGAAACACAACCAAAGGTAAAGTCAATTAATGTCATACTGAGAAAAAGCCAGTATGGACAAAAAAAGGTAAAAAGTTCTTTCATGGCATGAGCAAATGATCACCCAACTGAATGAAAGTAGAAAATATCTATTATAATTTGGTATCTTTCAACAAAGCTGCCACCATAAGGTTTGATACTTTTTAACAAGGCAGGCACTATAAAAACTGATAATTTCATGAAAGAGCCACTATAAAATTCAGTACTTTTCAAAAGGAAAGGCACTACAAAATTTTGTACCATTCAGCATGAAAGCCAAAATCAGTAGAATCAACACAACAACCACTATAACAGTACCATTCAAGATGAAAGCCACTGTAAGAGAACCATTCAACATGACAGCCACTGTAAGAGTACCATTCAAGATGACAGTCACTATAAGAGCACCGTTCAAGATGACAGCCACAGTAGGAGAACCAATCAACAAGACAGTCACTGTAAAAATACCTTCCAACAAGACAGCCACAGTGAGAAAACCTTTCAACATGACAGCCACAGTAGGAGAACCAACCAACAAAACAGTCACTGTAAAAGTACCTTCCAACAAGACAGCCAGAGTGAGAAAACCATTCAACAAGACAGCCACAGTGAGAAAATGATTCAACATGGCAGCCACAGTAAGAGAACCAATCAACAAGACAGTCACTGTAAAAGTACCTTCCAACATGACAGCCACAGTGAGAAAACCATTCAACAAGACAGCCACAGTGAGAAAAACATTCAACATGACAGCCACAGTGAGAAAAACATTCAACATGACAGCCACAGTAAAAATACCATTCAACATGTCAGCCACAGTGAGAAAAACATTCAACATGACAGCCACAGTGAGAAAACCATTCAACATGACAGCCACAGTAAAAGTACCATTCAACATGACAGCCACAGTGAGAAAACCATTCAACATGACAGCCACAGTGAGAAAACCATTCAATATGACAGCCACAGTTAGAAAACCATACAATATGGCAGCCACAGTTAAAGTACCATTCAACATGACAGCCACATAGAGAAAACCATTCAACATGACAGCCGCAGTGAAAGTACCATTCAACATGACAGCCACAGTGAGAAAACCATTCAACAAGACAGCCACAGTTAGAGAACCATTCAACATGACAGCCACAGTAAGAGAACCATTCAACATGACAGCCACAGTAAGAGAACCATTCAACATGACAGCCACTGTAACAGATCCAGTCAGCCTGACAGCCACTGTAAGAGAACCATTCAACATGACAGCCACTGTAAGAGAACCAGTCAGCCATGCAGCCACAGTTAAAGTACCATTCAACATGACAGCCACATAGAGAAAACCATTCAACATGACAGCCGCAGTGAAAGTACCATTCAACATGACAGCCACAGTGAGAAAACCATTCAACAAGACAGCCACAGTTAGAGAACCATTCAACATGACAGCCACAGTAAGAGAACCATTCAACATGACAGCCACAGTAAGAGAACCATTCAACATGACAGCCACTGTAACAGATCCAGTCAGCCTGACAGCCACTGTAAGAGAACCATTCAACATGACAGCCACTGTAAGAGAACCAGTCAGCCATACAGCAACCATAAGAAAACCATTCAACATGACAGCCACAGTAAGGGTACCATTCAACATGATAGCCACCGTAAGGGTACCATTCAACTTGACAGCCACAGTAAGGGTATCATTCAACATGACAGCCACTGTAAGACAACCATTCAACATGACAGCCACTGTAAGGGTACCATTTAACATGACAGCCACTGTAAGAAAACCATTCAACATGACAGCCACTGTAAGGGTACCATTCAACATGACAGCCACTGTAAGACAACCATTCAACATGACAGCCACCGTAAGGGTACCATTCAACCTGACAGCCACTGTATAAGTACCATTCAGCTTGACAGCCACAGTAAGAGAACAAAGCAAAGTGACAGTCACTGTAAAAGTAACATTTAACAATACAGCAACAGTGAGAGAACCATTCAACAAGACAGCCCCTGTAAGAGTACTATTCAACAAGACAGCCCCTGTAAGAGTACCATTCAAGTAGACAGCCACAGCAAAAGTACTTTCCAACAAGACAGCCAGTGTAAAAGTACTATTCAACAAGACAGCAACTGCAAAAAAACCTTCCAACAAGACATCCACTGTAAAAGTACTATTCAACAAGACAGCCATGGTAAGAGTACCATCCAAGTAGACAGCCACAGCAAAAGTACTTTCCAACAAGACAGCCAGTGTAAAAGTACTATTCAACAAGACAGCCAGTGCAAAAAAACTTTCAACAAGACAGCCACTGTAAAAGTACCATTCAACAAGACAGCCATGGTAAGAGTACCATCCAAGTAGACAGTCACCGCAGAAGTACCTTCCAACAAGACAGCCAGTGTAAAAGTACTATTCAACAAGACAGCAACTGCAAAAAAACCTTCCAACAAGACATCCACTGTAAAAGTACCAGTCAACTTGACAGCCACTGTTGAAGTATCTTCTAACAAGACAGCCACTGTAAAACTACCTTTCAACAAGACAGTGACACTCCCCTCTTCAACCAGAGTGTTGATGTTATCTACAGTTCCCTTAGCAATGGATCCCATTATAATTGCAGCATCAGTTCTAATCTGTTGTGGGGCATCCTCATCTACTATCCATTGTAATAATCTGCAATCAAAAATATAAAACTATATCAATTGTTTCTTACAATAACAATTCACTATCATCACAAATACTGACTTAAAAAATATGAGTCTACTGTGTTTGCTGTAGACTGTTTGTCAATGAATCACTGTAAGAATAAAAAGAGACAAAAGGAAAACTCTGGATTATGCTGTAGGCATTCCTTAAGTGACAATTTACAATTAAATAGAAATAAGAATAGAAAAATCTCAAGAGGTCAGAGCACAACTATTTTAATTATTAAAATGAAATAAGAAGTTACATGAGATTTGCAATGAACCTTTTATAACTTGTCTTTATTGGCCAAAAATTTCTGAAGAGACAGTAGAAAATGACCATCTGTTGTGAAGTGAGTTTATTTACAATTCACTGTATTAAGCTTAAGAGATATTAAAAACTATTATCATAATTTTGTTCCCTAACTTTTTATGAACAACCTGTGTGCCATGCACTCAGCAAAAAGGCAACTGGTAATAACTCATTCAAATACTGGCAGCTCCTCAATAACTAATCCGAATAGATAAAAGTTTGAAACCCTGAGAAAGGATTCTTCTGAAATTCTCTTCCCTTCTGCATATGTTGTTTTCTATAAGCCACGTAGATGACAAAAATCTAACACTTACCTTGGAACAACACCGTAGTTTATCGCATTTGATTTTTGTTTGTTATTTCCAATCACAGTATTCTTGATCCAGCTGAAGGAACATAATAAAGGAAATTCTTCAAACAAAAACAACACTGCTGTATTTAACTTAATCAGCTCCATCTGCTTAGAGTTCTTGCAATTTTCTTTACATACAATGAATATTTCTTAAACTTTCATAACTGAAAATTTACAAGCAGCAAGAGTTATGCTGTTTTTAAATACTTATGCTAATGTTCTGAATCAAACAAATAAACCAGCTTATTCTATCAACATTTAAAAAGCTGGACATGAAATGAACTTGTTTATAAACTTACATTAAAGCCTCCTGCCACTTATCAGGCTCATCAGAATGCAAGGTATCATACCAGCTTGTCTGGCCATCAATTTCCTGAAAAGAAATGAAATTTTAGCAACTACAAATTCATTCCCAACAAGTGAAATAAATCCCTAGTAAACTTGTACATAGTAATACAAGTCAAAATCTCTACTTGTATCAATCATTTGAAAGATAAAAATGACAGAAAACTTAAAAATGATTTCTGTTGTTCTATCACTGAAACTGACTATAACCTATGACCAATCACGTGACTTTGGAGGCGTCCCGCAGAGAGCGCTCCATTGTAGAATCAGCACTTGCTATAGAGATTTAACCATGCCAACATCAATGTAGTCTAGCTTGTAAATATATACAATAAACTTTAGAATAGATCTTTTGTGTTGCCTTCACAATTGTGTTGACATTCACTGAAACATAAAACATGGTGTCAGAAAATAACTAAACCCAGTGTGACATTCTGTGACTTATTGCAATTGGAATTTAGAACAATGAACATGAACGGAAATACGTCACCCAGCATGGACAGGGAATCCAGCAATCTTCCAGAGGCCTGGGAGAGGTTCAAAAGACACACTGAACTCATATTTAACGACAAGACTGAAGAGGAAAAAATCGCATACGTGCTTCTATGGGCTGGTGATAAAGGGCGCGACGTGCACCAAACGTGGAGGCTCTCGGACGCAGAGAATAAAAGCCTAAGGCTCACCACGACAAGTTTCAGGCTTACGTCCAGCCCAAGCTCAATCCAATATTCGCACGGTTCAAATTCTATAACGAGGTGCAGGGTTTGGACCCAATTGACAAATTCATCACCAGGCTGCCACTTCGTGCACAGGACTGCCAGTTCCGTGACAATATGGACGAAATGATTCGGGGCAGGCTCGTCATCGGCACGAACGATTCAAGGATCCGCGAAAAACTTATTAATGAGGGGGAGAAACTTACCCTGGACAAAGCCTTACAAATTGCACAGAGTTACGAGTACTGCCAAAAACAAATGGCTTCAATGAACGTTCAATCAACACAAAATCAGGCTTCGTCTTCAGCATCGTCATCACCTGTGGATGCCATTTCGAAACACAGACGGAACATACAACAACAACAACAACCACGACATCACCTACAGCAGCAAGCACCAACGCGACACCACCCACAGCAGCAGCAGCAGCGACAACAACAACAATCATGCGGCAACTGTGGCAAGTTCCACGGACCAAACAAATCTGACTGCCGAGCGTTTGGAAAATAATGCCGAAAATGCGGCAAACTAAACCACTTTGCTCACGTGTGCAGATCGCAACAGAAATCTGTGTGCAACACTGACAACAGTTCTATGAGTGACAGGACATATGGTGAAAGTGACAGTGAATACTGTGGCAACACGGATTATTGCATTGACATGGTAAGTGCACATTCTTTACACCTCCCAGACCGTGCCTTTGCCTTTATCAGTCTTGGCCCTAACAAAACCCCGATAAAATTCAAAATTGATACAGGCAGTGAGTGTAATGTAATCTCAAGCGGAATATTCAGAAAACTCCAGGTGAAACACACTTTAGAACTCCCAGATAGTAGGTTAACCTCTTACTCAGGCGATCTTATCAAAGTTCTTGGAAAAGTACAGCTGTCTTGTTCACACAAATCAAACAAGATCACCACAACTTTCTATGTTGTGGAAAATAACTCTCAGCCCCTGCTTGGCCTTAGGTCGTCGCTCGACCCTAACCTTATCAAACTGACATATTCTGTAGAGATCACCCCTAATGAGCCTCAGATCTTGACCAAGGAAGTCGTTATGTCACAATACAAAACTCTCTTTAATGGCATAGGAGAAATTCCAGGAGTCGCAAAGTTGCACCTAAAAGAAAATGCTATCCCTGTGGTAAACCCCCCCCCCCCCGCGCAAAGTTCCAGAAGCCCTCAAGACCCGCCTCAAAAATGAGCTTGACTGCATGGTCAAAGACGGAATTATAACAAAGGTCACCGAGCCCACCCACTGGGTTAATTCCATAGTGCTTGGAGAAAAGCCCAAGACAGAAAACTTAGGATCTGCATTGATCCAAAAGCCCTAAATGACTCAATTCGTAGACCGCATTACCCAATGCCTACACTTGACGACGTGACGTCCGATTTATCAGGCGCAACACACTTTAGCATTTTAGATATCACACACGCTTACTGGAGCGTGAAATTAGACCAAGCTTCCTCTCTTTTAACAACGTTCAGTACACCTTTTGGGAGGTACAGGTACCTACGACTCCCATTTGAGATAACATCATCAGGTGACATCTTTCAGCAAAAATGCAATGAAATCTTTGAGAACCTGCCCGCAATTCACGCAATAGTTGATGACATTCTCATACATGGTCGATCAAGGTCAGAACATGACACGAACTTGCGTAACGCGCTCAAAAGGGCACGAGAAAAAGGGGTCAAATTCAACCCTGACAAATGCATTATCGGTGCCGAAGAAGTCCCTTTCTTTGGGCATATTATTTCTAGTCAGGGCCTTAAACCCGACACTGCCAAAATTAACGCAATCACCCGTTTAAACAAACCTAATTCTCGAACAGAATTGGAAACTTTTCTCGGCATGGTAAACTACCTGTCCAAATTCGCCCCAAACCTTGCAGAGGTCACAACTCCCTTAAGGTCCCTCCTGCAGAAAGATGTGGAATTTCTGTGGGATGACCCACAAACGCGCGCGTTTGAAAAGGTCTAAGAAATCATAACAAGTGCACCAGTTCTTGGTTACTATGACCCCAAAGAGCCTCTAATCTTAGAATGCGATGCTTCGCAAAATGGCCTTGGCTGCTCTCTCTGGCAAAGGGACAGGCTAATTGCTTACGCATCCAAAAGCTCGACTTCTAGTGAAAAGCTTTATGCCAACATTGACCGCAAACTCCTTGCTATTGCTTTTGGTTGCAAGCGATTTCATCAATTTACATACGGTAGGCATGTGATAGTGCATAGTGACCACCGACCCATATCGGCTATAATGAAAAATCTCTGTCGGCAGCCCCTCCAAGACTACAAAGGTTACTCTAATCGCTACAGAAGTATGATATTACGGTCAAACATGTTCGCAGAAAAGATGTCCCTGTCTCTGATTTCTTGTCAAGACACTCAGTCAATGACACATACCCGACGCTGGTCGACGACATAGACACCCATGTTCATTCTATCAGAAAGCAACTTAACGTTACCGACAGACGTCTGGAAATAATCCACCAGGAAATTCGAGAAGTACGCGACATGCGTATATTGAAACAGGCTATACTGGACGGCTGGCCGGATTCTCGGTCAGACTGTGACCCCGCAATCACTGAATACTGGAATCACAGAGACGAGCTGTCATTCGAAGACGGCCTAATTTTCAGAGGTCAGACGCTCCTTATTCCTAAATCATTACAGCAAGAAATGATCAAACAGGTGTACACAGGTCACTTAGGAGTAACCAAAACCCTACAACGTGCTAAAGACTCACTGTTCTGGCCCGAATGGAAAAGCAAATAACAGAGCATATTTTGCAGTGTCCCATTTGTCTCACATACCGAGATTTGAATGCAAAAGAGCCTATGATCACCTCAGAATTCCCAGACAGACCATATCAAGTCTTGTCGACAGACCTTTTCTATTTTGACGACAAGAACTACTTGCTCACTGTAGACCACTACTCAAGATTTTTTGAAATTGATTACCTTCCCGACACAAGAGCTATTACCGTAATACGTAAATTACAGACACATTTCGCACGGTACGGCATTTGCGACATTCTCCACAGCGACAACGGTCCCCAATTTTCAAGCTCAGAGTTCGCAGATTTCGTACAATATTGGAACTTTCAACATAAAATGTCGTCCCCACTCCGTCCCCGGGGTAATTGTTTAGCAGAGCGTAGCGTAGGGATCGCGAAAAAATTGATGAAAAAAGCAAAAGACAGTGGAACCAATATATATATTGCATTGCTAGAATACCACAATACACCTCTGGATTGTGGCTATAGCCCAGCACAGCTGTTGCATAGTCGCAGAACCAAATCAGTCTTGCCCGTTACAAATAAAGCACTTTGTCCCAAAACTGTAAATTCACAGCGGGTAAAAGAAAACTCAAAACAAGTTCAGACATACCGAAAACAAAATTATGACAAAACCGCAAAGCAATTAAAGCCCTTACACCTCAATGATTCAGTTAGAGTGCAGATGGGTAGAATCTGGGTTCCCGCCAAAATTGTAGAAAAAAATGACACGAGGTCATTTACAGTTCAAACTAGGGATGGAAAAATCTATCGCAGAAACCGCAGAGCATTGCACAGAACAAACAAGAACGTTTCAGGCATATCACATTCCGACCTTAACATACTCCAAAATTCCCCACCTGAACCCCCTATCTCCAGTCAAGATAACCTTTCAAATGCAACCACTAATATCCCAGCTCCCAAAGCCCCTTATGTAACACGGTCTGGAAGAGTTGTAAAACAGAATGAGCGCTTCTACAGCAAAGAATGGGATAACCAATAAACGTGATTGCGCATAAACAATATACATTAGTATGTTGTAGTTTATTTCATTGACACCGTACAGTTAAATAGTGATTCAATTTTATTAATAAACTTTAGAATAGATCTTTTGTGTTGCCTTCACAATTGTGTTGACATTCACTGAAACATAAAACATCTGTTACATTGTTTACTCTAGAACTATAACTAATAAGCTAAGAATATTAAGACTTACATTCATTTGGCAGTTTGTATTTTTTTAAGTAGACAATTTCAGTTTGTACAGATGCATTTCACTACAAAATTCATCAAATCTGAAGAAAACATTCTTTATTTGTACAGTGTTGATAAACTTTTTTCTTGGGTGACGGCTTTAAAATTTTGCGCATTAGCCCTTCTTGTTCTTAAACTGCTTGACAGTTTGAATGACTGGAGAAGGTCATCCTTATTCTGCGGCCCTGCGGCCCTATTTGCGGCCTCATTTGCGGCTCTAGTTTTATCACCTTTTGTTCTGTAATTGTCATAGTACAGGCCTTTGTTACAACAAATAATAATAAGTGGATAATAATTTATTACATATATTTCATGTAAATATAATATAATGAATGAAATATACGAAACATAATCTAGCAGAATTTAATAAATAATTATATAAACTATGGAATAAAATACTTTATCATCATGTAAATATTATTTATAAAGGATAAAAGTAAAATCTACACAACATAAGAAAACCTTTCCACGATGTATGCGCACGACCTGGAAAAAAACAGAAGAAAAAAACATACTAAAACTTATTTTTTACAGTATTTTTTCCAGTTCAATTCTATCCCACAGACATAAAAACGGGATCGACACACATTAAATAGACGCGATAATCCGATGATTGCATTATCGGATATCGGAATGTATATGTTTATTGGGTTGACGCGTGACCGTAATTGGCAATAAACAAGTTGTTTTTTGTTGTTGTTTTTTCACATAGAAAGCATCAACATTCAACATACAATTCAATTCAATTTTTTATTTTGCCAGTACGTTAAATTTGTTACAATGTATGGCGGTAAATATTAACATACATGAGAAAAGTATGACATAATTTATCACATCAACATATATACAATACATTCGAAAAGTTACAGATATATACTTCATCGTTTAATCTTACATTTCTACGTTTGCAATTAGAAATATATATATATTTGGCAAGTTTGTTAAGCGTGCATTTATGTTCACCTTTCCACAAATTTTCAGATTTCTTGTATACTTGGCCAAGAATTGTAATATTTAGGCAGATATTCCATTCTTATTGTTCTATAATATGGACTTATCACCAAAATATGGTATTCGTTTTCAACCATATTCATATTGCATTTAGTGAATTTTCTATTATTTCTATCAATATTACAATGTCGGCCTTCTTTTATCAACAAGTCATGAGCAGAGCATCTAAATCTACATAGTGCATTTCTGTAAATTACGTTGTTAATACAATTAAGATATTTCTCTACGTAAATTCGTTTTTAAAGAAGCAATATGTGTCTAATTTTGAAATACCATGCATATCATTAACAACATGTATTACAACATGTACATATTTACTTATACGATACAGAACAATACAATATACCATGATTTCTTCATTTTCACTGATACATTAGTTATAATGCTGAAATGAAGTTTTTATATATTCTATTTAGAACTTAACCTAATAACAGCCAACCATTTACCAAACATTGTAACTGATAGTTTAATTTTTTTTTTTAAATTAATATTCTGTACGTCTACAGTGTATCCCGAAATAGCCTTACGCCTATGTCACTTAGTTTTCAGCACCAGCACGTGCAATCTAAGCCTGGGTTTGTATAAAGGAAGAAAAGAATATAGATAAATAGAAATTCATTAGGACCATATTATGATTTTGTGGTATATATCAGTATCAGTTTATTTCATATTTAATTCAATTATTTTATAATGATGTTCATGAAACAAACATATAAAAGTTAAATCAGTACTATTGATTATAGTGCTAATTTTAATATATAATTGCGTCATACAAACTTCAAAACAAATAGGAACGTGCGCCTTTTCATCTTATCTATGACATAAAACAATACAATAAGAAATCAAAAACTTTGTTTCAAATCAAACAGAATTATTGGTTTTTTACAATTAAAGAATAGAAACAAATATTTGCCTATCACTATGATATATCAGATACAATACATTAAATGCAGATACGTTCATTGATTTGACTCCCAGTAGTAAAAATCTAGATTTTATATGCGTAAATAATAATTTCATCCATTATATATATCTAATATTTATATGAAATATATGTAATATGTTATTATCCAATCGCTATTATTTGTTTTTACATAGACTATGACAATTACAGAACAAAAGGTGATAAAACTAGAGCCGCAAATGAGGCCGCAAATAGGGCCGCAAAGAGGGCCGCAGGGCCGCAGAATAAGGATGTCCACTGGAGAACGTCAAAATACTACAACACTTTTCATGCACTACTTTTTGGGCAAAATTTTACAGCAAAACCATTTGAAATTACAAAGGAGAAAAGAATAATTTTGCAAAGGTTTATCTGATATTATTACCATAGAAGAGAACAACATCTCAGGGTCAAAAATCTCTTTTTCTGTGGAAAAATAATTCTCGACAAGTGGACGCTTGATATTTAGAATTACTTAATGCGCCTGTTTACCCATGATGCACTAAAATGCTGACGTTTTAGCTTATCACAGGACATACAAAAGTTAACATTTTAGCCCTACAGTTGTGGAATTCATTCATCTATTTGCAATATCGTATTGTCGTGAAAAAAATGAGTTACAAATATTGCATTAATATTCTCAAACAAAAGATATTTCTATATCAATTTCAGCGATCCCAAAGACTTTGAACGTTACCGAACAAATCGGTAACACGACAAATCGGTAACATGATTTTATATAGTAAACAATCGGAGAAATCGGTAACAATAGAAATATTGCATATACCGAGAACGGTGATTAGGTAGGTGTGAAAAGGCATATGGGGGTACACTGCTCGTCAGAGAAAGTGATGTAGTAGGTGTGAATAGTACCGTTAATGACCGAGATTACTTTAATTGGTTTTTTTTTTTCAGATGTTTTAAATATTTTATAAATATTTATTATATACATACCGTAACATCAAAGGAATGACATATTTATTTAAAAGAAAAAAACATAATATAGAATTAAATTTCGTATAAGCTGTTTATTTGTATTTTATTATGATACGAGAAATATAAACAATATAACAACTTCATAAATCACCGTTATATGCAATATTTCTATTGTTACCGATTTCTCCGATTGTTTACTATATAAAATCATGTTACCGATTTGTCGTGTTACCGATTTGTCGGTAAATCACTTTGAATACCAAAGATTAGAAACTATATGAAGTTATACACTGTTTTCTCCATCCGACAAGTCAGCAGTTTACGAAAATACTTAATAAGTAGTGAAACCCCAGAGCTGAAATCATAAACTAACTCACATTGTCTACATTACTTAACAAACCAAAGTCATCCATTTCTTACCAAACATGGGCTTTCCTTCTTTGCATATTTTAGCTCACCTGAGCGATGTTCAGGGCGAGTTTTTGTTGTTGCCTATTGTCCGTCGTCTTTCGTCGATCGTCAACAATCTGCGTTGATAACATTCTAGAGACCACAATTTTTTTATCAAGTCCAAATGAAGCTTACTCTAGCTATCTATTTGAGCTTATTTATTGTCGGTGCCGGTTGCCCATATGACCGACACCCCCTGAAGAGATTAGTTAATTTATGTTGTGGGGGTAATGCAAGATACAGAAAGCAACCCATTCCAGAGACACCCCAGGTTCTTTTGCATGCTCAGTGTATAGCACTGATACATGGGACCTCAGTTTAACGTCTCGTCCGAAAGACTATTAGTAATGTTAGTGGAGGAGCGGGATATCGAACTCGGGACCCCTGGTTTACCAGTCATGCGCGTTTCCACTGGACCACAACCGCTCCTAAACTTGCTCTGAATCTTTGCCTTGATGATATATCAGACAAGTTCGAAACTGGGTCATGTAGGATAAAAAAACTCGGTCACCAGGCCATTATGTTTGGTCAAAATATATGTCTTGGTGATTTCTAGGTCGACTTTGAACATGGATCATCTGGGGTCATGAACTAAGTCACTGGTTTAAATCTAAGGAAAATTATTTTGACGCTCTAAAGGGCATATGTAGAAGCGAGTCCTCATGTTTTCTTTTGTGAGAACAACGAAAAAACACACTCAGTGAAACTTAGTAAAACTTTAAGGAATGTTCCTTGCATGAAGTTTACCAAAGTTGTTCAAAGAATTCCATTCTGTGCAGAACACTTATTCCTATACATTGAAAAACTTAAAAAGTCTTCTTGTTTAAACTATCAGGCCCTGGGGTCTGAAATTTGTGTTTAGCATTGCCTAGAAGATCTCTGCAAAGTTTGTTCGAATAATGTCCACAGGTTCACTATTGACCCCGCCCTAGAGGTCAACTGTTTTACATAGAATTTTAGCGGACAACCTCTAAAATATTTCTTGTCTGAAACCAAAATTCTGAAATTTGACATGAATCATTGTCTAAGGGTCCCTATAAAACTTGTTTAAACTTTGTCCCTGTGGACATTTTTTGGCACTACTCACATGTTTTGTATTTATTCTATAAAAATGTTCTTGTCTGAAAACCGTAATGGTGAGACGTTTGAAAATGTGATAGCATTACCTAGTTGGCCCCGCCCGAGGTGTCTTATGTTTTACATAGAAATATAGAGGACTTTACAATTCTTCTCGTATGAAACAACAAGGCTCTCTGTTCTAAATATTTGCACAAAGCATTTTCTTTTGCATTTCTACTAAGATTGTACAAACTTTGTTCGTTGGGACATTTTTGGCTCGGTTCCGGAAACCAGATGTTTTACATAGACTTATAAAACTCTTAAAAATAGTCTGGTCACACACTGCCACACTGAGACTTCTTAAATTTGATGTGTAACTTAATTCAGTGGTACTGTATCAGATTCTTGACACTTGCAGGTGATCGCTTTAGGACCATTATGATCCCCTTGTTATTTTTGTTTCAGGGCCAGATTTTGATAAGTGGAGTGCCATTTTGTAGAAAAATCTCTATTGCATGAATAATTACATTGTCACCAGTCTTAAACAGTTTTTTTTTTTTATTATTTTAGATAAACTGAAAACTCGATTTTGGGAGATCTTATCTAGTCCAAATAGTTGTACTAAAAAAAGTTGAATATCGTGATATTTTTTGAATGGTCGATATCCTACCTGGAGTCGCATTATTGAGACTAGGATCTTATCTACAAGCCTTGAAAGTTTGTGAGATTAGTTCAAATTGCAAATCTGCAGTCTATCATTTTCGATTATTAGCTATTTCTCATTTTCCCGAAACATCTTTTTCTGAGACTGAAGTGCACCCCTAGTTCATTATTTCATCTTAAATTTTCTGTATATGGCGCTAAACTACTCATGAAGCGCAGCAAGGATGACCACTTTATATATATAAGCATTTTACTACTACTAAGATCAGCCGACTGTGAACTTAACCATGGCCCTCGCCCACCAAAATACCCATGTCAGATTTGTCACAAGGCCTGCAGATGTGGTCAGTGTGCCATTGCATGTGATAACTGTGACCAATGGTACCATGTAGGATGCCTAGGTACGCCCAGTCTGGCCTACCAATACAACACTCATTCTGACGTCAGCTGGATATGTTGTTCGTGTGGCTTGCCGAACTTTTTCGAGTCCTTCACCATCGACACATCGAACACCTATGACAGCTTGAACACTGACACTAGCATGAGCAGCGCAGGATTTTCGGGCTCACCATTAGAATCATTCTCGTCTAAGAAGGGAACAGCACCAGGTACCACAGCAAAACCGCCACAACATAAATTTCGCATTATCTCACTCAACATGCAAATACGTGCGAAAAAGGCGAGCTTCGTGAGCCTTGTAGATTCTGCAAGCCCTGATATTTTTGTAGGCAATGAAACATGGTTACGACCTGATGTTCATGATAGTGAATTCTTGCCAACAAGTTATGTCGTCAAAGCTGGGACGGATCGCCAAGATGGTTATGGAGGTGTCATAATCATAACAAAGACATATATACCATGCGAGGAACTCCACATCTCTAAAACATCCGAGATAGTTGCAATATCAGTGATGAGAGGGACACGCCCACCACTGAATATAGCAGGACTATATAGACCACCCAGTGGCAACCAAGTAGGCGGTTTATATCTGTGAAGAGCTCCATGGCATCATACAAGCATACCCTACCTCTCCATTTTGGCTGACTGGAGACTTCAATTTACCGGATATCTCCTGGTTAACCAACTCCATCAAATTGGGAATCAATACTCAAAAGAGATGAACAACGCTTTCCTAAATTTTTTTGCTGACACTGGTCTACTGCAAATGCTGGAGTTCCCAACAAGGAATAACTCGACCCTCGACCTATTCCTCACAAACAGACCCTCACTGGTAAACCGTCTGAGGCCACTCCCAGGCATAAGGGACCACGATGCATTATTTATTGACAGTGATGTCCAAATTAAATTTCAACGACCCATTAGTCGGAAGTTGTATCTGTGGAACAAAGCAGACTTGGAGGGCCTCAGATACTACATGACTGCCTTCAGTCAACTATTCACAGCAAACCACGACACCTCACACCCAATCATGGACCTATGGTCCAGCTCTAAGAGCGGATGCCTTGATGCCCTGAATACTAACGTTTCATCAAAGATGATAACGACACGCTTCAACCAACTCTGGATCATACGACATCTAAAGCGGCTGTCCAGAAGAAA
This sequence comes from Cyclina sinensis, assembly GCA_012932295.1. Classification (NCBI taxonomy): domain Eukaryota; kingdom Metazoa; phylum Mollusca; class Bivalvia; order Venerida; family Veneridae; genus Cyclina; species Cyclina sinensis. Next base: position 25,585,106 of record JAAONU010000009.1, on the reverse strand, counting down.
GGATCGTGCTTATAGGCAATCGTGAAGACCAGATCTATTCAGGACAACTCACGGTATAAGCACCTTAAAAATGCTGTTCCTGTTCAGTGCAAACTAAGATATCATGAGTATGTAAACAAAATCATCATGGATGAAGACCATAAACCAAAGCGCCTGTGGAGCTTCGTCAAAAGTAAACAAACTGATGCTTGCGGAGTGGCACCACTAAAACGGGACGGGATAACATTCAGCGATGTCAGAGTGAAGGCAGATATCCTTAATTTCTATTTTACATCTGTATTCACTGCTGAGAATCCCAGTGAACCACTTCCATATATGGGACATAGCCCACATTCAACAGTTCCAACCATCAACATTCATCAAAATGGGGAAAAGAAATTACTATAATAGCTCAACCCCCTTAAAGCTACAGGACCTAATGAAGTCTCTTCACGACTGCTAAAAGAAACTTCCAACCAAATAGCACCGGCCTTGACACTACTGTACAAGTTACTTTAAACTAGGGCAAGGTGCCAGATGAATGGTTCGAAGTCGGCAAACACCACGCCACTTTTTAAGAAGGGAGATCGGAGTGCAGCAGTCAACTACCGCCCCGTGTCCCTGACTTCTGTTTGTAGCAAGGTCATGGAACATATAGTCCATAGCCACATCATGAGTCACTTAGACAGCAGTGGACGCTTGACTGATAGCCAACTGAAACACAACTTATCATGTCAGTCGACGACCTAGCACAGAGCCTAGACATCGGAGAGTAAATGGACTGTATACTCCTACACTACTGTAAGGCCTTAGACAAGGTCCCACACAACCGACTAATGATGAAACTATACCACTACGGCATTAGAGGTCAAACCCACGATTGGATCTCGAGCTTCCTTACTGGACGCAACCATTCGTGTTGTACTCGATGGCCAATCATCATCAGCCACCATTGTCTCTGTACAGGAGTCCCCCAGGGAACTGTCTTAGGCCAATTGCTCTTCTTGATCTTCATCAATGACCTGCCATCATCAGTGTCATCCACCACTCGACTCTTGCTGATGACTGTTTAATGTACAGGAGGATTAAGACACCAGAAGACCAGGCCATCTTGCAGAGCGACCTTAACAAGCTTCAGGAGTGGGAGGACAAATGACTTATGCAGTTTAACCCGGATAAGTGTGAAGTCCTACGGGTTACCAACCGGAAGTCCCCACTACGTGCCGAATACACCATCCACGGCCAGGTCCTGAACACCGTCGACTCCGCCAAGTTTCTTAGTCTTACGATCCACAAGAGCCTCAGCAATACTGACAAGATCACTAAGAAGGCCAAACTCCAACCTGGCCTTCCTAGGCAGAAACATCAGCCGGTGTCCAACCAACATCAAAGCACAGTGGTACTCCACTCTGGTACGACCTACCATCGAATATGCCTCCAACGTGTGGAGCCCAGCCAAGAAGGAGAGCATCAAGAAGATCGAGGCGGTACAGCGTAGGGCAGCTAGATTCGCCATTGGAGATTACCAACTCACAAGCAGCGTAACATCCATACTACTGCAGCTCTAATGCCAGTCACTCCAGATCCGTCGGGAAAGGGCCAGTCATCATGCTATACAGGATAGTCTACCATCTTGTGGACATCCCGGCGGAGAGCTACCTACATCCAGCATCGTTGAGAACCAGAGGCCATACCCTGTGATTCCTAGTACCACAAACCAGAACGGAAGTGTACAAGACCTCCTTCTTCCCCAAGCCATCCGGCTGTAGAACTCATTACCAGGAGGAGCAATGGGGACCAGGACCCTGGACAGCTTTATAACCCAGCTGCCCAGTGCCAGCCACTATTAATAACATCTGTTTATTTTAAAATTTTAATATTAATATGCACTGTACATAGACACTCACCCCATCGCGCAAGGTGCGATAATACTTAAGTGGTTTGCACTGAACGGGAAGAAGAAGAAGAAGAAGAAGAAAGAGGAGTGTACTCGTAGTTCACTAGTAGTGCTCTCCAAGTTTAATGTTATTAATAATAAAAATTTCTAGATATAAAAACTCAAGCATCAAACAAATATTTCCAATTAAGTGCATAAGATTTTTTTTCAAAATAGAGGTACATATTTTCAGTATCTTTATTTCATAGTAGTCTGATCCCCTGCCTACTACACAACCATTAGTAGGACCCGTAACGTCTACATCTACATCTACATTTTACTGCTACAAGATCGTTCACGATCACACTAAGCAGGCGTAGTGTCAGGGGCAGGTAATCCAGACTAATCAGTGACGTATATGACAGGGATCTGTAATCTATCTAACTGATACAGATAGTTTCACGTACGTTAAATTCTTACCTTGCAACAAAGACCTTAAGTACCATATATCGGTCTTTTGGTACAAAACATTTGAGAACGGCAGAGGTTTATACTCTATTTCTATTTTTCCCTAAAACTAATGTAGATAAGGTCAATTTTTCATGATATACGTTGTGTATATAATTAAGCTACTGTGTATAGTAAAAACTGTAAACACTGTAGTGAATACTGCACATGTTCATTCATAACTGTTCATGGTCACATGACTTCATTTTCATTCACTTTCAGAGTATTATGGGTATTTTCTTGTTTATATTTTTAAGGTCAACATGTTTAGTGAACTGTCTCTTGTTTTGTCCAGTGTTGCCCAGTATTGTCCAATTGTTGTCTTGTTGTGTTTATTGCGAATAGTTTGATTGGATGAAAGAATCACATCATATTCTTATCATCATGAAGATATATATTTTTAGAAAATAGTGAGGGCACTTGAAGAAATTTACGTTTTGCTATCAAGCCAGTTCTTTACAGAACAACTTCGCTAGTTTATTCTGTTATTGAAATTCTGTATAATTCAGAATTTACAACAAAAAGTCATATAGACATCTCTTCATTTTTCTATAAGAAGATCAGCTTATTACATGTACCTGGTAAGATTTTATATTTTTGTTTTGAATTTACTTTTCATGAAGTTGTATTGACTTAATGAATTTATGAATTGAATTATTGAAATGCTGAAATAATGTTTTATGATTTTAGAATATGTTCATATGTTTATTGTTGTCATATTTATTTGTAGGTTTTTACATACTATTCGTCTGAATAAAATATATATCGAACTCTGGATAGAGTTGGTTGTCATCAACACACCCTCTACACTAATGTATCGCAAGCATAGTCGTCAGATTGTAAGGCATGGCCAATCTACGCGCCTAGCTTTGACTGGTTCCCATTCGCAGGAAAAATTGGTGGAACACAGGTGAGAATTTTAAGTTATTTTTCATCTAATACATCTACTGCTATTAACATTTTGATCATACTGCAATGTTTTGATATGCGTGAGAAAATATTTAACAAAATTGCATGTACTAGTAATGTAAATTAGGGAGTAAATTGCAACCGACGTTGAGGCCCTACAGGGTCTTTCAAACTCACAGTGTGAATACCAGTGCCAGTGGTCTGTACATGTATTCTTCTACATTTACATATGTACGGCCAAACAACTGTTTTCCGATTATGATTGGTCGGCGCTGTCAGCGAGACAGTTGTTAAAGAAATTTGAAATAACACCTGTTGAACTCTCTCCCTAATCATTTCAGAGAAGGGTCTAATTTTGGCCAGTTCAAAAGCCTAGTCAACTCATGGGAAGGGGAGGTTTGCTCGTGTGCTTGTTGTAAGTCAAAATGTTAAGGCTTATTAACCCTGTGTTATAATAGTAAGATGTCTGTTTTATTTTTATTTTCAGATTGACTTTAAATATATCTTATAGGTATGCTTGACATCAGTTTCTTTGGATTTTTATTTATGAGCTTAAATGGAGCCCTTTACAGCTCTCAGAGCTTGTGATTCTACTAATATTTTTATGTAATTGTCTGGAATCTGGTTTCTGTGTTTCAAGGGACTGAACTCTAACTCTAATATTTGTAACGTTAGTAGGATTCTCTCCCTTGTTTTTGTCTATATTGTTTGTTTCTTTGTTAATTTTTGCTTTATGTGCAAATTACATTTTAATGTCGTGTGTGTTACTATTGAGTCGGTCAATAGCTATACATAGCTAATGTTGTATTATTGACTTAACCGACTTTAAATAAAATTTGTATTTGTATTTGTTAAACATATGTTACATATGATAATCATTTGCCAGAAATAGTAGATATAATTTATCATATTATTTTATCATAGATACACTGAGTATTGAAAAAGCTAAACTTAAAAATGTTCTTACACCGCTATATAAATTGGACTTCGAATTTTCCTTTTTTTAAATGCTGGAAGTGACTTTTCATGTATTAAATGTATTTTTCGATATCTTCGTTCTTTTCAACTGGAAGTAACATGCCGGAGTAGTGTAAGCTTGGCTTACTTTACCTTACGATATGCATGAATTATGGCAGACGCGTGATGTCAATACATTGAAAGTTTCATGGATATACTGTTCTTGTACATACTGGGAATAAGTCATTAAGTGGATGTATACAGGCTACACTAAATAAAATGGTGGTCTACTCTCTTGAAGAGAGAATAAAAGTGAGAAACAAGTTCAGAAAAAGAAGTTAACTAAATAATTTAACAAAGTAAAGCCTTCTTGTTCTGTCTGGATTTGTGGCATTAGAATTGTACGAGCAAACAGTACACGCCAGGAGAAACTCTCGTTTTTCTCGAGGTTGTCGCAGACTACCCATTCCGTAAAACGCGACCAAGTCCACCGCATTTCGAGGATCCCGGAGCGGACATGTTCACCAAATATTGCGGCTATTATCCGACAAATGGTTTCACGAACTTTTTCACGGGTAATTATTGATGTATCAAGGCTCGCAAAGTTCCTTATTACATGCATTTCGGTGAATTTTACGCTTTGAAAATATAAAATAAATATATTAAACTCTCATTCTGATGCATTTGTTTACGAATGCTCCTATTTGTTAACGCAAAGAATGACAGTTGAAAAAAAATTACTTCTCGAAACAGCTGATCATATTTTCAGGAAATAAATCGACTGGTTACCGATTGAGACATGTTAAAATTGCTTTCCTATTAATGAAAACATAAACCCTGCTGTGACATTGTATCGTCTAGGCGTTTGACAAAAATTATTGATTGATTTTACTGTATAATAACAATTGGATTTTTATCTTTAAATATTAAAAATTTTGGCAGCCTTGTTGAAGATCAAGATTTTATTTGTTATGAAATGTCTTTTTTCCAAGTCCAACCACCAGTTGCATTTTTATGCATAGAAAACGCAGTTATAAGTCATTGGAGCGATAACTAACTAGTATACCGTAAAAATTCTGTTTATAGCCCATCCTCTAATAGACGCCACCCCTCATTTTTTGTACAAAAAATGGCCATTTTTCAGCCCAAAGTTGAAAAATCAACTGCCCCTTTTTAACGCCCATCCCCCGATTTGAGCAAAATTGAGCTTACCTTTACAATTCAATTTTACTTATTTCCCTTTTATTTCCTTTTTTTGCTGTAAGAAAGTAGTAAAGATCATACGCGAGGCTTATTTTTTTATTCCTGTGCTCGGCAAACTTTCACACATACCGGACTCTACATGTACATTAATAGCGGAAATGAACAGATTTTATCATTGTTTGCAATAAGTCAACATCCCCCCTCTCCGGATTTAATTTCTTCTTGTAATTATGAGGGGTGAGTGGATTTATAAAGCCCTGCTTAGAAAATCAGTCTGTCTTGTGAAGATGTGTCTCAAATTAACGCCCATCCCCAACTTTCGAACAATCCATGATTCTAATAAAAGCCCGGGCTATAAATGGAATTTTTATGGTACTTTGGGAGTACTTTACCTTTTGGAGAAACAATTTTTAAACAAGGTCCGAAAATACAATTTTTCAATGAACAACTTTGACATCAAATTTGACTTAAATTTTAATCACAACGCTAATCAGTTATATAGATGTTCTTCATTAAAATAAGCAATAAATAATTCACAAATATTTACAAACTATGATGGTACATTAAAAAAAAAAAAATAGTGAACTTCCATCATTAGCGGTTTAAGACACCGATTTTCCTAGATCAGTTTTCACAGTATGATTATTTTTATGTAACGTCATGTGACATTTTGCTGCGGAAAAAGTTTTGCAGTGCAAATATGAAATAGATTGCAAATAAGCAATAGGTTTTGATGAAGTTTTTTACTAGAATATTATATATGATCTTTCGATGTTAAGTGGAAATCAAAGATTAATTTATATTTTAACAGAAAAAATTGATTAAAACCACCAGCTGTGTTGCCGCTAACATTTCCATGCGTAAAAATGACAGTTAAAATTAGGCGTTACGGTTTGACTATGAAAAGAAAAAATGTTTGTAAGGTGGTTCAAATTCATAAGTTTACAATTACTGTAGGTCTATTATTACTTTTATTGTATACGTTTCAAATTATTTCTTCATTCTTTATTAATTGATCTTACTTTTTATTCATGTTTCTTGTAAGTTATACTCTTATTTAATTGATTCAGGTAAGGGCAAGTCAACTTCAGAGAGTATATGGGAAAGAAACTCAGTGCAGAATTTAGAAATTTCCAGATAACAAATCAAATAAGGTTACAGAGTTCCTGACATATTTACATTGTAAGCAAATGTGTCAGTATAAAAACAGTCATGGTTTGTATTTCTGTAAAGCCTTTTGTTAAAGTTATGAAGATTATATGAGCCAGTAGTGATTTTCCAAGAAGTGTTCTTTTCCAGGGACCGGCATTAGTTCTGTGTTTTTAGCTCACCTGTCACGTTGTGACAGAGTGAGCTTTTCTGATCACCTTTTGTCCGTCGTCCGTCCGTCTGTCCACAGTTTGTTAACACTCTAGTGGTCACATTTTTGCCTCAATTGTCATGAAACTTGATCAGGATGTTTGTCTCATTAATATCTCGGACGAGTTCGAACATGGGTTATCAGGGTTGGAAAACAAGGTCACAGAGCCCAAATATAGAAAAACCTTGTTAACACTCTAGAGGCTACTTTTTCAGTCCAAATATCCTGGAAATTTGTCAGAAAGGTTCTATCGGTGGTTTCTAGCTCAAGTTCAAATGTGGGTCATCTGAGTTCAAAAACTAGGTCACGGAGCCCAAAAATAGAAAAATCTTGTTAACACTCTAGAGGTTACATTTTCAGCCCAAATAATGTGGAAATTTGTCAGAAAGGTTGCTTTGACGATTTCTAGGTCAAGTTTAAATATGGGTCATCTGGGGTCAAAAACTAGGTCACAGAGCCCAAATATTGGAAAACCTTGTTAACACTCTAAAGGTAACATTTTTACACCAAAAATCTGGGAATTTGTCAGGAAGGTTGCTTCTATGATTTCTAGCTCAAGTTTGAATATGGGTCATCTGAGTTCTAAAACTAGGTCACAGAGCCCAAAAATAGAAACATCTTGTTAACACTCTAGAGGTTACATTTTCAGCCCAAATAATCTGGAAATTTGTCAGAAAGGTTGCTTCAAAGATTTCTAGCACAAGTTTGAATATGGGTCATCTTGGTTCAAAAACTAGGTCACAGTGCCCAAAAATAGAAAAACCTTGTTAACATTCTAAAGGTAGCATTTTCAGTTCAAATAACCTGGAAATTTGTCAGAAAGGTTCTATCGATGATTTCTAGCTCAGTTTTGAATATAGGTTTTCTGGGGTAAAAAACTAGGTCACAGAGCCCGAAAATAGAAAAACCTTGTTAATGCTCTAGAGGTTTAGTCCAAATGTCCTTAAGATTTGTCAGAAAGGTTGTTTCAAGGAATTCTAGCTCAGATTTGGATATGGGTCATCTGGGATCAAAAACTAGGTCACATTGTCCAAATATGTAAAAAACTTTTTAACACTCCAGAGGTTACATTTTCAGTCCAAATACATGTATCTGGAAATTTGTCAGACAGGTTTTTTTGGTGATTTCTAGCTCAAGTTGGAGTATGGGTCATCTTGGGTCAAAAACTAGGTCACAGAGCCCAAATATGGAAAAACCTTGTTAACACTCTAGAGGTAACATTTTAATTCCAAATAACCTGGAAATTTGTCAGAAAGCTTAATTCTATGGTTTCTAGCTCAAGTTTGAATATGGGTCATCTGGAGTTGAAATATCTAGGTCACAGAGCCCAAATATCGAAAAACTTTGTAAACACTCTAGAGGCTACATTTTAAGTCCAAATGTCCTAGAAATTTGTCAGAAAGGTTGTTTTGATGGCTTGTAGCTCAAGTTTGGATATGGGTTATCAAGGGTAAAAAACTAGGTCACAGAGCCTACATATCGAAAACCTTGTTAACACTCTAGAGGCTACTTTTTCAGTCCAAATATCCTGGAAATTTGTCAGATTGTTTCGATAACTTCTACCTAAAGTTCGAATATGGGACATCTAGGTTAAAAAACTAGGTCATAGAGCCCAAATATGGAAAAACCTTTTTAACACTCTAGAGGTAACATTTTCAGTACAAATAACCTTGAAATTTGTCAAAGAGATTGTTTCAATAATTTCTAGGTCAAGTTCGAATATGGGTCATCTGGGGTCAATTAACCAGGTCCATAGCAACTTTGTTAAAAGCAGTCATACTCAGGTGAGCGAGACAGGGCCATCATGGCCCTCTTGTATTAATAAAGTAACAACTAATTTTTAGATGTGTTTGAAATGAATATCACCTTATCAATGTTATACTTCAGTAAGTATTATGTCTCCCAAATTTTTGGGTGACATATTGTTTTTGCCTTTGCAGTCCGTCCGTCTGTCATATGCATTAAGCTTGTCTGGCTTTCACAGGTCAAACTGCTAGCGGGATTTTGACGAAACTTCACAGGAGTGATCAGTACCAACAGTAGTTGTGCATGTCGCTGGCATGTTCCACTTTCGCTGCACAAAATGGCCACCAGAGCTAACAATAGAAAAACCTTGTCTGCCTTTCACAGGTCAAACTGCTGGTGGGATTTTGACAAAACTTCAGAGGAGTGATAACTACCAACCCTAGTTGTGCATTTCTCTGGCATGTTTTGCTTCGCTGCACAAAATAGCTGCAAGATCTAATAATAGAAAAACCTTGTCCGGCTTTCACAGTTCAAACTGCTGGCGGGATATCAACGAAACTTCACAGGAGTGATCAGTACCAACACTAGTTGTGCATGTCGCTGGCATGTTCCACTTTCGCTGCACAAAATGGCTACCAGAGCTAACAATAGAAAAACCTTGTCTGGCTTTCACAGGTCAAACTGCTGGCGGGATTTCGACAAAACTTCACAGGAGTGATTACTACCAACTGTTGTTGTGCATATCACTTGCATGTTCCGCTTCGCTGCACAAAATGGCTACCAGAGCAAAAAATAGAAAAACCATGTTCGTCTCACTTTTTCCCCCATTTTCATGACATTAAAAACAATTATTTTTCCTCCAGACTGATATTATAGCCTTTCAGGAAAAGTGGACAAGTGCTAATGACATAGTTCAATACACGATACCAAGCTGTGTTCACTCATAGGCCAACACACCAAAACAACTAGTCTCCAAGAGGAGGTATTGGCATCTTTGCCCACCAAGCCTTTGTCTTTATGTGCATTGATACTTCTACATGTATTGCAGATATTGAATGTGTCAGTGTTCATATAACATCTCCATCTCTATCAGTATTGAATGTTTATAAACCTCCACAACTTCACCTGCATTATTTCTGTGAACAGCTCAGTTTGATTATTAGCAATTTACCAACTTCACAAACAATTGTTCTTGGTGACTTTAATGCACCAGTGTCAGCTAATGCGCTTGAACAAACCATGACTAACTTCAATCAACTTATAACAACTCCCACTACAACTCAACAAATGCTGATTGATCACATACATGTGAAAAACCTTGCAGTTGTATAATCTGGAACTGTGCCAACTTATTACTACATATGCAAATATTCGGATCAACAACAACAACACAGAGCCTCATGAACAACTGATAGATCAAATTCAATCTGTGTTTGATAGTTTAAAGTACTTCTGATGTTGAACACCAGTTGTCACTAGGTAACCAATATCTTTACTTTCTGATTGTAAAAACATGAAGTATTTCCTCATTTCCACATCACTTTTCAGCTTCACCTACATCTACTTAATCTGTTAAAACCAACTGCAACTTATGTTTTGACTTTCACAGATACCAAAAACATGCTCCTGTTCCATCCGTGAGTACATAGATGGGAGACATATGTTTTTGTGACAAAAACCCCTTTTAGTTTAATTATATATTTGACAATTTAGAGACCCAGTTCCTGAGTATAGAACACCACAATCCGGGTGCATCCTGTTAAAAGATGGGTTCTTTTCTCAGATCATTTGTAAACCTGTTAAATGATTTGTATGTCTTTTTTAATTGTTTTCTTGAAATTCAGTTGTTAATTTCTTATATTCAGATTTTATGTCAGCATTTTTAAAGTCTGAAAAAACAACAACAACCGTTATTAAGGATGTGTCAACTAAATTGCAGAAATTTGAGATTATGTGGTGTGTATCCTAGGTTAAACTGAACATTTTATTGTACATCTGATCAGCAGCTGTCAAAATTGTGTAAAGTAAGTAGGACAGACTAGCTATTTACCAGAAACAAACCTGTGTATGTGATGAATTTTGTTGGATTTAATGATTAAATATCATTAATATTGATTGAGGATGTATCCAAGGAGTCGGAAATTATTTCAAAACCTGCTCTTGCAGATTTGAAATAAAATTAATTTCTAAGCTTTTGTCATTTGCATGCTTCCTTTTCTAAATCGCGCAGGTGAAGACCCCTTCCAGTAAAAGATGAAAATGTCCTTATATAAGAAAGTTTTATTTCTTCTTTCAGTCTAAATACGATATGAAACAGACCTGATGCAGTAAACCAAAAAAAAAAAAACATGGCGGACAGTGATGCAGAGAATCTATCTAGTTCTGGTGAAGAAAAAGGTATTGCCAAAGAGATAACAGAAACTATTCCCAGCCTTGCATCAATACCAGAACTTCATTCTCATAAAACTGAAAAGAACACTAAAGATTCAGAAAAAGTGGAGATGATTTCAAGTGACAAAGATAACAGAACGGCAATGTCAACAAATGAAAGCTGTGTTAGGTTGGTAGAAGGAAGAGATAATGGGAACAATGAGAAAAATGTTTATAGCAATGCCAGTGATTTAGAGAGAGGAGACTGTGACGATTGTTTTGTGGATGAAGTTCTTGATAAGAAAGGTAAGATTTACACCAATCATTAAAGCACTTTATATCCTTCATTTCTGTTTCTTCATTCCTTTACATATCCTGTGCTTTTTTACTATCCAGGCACTATTAACTCGTGCAATAATTTTAACATTATCAGAGTTTGCAAAACAAATGCAGGTCATGCTTTTTTGTAAACCATGTCAAGAAGATGCATAAAAAACAGATATATTGAGTAAATCACATCATTTGTTTTGTTGAATGTGGACAACTATTACCACATTCCAATAACGATTACTAATTAACCTCAAATAATCCAGATTATGAACCCCAACAAACTTATAAAGTTTAAACTTTTAAAACTTACATAAACTTTCACTAAAGGAATTGCCTGTCTAAACTGCGGTGTAGTATAAACATTTCCAGTTTGTGAATGACTTTAGCGACACAGTTCTAAAGCAAGGCACAATGGTATGTAAATATAATGGCTACCATGAAAAGCATTACCTGACCTGAAATAATTGAAATTATTGGACTGTTTGCAATCATCAAATTGGATATTGCTTTGAAGAGACGAGTGGTTAAACTTACATTAGCATTATTTTTATACCCCTGAAACGAAGTTTGGTGGGTATATAGGAGTCACCCAGTGGTTGGTTGGTCGGTCAGGCAGTTGGTCGGTCCATTCCTTGTCTGGAGCATAACTTGAAAACTACTAGATGGAATTCAGTGCAACTTCATACAATGGTCACAATGAGAGAAAGTGCAGTGTTCAAGAATCATAACTCTGTCTTCACTATTTGCAGAGTTATTGCCCTTTGGTTGTTTTCCTTGTCCGGAGCATAACTTGAAAACTACTGGTTGGAATTCAGTGCAACTTCAAACAATGGTCAAGCACCATGAGAGAAAGTGCAGTGTTCAAGAATCATAACTCCATCTTCACTATGTGCAGAGTTATTGCCCTTTGGTTGTTTTCCTTGTCCAGAGCATAGCTTGAAAACTACTGGTTGGAATTCAAAGCAGCTTCATACAGTGGTCAAGCACAATGACAGGAAATGCAGTGTACAAGAACCAAAACTATCTTTAATTGCCCACAACCAAAACACTATTTAAATTCTTTTACAAAGTACATGGTATTCTGTTACTAATAACTTCCTCAGTTCTGAAGCAGTCTTGTGGTGGTATTACTCACATTTAGTGATAGCTCTAGTTTAGAAATATTGAAATGTTTTGAATTTTGACACTGAAATGTAAGTAGAGGAAACAAAGATACAGAAATAAGGCATAATAGTTGCCCAGCATTCTTGTTTGCTTTGATTAGTTTTGATACGCTGACCCAGCTAGCTCGTTAGAGCATCTGATTGTCAATCCAGGGGTTCTCGGTTCAGATCCAACTAGGGCTGGCTAAATTTCTCTGTGATAATTGGTCTCAGCGTGTGGCTGAAAGTCATTTGTACCATGTCTCTGATCCAAGTGAGGAAGCGTTCAGTGGCTTGCTAAGATTGGTTAATAAACTGGTTACATACCAAGGAACACTTTTTAAGTGAACTGAACTGGGATATTACCAAATTACACTGTACTACTTGATGCAAATAATACCTTACAGCAACTTTATCACTTTTTACTTCATAGTTGCTTAATAACACAATAATATACTATATTTTTCAGTGCTTGATAATGTAGAAGGTGCCTTACCTGCAGAAGTTGTGCCAAAAGAGACAGAATCTGGACTAACTGTGTACGGCTGTTCACTGTGCCAAAAATTTTACAAATATAAGAAAAGTGCCGAATATCATATAAAAGTAAAGCACACCGCCTACAGTTTAATTTGTCATGTTTGTGAAAAAACATTTAAGATAAAGTATGATTTAGTTCGCCACCTCAATGTACATAAAGGAGTTCGCCCACATTCTTGCCCCGAGTGTGAGAAAGCATTTGTTTGTCGATCAAGTCTTATGCGACATAGGAAGTTGCACCATTTAATTGGAGACATATATAAATGCCATAACTGTGATAAAACCTTTCGAGTTGAGACGGATTTGAAAAGACACATGTATACACATACAGGAGAAAGACCATGGCCTTGTAAACTGTGTACAAAATCATTTGTGAGTAAAGCAAGTTTAAAAGTACATGAAAAGATACATGATGACTCTCAGAAATTTGCATGTGCAGTTTGTCATAAGAAGTTTCATATAAAAACTGATTTGGTTCGACATGAAAGTGTCCATACGGGAGACTTAAAATGGGAGTGTGCGGTATGTCAGAAAAAATATTCAGGAAAATCAGCAGTGAAAAGACATGTCCGCGATGCTCACATATTTGGAAAAGTCAAGTATAGCAAAGAGATGAAGGTAGTGGATTTACTCAATTCTATAGCAGAAGGTGGAAATGATTTAAAGGAGTTCAGTGCCTTTGCAAAGTACAATGAAGATAAATCAGTAGAAAGTTTGCTACAGGCTATTGATTCATTCATTATTTACAAAGGTGGAACTGACAATATGCAGGCAGATGCCATGGAAACAAATTTGGATGAATGATTCAAGTTAAGGCCAGAATGGCTAAATTATATTTTGAATGGGTGGATAGTGTTTTGTATGATAGGAGTGGCAAGTGAGAGAAAATGTAACAATTAATCTGATTGGCTAGCAGGAGTGACAATTATAATTGGCTTGCTAGCATAAAAGCTGATGCTACCTTGATACTACTTTGTAATGTCAGTTATCATATTTCATGGAGAAAAAACTTGTTCTACAGTTCAGAATTTTGACCCATCACCTGATGAACATTTTAAATATTGTTGATTACAATATCAGGTTTCTCAGCATGGTGACAGTAGGATTGAAAGAAAAAAAACAACTAAGAAGCCTTCATGGAGCTGTTCAGATTAAACTGTGTAACAAATTTACTTAGTGGGCAGGAAAAGTGTAGCAAACAGAAAAACAGTAGTAAGTGAAAACACTTTGAGCATGTCGGCAGCTGAGAAAGAAGTTTGTAACAAAGCTAAGGTGAACAGTGAGTACAATACATAAGACGGATTAAGCTAGCTACTTCATATTTATTTTGTGAAGCAGTCACTGAAATTCAGTTTAGCCAAGCAGATTATAATTCAAAGCCAATGCGAAACTACTGTATTTTTAGCCCACCTGAGCACAGAGTGCTCAGGGTGAGTTAGTCTGATGGGTCTTTGTCCGTCCGTCCGTCAGTTGTCCATCCGTCGTCAACTTTTCATTTGAACGACATCTCCTCTGAAACCAATGGGGCAAATTTAATGAAACTTGCCTTGGATGTTCCTTACATGAAGCTCTACCAAGATTGTTCAAATGGTTCTGGTCCATTGCATTTCTGGTTCACTGTCCAGAGTTAAAAATAGATTTTATAAGTTGGATCTTTAAAAATCATCTTCTCTGAAACCACAAAGCCCGGAGCTTTGATATTTGGTATGAAGCATCATCTAGTAGACCTCTACAAAGTTTGTTCAAATTATGTCCCTGGGGTCAAAACTGACCCCTCCCCAAGGGTCAGTTGATTTTACATAGAGTTATATAGCAAAATCTTAAAAATCTTCTTGTCAGAAACCGTAAGTTATAGAGCTTAAATATTTGGTGTGAAGCATTGTCTAGTGGACCTCTACCAAGTTTGTTCAAATCATGGCCTCTGGGTCAAAAATGGCCCCGCCCCAGGGGTAACTTGTTTTACATAGAGTTATAAAGGAAAATCTTAAAAATCTTCTTGTCAGAAACCGTTAAGTTATAGAGCTTAGATATTTGGTGTGTAGTATATTCTAGTGGACCTCTACCAAGTTTGTTCAAATCATGGCCTCTGGGTCAAAAATGGCCCACCCCAGGGGTCACTTGTTTTACATAGAGTTATATAGGAAAAATTAAAAATTCTTCTTGTCAGAAACCACAAGGCCTAGAGTTAAGATATTTGGTATGCAGCATTGTCTAATGGACCTCTACCAAGTTTGTTAGAAAAATGTCCCTGGGGTCACTATTGGCCCCGCCCGAGCGGTCACAAGTTTAAAATAACAATATAGAAGAAAATCTTTAAAAATCTTCTTGTCTGAAACCACAAGGCCTGTAATTTCAAAATTTTGCACGTAGGAAGCTTTATCAAGCTTTTTCAAATTATTAGATTAGATTAAAGGTCACGGAGGCTAAAAGTAGATTTATCTACTGTACCTCATAAACCTTCATTTAAAGACCAATATCTTTGATATTCAGTATATAGATTCCTTGCATGGGCCTCTACCCGTGGGTAGGGTTTAAGGGCACTGGGTCAAGGTCACCATAGCTTATAATAGATATTTCTACTTTCTGTCATAGAGCCTTTATTTATTGACTGATATTTTACATATTTGGTTTGTAGGCACTTAACATATTTTCAATTAAAAAATGAAATACTGCTTAACAGCAAACCTACAGCCAAAGTACTCAGGTGAGGGATCCAGGGCCATCATGGCCCTCTTGTTTATATGTAGTTACAGAAGTTCTGCATTGACCCCAGAAGTAAATGGAAACTTCAGACTGTAAAAAGATCTAGAAACTTATATTTATATTTAAGCTAGAAATGATATGTTAGTTTTGCTCTTCAATGACTTGTTTTATGAAGGTAAAACTGAATTTCATTGTCAGTTGATTATTGATATGTATTGAAATTAGGGCTGTCATTTGTTGTTTATGTATTGGTATGTGATGCATTTTTAAGATGGTTCATTTACATCAAATTTAACACCATGAAATTAAATTCAATATACATAATTATGTAAATACTGAATGATTGAGATGAGTTCACCCATGCATCTAGTGCCGTATTTCAACTTCTAATTACAGCCCTAACTGATATTAGTTTTTTTTTTACCAAATTCTAAAATGTTCTTAGGGACAAAAATTTGAAATCTAAAAAATACTTACGTTTTTGATGGACAAAATAGAATATAGATACATGTAAGAAAATGTTACAGAATGATGAGGTTTACATTTTTGAAGTTAAAGTAGACATTGTTAAACATTATTGCCAGGTAACACTAAGATACCCTGCCATATTATAAAGAGGACTTGCCTACTTACAGTATGCTCAGGGCGGATTCTGCCTTCTCCGCGATACCACCGCAGACAATTTTTTCTTACTGAGGACTAACACGGCGGATGTTTGCAATGAGAGGGCTAATTTCCGCCGCGATCCGCGGTGTCCATTTGTTTTCCACGGTGGACAAAATACCGAAGATTATATTTAAATTATCAATACCTGTTTCTCGCGGCGGAACGCGGCGGCCATTTCTGTACAACAAGTGCATTTTAGTAAAAGCTGAATGCACCTGGATGACATGTCATGTATATTTTTTGGCGCTGACAATCAAACATGCCAAAGCTCATGTACACTTGGGACAATACATTATTTGCAGGAAAATACTCATATGGCATTACTATATCAAATCTTTGTTAGGACTCATTTGTAAGGTCGTCCTCTAGGTAAGAATGTGCAAATAAATGAAGATATCAAATAAACAAGAAAAATATTTGATTTTTTTGCCGTTTAGTACACTTGGGACATTTTTGTACACCATATATAAGATCAGTATTAATATCCATTCAAAGTAAATTGGTTGCAAAGCGTATTGAATAAAATAAGTAAAAAAGATATCACTACTAAATAAATAGAAAAGATTTCATCTAATTGATAACAGTTTTCAATGCTGTCATAAGAAAAAGAATCAATTGGTCATTTTTAGAGCAAAATTAAATGAGGTACATGTGTACTGTCTATTTCAAAGAAGTAAAAAAGAATCCTTGAATGTGAATACACTCTAAACTTTCACTGAATAAATAACCAACAGATTAAACTTCAACATACAGAAAACATATTGTATATATCATGGGTGATAACAAAGTAATATAATTGTGAAAATATGATTTCATTTAAATGTCATGCTAAAACCAGTACACTTGGGAAAATTTTTTAAGGTTTTTCAAATATCATTTTTTTATGGAATGTCATAATAGGTTGAAACTTGAAATAATAATACATCACTATAAACCACATTTTCAGAAATAATAACCAAACCAGTTTCTTATTTCAATAAAGAGTAACATGTTTATCTTTAAAAGGCTTCATTTTTTTTATTTTCACCCATATCATAATGGACACGTCACAGTTAAAGTGTATGTTACAGTGTGATTCGACTTTAAAAGAACGAATCATTGGTGTTTTCGCTGCCAGCAGACTACCTCGATGACTTTCTAGGACGCCTTTTGGATTTATTGCCAACACAGACATTTACACCACTGGTGCACCTCCTTTAGCAATGTTCACGGACATTTTGAATTTTTTGATTCCTACGGTAGAACACCAGCTCAGAATAGCCCTTATTTCCAGCGCTGGTTAAACATCAATGCAAACAGTGTGCAAACAAATCGAATTCAAATACAGAGTGATTACTCAACATTGTGCAGACTCTATTGCATTATGTCTTCATCAGAGACTTGCTGGATGTACCTTTCAAGAGTTTATTAATACATTTGATCCATCAGCCTTAGATTTGAATGATAGTTACATGGCTAATACGATGTTAAATGCTTTCTCGGAGTGCGTCGGAAATGAACTGTTTGATAAACAGACATGCACGTCTTTAATCCAGTGTTTATTAAGAGAACTTTATACCACTATTATTTTCCATGTAGTGCTTGTAATATAACCAATAAAGACTGAAAACAAGACATTTTTTATACAGGGTTTTCATTATTTTTTTAAACAACAGATTTTTTATTGAAAACAAACGATTAGGTGAGGGGTCAAGGGGGCCGCCGAAGCCTTGGTGGGGGGTTCAGGGGGGCGAAGCCCCCACGAGACGAAAACAAAATTACACATCTTGTGCAGAAAATTCAGTTCTCAGATTGAAAGAAATTAACAAAACTTGTAGAAAATAAAATTATTTGATGGTTTAATTTCAGTACAACTCACTTTCACTTTACATATCATGAGAATCACAGTCACTGTCACTGCAACTGCTGCTATCATCATCACTTACTGAGTCACACTCCTCTATGCTAAGTGTCTTAAGAGTAGCTTTTATTTCATCTCTCAGTTCCTCCTGATCAACCAACAAAACTTGGTCAGTTTGAACACATGAATCACTATATGTGGCTGCAGCTGTATCTTTTTCCACTGACATAGGCTGTTTAAACTTTTTAACCAGGTTTTCAATGAAAAGTATTTGGGTAGCTGATATTAAGATGCAACTTGGCATTGCTACCCAGGTGTCTGTGAACAAGGTCAAGGTCACTGTTGCTTTAAAAAAGAAATTCAGTTTTCACTTAATAACTTGAGTTTGCATTGACCTGTTGACACCAAACTTGCTGTGTGGGTAGCTTATATTAAGATGCAGCTTGGGATTGCTATTATGGTATCTGGGAGCAAGGTCAAGGTCACTTGCTTACAATAGAATTTTCAGCTTCTACTCAGTAACTTCAGCACACTTTGACCTATTGATACTCAATTTGGCATGTGTGTAGCTTACATGAAAATACTGCCTGGCATTGCTTCTCAGGTATCTGATTTATTTTTATTTTGAACTATTGAAACCAACTTTCTGTGTTGGTACCAAAATAACAGCACCATTTTTACTTCACTGCCATATTTCTTCCTAATTCCTGTCACATCAATACTTGGTTGTTGAAAACCTGGTTTTCGTCGCATTGCGGCGCTTTTTGTTTCTGTCTTTCTTACTGAGTCATTTGGATACTGCCTGTTTTACAATTTCACCTGAATCTTCACACTTTAACAGTCACCTGTAGAAGAGCTTCAAGCATGTCACTAGAAATTCTATTTCTGTGTCTTGTTTTTATGTTTTTCAAGGCACTTACTCCTCTCTCAGGCCAAGCATTTTTGACAGGAAGAGAAGCTGCTACTTCTGCAATAAAAGTAATCTGAGGGAAAAACTGCTTATACACAGGAACAGATAAAAGCTGCATTATACACCATTCTGTGCTGGTCATTTTAGAAAGTGTATCTTGTGGAAACTTGGGTTTCAGAACATCTCTAATTAAGGTGGTACTTCATACCATTTAAGTTGATCTGACAATTCTTCTCTTTTCTCTCCTTTTCGTTTTCGCCTCCAGGAGACGATTCACCATACCGTCCCTCTCGCCCATCTTCTCCAGGTTGGTCAGGTGGTCTTTGGACAGGCCGTCAAGAAACTTTTTGACGGCCGCCAGGTGCGACTGTACAGTTGCCTCACTCCGCCTCTCTCCCGTGGCTCTATCCTGTAACTGCTCTCTGGAAAAGAACAACGTTTTCGCAATCGATTACACAGGTCATTACAAGCACAGTTATAATATTTAGCACGTCCATTTCAAGAATATTCAAGTACTTCAGTAGTGAAATTTTGTACCTATAATCCTCAAGCGCCCTCTGTAGGGCGGTAGCTTGTTCGATGTCTTGGCCCGACTTCTCTATCTCTGCGTCCTTCATCTCAGACAAGAACTCTTCACTGCCCTTCGCCAGGCCGTGTCTCGGCAGGTGCTGGTCCAATCGTGTAGTAGCGACCTGACAGCGTGGGCACACCCTCCTCTGTACTTTTCTGGCTGTCTGCTGACGGGGAACTGATTCCCCCCGATGAACCTGGCGCAGGTGGCGGGCCATGTTAACTGCCCGCCCCGTGCAGCCAGGCATCGGGCAGGGCTGCTGCCTCTTGTTTCCCTGAAAAGTAAAAGAAACACAGATGGCATGTTGGTTCAGAACAATATCTCTCTTAACGTCAGTAATGCAGTATTTTGCTGAATGGGTGGCAACACGTAATGTACATCATAGTGATCAACAACAACTCATAAGCACACTCACCTTCGAATCTCTCCTTCTTGGAGTTGACCTCCTTGATAATCTTTGAGGCGCTGCTGCCTCGACCGCCTCGACCGCCTTGACCTCCTCCACCTCCTCGTCCTCTCCACCGTCACTGTGACGTCCGCCTCCTCCTCCTCCCTTGCTTCCGCCTCTTCTTCCTTGGAGGGAAGGTAGACACTACCGTCGCTACTGACGGACTCGCGCCTCACCAGTCCAAAGACTGGGAGGCGCTTGTACCGTCCAAACTCCCGAACCAGTTTCCCCTTCCCCTGTGGTGGTCTGGGAGAGGGTGGGATAACATCATCGTCCACTGTGAAGAGATTAGCAATAGTTATACAAACTAACACCCTTCAGTGATTTTTTTACTTTTATTGGCAACAGCCCATGCCTTTCAAATTGGGAATTTTTAGCGCGATAAACTTCAAAATTGGGAAAAATTAACAACACTTTAAAAACTATTTAAACAGTTTTACATGTATTTTTTTGTTCATTTGCTGAATGACAAAATCTTTCAATTACAAGCTTTACAATTGAATCTTTCTATTTTTCATTCCCTTAAAGCTGTCCACTAAACGTTCTAGTTTCTCATTATTCAGTTCATTTCTTTGGTGACATAAACGCATTACAGCGTCCAAACTGCGCTGAGTAAGACGATTTCGCTTCTTAGTTAGAATATTTGACATCAGGGAAAAACTCCTTTCAACCACAGCGATTTCTGACATGTCTGACTAAGATCATTAGCTTTTCTGAAAGACTCTCGTATGTCTGGAATGCCTGATGCGTATCTGCTTTTGATTTTCTTAACGTAGTACTTAGAATTATGAGACATTTTCACACATCCGACATTTTCTTAAACAAGCCGAATAAGCGTCTACCGACTGCGAGGAAAGTCAAACTAAATGCCATACTATGCCATTACCCATGCGCGCCGCGTCGGTTGAAATTTCTGCCGCGAGATAAGTCAGGATTTCATGATTATTTGTATGTTTTTATTTCAAATTTCACAAGAAATAAATCTGACTGGGAAAATCTTCTGCTTTTTGTGAATTTTCAAGCATTTTTTGGGGAATTTTAGCCATTTTTGGCAATTGGGAAGACGCCGAATTTCGGAGTCAAATCGGCGCAAAAAAAATCACTGCCCTTAGGTATGCAACTGCACCTCAACAGTTGTGTTTGGAGATTACAATTCCGTTATTGTCTTCAGTCTTATAGGTAGACCGTTCTCAATAGGATTACAGTAGAGAGTGTATCACGGGAGAAGCCGTTGCTGCAGCAAAACAAGACATATTGCCTTAAAAAGCCTATTACTGTAGGCCAACAATATGACCACGTTCCATCTTCAGGGTGATGGTGTCCAGGATCAATATGCGCTCAAAGAATGTTAAGTCGACCGATCAGATATTCAGCCTTTATAAGTCTACTTTGATTGATTCTTAAGTGGACGTTCACATATTCTTAAGTCAACGTTCACACATCAGGCTTTATGGGTCTACTTTGAGTGAATCTTAAGTCGACGTTCACATATTGTTAAGTCTAATATCTAAAGGTATACTTCGTGTGAATGAATCTTACCTTCCATCTCCGGTGTGTCCGGGGCCTCTGCTTCTGGAGCCGGCGGTGCCTCCGGGGCCTCCTCTTCTGGGGCCGGCGGTGCCTCCAGGGCCTCTCCTTCTTGGGCCGGCGGTGCCTCCGGGGCCTCTCCCTCTGGGGCCGGCGGTGCCTCTCCTTGGGCCGGCGGTGCCTCCGTGGCCTCTCCTGGGACTGGCGGTGCCTCTCGTGCCTTCTTCTTTACTAGCTTGACCTTGTACCGCGTCGGCGGGGTCGGCGGTGCCTTTGCCTCCTCTTGTCTTCTTGCTGAAATAAGAGTTGAACATTCACACTCAATAAAATCGAAACGACACATGTACGAACAAGATTTCAAACAAGGCGGCAATACATGGATAAACATTCTTTAAGAGTACTACAAGAAATTTACCTTCCTCCTCGTCCCTATCCATCATCCTGAATATCTCGTCTATTGTCTGTTCAGGGCTCACTGGCCGCTTCCTCCTTCGAATAAATTCCATCTTTTCAGCGTACGTATACACGTGGGGGTCATGGATGGAGGGCTATCTTCTTCCATAGTGTATGCTTATTGCAAGTGATCAAGATATAGCAAGATATCGGAAAAAATATTATAATAGCTGGTCTAAAATCAAGAGAAATAAGCTGGTATTTATATAATTTTTTCACGACAGTCTCACTGCTTGTATAACATCATAAGCGGTATGGCATGAGCAAGAATGCGTGGACCTTAAACTATTGCTTATATAATGTTCTAGAATGAGCGGATGTACTTCTTCCTCATTCATTATATAACACTGAACTCATGTAAAGACTCTTGGGTTGACAAGGTGGGCAGGGGCGAATTTAGAGCGCATTTGTTGCCGATAAACCAGTTCATGTTATAGGTTTGCAGTTTAGTGTTATTAGGATCAACCTGAAATCTGTTTAGTTTTAATCACCAAACTATGGGTTTATCAAGTAAAAATGGTGGACAATGTATCCAGATATTTAATTTTAGAAGAATTAATGTGTTCTGAATACGATGACAATATTCTTTTGCTACAAAAAATAACCAGGAACACAGTTTGTAGCATGGCTGTTGCCACCACAACATTTAGAGAAAGAAAAAAACGAATCCAGAACTATGTGGAGGGAGTATTGCCATATTATAGTGTTGATGATTTTAGGGACAGATTCCGAATCAGTAGAGAAACATTCGACTCGTTAGTAAAACAAATGATTCCATACATAGGTAAAGGGGAAATATGCGTTGAAAAGAAACTGCTAATATATGTCAAGTATATATCAACACAACAGACGTATCAAGCTTTGGCAGATATATTTGGGGTATGCGAGTATTCTGTTCACAAATGCATTCATGAAATTTCAGAGAAAATTTGTAAACACTTGCTACCAGATTTAGTGAAATGGCCAGAGAAACGGACAGCTGATAGAACTGTAGATGGATTCCAGGAAATCAATGGTTTTCCAGGTGTCATTGGAGCGATTGATGGAAGTCATATCCCTATCCGCACCCCAACAGAATTCCCAGAAAACTATATTAACAGAAAAGGTTACCCTTCCTTGATACTTCAAGCAGTTTGCGACTGTAACCTTAAGTTTTTAGATGTATATTGCGGGTGGCCTGGGTCAGTGCACGATGCACGAGTCCTTAGAAATTCCCCGTTATTCAAGAGTGCTTCAGCAGCTGAAAGTGAAGAAATCTACATGTTTCCCATCAACACACATCTACTTGGAGATTCAGCCTATCCACTATCCAACTGGTTAATGGTACCTTTTAAGGACTTTGGAAACCTCAATGAAATCCAGAAAAGGTACAATTACAAACATAGTTCAACAAGAATCTGCATAGAAAGAGCTTTTGGAGCTCTGAAAGGACGCTTTCGCAGACTGAAATTTGTGGATCTGACAGACATCAAAGCTATTGTGCATGTTGTACTAAGTTGTTGTTGTCTTCATCAACTTTGTCTGTACAACAGTGCTGAGGACATCCTGGAATTCATACAGGATAGCGCCGAGGACAACGAAGAGGTCAACAATTTTATGGACATTTGTAAAACATGTGCGTCAGCTGACGTGAAACGAAAAGCCATTGCCGACCTTTTGTAACTTTGAACAGTACATGCATTATGGTGTATACCAAGTGGCAGTATTATTTACAGATAAGATAATACATAACTGATTTAGTCAAAATTAAAAAGAAAACATTCATAAGCTGTGTTTCTCTTTTATTTAACTGAATGTTATAAACATAACAACACATGTAACAGAAAAGAAATTTTCTTAATTAATCTTGTACACTGTACACTTTTTCCTACAAGTCTTAAAAGTAAAATAAAGAATCTCCAATGAAAATATGATCAGTTGTGAAAAAAATCTAGAACAATATTAATTTCCACCTTCTCACATCTGAGAAATAACTCACATGTCATAACTAAACATGTCTAAAAAAAAGTATATGTCGAGTCAATTTACCCTAAAACTTTAAAAAAGACAAGGGCATTAAAAACTGTTAGCACAAACAAGGGTTCATCGTACGATTGTAGTTTCCACAATAATAAATGATCAAATAAAGCTCAAATAAAAACAAGTATACTTGAATTTCGAAACTGGTTTTCTTACAACAGTTTGTTTCCATCATTTAGCTGATATTTGCTAAAATGCAAATTCAAAGTCTATCTTAAAATATTAAAAGATATATAAGTTCTGTCTGCAAAGGTATTGGTATCAGCTACTGTGTACAACAACGATGAGTGCCAAGCATATCTTTACCATTTAAACTTGCGCTCTGCCCTGTGTCTGCATGACCTTGAACTGTTACAAGAATGGACCAATAAACACACACCATTTCATTATGTTAAACATTTCTGCTAAATTACTTCAGGCAGTTAAGAGAGATAAGGTGTGGAGACTTAACATATAACCATTGTAAAGTGGAAGTTTGAAGCTCAAGTACTATATTGAAATTGTGTCAGTATACAGTACGCTCAGCGCGGATTTTGCAAAACCCGCGAGACCCCGCGGATGAGACTCATCGCGGACGAAATTTTGCACAAAATTTGTCCGCGAGACCCCGCGGACTGAAAATGTTTACCACCGCGGACATGAATCTGTGGCCGTAAGCGTTTCCCCCGCGGAACGCCGCGGTAAATCGCGGCAGAACGCGGTGGTCAATCACCGCGGATCGCGGTGAAAACTGTAGCTTTTTACGATTAATTATTAAAACTTTACTACTTAAAATATGTAAAATTTGATTTTGTAATAAAAAAAATTATGTAGATACAATGTATTTGTTGTTTGTACATCTTGTTGTTTTCCCGTTATTAAATTAACATGAACAAAAATACTCTTAATCGCGGTAAATCATTGTCGTATTAAATTCGAAAATAGAGTAGATATGCAAGTTCATGGTTGTGAAAACCACTTTTAAGTCAAATACTGAATAACCTTGGTGTACGGCATGTACGAAAAAGTAACAAGAGACAATAATGAAAACGTCAATTTTTGTTTCTTACACCATGAACATTTAATCCTTGTCAATATCTCCAACAAACTAGGTGTTACTATTTATAGATTTTCCGAAAATGAGAATTGAAAGTTGAGAGCAAGCATCCAAAAGCATGCAGCATTAGATCATGTGATGTGGAAAAGGCGGTAAAATACTGGGATTTTTTATGGAAAATTACTCAGGCTTGCTGTCAAAGGTTAGCTCTTGAATTACAACCAATAAAAATACGGTGTTGTATCACGTGTAAAGATCACAGGTCACGGGAATTGTGATTGACAGGTTGTTCCTTTGAGGCTACATATAGGTTTCACAACAATATTACGATATCAAAGATTGTGAAATTCATCCCCAAATGATAGAAATTTGAAAGGGAAGTGTTGAGCCACTGAAATTTACAAGTGTTTGTTATGCATCGAAAAAATAATTTATACAAGATCTGTAGATTTCACTTTCAAACCAGAGCTCAGATTGGTTTATAAACTAGTTTGAAAAAAGGTGATATAGTTTGTATTTAGGTATGTTATTCACACAGGTGTCAGCTGTGATTTTGAGTTAATCTGAAGACATGGCGCCCTTTGTAAAAAGTTGAAAGCCGCTATTGAGTGCGTAATTTCTTTGACAGTTAAAGCAGTTCACTTAAAATAACCCCGATAATTAGCATGTTTAACAAGTAATTGTTGTTAGGAATGTTCTAATTTTCGACGGTTTTGGATAGTTCAAGGGAACAAGGATGCTGTAGTATGTAGTTTGTGTCTATCGACGCGGTCACTCAAAATTTTACAATCAAAACAAAGGTAACGTTTTTCATTTTAAATGCCGTTTCAATATTTTTACATCTAAAATTTTAACTAATGTTATTACCATTTACGTATTTTGGTTGATTTGAAGTAATCTTGTAAAATAATAACACGGTGAAAATTTTATAAAATAAACATTTATTTTTGAGCTATAGTTATAATGGCCGCCGCGTTCCGCCGCGAGAAACAGGTTACCGATTTTATCGATAATTTAAACATAATCATCGGTATTTTGTCCGCGGTGGACACAACTGGACAAATTAGCCCTCCCATCGCAGACGTCCGCCGCGTTTGTCCGCGATAAGAAAAAATTGTCCGCGGTGGTATCGCGGAAAAGGCAGAATCCGCGCTGAGCGTACTGTAGCTTAAAACTGTACTGGACACATTATCTCAATAGCAAATACACAAATAAATTCAAAATCTTTAAGCAGTTTAAAAGATATGAAGCTAATACGACTCGCAGAAGTGAGCACACACAGAAAAACACACATATATCGCCCTACAGCTGTTCAATGGGGCATATTATAAATTCCATAGGTTTGAAATTCCTAAAATCATTTTAATAATATTTACTGCAGTATAGTTGATCTTACAAAAAATAAACTAGAAGGCCACAACAATTTTTACAGCATGTCAAGAAAACTTGCTTTTATCTCACCTGCCTTGTTTCTGAACATTATAATTCTAAACTGGCAGATATGTTGACAAATTTTGCCTTAAATAACTTACTGTACTCCAATTCTTAAGGTTAGGTTCACAACTTAAATCATTTTTACATACTTGATAGACATATTTTGGAACAAAGGTGGTCTCTTTGTGTGGCGTTCATTTCAAGAAATTATTAACAGTATCTTTATCAGTACATCTTTTCTTTCGTATTATGTACAAAGATTTTGTTGACTCATTAATATGAAATGACTCTAGTCGCTTATGTGCACTCTTGAAAGCTAGTAACTTTCTCCAGTTTAACAAGAGTCTGTCACAGGATGTGATGAGAGTCCCCTACCGGCGTAACGCTTTGAGTGTATGAGAGAAATGTGAGATAAAGTAATTTTCATGAAAGAGAAATAGACAGGATATAGAAGTCAATAGTATTACTCAGAATTTTCTTTGAAGTTGGTAAGCAGATCTCAGAAGGATGCAGGGAAACATGTATAATAAAAGAGACTGGTCCATAATTAAAGGCAACGTCGGGAAAACCAGAAAAAAATTTTAGTATCAGTGACCTTGACCTAAGCAGGGAGAAAGGCCTCTGAAAGGCACATGGATATGTAAGATATAAGTCAATTAATAAAGGCCCAGAAAGGAAAAGTGGAAGAATCTATTTAAGTAACAGTGACCTTGACCTCTTCTGGGGAAGTCTCAGAACTCTGAAAGGTACATGTATATGAATTACTAATGAAATGAGTCCATTTAAGTAAAGGCACTGTGAGGAAACACAGAAAAATCTATTTTTAGTAACAGTGACCTAGGTCTTGACATTAGTAGAGGAACACAGCTCTGCAAGGTACAAACATAGCAATTATATTAAAGATTGGTCAATAAATAAAGGCACTGTGAGGAAAAGTAGAAAAATCTATTTTTAGTAACAGTGACCTCGATCTTGACCTCAGTAGGGGAAGACGGCTCTGCAAGGTGAATACATACCAATAACTCCAGTGATTGATCAATAAATAAAGGCACTGTGACAAAAAGCAAAAACATCTATTTTTAGTAACAGTGACCTTGATTTTGACCTTAGTAGGAGTCTTCCACATGACACAATCTATGATCATAATAAACATTTGTGCCAAATTATTTCAAAATCCGTTGATAAATGGCAGTCATTTACACAGCAGACACAAAATGCAACACATAATGACCCCCTTTGACCTATAAGTGTGACCTTGACCTTTGCGCTATGGACTTGGGTCTTTGACACGACACATCGTCTCGATATGGGTAATATTTCTGTCAAGTTATTTTGAAATCCTCCAAAAAATGACAAAGTTAAAGAGCAGACACGAAAATGCGGACGGACGGACGGACAGGACGGACGAGCGCAATCCTATAGTCCCCTCTGGTCAGGACCGGTAGGGGACTAACAAATGTATATTAAAATGTCTGAAACACATGTAACAGTAGTTGGGTTAACAAAACAGGAATTGAACTTCATAGATATTTCAAACGAAGTCAGAATAGGTTTCATAAGGACTGTCTGCAAGATAGTACACTCGGCTATTCTAAAGACATTATAAACATATGGAAAGACAAGTGCTTTTTTATCGACTATATTTCAGATGCACAAGTCCTCCTGGCATTACTCTCACTAAAAATGACTCTGAGTTATGTGCCTTGTGTCATATTATATGGGTGATGATAGGGGACAACTAGTTTAAGTTTGAATTAAGTTTAAGTAAACAAAGAGTTAAAATGATTCAAATGTATCAAATGTTTGGAGTTAAGGATCATGTGTTACATGATGTAGGTGTTGAAGTGGAACAACTATTCAAATCCATCAAGTTATAACCAATATAAGAGTGAAAGTGCACCAAAACTTTAACCAAAGTTTGAATGCGGAACACCGACGCTCTGGCGAGTAGGATAGCTCTCCTTATACTTCGTATAGTCGAACTAAAATTGTGAACTGGTACAAAAACTTAATAACCAAGGAGTGACACAGACGTCATGGTAGGATAGCTCTCCGTAGTGTTAAAAGCAGCTAGTATCTAAACAGTAATACAAAAATACAAAATACCAACAAATATTAGACAACTATCATAACTGAAGCATTTTTGTAAAGAGCAAAGGACTATGAAAGCTTCTCAAATGAACATCAGACTCCAGGACTAATTTTTGCACAAATTTTATACTTTAAAGGGTCTTGACTGACAAGTTTGTTATAATACATGTACATACGTTTATAAAGAAGTTTCCACTATACTATTAATAAAACCACGCAGAATTTCCTTCTTAAATCCTTTTAAAGCCATGTTTTGAATGGAGCACAATTCATAACTGAATCATATTAAGTCTATGGCAGAAGCATACATGTGAACTTCTTTTAAGAGCCATGTGGGAGAATTTACTTCAAAAACAGGGAGATTTTATAAATTCATATGAACAAAGAAGGGAATTTAACTATCAAAAAACGGGAGAATTTTCCATTTTGCCAAAATACCCCTTATTTTGAGAAAAATATTCAAATATCTGACAGCTAAAAGAGGGAGTCTCCCGCCTAAATAGGGAGAGTTCACATGTATGCAGAAGATCATTACTTTTATCATTTAATTTTAAAAACACTGTACATTTTGGATATCTAAAGAATGTTAGTCAGGTGCATTCTTTGCACGAAACACAAAATGACCAATTAAGTCAACAAAGTAGATATAAGAACACCTGGACCTTAAACTGGGCAAAAATTAGCAAACAAATTTGGCAGGTAATCTGCTGCCTAGTTGAAATGAAATGTTAGAACACTTTAAAAACTAACCATCTTACTTTAACAAGAAAACTGAGTAAGGTTTTATAAATTTCAAAACACTAATGTCTGTTCTTCAGACAGAACTTCCAAATCAGAATGAATTAGCACATTAACAATCCAGCAAACTGATACTTAATCAAGTGATTGCGTACTACATGTTGATCATTTTCAAACAGGTGATACTGTTATATGTGTAAATTACTTTCAAATAAGTGATACTCTTCTTTATGTTGAGCATTTTTCAACAAGCTGTACTGTTCTAAGTGTTGAGCATTTTCAAGCAAGCCATACCATTTTATGTGCTGAGCATATTAAAACGCAATCAGTTCTAGGTGCTGAGCATTTTAAAACAAGCAATACTGTTGTCCAGCTTTCTTAACTTCAATCTTTCAGTAATTTTGACAAAAGTTCAATTTTCTGTTTTTCAGTTGTCATTCTATCTTCATGTTGCTTTCTTATCTCAGTTATTAACTCCCTTTGCTCTTCTTTCATATCTTCTATTAACTGTATTACTGTATCGGTTTTGTTTTTTCTTGTTTTCTGCTTTTTTTTCTTGATTGGTGAACTACATGTAGAAGCTCCTGGTTCTTCACTACCTGTGCTAGATTCACTTTCACCAGCTTCAGCTGTGATACAAGCCATTGATCCTTCACAATGTAATGGAGTAACATTTGGTCTGTACCCATATATTTCTCCAATTTCTTTAAAGAAAGGGCATTCCTTTCTATCAGCACCAGATTTTCGGTTATTATCAATTGTGTCTCTGTATGCTTTTGTCATGTTTTTCCATTTTTGTTCACACTGCTGCCATGTTACTGGTAACAGGTGTTCAGTAATTTTGTTTGCAATTTCTTGCCAAACTGTCTTTTTCTTAATAGCTGGTTTCTGAAATTTTGCTTCATTCTCTTTATAAAGTGCTATTAACCTAAGAACAGCAGGTCTCGTCCACTGAAAACTTGGGCTTTGCAATACTTCGTTCTGTGATACTGAAATAAAGTAAGACTTTTACAAATTTAAGTGATAAGAGAAAGAAACTACATAGCCATTTCGGGTTCACCTAAGCCTCAGGGACTTCTTTCTGTGGACCAAAATGTGGTTACAGAACACATATTGGTCCTTTAGACCTTTACCTTGCTTGGCCATCCCTTAAAAAATACAGTTTTTGGTGCTCCAATTTGAAAAGGGTATACAGTTCACTTGTGCCCAATTGTCTTACGTATGTCCATTCATCCTGCTGCTTTACAAGCAAGGCATTGTGGAACTACTGGTAGTGACTAATAAGCTCTGACAAGAGCTGTTCGTAAGACAGTGCGCTCGACTTTTCTAAGTGCTTGACACTAAATCAGAACTTTGCCAGTAAAAGGGGCTTAACTTAATAAAATAATTAATTCCCAGTTTTGGATTGTTTCGCCTGGTGTAGACTTTAAGTCAAAAGCTAAAAAGGGCCATAACTCTGTCAAAAATAACTTTAAAATAGGATTATCTGCCTTGCTGGTATGGGTTCCCCTTTCGAGAGTGAACAACTATTCCAATTTCCAAGTTTCAAGTGAATACCTTTGATAGTGTTTGAGAAAATGAATCGCCAGAAAAAATCACATGCAGACACAGACCCACCCGCAGACGATCAAGTGACGACAATACCTTGACTTTTTTTCTACGAAAAGTCGAGCTAATAAAACACAAAATATTCAAATAATTTTTAGAGTTCTACCTCTTCTTAGAAACCAGTGATGCAATTTTCTTTTAAAATCTGAACTCTCATTTTATTAACCTTACAAAGCATATTTCTTCTGCTGTTACCTATCTTTCAAGAAACTTGCACCTTGCTTTTAAAGGAAACTTAAGCTAGGGCTTCTAATTTGCACAATGACACAGATTCCCATCTCAAAATCAGTTTTTTTGATTACCTTTTGCCTTGCAGCTTTCCGACAAAGTACCAGGTGGACTGTCATCTGTGGATGAGTTATGAGGTGGACTGTCACCTGTGGATGAGTTACGAGGTGGGGTGTCATCAGTGGATGAGTTACAAGGTGGATTGCCATCTGTGGAGTAGTAACCAGGTGGGCTGTCATTTGGTAAATTGGGCTTCTGGGTTTCTGTGTGAAATAAACAAATATTTACTCTATACAATCCCACTCAAGTATCTATACCTCATGTTTTCAATTAGGGATTTAGCCTCAAATCTATCTCAGAACTTTCGAAAGTATTTGTATATCGAGGGGAAATGAGGAAGAGATCTAAGTGCTTCTTTATTTATATGCACTTAGACCTCTTTCACATTCACCACTCGATATGTATCCTGGATATAACTATTTTTACTATCAAACAATAGAACTACAGACTGACTTGATCATGAAACTAAACCAAATGTGCTATATGTTTAGCATGTTTAGTTTAAAGATAGTTATTTTAAACTGATTGTAAACAAAAGCTCTTGCAACATATTACTTTTATTCAATAACTTTTTGAAGTTCACATCAGTGACTCACTGTATGCTACTTTTGAAAAGGAACATTTAAATCGAAGTAGAAGGTGTCGTACAATAACAGTCAAAGCAGATGGCGAATCCATGTTTTGCATGTGGCTACAATCTACAAGTTCATGCTGCAAATAGTGCATACTGAGTGAGTTGGCACTAAAGCTAAGTAGGATATTGCTTTGGTGATTACCAAGTTGAAAGTGTTTAAAAGCTCTAACTGATAAGCAGTGGGTTTAACCTGACTAACCTTCAGCAGCCATGCAAATCCACCTGTCAAAATCATCCCAGTCAACCAAAGTGTTAACAACCCATGGATGTAATGCTTCAGCTGCTTGCTTGCCAAGTTGATTTAAACGTTTTTGAACACCATCATACACTACTTCACTGTAGTTCTTTACTATGACGGGAATGTCAGCAGGCTCTACAGATTTTCTAAGTTCATTGCCGTAGGTTTCATTACAAGCCAAGTATGATTTCAATGTAGCTGGCGACAAATACTGATGAAACTGTATAGGCACGACTGTACATAACGGCCCAATTGCCATGATTCTGAAAATATAAGTAAATTTATCTGCAACAGTAATTTAATGAGGATATTAGAGGAAATATGTATTAAAATATATTTTAGGCCTCGCAGGTCAACGGCTGGTAAGTGTGACAGACCAGCATGTTAACACAAGCAAAGATGTCAGTGCTTTTGACCCTGACCATCGAAAAATAACACTATTTTTAACCGACTGTTTCCTAGATAATACGCTATTACAAAAAGCATCGCTTTAATTATCTGGCATTTTCAGTGTCTGTAGTTATTTCACACCACCTAAAAATTAATTAACAGGCTGGTGAAATTGCCAGATCGGGCTTAAAATGAAAATTGCACATTTCTTGGAAAGTATCAAAGTTATTTTTACCTTTTTAAAGCATATTATTTCCTACCTAATTTGTGATGTATAAGAACTAAAATTAAATGAATTTTAGTTATTACACAAGAATATTTTGCCTTTGTTGGATTTTAAGCAGCTAAAATTTTCAAAGTCCAAGAACATGACTTTTTAAAATGAATTCCAATTGAATTTTGAGTTTTATATGATCAGATATATTCATTTGAATGCGCCATCATGTAAATTATGGCAGTTCTAATCTGTGTAAAAAATTTTTAGCAAAAACATGTAACCCCTGTGGGTGAGTGTGGTCAACAATTGTTATGCAATTAAAAATACAGCATACAATACAGAAATTTAAGGTGCTGGCGCATTAGAAGAGATACCCAGGATGCAAAATAATCCAGATTTGAGGAAAAAGGCAAATGCAAAAGATGTGTTTATGGACTTAAAAAAATTGGACCATATAAAAATGAAAAAAAATGATGTGAAATCCGTATTACTCATAATAAAAAATGTAACGTTTGTTTAAGTCTATCTAATTATAATGCCTAAGATATATCACAAGTTTAAAAGCAATATCTTTGACTGTTTTTGAGAAATTACATTTTTTCATTTTAAGCCCGATCTGGCAATTTCACCAGCCTGATTAATTGTAGAGGTGTAAGGATTCATCCATGCATCGCAATCCACTATTCAACTAATGTATGCATCACAAACAAAATGCCAATGGCCATACAAGGTGATGCAATATGTTTTTTTTTTTACCTTGCAATGCACCTTCGTTATATGTGCACTATTGTTTTGTTTATACAGAAAAGCACTTCAGGAAATGGAAATGTCAAACATATACTAATTGTGACTTGTCAGATTAAATAATGCGATGAATATTCCTATTATGATATCGTTGTCATCTTTCATTGCAATTTAGGCTGCGTGTGAGGTAGTAAGACCCTTGTTGACATACAACTTGTCATTTAAAAAAAAAATTGTCATTAAATGGTTATTAAT
Source organism: Cyclina sinensis (assembly GCA_012932295.1). Classification (NCBI taxonomy): domain Eukaryota; kingdom Metazoa; phylum Mollusca; class Bivalvia; order Venerida; family Veneridae; genus Cyclina; species Cyclina sinensis. The sequence continues at coordinate 25,551,380 of JAAONU010000009.1, read as the reverse complement.
AATTTATTACTCTTTTTCTAACACTGACATATATAGGTTAGGAATTGACTTCCAAGGATGACAGTAATTGTGATACGTATTGCATTGCCACTTAAATATTACAGTACATATCACAAAGTATTTTAGGGGTGTCTGTGGCCGGGTGGTTACCTTCACCTTTAAGCTTAATTCAATCACCATCTTTAATACCTTACATCAAAATATAATTTCTAAATAATAGCCTTAACTTACACATTTTGGGACTTCAATCCTTAGAAAATAATAATTCAACAGTTCAACGTAATTTATTACAGGACTGAGAGTGAGAAGTAAATTATTAAAGAATACTTAATTTCATCACATAAATAGCTACTTTTTAAATATTAAAACTAAAATATAGAAGAGAATATTTTGTGATATATGTTAAGTAGATCTCTACTTTGACTTTTTAATGCTGGGTACGTTGAGACTCGAGTACGTTTCGTCTATACTTCTAGATTATAAATGCAACATCACAAGTTATACTTATAAAGCATTATAAGCTGTGTCATACAACTTTGCAACTAATAAGTAACATTACTGTTCCGCTTAAAATGTTTAAAAAATTATGCTCATTTGTCAATTACCGATTTGAATTTTGGTCCAACATTCCTTCATGTTTGGCTGCCGCCATTTTTCCAGGAAAGTGCATGTATGTTCGGACAACCTAAACCGATCAAACTGCACCTGGAGGCAGTTGGGTCAGTTTGCTAAACCGGTTCTTGTTTCCGCTTCTAAAAACAACTAAATCAGTTTTAGTTTAAGTGAAAAACTGAAAAACAAATGTAGGGTTTACAAAACGGGTTTGAAACCAAACTAAGTTTATCGGCAACAAATGCGCCCTATGTTAGTGACGGTTCAAAAGCTCATTGGAGTTTATGTTAAATTTGTTTGTACTTTGCCCACGTTAAATAAATCTTATCTTAACAACTTGAGTTCTTTTCCTAAAACCGTTCCGGACTGGAACGAATTGTTTAAAAACATAAATCACAGATGAGATATAATAGTAAAGAACAACACATACGAAGTAATCCAGGCGCTTTGCTTTTTCTAATAACAAAATGTACGTTTTCAGTTTCCTCATACTGAAGGATATGCTGTTGAGCTTCATCGTCACTAAAAAACGTGTATATATCGGACGCCATTTTGCCAGTTGCGGATGTTCCGGTTTAGAGCTGTAGGCGGGTCTTATATATTGATTGACACCAAACTTTATAATTGATTGACACCAAACTTCTATGGTGTATTATATTTATACGGTGGAGATTTAGCGGTAACCGTACGTCTTCGGTATAATGAACTACCGCACACCACTCAATCGACGTAGTTGCTTCCCTTTACTGTAGATACGCAATTTGTACGATTGCATAAAATCTAAATAATCCAACTCGACGTATGAAAGCTTCTAAGTAAAAATCGTCAATTTTAACCTCAAAAACCCCTTCTCGACTAATGGTTGAGTCGACTTTTGGCTGAGTATATACGGTAATTCACATCCATTAAAATGCTTGAACCAGTAGTTCCAGTTTCTTTTCGCCCTTTCAGCCTCTCGCCTACTCAGTGTAGTTGGCGTAAATACCCCCAGCAAGGCGGTTTTGGTCTGCGTTCTATCTCCATATCACTCAACCATAGGTATTCCCTTGCCGGAATGGGATACGCAGAAACACTTGGTTGCATACCATTATCTCTGGGAATATGAAAAACAGAAACACTTGCATTGGAAAATGTTGAAAAATATGAATTATGAATGGAGTAAGTTCTCCGACACTTATCCAGTTTGTAAAAACAATCCCTGCACACATTATCTTTAAACTGACACTCGTTTTAAAAAAACATTCTTTTTCCTCTCAAATCTTGCCCCTGCTTCGCATTGACTGGTAATGCAGGTACGAGACCTTAATCAGCTGTCTCGCTCTCAAATGATTGTTTAAAGCAGCTGTTTGTTGAGTGTTAGGCAATCCAGTGCGCTATAAACAAAAAAAAATAAAATAAAATCAATCTTTTAAAACATAATAAAGACATTAATAAATGTACATGTAAAATATTAGGACAGCCAAAATAAAAAGTACCCATCGTACATTTCTATCTAGGTACTTAGAATTATTGTAAATTCTGATTATTTCTTCTGTCTGTGATAAAGAATCATTCTTTGCTGACGTGCTTTGAAAATTTGAAGTCGCTGTGATAATTCTTTCATTGATAAAAAAATCGAGTGATATCACATAGGGGACAATTTCCAAAATCACACAATTTTGTAAGACACAACTGCATTACATGACTGGTTTAAATTGATTTGAGAGATTTCAACCAACAAAAAGAGACTGAAGATTCAACGAAAAGTGTCAGTATCGCATGTGTTTACCATTTTGTGCAATGCACGTTGTGATACGGCGGCGCATGCTGTTGACGTAACGCTGTATAAACGTCGCAGGTAAATTGGCCCACTCAGCTCATAAGGCCTAAAAAAAAATTCTGTTGTTAGGGTAACATGCTCTCAAAGATTAGGTAGGGTAGATAAGATTTTTTTTTTGTCCATTAAAGACATTTGGTATTCCAAGATTTGAAGTACGGGAACGTCATACAAATTGTCCTTGAGAATTGTCCATGGGCCTTTGTCAGATGTTGACATTGAAACCTCCGATAATGTCCCCGGATGGCACAAGAACATCATTTCCAACCCCTCAAATCCTGACGCTCTGCAGTGTGATGGCAATCACACGCCGTTTTATATACATTGACGACCTGAGCCACCATTTCTTTACTGTGTGGCGATAAAACCCATCCGTATTGTACCGTACCTCTACAATACAAAGTGCGACAATTTTTTTTGTTTTTTGACAGACGTAAAAAAACAGAAGGGTCGGGCATATATTTAGGGAGGGTCGGGTGACCTGAACAGAACGATTTTTTTTAGGCCTAAAATGAAATCTTATTTATTCCGAAACGAAACTTTTAGGAAAAATGTTCAAGTGTCGAAAAGCGCATTGAAAGTCCAGCAACTCCATTGCCTTATATAGCTTGGCTAGGGATAAACACTGACTATGATTCATTGGAAAGATAAAAATAGCCGTGGAAAAACGAAAACCACCTCTAAAGGCTGTGAGTTTTAATTTCAGACCCAGTTAAAAAAAAGATTAATATCTGTTACTTTAGATAATTTCTTCGTGAAAAATGTAAATGAGTATCTTATCATCGTGAGTTCACGTTCGAATATCACAGGATTTCTTTTGTTAACTGAGAAAAATTTAGCTTCCATCTTCAAATTATTGCGACACAATCACATCTTGTTGAATAATAAAGTTCTTTAACTTTATTTCTTTTTCATTAAAATGGAAATGAATATCATATCATAGTTAATTATACAGAGAATTCTATATCTACGCTTGTCTGCACTATCATTTCTTCTAAAAAATGTTTAAAAAATCATCCAGTTGTCGTTTAACGAAATGATACGAATGTCTTTTGTTTACACAAATCCCGGCTTCGTTTTGATTACTAAAACTACCAGTGTTTAAGAGCAGGTGAATGTGATCGTGGTTGAACAGTTGAGTTACATGCGGTCTCATAATATCTAAACCGTTAAAATGATGAAACCAAAAATTCCAATTCCGTTTAGCTCTCCTGGTGTCTTGTCGGTTCTATCCTAATGAAACACAAATAGGTTAACATTGAAGTGAGTAAATTACCTGATTTGAAATAGCTTCCAGTTTTTCAGATGTTGCCTTGAATAAGTCATCATACTTTCGTTTTATTTCAATGAACTCCCTGCTCGCTAGCTCATGTTTTTTGTTGGCAGTGTTGAGCTCTGCCTGCACCATTGTTAAAGTGCTTTGCAGAGACTGCATCTGAACAAAAAAAGATAAAATATCATCAATTAATAATTTAGTACGAACTCTGTTGTAAATGATTTTAAAAAATCAGAATCATAAATATAACTTAAGAGCTATGTAACTGTCTATGTAACTGTCTTGATATATTTTACAATTAAAACATTTATCAGATATGTAAGATAAACTGCAAAACATACCTGCAATTCCAGTTGCCGATTTCTTTCTAGAGTCAATCTAGATGTATTTCTTTCATCAATTAGAATACAGTCCAACCTTACTTAAGCAGCCAGCAAAGGGAAACAGTAATTTTGGCTGCTTATGCAAGGTGACCGCCTATTTAGGGGGTAATGTTGGCTCACTTTCTTTAGTACTAGTAGACATGTAGTTACTTTGAACACAGAATCATAACATTTTATCAATTGTTGTATCTTCATTAACTTTTTAATATGATATTTCAAGTTCAAAGTACAATACAAATAGTATCTCGAGACATTTAAATTCTTTTAAATATTATCATTATCATGATTATTATCACTGACTTTCTAATCGCAGCACGAGTGATCTCATCTTTAGTCCAAGTCAAAACATTTGTTCCTTAAGTGCTTTCTTAAGTAAGGTACGACTCAGTAATAGCATGTTTGAAAATTTCTTTGTTCTAAGTTTACATTTTATTAGCTCACCTGTCACATAGTGACAGAGTGAGCTTCTCTGATCACCTTTTGTCCGTCGTCCGTCCGTCCAACACTCTAGTGGTCACATTTTTGCCTCAATTGTCATGAAACTTGGTCAGGGTGTTTGTCTCATTGATATCTCGGATGAGTTTGAACATGGGTTATCAGGGTTGGAAAACAAGGTCACAGAGCCCAAATATATAAAAACCTTGTTAACACTCTAGAGGCTACTTTTTCAGTCCAAATATCCTGGAAATTTGTCAGAAAGGTTCTATCGATGATTTCTAGCTCAAGTTCAAATATGGGTCATCTGGGTTCAAAAACTAGGTCACGGAGCCCAAAAATAGAAAAATCTTGTTAAGACTCTAGAGGTTACATTTTCTGTCCAAATATTCTGGAAATTTGTCAGACAGGTTTTCTTGATGATTTCTAGCTCAAGTTGGAGTATGGGTCATCTTGGATCAAAAACTAGGTCACAGAGCCCAAATATGGAAAAACCTTTTTAACACTCTAGAGGTAACATTTTAATTCCAAATAACCTGGAAATTTGTCAGAAAGTTTAATTTTATGGTTTCTAGGTCAAGTTTGAATATGGGTCATCTGGAGTCGAAACATTTAGGTCACAGAGCCCAAATATCGAAAAACTTTGTAAACACTCTAGAGGCTACATTTTCAGTCCAAATGTCCTGGAAATTTGTCAGAAAGCTTGTTTTGATGATTTGTAGCTCAAGTTTGGATATGGGTTATTTGGGGTCAAAAACTAGGTCATAGAGCCCAAATATGGAAAAACCTTGTTAACACTCTAGAGGTAACATTTTCAGTACAAATAACCTTGAAATTTGTCAAAGAGATTGTTTCAATAATTTCTAGGTCAAGTTCGAATATGGGTCATCTGGGGTCAAATAACCAGGTCCATAGCAACTTTGTTTAAAGCAGTCATACTCAGGTGAGTGATACAGGGCCATCATGGCCCTCTTGTCTTTGATAGTAACAGAACATTCTTAAAAGATAGAAATTAATGTTGATTTGATTTTAAGGCGAATTGCGAAAATTCATTCATTAAGAGTTAAGGGTTCTTTCCCTTCCGCGTAATCGGGATGATTCGCACAAGACGGTGTTCTCATAACAAGCCGAGATATAGAATAAAGCATAGTATTTCTTTTACTCTGTGCCAGATTTCAAATAGAGTCAATTAAAAAGCATGTTTCTAAGGTGCTTATATTTATTTTAATTTCTGTTAACTGCTGAAATCAATACCTTTTGTAATTATAAAACAAACTTCTCAACACACTAATGAGATCAAAGGTTAAATCAACCGTTTAATTTGAAAGAAAAAAAATTTACACATTATAATGCATGGGTAACAAATAGTGGCCGAATTAACACACTGATATATATTCAAGCACTGTGTAAGTGTGTATTGTCACGTGTTTGCCTTCGAGGGTTTATTCTAGGGCTAGTCAAAATATATTCACACCTTGAGCAGACAATACGTGACCGCTAAATCGGGTCGAATTTTGGCAAATTGAATGCAGTTAGTGTGGCCGCTGGCCATTGCTTAGTTGGCCCCTTCAAAGTTTGTTCAAATTAGGTTAAACTGTAGGATCAAAACTGGTCCAGCCCCATGGGGGTCATGGGTTTTCCTTATATACATATAGTAAAATCTTTTTAAAAAATCTTTTGCTTTAAAACTGCAAAGGCTGGAGCTATGATATTTCAAATGAAACATTGTGTAGTTATTATGGTTCAAATTATAACCCAGGGGTTGAAAATGGTCCTGTCCAGGTGGGGGTGGGGTAATAGTTTTCCTTATATAGGAAATCCTTCTTCTCTAAAACCTCAAAGGCTAGAGCTAAGATATTTGGCATGAACCATTGTCTAGTGAACCTCTCCCAAGTTTATTTATCCCCTTCTCCAAAGCAGGGAGGGGATTATTGGAATGGCTTCCGTCTGTCAGTCCGTTCGTCTGTCGTCCATAACACTTTCGTGTCCGCTCCATTACTTTTAAACTGCTGAAAATTTTTTTAAATAACTTGGCACAAGTGATCACCATTGAGACCATGTACAGCGCGCAATTATAGGGTTGCTACCCCCAAGGTCAACTACTGAAATTTTTTTGAAATAACTTGATATGAGCTGGCCTAGATTTTGACCTAGTGACCTACATTCTTGTTTTTTGAGATACAGCTATGAAATTTGGACCTTTTGCACAGTTGCAGTTGTAGAATTCAACTTTGATGTTAGATTACCTATATTTGGACCTAGTGACCTACTTTTTTGTTATTTGATACACAGCTATGAAATTTGGACCATTTGCACAGTTCCAGATGTAGATATAAACTTTGATATGAGCTGGCCTAGATTTTGACCTAGTGACCTACTTTCTTGTTTTTCGATGTACAGCTATGAAATTTGTACCATGTGCACAGTTTTAGATATAAAATTGTAATCTGATATCAGCTGACCTAGATTTTGACCTAGTGACCTATTTTCTTGCTTTTTTTACATACAGCTATGAAATTTGGACCGTGTGCACAGTTTCAGGTGTTGAATTGATTTCTTCTTTGTGTATGCATAGCCTACGTTACACAATTTGCTTCAAAGTCAGAGCTTGGTGGTTTTCTATGATCAGATTCTTTGTAATGCTTTTGGGGGAAAACTAGATGATATTTGAGTGATATTTGATTTTGATGTAAAAGAAATTTACTGTGTTGATCAAATGCTTTAACTGTTAATAAGTAAGATAATATGTTACTTTTACAGTACTTGAGGTGACATTAAAAATGTAAGCCTTAGTGCTTACTGTCAGCTCTTCCAGGATGTTGCCATCAACACACTTCAACTGTTCTCCCAAGGAGTTGATGTTGCTGGTTTCATTCCAAATTTCCATCTTTACATCGTTATTAACAATTGTATGTTATTTGCAAAAATGTTACGTTCTTGATTTTGTTTTTTATGTTCAAAAAACATCATTTCAGTAATCTTTGTCCTTGTCATTTAGACAATATCTTACACCAAATTTTAGAGCTCTGGGTCTTGCAGTATGGGACTAGCAATTTTTTTAAGTTGTTTTGTCTTCTAGTTACTTTAGCAACCAGGTCTGCATGGGTTAGAATTTAATGAACAAATTTGGTGCATGCTTGGATCATCCCTGTTTCAATTCAGTGTTATAATTGAGGCCATTTCAGGCAAAATCTTGATGGATAATGTAGGACAGATTACCAAGGGCTGACCAAAATTGTCTTAAAGACCAGCAGACTTTAGCGCTCATTTCTATTTTATAAAAAACATTTCTAAGGTAGAGTTATTATTTACAGTCATATGGCCTCTGATTGTGACCAAAAGATCCAATGTTTTATATTTCGTCCTTGAAAATGATTTTTTTGTGCAGAATTATGCTGCAAAGTTAATACATAATATGCTAAGTGAATAGTAACTGTAAGGCAAGTCCTTTTGATATTGAAATCCCTTAAACTTTGAATGGACTGTTCCAAATTCAAAGCTGGACAAATCCATTACAAAAATTCAGCAGGTTCAGGGTTAAGGCAAGTCCTGTGTAAATGGCTCAGGGAAATTTCAATGTCTTATTTTGTTTTAGAATGTTTCATATGGAGTTAAATTCTTTTATGTATTGTTTAACTTTCAGTCACATTATTTATTCTTACATGCTTTGACCTTTCTTACATAGTTCTAGCAGAGACCTAAAATACCATAGATTAGATTTAGAGGAATTATTCTGTTGTATTTAAGGTCTATGATTTAGAGTAACTATTCTATTGTATTTTAGGTCTATGATTTAGAGTAACTATTCTATTGTATTTAGGTCTATGATTTAGATGTGAACTGTATTAACAAAGTAGTCATAATTTGAAAGAGTTTTGTTATAGTTATTGTTGATTTTTTGTGAGTTATTAAGTTCTAAATTTCAACAATTATGGTGTAAACAGGAAAGACCTGCTAATAAAACCAGTGACAAAGTGGCTTTATAAATGAATGTTCCTGAGGAGTAAATTTGATAAATTTAGGAAATAGATTTTATGCTTGATTAATATATACAATGGTAGATAATGAAGACTTTAAAACCTATTTTCATTCAAACACCAGTCCTATGTATATTTATAAGTGACGCAAATATGTGCACTATTTACCGGTGACGTTTGTATTGACATCAGAGGTAGAGTATTGTGTTAAGTGTGATTAAACGTGTAGGATATATCATGGTCAATTTCTTCTTTGTTTATTGTTGGCGATTTGCAGATAGTGTTAGAATCTAAATTTTAAACACTAGTTCTTTCAAATTGCTAATTTTAGCATGATTTTGAAATAGTCAAAGTGGTCTTATCAGTGGGTCATTATTGTGTAATGAATTTAACTCTAAACTTGCCATTGTTTGATTTTAGATGTTGTTAGAACATAAAGATAAAACATTTGCCAAAACTTTGATATCTCATTAAGACAATTTAAGGCAAACGTATGATTAAACTATAGTTAATGAAATCTGTGTATATGTACATGTACTTACTAATCTTTCCTAAAGCGCTAGAAATGTTAATATCACTGACCGTTTAGAAATAAGATTTTTATGAACATGCTTGAAACTTAGTAAAGTTTGGCCAAAAATACTGGTCACCAGCTTAAACCTGTGGAAAACCATGTGAACATTCTAGAGGTCACATTTATACACAATCATTAGCTGAGAATTCATGTCTTGATGGTCACCAGTTGAGATCAGTGGAATACTTTTTGAAAGCGAAAAGTCATATTTTTGGGGGTAATTTTGTGTCAGTTATATCTGGAATTTTTAAAAGTTCAGATTATGTTACCTTTGGGTCCAAAACATAAGTCGCAAGCTCTGTTACCACCTGAAAGCCACATTTTTAGCTCACCTGAGCACTTTGTGCTCAAGGTGAGCTTTTGTGATCGCCCTGTTTCCGTCATGTGTCATGCGTTGTTTGTCATCAACTTTTTACTTTAAACAACATCTCCTCCTAAACGACAGGATGAAAGATGATAAAACTCTGCAGGAATGTTCTTTGCTTGAAGCTTTACCAAAGTTGTTCAAAGAATTCCATTCCATGAATAACTCTGGTTGCTCTGGCAACAAGAATGAAAAACTTTAAAAATCCTCTTGTCTAAAACTGCTAAGCCCAGAGGTCTGAAATTTGATGTGTAGCATTGTCTAGATGACCTGTACCAAGTTTGTTCAAATAATTTTCTTGAGGTCAGTATTAGCCCCGCCTGAAGGGGTCAAAAGTTTTACTTAGCAATATAGAAGAAAACCTTTAAAATCTTCTTGTCTGAAACCACAAGGCCTAGAGTTTCAAAATTTGGTATGAAGCATCATTTAGTGGACCTTTATCAAGCTTTTTCAAATAATAAGATTGAGTTAAAGGTCACCGAGGCCAAAAATAGGTATTTATATGCTTTACCTTTAAGAGCCTTCATTTATAGACCAATATCTTTGATATTAGATATGCAGGTTCCTTGCATGGGCCTCTACCTGTAGGTGGGGTTTGAGGTCACTGCTTCAAGGTCACCATGGCACACAATAGATATTTCTGTCATAGAGCCTTTATTTATTCACTGATGCTTTACCTTTAAGAGCCTTCATTTATAGACCAATATCTTTGATATTAGATATGCAGGTTCCTTGCATGGGATATTTTAGATACCTGTCTTCGGTTTGTAGGCACCTACAAATCTTCATTTAGAAAATGAAATACTGCTTCTTATGTTTGCTTAACAGCAAACCCACAGCCAAAGTACTGAGGTGAGCGATCCATGGCCATCACGATCCTCTTGTTTCTCCATTCTTCCTGAAACTTGTTTGAAATCTTTGTCTTGAAAATATCTTGTACAACTTTGTAATTAGGTCATAATGTGGAAAACAAAAAAACAAAAACAACCTAGGTTACAAGCTTGATGAAATGAAAACTGTTACTACTCTACAGTTTATATTTACTCTTTCTTCCTAAATTTTTTTACAATGTTTGTCTTAATGATATCTTGGACAAGTTTAAATTTGGCTCAAGTGAGGTCAAAAACCAGGACACTAACTTGGATCAAATGAGGCCTTATTACTGCTATAAATGTCACATTATTAATTCTTTCTTGATCTCATTTCTGAAAAATACTAATTTTATTAATTTATTCAGACAACTTCCATGGCAAATTTTTAAAGCCCCAGTTTCACTTTCATAAATGAAGGCTCTAGTTTGTACACATATACATTGCCTTCATATTCTTCACTGCATTGACTAATAACTGGTATTTTTGTAGTGATTTTATGAGGAAATCATTTTCATTCTTTTTTAAATATGACTTGTTTTAATTTGATAACCATCATTATAGTGAAGATAATGATTATCTTACTGTGACTTAGTTTTTTTTTTTTTTTAATCAGATGGTCTTTGAATCTAAAAATAGAGTAGTGACATGACTCGGCTCAAATGAAGTGTTGTTCTGTTATCTATAGACACACAGAAACAGTACCATCAGTTTCTGTGATTTAATCAAGTTTAATTTAGTATATGAGTTTGAAATGGAACAAGAAAAGCTTAGTTTATTTCAGAAATGAAGAATTTCTAGCTGTATTAGATACTCTTAGTTCTGCATTATATTTTGTTGATTTTGCATTATATCTGTATATGTTTAGCAACCTGTGTGTATAATAGTGACTTTAATGGTATATGACTTTGTGTTAGTTTTTATGCAATAACATTTTGTATACTTTATAATGAGTGTTAGATTTCTTCTGTATAAGCTCCCGACCATTTGGATTCCAACCTGCAAAAAAACATTATATATGGGTTTTAAAATACTGCAAGAATACAATGCAAAACATTACAGTGATAGTTGTTTTTATTATTTACCCAAGCTGCTGGTCATCCAGCCTTATGAGACACCCATTTATACCATCCAATTCTTTCTGCCAGACAAAAGCCATGCTGGCATTTTGTGACCCATTCTTGAACCAGCTGGTGCTTGAGACTTTAAATCATCCTCATTTAGGATTCAAACCTTTAACCTTGCTGCCACTGACATATACTTCTACATCTTGGAGGCTGCAGGGCTCTCACGAGGGGGCGAAATGGGCGAAATCGTCACCCAAAACTCTCTGACTTCGCCTTTATGAAGCATCAAAGCGATATCAACTTCGCCGAAAGTCAATTTTTCATCTGCCGACGTCAATAACTTGTTCAGCTCCGGTTATGGGCGGAGCTTATACTGGGAAACGGCGATCTATACATACTACCTTCAAAGCATTGACCAATCAGGGAGCATTTTACTACTTTCATTGATTTAATCCTGTGTGTTGACACTCGATACGCAATTAGCCATCAACAGGTGTTGAATTGGGTCAATAATTCGATTGGGGATGTACACCGAGCAGAAAACTGTTGTGTAGAACAGGGCTCTACAAATCCTAAAGGTCAAGCAGATTAACAAATTAATTTAATGCTTAATTTAAAAGGAAAAAGGTTAAACATCAATGCTTTATCAATGTTATTCTGACATTTTAAAAAGTGTATGAGGGCAAAAATACATTCTTGTGTTTTTGTTTTAATTCTCGGATTTATTTATAAGAAAAGGTCAAGTAGATTTAAGACAAGCTAAACAAATTGAAGGAAACTAATTAAAGCAGATATTTAGTTCATTTAAGATGAAGCAGCGAGTGAACATCTCGGATAAATTCCATTTGTCATATATTTCCGCGACCCCGTCGTATTTTATATTAATGGAAAACAGTGTCTTGAAGACTCTTTATATGCCAAACTTAGAACATCAAATTGATTGATGAAGATTAGTGTCCATGAAACTGTTTTTCATTGAAAAAGTTTTCTTTTCTTTATACTTGAATATTTCTGTCGTAGTTACTTTAGAAAGCAAGTTGTAATAAATCGGCATAATTTACATCTTAAAATTGTTTGTAATTTGTTTTAAAAAATTCTGGTGAAACTGGAAACACATCCCGGACTTTTCGCAAAAAAGTTACTGAATTTTGATGCGAAAGATACATCACTTTTTAACAGTAAGTTAAATAAGAATCACTCCACATATTTGCTGCCTGTCATTGTCATTCACAAATGGAACAGGCATTGCCAGTACTAACTTCTCCCAGGAGACTTCTGACTTCTCACAAATCTTGCCTAAGGGAGAAGTCACTTCTCCCAAAATTTTGACCCTAGCGAGAGCCCTGGGCTGTTGTAAGGTGTAGCTTAGATTTATACAAATTCATTTCAGCTTGATTTTGATTAAAGGAAATCAAGCTTATTTAAATGGCTCCCAAGAAAACATATCACTTCAGAGAAAAGCCATTTTTGTGTGGCGCCCTTTCAAAGAAAAGGCGATACATAGGGATCGCTTTGTCCGTCGGTCCGTCACGAAAACTTAACGTTGGCTATAACTTTGCCATTTCTAAACATTATGTTATCAAACTTACAGATTATATTGCTTATGACAACAGGGTCGGGTTGATGCCAAAATTTCTAGGTCAAGGTAACATTTGACAGAGTTATGCCCCTTTTTATACTTGGATTTTGTCATGAAAACTTAACGTTGGGAATAACTTTGCCATTTCTTAACATTTCAACATCAAACCTTCAAATTATATTGCTTACGACAACAGGGTCGTGATGATGCCAAAACATGTAGGTCAAGTTCACAATTGACAGAGTTATGCCACTTTTTGTACTTGAATTTTGTCATGAAAACTTAACATTGGCTATAACTATGCCATTTCTTAATGTTTCTTCATCAAACTTTCCATTTGTAATGCTTACAATTGAATCACTTAAGACAACACCATTACTCAAGGGCAGATAACCCTCAAATTTATTTTTTCAATGTTATGCCCCTTTTTCAAGTTAAAATTTCTTGGTTAACCTTTTTCTTTATGTCCATTTCTCAAAAAGTGTCAAAGATATTCCATTCAAACTTGGAATACTTGATCACCAGCAAGACCCCTGCAAAGGTTGTTGGTACCCATGTCCCTGGGGTCACAGTTAACCCCACCCCCAGAGGTCACTTGATTTTGCTTATACTTATATATAGGAAAAAAAACTTCTTAAGCCTAGAAATAAAATATTAACTGACATGAGATGGGTAAGTACTCCCCCACCGTCCCCTCTGCATGGGACCCCCCCCCCCCCAGATTTTTTACCCCCCCCCCCCCGGGCCCTTTTTTTAAAATTTTAATACATATACATAGGTACTTGACTTCCAATCCACCCTCAACCCCCACCCCCCAGGCCCAATTTTTCTTTTTTTTTTAATATATCCCCCCCATTTTTTCTTACCCCCGGGCCTTTTTTCTTTTTTAAATTTCAATACATATACATAGGTACTTGACTCCCCATCCCCCCTCAACCCCCCCCACTGGGCCCAATTTTTTAATTTTTTTAATTTTTAATACATAGGTATTTGATTCCCCATCCACCCTCAAACCCCCCAACCAGTGCCCCCCACTCCCCCAGGCCCAATTTTTTTTTATAATACATAGGTACTTGACTCCCCATCCGACCCCCCCCCACCATTTTTTACCCCTCACCCCCCACCCCCGGGCCTTTTTTTCAAAATTTAATTCATAGGTACTTGACTCCCCATCCACCCTCAAACCTCCCCCCCAACCAGTCCCCCCACCCCCTGGCCCAATTTTTTTTAAATACATAGGTACTTGACTTCCCATCACCCCCACTCACATCCCCCCTCCCACTATCGGGGCCCAATTTTTAAAAAATTTTTTTAAACACATAACTACTTGACCCAAATTTTTTTTCATCTTGTATGACTAGGTACTTGCCCTGCCCCAGTCAATTTTTGTTCACTTGGGCCTCTTGTTTAACTTGGCTTATAATTAATTATCCAGCACTGAGAAAAGTGGAGCATGCTATCTGTGGACAGGTCTTGTTGTACTTTGACTAGCATGCTGTCTTTTCCAGCAGGCTCTTGTTTACCTTTTCAGTTATTCTAACAGAGTACCCATGAGCGACACAAGTGTTCCACTGAACACCCATCTAGTTATACAATACTGGTATTCACTGACAACTGGATGAACTGAAGCATGCGAGATTAGTTTCTGAAGGATAAACTCCATGCTGTGTCTCGCCGCTGTGATTCAAACCTGTGACTTCTAAAGCAGATGTAAACACTAATCACTGAGTTCTAAATGCCTTTGCATCTAGATGATGTCTGGAAGTAAGGTTTCTGAACACAATACAACCCTGTGTTTGAAGATAAGCAGGCATTGTATTTGTGTCCCAGGTATAGTATACAATTACAAAATTGGAAGTAAAAAGCTTTATATAGCTTTGCATTCAGTTCAAAGTCTCTCTCTTCACTCTTTTTTGATAAAACTAAGATTTAGCCAATCTCAAATGTGTTTACAAACTAACATAATATCATTTTCATAGTAAAATTCTACGGAGATAGAAGCAATTCAGAGTAATTTTCAAAATTTATTATAAAATTACAATTTCCTACAAAAACAAAAAACAACTACACTAAGCATTTTCAAAACCTAAATGCGTAGGGATGTCTTATCTTGTTAAAGAGTTTTTTATTAGTATGTGACCCCTGAAAACTGATGCAAAATTCATATAAATATATTCATAATTTGACTTTGAGCAAATCTGTAATCTCATGAATAAGTACTTACAACTCGATACTTTAATAAAATCATTATCAAATAAGGTGTAATAAAAACTATCAAGAAAGACAATCATTTGATTGTGCTTCTATTTACCCATTAGCCTGCTAAATTTCTACAATGGAATTGTCCATCTTTCAATTTGGGCAGTACCATTTACCATTTATAGGGGTATAAGTTCTAAAGATGCTGGCTGAATAGTGAGCAGTGCAGATCATGATCAGACTGCATGGATGCCTGCCATCTATAGCAAAAATTACTTGTGATTCCTCAAAAATCTATAAAGGCTCTTTTCCATAGAATTAAGAATAAATCTCTGAATCTTTAATAATCTGAGTTTACAAGATAAAGCTAATGACCTTTGTATGAAATGCACACGCAAAAAGATAATTTAATTAATATTTTTGAGATATTTAATGTTTTATTCAACACACCACAAGGACTTGAAATAGCTAAGGAAAGTCAAAAGTTTTGAAAAACTGCAGAACGATTGTCTCTCAGACTAAGGATTAATTAAACTGTCATGTAAATTAGTCACATACAATGTACTTATCATTTGTTCAAAAGTCTAATGAAACTGTTAATAATTTTATAGCTACCATGACCTGTAGTAGACCAATAAGAAACCAATTACTGCAACAATCACGAGTTTTTAAGACTTCTAATGCTTTTATTCACATTTAACTGAAATATAATGAGAACAAAAAGAAACTGAAATATTTTCCGCCCACAGCCTTGCTAAAACTTTTGATAAACATCTGCTGATTAACAATTTTTATTGACGAACCCTGTAACAAAATTTAACATCCCTTTTTTTTAAATAGCAGTAAATAAACTGCTCTGATTAACTAAGAAAATACTCCTTAACATCTACTGGAATTTTTTCATGTGAGTATAACTCTACAGTCCAACAGTCTAGACCATCAAATTTCACTGCAAATTTACTTACTTTGGTCCAAAGGGACTTTTAATTTTGAGGTCCCTAGGTCATATCTGAAGAGGGGTTATAGTCTTTTGCGATTTTCTGCATTCTGCATTCTCAAGTACTGGTTTGAAGCAATGAAGCAATCACTGTGCAGAACTAAGATTAAGATTAAAAGATTATGTTGAAAGAACTGTTTTCCAACTTTAAATTAATGCAGACTGCAATCTTTTTCCTCAACTTTCTGTAACAGTCTGTAAGTTTTCTTAATCCTTAACTGTTGGAACCGAAAATGATTAGCCTTTGCCACCAGTATAGAGCCAGGCCAGCCTGCACATCCGTGCAGTCTGACCAGGCTCTATACAGTTGGTGGCTCCATTTTTGTATTTTGATGCTGAAATCCCATAAATTTTGAATGGACTGTTCCAAATTCAAAGCTGGGCAAATCCATTACAAAAATTCAGCAGGTTAAGGGTTACAATCAATTTTAAAAAAAATCAGCAGTTTAAGCATGAAGTTGCATGATATATTGATCATAATTCGCAAATGCAAAGCAAATTCAGCTCCCTAAATGAGTAGTGGATACAAAGAATAGAAAAAGGTAAGTTAATCCCAGTTAACAAAATTACATAACACATGACACTTTGAACTAAAACAATTAGACACTGAAAAATACATTTTTGTTAAATGCACTTCAGAAAATTTAATAAGTACTGAATATGCTAAATGACTTCATATGTTTTCTTAATACACACTTGAATATACATGCACAAAGTAGTAAACAAGACACAAAAATAAAATAAAAAACAAGTTACCACAATATATGTCAAACAGAAAGATTAAAAAAAGATAGAACTAAAATACCCTAGTTACATAATTTCTTAATACTATTACGATATAACTTAAAGAAATAAAAATGAGCTTAAAAAAACCCAGGAATTAATTTCTTTAGACTTTTACAATATAACTTTGACTAAGACCTGTTTATGATTTTAAAACAAACAAAACAACAACATCAAACATATTAAACAATACAAAGTGTTCACACAGAGTTCTGTAATTTCATATAACAGACCATTACTCAGAGTAAAGCATAAAGTATATGATATCTTTAACGAATACCATCCTCCAAAAAATCTTACTGACCAAAATTACATTATGTCCAATCGTATTGCAGTATTTTTCAAATTGATTGACAGTTTATATGAGCTAGTAGCTATAGCTCACTCAATTGATCAGTAGAGAAAATATATCAACCACTTACCCAGTATAACCAATTTAATTTTATTTAAGCATACTATCAAATGTAACCTACACAAATACTAAAAAAACCTAATAAAAACTTGTTTCTGAATATAAGTCTCCTTTATGTAGGAGAGAAAATACGAAACATTTAAAATAAAACTTTCATTGTCATATTATGTGTCTGAGTATTTCAGAAAAGTGTTAAACATTAAAAACAGCAAGAACAAAATGGTATTTTGATCAACACACACATGAAAAAAAAAATCATTTTTGAGAAATACAAAAAACAAGCATGTAAGTACAGTAAAGTCTCGCTATTAAGACCACTTTGGGGACCTGGGAGAAGTGGTCTTATTATCGAGTCGGTCTTAATTCCGAGACCCGTGCTAGCCTTCAATCAATTTCTCATCTGTTGTAAAGGGTTATCATTAGCTACATGTATAATAACCTTGTTGAAAAGGTAAATTATGGAAAAATACTAACTAATGGCATCAATTTTATTCTACAATAACATGATATTTTTTCACATAATTTTCATGTTAGTGCGACATAAAATGAATTAAAACTCGAAAGTATACAGTGCAATTTTTCTTTCAAGCTGTTTTCATAATTAGCAACACTGAAATCCTACTGTACACGATTTATTTTTGACAGTTTTTCACTCGTAGACGTAATAACGTACCTATCCGAAATTCGGCATTATTAACACATATTTCGTCTTTCATAACGTATTTCTTTGTTCTGCATTAATCAGTACCATTTTTATGATACAAACATTGAAGTATATAATAACTTTCCTTTCAATTACTAATAGCCTAAAGTTTATTAATATTAATTTTTATACATTGTATCGCAAATCGTTCACACCTTAATGACGATTGTTGTATTATGCTGTATATTGGTGATAACTGGTGACACGTGTCATTTTAGAAAACAGTTAATGGTCGTCTTACGGGGTCCCACTTTCTTTGTAAAATGGGAATTCGGACCCGAAAAAGTGGTCGTAATACGTAGTAGCGGGTCGGTCGTAATATCGGACCATACGACCATTGAATTATATAGCAAAAAAGTCGGGACAGGAAAAAAGCGGTCGTAATATCGATTTGCCCGCAAAATAGGGTCGGTCGCAAAGCGAGACTTTACTGTATGTATAAATGAATATGTAAAATTTTAAGTTGTATTTGTGCTCTAGTACACCAAGACACATGACACTATAGATATGTGCTGAAAACATACTGAATGTTAAAAAAATCTTGTCAATCAAAAGTAGGATTGATATAAATGAAACATTACATCCCAGCAAAGCTATAAATTCTGTTTTTGACCAGGTCAGTCAAAAGATATGTTTACCATATTCAACTTTACTCAATGGGTGTAAAAATATAAAAATAGTAAAAAAGACTTGTGTTTATATTTCTAAGAATATAAATGAATAGTTGAAAAAGTCACGGGGGCCTTTGACCACTGATATAACTTTAATTTGAAACTTGCACCCACTCCACCATGAACGTTTTGAAAGAACATTTGAAAGAGACCTAAAACTGAGATGTAAAACCTTTCTAGCAGTATTGATTCAAGACTTAGCATGTAAAATGAAGAATATGGTATAAAAAAAAACTGATTTTGATTCAGGCAATAAGCAAAATGAAACAAGTACATAAATGTTACTGAAATCTTCCTGCATTTCTAGCTAAAATACAAATAATCATGCAAAAACCCAAAAAGAAACAATAAAGGCAGGCAACATTATATTAAAAAGAAAGTACAGATTAAATATCAAAAGTCAACAATTGTAAGCAGGCAGTGACTTTGAAGCATTTCCTGTTTAAGTTTGATATTTCAATACTGTGAAAATACAGGCAAAGATAAAAGAAAATTTGATTATAAATAAAACGAACTTGCCATGTGCAATATGATAAAAAGGCATAGTAATAAATTGCATGCAATATAAAGGAAATTAATGCTTCCCCACATACATGATCCCACAGCACAAAAATAAACTTGCTATGTGCAGTACTGTATTCTGTACAGTGACAAAAAGGTATGATAATTAACTTTTTGCAGCAAAGAAAGTTAAATCTCCACCTATATCCTACAGTGCTGAAAAGAAGTGTTTGTCTGTTTTGACTCTTACCATGATTTTCATATCATAACTTTAAAGTAATCTGGCAATATAAATAATCTTAGCACAAAAAAAATGCTATAAACATTGTATACCATAGTAGTAAAAATACTGAAAATGCTACAACATTTTGTGCCAAAGAAGAAAAAAATACTGTAAACAGTTTTGTGCCATATAAGAAAAATTCCATGTACATTTTAGGCCAAACTGGAAAATAATATCTTTTTTTTTAACTAAATCAAAAATAATATCTTTTTTTACACTGACATCAAATATAATATCTTTTTTTAACTGGCATAACCCAGGATTCTTATAAATCCTACAGCTGTATTGCATATGTACAGTTTTAGCAAGGAAATTATTAGATCTATAAATCAACTGTATTTCTTTTGTTGATGTTGTCATCATGTGCAAGTACTAGTATGAACCCAGGAAGCAGTAAAAATAAATAAGAATAAACAAACAATTGAAGGTCAATATCACTTTTTTAAGATCAATATCTCACAACTTGGGGCAATATCACTTTTTTACATATCAATATAACCTTTTCAGATCAGTATCTACCTTCCCTGGTCAATATCATTTTTTTACATAACAATATCACCTTTTCAGATCAATATCTCCCTTCCCTGGTCAATATCACTTTTTTACATAACAATATCACCTTTTCAGATCAATATCTCCCTACCCTGGTCAATATCACTTTTTACAGGTTAATATCATTTTTTCAAGGTCAATCTCAACCTTTCTGAAAGCCATTTACTGTCAATAATTGAATAGCATTTACTGGTTGGAATGGGTTTTATCTAGCAGATCCAGCATTGCTATCCGAAATAACAAAAACAAAAAGTAAAATTATACATGATGTACTGAGTGAAGCAATATCACTTTACTTATGATGGAATGATTATTAAAAAAATAGTTTAATCACAGATCGTAAATAAATAAATCTGTACAAAATATTTACTGTTTATAAAAAATTGACAAATGCTGCCTTATCAGGATTCCTATTTCTTCTTTATTCTTTAAATGTCTTAATTAACTATTATAATGTCATGACTACAGTGATTCGGCATGAATTTAATGACATCATACATTTGAAACGGATTCTTCTTCCTACAAGTAATGTCTTCATAATCTATCGTAATTTGGTTACATCAAATTGTGTTCTACTGAATATTGATTGGACAATAATAAA
Source organism: Cyclina sinensis (assembly GCA_012932295.1). Taxonomy (NCBI): domain Eukaryota; kingdom Metazoa; phylum Mollusca; class Bivalvia; order Venerida; family Veneridae; genus Cyclina; species Cyclina sinensis. The sequence continues at coordinate 25,530,726 of JAAONU010000009.1, read as the reverse complement.
ATCTAATACAGTAAAGTTCCAAATATAAGACCAGCCAAATAGTGTCTTAACCCTTACCATGCTAAATATCTGAAATAAACTTGTCCATCTTTTAATCTGGACAAATCCAATAACTGTTTACGAGGAAGCTTATTAAAAAATCTACTCATGAAATGGTGAATAGTGCAGACCATGATCAGACTGCATAGATGTGCTGACTGATCTTGATCTGCACTTGTCACAAAGGCTGAGTCTATTGCCGCCAGCAGGGTTAAGGTTAATAGGTCTTTTTTTATTTAAATTTTACAATTTGTTTTTTTTTTATTGCTAGGCTTTGCATGACCTTTAAATACAAGTATTGAAAGTGGTCTTATTTCATGGGACTTGACTGTTATTATTCAAACACAGATTTATAGCCTTCACCCCGTTTCCAAGGTAACATAGTAAAGACTACTTTGATGATTTCAGAATCATGTGAAAATAAGCATGTCTAAAATTTTGTACAAAGACCGCCTCTTTTAAAAGGCGGATTCACTAATAAAACCACATTTTGACTGGTGATCTTTGCAAGACTTAAAAGTAGCTTTTTACTTTAAGACCAGTGTAGACTATGACTTACATGCATATCAACATATGGTCTACACAGTTTCTTATTCAGTTGCTAAGTTTTCAGTTAATGCCACTATAACTGCAAAAAACACAAGAAGATCTAGCCTCCATGTTTAGGGAAATTATGTTTAGTTTTAAGTTTTAATCTTAACATCAGCAGTTTAAAGGAGCTAGGTACATGCTCATGTCTACCTAAATACAAATTATCACAATTTAGTCCACATACAAAAAACAAAAATTTATAATAATACCATAGTCTACCAAAAATTTTGAATAAGTATTTAAACAAAATGTTATACTTATTTCAGTCAACCCAGTATTCCAGTTACCACAATATATAGAGCAAAGTTTAGTTTCATGAAATAAAATTGTTTAAATGAAAGATTAAATTCATCACAAATAAACAATACTATATTATATACATAGAATTTATCACAAAATAATTAAATTATAATAAACCTTCAAGTTATCACAAAATAACAAAATAACATTCTACCAGGGGTCTATGAAATATTTGAAAGACCCTGATTCTACATAAAATCTAGCTATCAGCAAACAATTATACTAAAGTAATCAAACAAGTTATTAAAAATAACAACAATGAACTCTGCATTAAATTCAGTTATAAAAACTAAAACAATACTACAGTCCCAAAAGAGAAGTTATCACAATATCAACGGTAAAAATATCTTTGCAAAAAGTATGACATAAATGTGTGCTAAAAATAGCACATTTTTTGAGTATTCAATCAACCAATCAGGTTGATTTTGGTTTGTCTTTGATAAATAATTTTGACCCTGCTTGAACAGAATTAAAAATAAATACTCCTTGGTTAAGTAAAAACGAATATTCATGGATCCAAATATCAATGCCTTAAATATCTATATTTTTCTTTATTTTCTTACCCTGGTAACAACTGTAAATCTAAAATCAGCAATGTGTAGTTATTTAAAGAAATAATAAAAAATTCAACATGTCAGTAGCAGGAATAAACAACATTCAAAGAATGTATGTTAATTTCATGTTTCTCTCAGGGTGTAAAATGTCAGATATTTACTTTATTTTCAAAACTGAAACTCTTTTTGTTTTAGCACAGAAAATTATAAATAAATGCACTGCTTACTAGCTGACAATACAACCCTTCAATCATCATCACTCATTTGACACAAAAAAAGTTTTAAGGGGAGATAACCCAGACAGATTAGGCATAGGTACTTCTTGGCTTTCTGCCAAGTGGCTGAACCTGATTTCTCCGTCGGTAGGAGTTGTGATCCATAAGGTCACTGGCATCAAGGGTTGAAGGCCCCGGCTTTGAGGCTGGCTTTCCTGGCACTTGGATTGGTCGCTTATCCTCATCGTGAGCAAGACCCCGATCCTTAAAAATGGCAAAAAATCATTGTCAGAGTCAGTAAATAGTAAAAAAATATCAATACATGACAGGTTCATAGATAAAAAAGTAGGCAAACTGCACTGTGGGAAAAGCCTGAAGTAAAACGAACATATAGTTTTAACATATGCTGCAGGATAGGGTTCAAGTGTGAATGTTTTAAGTGTGACCAAAAACCACCACCTGTAGCTACTTCTTATTAATATGGAAAGATCTTTCAATTCATGACTACTGAATAAACAAGATGACTGCTAAAGCCAGGTGACTGCATTAACAAACTGACAATGAACACCAGGTAAGTTTTTATTAAAGTTTCGAAATGTTTTATTGGAAGACTACTGAATGTGACTACCGAATAAACAAGATGACTGCTACAGTCAGGTGACTTCATTAGCAAACTGACAATGAACAACAGGAAATTTTTATTAAAGTTTCAAATTGCTCCACTGGCAGACTGTATCAAAATATCTAATGCAGTTAAGTTTCACAAGTAAGACCAGTCAAAAGGTGGGGTTGACAAGGAATCAGTGTTAGAAGTGAAGCTTTCTAGTTTCAAGTTTTAGACTTCACTTCTTTAGAACTGTTCATTTTGAAATAATTAAAGTGGTCATAATAGCCCAACTTCTTCTCTTTTTGTTCCAGGCCCTTTCATGATGTATCCCCATTTATTCTCCCTGTCATAGATAAAAGTGCGGGTCAGGGATCCATCCCCCACTGACCTTAAAATTGATTTCAATGTATAAATATGTAAACAGTTATAATAATTTTGTACAACCAAGTATATATCTAAAGATTACATATTTTTTAACATGATAAAGCTACATTTCATACTCAATAGCCATATTATTTACTTAAAAATCATAAAAGAATTTACTTACAGTTCTGATATGTACAGAATTTTCCTTTTCCCAGTCTCTCTTTCTCTTCTTATCCTGTAGGAAAAGACAACAGGATATCTTGTCAGATTTTCAAAATTCTACAAAATACGTAGCATCATATCTAACTATATAAAGTTTTTATTCAAAGAGGCAGCCTATCTGGGTAATCCAATCTTCCATGTGGGCAAATAAAAGAACTTTATTTAAAACAATAAACCAACTGATTTTCCTATAGCTTAGACCAAAGAAAAAAAATAAGCCCTTATAAATATCTTGTTCTATCTTGTGTTAAACATGTCAAAAGTTTTATTTACAACCTTCAAATATCTTAACAGAAGAAAACCAATTCTTCTAAAAAACCTATTATCTCCTACTTTACCTTACAAGTATTCATTCTAGAATCAGCTTAACCACTATCATTCTAAATGTCTAAAATGGACTTGTCCATCTTTCAATTTGGACAAATCCATGAATTGTTTATGGGGGTGCTTACTGAAAATTTACTGACCGAATGGTAAACAGTTTCCAGTTTTTATTAAGCCAATTTGCAATTGCTTGCCTTTGGCCATTTACATTTAATTAAAACAAATATGGCCAAGACATTAAACAAAGATAAACAAAAATCATAAAAGTGTAGACCATGATCAGATTGCATGAATGTGCAGGCTGACCTTGGTCTGCATTAGTTGCAAAGGCAGAGTCAATAGCCTCCACCATGGAAAAGGTTACAGATTTTTAGATTGTTATAATGCAGACTATTCTAAATTCACTACAGTTCATATTCTCTCTCAGAAGCAATGAGAAATTTAGATCATAAAGAGAAACACCTTACTTAGTAACATATATCAACTTGAAATCAGTTTTATGAATACTCTAAATTCTTGTAAAACACATAACTTTTGAAAAACTTATCTATGTTACCTTACTTTCTGGTACAAAACGGCAAAACTGAAAAGACACAGCTTTTTTAGACATTAAGAATACTTACTATGCACCAAACAATAATACATATTGGTATGTATAGAACCAACGAAAATCCTGTCACACAGGCAACCATATTTGTTTTGAAAGCTTCCACTGAAATTGTAAGAGCTTGAACTATATTCAAAATTTTCACCACAGTCTAAAGCCCTGAAATCTGACTGGTTAATTCTTGTTAAACGTAGAACCAGTCTAAAATCTGTAGCATCTGATCAGTTGATTCTAAATGGAAATTTCTAGAAAACCTTCTTGGTGAAACATTAACTGATATTAACATACTTTTTTTCACCACAGTCTAAAGCCCTGAAATCTGACTGGTTAATTCTTGTTAAACGTAGAACCAGTCTAAAATCTGTAGCATCTGATTAGTTGATTCTAAATGGAAATTTCTGGAAAACCTTCTTGGTAAAACATTAACTGATATTAACATACTGAAAGTACAAGTAATTTTCTAATGAGTAAGCAAAGAAGGTTCTAATATAACTTGAGAACTTTAATAATTATATAATCATTAAAAACAGTTTAAAAGCAAGAACTTTGACTGATTAAAGCAATATAATCAAGATACATGTACATGTATGATAAAACATCTTGAGATTTTATCAAAGACATTTTGCATTTATTCATCCCCTCTTGGCGAGGGATGTAAATATATTTACCAATCAAATCAACAGAGATGCTATCAATGAGATCCCAAAGCCTGTCAACCAAATCTGTTGATACCTTGATACATGTCCCCTATGGAAGAAAGGGAAAAATCATTTTATTGTCAATGAAAAAAAATTACCAGTTCTGAGTTCATCAGACATGTCAAGTATAAATTTTGATATAAAAAATATACAAATCTATAAATAATTTCAGACAACAAAAAGCAAAAACAATTTCAGACTACAAAAAGCAAAAATGATTTCAGACTACAGAAAGCAAAAACAAATTCAAAGCAACACTTGAAAAATGAGAAACATGAGGAAGCAATGTAGAAATGAGGCTCCCTGCCTACTCTGTCTAATTGAGAGTCATACATGGCACATTTGATGGTCTCTGAAGTAATCTATAATTCATGGTTTCCTATAAATAGTAAGACTGGGTCCCTGAGTTTTCATGGTTTTCAGATAGCAAAATTTGGGTCCCAGCCTGAGTTTTCTTGGTTTTCAGATAGCGAGATTTGGGTCCCCGCCTGAGTTTTCATGGTTTTCAGATAGCAATATTTGGGTCCTAGCCTCAGTTTTTATGGTTTTCAGATAGCGAGATTTGGGTCCCAGCCTGAGTTTTCATGGTTTTCAGATAGCGAGATTTGGATCCCAGCCTGAGTTTTCATGGTTTTCAGATAGCGAGATTTGGGTCCCAGCCTGAGTTTTCATGGTTTTCAGATAGTGAGATTTGGGTCCCAGCCTGAGTTTTCATGGTTTTCAGATAGCGAGATTTGGGTCCCAGTCTGAGTTTTCATGGTTTTCAGATAGCCAGATTTGGGTCCCAGCCTGAGTTTTCTTGGTTTTTCAGATAGCCAGATTTGGATCCCAGCCTGTGTGGTTTAAAGGTTGTGTTGTTAAATCCTCTAATGAATGACTAAAACTGGTAAAAGCATCCCAAAAAGAATCTTTATGAACACACTTTTATCAAAGACCTAAAATACTGGTATCTTATATCTTTGCTTTTATGAAAAATGTATTTCTAGCAGTCGTTTCATAACATTAAAACTTTATTATATAAATGACTTACTTGTGTATCATTCACATTACATCTAAAATGATCTCTAAAAATGCTGTTCAGTAGCATTATCCTAGTCGAATGTGTCCAACAGGGTAGTGAAAATATATGACAATTGGGAAATACCTGTGATTTTCAACTTGCAAGTATACTTTTGATGTTTCAATTATTAAAATATCCTCAAGTTTGTTCAAAATCATTTGTTGCTTACAAGGCTTTTCATTGATTCACTCATTTAGGATTTATTTTATTTTAATGAGTTGGGGCATTTTAAGGCTGTCAGTAAGAGAAAAGCTTAAGGTCAAAAAGCCAAAATGTTTACTATCCATTCTACGAAACATACAGATGCAAAAAGTAAGTTCTTTATGTTATTTAACTGGATCAGTAGTAGACTGACACGCACAAACATAAACACAATTTATCAATCAGTTAATTCCTCTTGATGACATTTTGTGTATTATAAATACATGAAAGGTACACAGACCTATTGTTTTCTTTCATCATCAAAACCATCTAAATAGTGCAGTGACTTTGATCTGCAAAACTGGAGAAAGGAAATCCAAGAGTGATTTTTTTTTTTTGCCAAAGTTAAGATGTATACCCAGGAGTTTTTCACCTCACACTATAAGACAGTGACATAGAGCAAAATTCTGAGATATATGACATCCAACCAGGAGATATGGCATGTATGGAGGATCATGTGTTTGAACTCTGTATTCCTTGGACATAAGCAGAAAAGTCAGTGTTACATAGTTGTGCACTATCTCCTTGAACAAAAATTTTGTGTTTCATGGCAACACACAGATTTAAAAGGAAAGTGTAAGATTAAGCCCTTAAATCCAGAAATGACAAAGGTGGACAAAAACCTTCCCATTAAATTTACTGAGAGGGCACTCCTATCAAATTTATACGGTGGGCACAAGCCCTCAAATCAAATTTACAGGGAGAACAAAAGCCTTTATACCTTAAAAAATATCAAGACCCCCTTTTTTGTGACAAAGTTCTTACTTATAAACATACATGGTAAGTAACTGTAAGTACAAAGAATATTTTCTACATTTCATATTCATTTTAAGAGTGAGGTGGGCAATGCTGTAACTTGTTACTTTAAGCGGACAAATGTTTCCAGTAAGGGGAATCTTTTATGAATTTGATTCATATGGAAGGGCTTTTTTGTAAGCTGGTGGGCTTTTGTCCTCCCTGTAAATTTTATGGGAGGGGTTTTGTCAAACTGATAAATTTGACCAGAGGGCTTTTATCCTCCTTGTAAATTTGATGGAAGTTTTTGGTCCAGTTTTTGTCATTTTTGGATGTTCTTGTTTTTGTCTGTTTCTTGTAAAATGAAGGTCACAAATTTGCACACTATAACCTTGACAAAAGGACTTTATGCTTCTTAGTAACGAGGAAAGGTCAAGTTCATATACTAGCACACTTTAACCTTGAACATGGACTTTCTGCATCTAAACAACAAGGATACATAAATTTACTGTCAAATACTAGTACTTGCTCACAATAACCTTGAACAAGAATCTTGTGTTTATCAGCAACAAGGACAGGTCAAGTTCACATACTTGCTCACAATAACCTTGAACAAGAATCTTGTGTTTATTAGCAACAAGGACAGGGTGAAGTTCACATACTTGCTCACAATAACCTTGAACAAGAATCTTGTTTTTATTAGCAACAAGGACAGGTCAAGTTCACATACTTGCTCACAATAACCTTGAACACAAGATCTTCCATCAGGGAGAAGGTAGGTTCCCTCAACTTGACATATTCCATCAAGCACACAACATCTTCTACAGGAAGTTTCAACTGTAAAAGATTATAAATCTTCTGTTAACAAAATGTGGTCATGATTAAGTGCATATGAAGACAAATGCTTACTGGTATATTTAAATAGGTTTAAAATGGAAAAATCTCAGTTAGATACACAAGAGTGGTACTCTGTATGCATTCATAAGGTGGTGAAAAAGTCTGTGTCACTTTAGAAGGATTGGTATTCAGCAAAAAATTACATTAAATACAAAATTACACACCCATGTTAAATATGCAAGTCCATGTATTCAGCATGTAATGTATACAAAAGTACATACACATTTCAGATACATAAGGGTATATTCAGCATGTTTTTGAAAGAAGGTATACCAACCTGTGTCACATATACAAGAGTTGATATTTAGCATGTATTCAATACAAAAGTATGTATTTCACAAATGCAGGAGTATATTCAGCATGTTTTTGAAAGAAGGTATACCAACCTGTGTCACATTTACAACAGTATATATTCAACATGTATTGAATATAAAAGTATAAACACATCTCACATATGCAAGATATGTATTCAGCATGAACTGGATACAGAAGTATACAAACATCTCACACATGAAGGAGTATTTACTGAATACAGAAGTATACACACATCTCACATATGCAGGAGTATGTATTCGTCATGTACTAAATACAGAAGTATACACAGAAGTCACATAAACAAGAGTATATTCAGTATGTATTCTTAGATAGGAATACAAACCTGTGTCACATACACAAGAGTTGGTGTTCAACATAATATCCTAGAATGGAATACAAACCTGTGTCACATACACAAGAGTTGGTGTTCAACATAACTTCCTAGAAAGGAATACAAACCTGTGTCACATTCAAATGAGTTGGTGTTCAACATAACTTCCTAGATAGGAATAAAAAACCTGTGTCACATACACAAGAGTTGGTGTTCAACATAACTTCCTAGATAGGAATACAAACCTGTGTCACATACACAAGAGTTGGTGTTCAACATAATATCCTAGAATGGAATACAAACCTGTGTCACATACACAAGAGTTGGTGTTCAACATAACTTCCTAGAAAGGAATACAAACCTGTGTCACATTCAAATGAGTTGGTGTTCAACATAACTTCCTAGATAGGAATAAAAAACCTGTGTCACATACACAAGAGTTGGTGTTCAACATAACTTCCTAGAAAGGAATACAAACCTGTGTCACATACACATGAGTTGGTGTTCAGCATACTTTCCTAGATAGGAATACAAACCTGTGTCACATATACAGGAGTTGGTGTTCAGCATAACTTCCTAGATAGGAATACAAACCTGTGTCACATACACAAGAGTTGGTGTTCAGCATAACTTCCTAGAAAGGAATACAAACCTGTGTCACATATACAAGAGTTGGTGTTCAGCATTACTTCCTAGAAAGGAATACAAACCTGTGTCACATACACATGAGTTGGTGTTCAGCACAACTTCGTAGAAAGGAATACAAACCTGTGTCACATACACAAGAGTTGGTGTTCAACATAACTTCCTAGAAAGGAATACAAACCTGTGTCACATACACACGAGTTAGTGTTAAGCACAACTTCGTAGAAAGGAATACAAACCTGTGTCACATACACAAGAGTTGGTGTTCAACATGTATTCACAGAATGGCACACACTCTCCAGTAGCACAAAACCCTCTGAAACATGAAAAGCATTCAGTCCATGAGAAAAAAAAAACACAATGAAGGCAAATAACTGATCACTGATGATACAGGAAAAGAGCACTTGACATTTCTTTTACTATTAAAATAAACTTAATTGAAAATTTGCACAAAGTGACAAATTTCTTGTCCTCTTCAAAAAAACAATTACAGTAAAAAAAATGAATAACCTGAATATTGCTTTTCATAAAAATTCCTATTTTGTATCTAATCTATTAATGACTATTACTGTGGCTACAGTTTTTGTTAGATATTGTTCTTTCATATGTAAAAATGTTGTCACCTGAATAAAACACAATAGTGAATAATAACATTTACAGTTTTGTAAAAAAGTGGGATACATTGAAAAGGTATATATTTTAAAATGAAACAACTTAAATTTAAGCATATAAAATCTGCCATATTAATTATGATAAATTAATATCCTTTATACAAAAAGAATTTTAAACATTTTATACACTTAATGAAGCCAAATTCAAACTGTTTTTGTGACATACCTTAAAATGAAATCTGCATGCTTTAGCCCTTTAATTTAATCTTGTGTGGTGCATATGAAACTTCACTACAACAAGTTGGATCAAATACAAAGTCTTGATTAAACAGTTTCTTTTACCTACCCTTCTACACAATTTGTTCCATCTGGTTTGTTGGGTGCTGCTGGACAGTCATAACTGACACCAGTAACAACAGTCAAGGTCAAAATGAACAAGAACATCAATGGGATAGATGGATGCTCCCTGATGCTGCTTTGGAATGGCTAGAAAACATTGCCAAGTAAAAGTGAATGGAGTTAAACTTGGGTAATTCAATGAATAAAATTATGTTTATACAGCTGAGGGAATTTCATGCCAGCTGTTTATACTAAAATAAATCATGACCTTTGACCTCTATATGTGACCTTGAGCAACCAATCTGCTTCATGCCTATGACACACTGTCTCAGAGAGGGAAATATTTGTGCAAAGTACTTTTGAAATCCCTCTAAGGCCAAGTTACAGCCCCGACAAGCAGAACTGTAGCCAATTTTGACATCTGACTACAAGTGTGACCTTGACCTTTAAACTATCGACCTTGTTCAAATGCACAACATACAGTCTTACTGAGGCCTACATTTGTGCCAAGTAATTTTGAAATCATTCTAACCAAGGCCAAGTTAGAGCCCAGACAAGCCAAAGTGTGATGGAAGGACAAAGTGGTGACCATAGTTATACTGCCTCAAAAATTTCAGGGAACATAAAAATGTCATCTGGTGCTTGAAATGTACAACTATTCACAGAAAGTGATACTCACTATAACTTCTCAATAAAAGATTGTATATTCAAACCCCACAGCCAACCTTGTCTTGTAATGCTAGAAACCTAGTAATTTCATTTGTTTGGTAATTAAATTAACTGAATTTATAAATATATCAAGTTTTGTCATAGACAGTTAAGAGTTACTCAACTGGTCTGGACAAGTCAATAAGTTTTTACAAAAGGATATTCACAGTATGAAGCATTTTTACAAAGCCCATCTATATCACTTTGGCATCTGTAAGTCGAGGGAGCCAACTGGCACTGGCTACAACAAGCAGAGTTTGCTGGGCTGAAATGTAAAATAAAAGGGTATGTTGTTATGTATATGTATAATAATTCTCTGATGATAAATTGTAGCATGTTTACAGTGTGATATCAACTACATGTTTTACTTGCACAAGCTCTCTGTATTTAATGTGTTATGTATATATATAAAAATTCTCTATAAATCTCTGATGATAGCTTATTTACAGTCCTAATTTTAGAACTAATCAATAACCTAGTTGTTGTACCTGTCTTTTGGAAATTGCTGGAATATGCTATTAACTTCTTATGACTCATTCATTGTGGCTATATTTAGAACATTGGAGAAAATCCTCTTAAAAGTTAATATTTAAAATCATGTAGAATCTACACTGTCCTAGAATATTCTTGTAACTCATTTAATGAAGATGTGTTTTGAATATTGAAGAATGTTCTGGATTATATCTGTTCTGGAATTTTCTTTATGTGTATAAAAATTAGAGAATTTCTTCAAACTTTGTCTTTAGGTAATCTTTGGTCATAAAAATATTGGATTGAATTTTCTTCATTACCAGAATATTTGGATTTTTTTTCATTATTCTTCATGAGTAATTTATTCAACTTTTCAACATTTTATGGGATTTTTCTACTAAAAGTTATTTTGGATATTTGTGGAAAATACTTGAACAGTGATTTAGACATTTAACTCTTAACAGGATCTGACAGGATTATAAGTTTATTTAGGACTGTACTAAATCCAGGTACTGTAAAACATTTGTTGTAACTTTGTGTAATTGTACTTGATAATTTATTAATTTGTTTTAAGAATAAATTTTTGCTATTGTTTAAAAGTTTGTAACTAGTTATTCTTTCCATTACACTTTTGGTTTGGAATGTGAATAACTCTAACAATTTTTATTCAAAACAATAATGTAAAAGGTTTAGGCATAAATGATGCAGACCTGTACTGAATCTTTCTTGTAAAAATTTGAAAAAGGAACATGGATTTTACTCAGAAATGTGATTACAATGTACTATCTTAATCATCAACATCAAAGTTAACATTAAGATCAGATATATGTACACTACTTTATAAAGAAAATAACTATAGTGATAAACTACTAATTACTAATTGATACATTACTTTATAAGGAAAATAACTAAAGTGATAAATTACTAATTACTAATTGATACATTACTTTAGAAAGATGATATCTATGTAGATAAATCACTAATTACTTACTGATACATTATTTTAGAAAGATGATATCTATATAGATAAATTACTTATTACTAACTGATATATATTACTTTAAAAGGATAATATCTATATGAATAATTACTTATTACTAATTGATACACTACTTTACATGTATAAAATTAATTACTATAGTGAAAAATTACTAATTACTAATTGATGCATTACTTTAGAAAGATGATATCTATATAGATTAATTACTAACTACTAATTGATACACTACTTTATAAAGAAAATAACAATAGTGATAAATAGAGGATATTTGTTTGTTTTTGTGGAAGATGAGAATTTATTTCATCGAGTGAACACCATATGTGATATTTTCACGAGTGGCGCAGCCATGAGTGAAAATATAAACATATGGTGTTCACGAGATGAAATAAATTCCCATCTTCCACTAAAAAACAAACAAATTTTCTTTTTATTTTATGCCAACACGTCAAAAATGGGTATTTTATGACATTTTTACTCAGGGCCTTCAATAAATTCCCCATGGTGAGCCCCAAATCAGTTAATGCGTACTTTGGTCAAACCGTTACTCTGCACAAAAAAAAAGTGCAGACAATTTCCAATACATATGATAACTTTACTTCTGCTGAAATAAATTGAATACACTTTCATCAAATAACATTTATTTTTCTCTACACAGTTTATCAATATTTATTGAATTTTAGCCATACATACTTTTATTATAAAAGGGGATTAATACCGAGTAATATTCAATCAACTGAATTGAAAGTCGGCCATATTGGATATTGTCCATGTGAGTTATGTAAACAAATCAGACATTTTAAATAATTTATGGCGAATTTCATCATTGTTCACAACTAGTTAGGCTCAGGAATTCAATATTATAACTGGATTTAACAAGGTAAATAAATTTCACTCGCTGTCACTGTCTGAAATACAGCGGATTCTCTTGTATTTACGTGGTGGGGAAAAGTAGTTCCGGCACAAACAGTGGATTATCAAAATGGTAATTTCACTGATTCAAAACAGTGGATTATCACTTTAATCTCACTGATATTTCCCTATATTTCATTGGTAGGCATAAAATAAATGACTAATTACTAATTGATACACTACTTTATAAAGAAATTACTATAGTGATAAATTTCTAATTGATACATTACTTTAGAAAGACACTATCTATATTGATAAATTACTAATTACACTTATGGAGACATTACTTTACTTTAGAAAGACAATATAATTTACAGAAATCCAAAACCTAAACTGCACATATTCATACATAACTACACAATCACAGTCAAACTGTAATAATAAAAGGAGTATAGGATATTGATAATCTGCTATGATAATTGCGTAACTCAAATTAATCATTAATTTCAATACTTTCTCACTGTTGACTAATCGCTTCATTACCAGTTTGACTGTGATGATACATGATCTTTTTAGGTCTTCCATAACTATTTCCTAGGTTAGTAAATCTTATTATTCAATAAATTTAAATTAACTCTATGCAGTTAGGTCAATGATGAACAAACATCTCTTGCTTACATGTTACTTATAATTCTTTCAGAATGGTCATATAGTTTTAAGAAACAGAACCCTTGTTTTATCTTGTAAATAAATACTGTATTTAACAATATATAAGTACTTTTAATGTAGTTCAGATATCCATGACTAATCAGTTCATTTTTGATCTGATCAAAGGTGAAATATGATTTCTTAAGGCATTTTTCATACTACGCATTAGTGCCCCAGTTTCCATTTCAGTTTCTTAGATATTGGTATTCATTTTATGGCAGATTTTATACATAGATTAGTAATGGTAATCTGACTTTTAAAATGTAAACAGTATAATGTGATGTTAGTGCAATGTTTGTAACAAAACTGTGATAGTCTCATATAATTCTTAATAAGAGTGGCCAGTTACATGTATGTTAGGTTTTACTGATCATGTATTTTTATATATGTGTACATGTAATGGATAGGACTTTAATAAAGTAATAAACTAAACTTTGCTAGTACAACTGGATTATTTTTTGTTGCTTTTTTTTGTGAACACTTTTTTTCAAATTTCTCATCATCAGAATGATCTCTCATTTATCGCTTTAATTTCCAATCTTGTAGTTTAACATTAAACTTAGACCAATACAGCAGTAACTTGCACAGTGTGTTAAGTTAACGCCCCTATGAACGCTCCTGTAAATCTCAAAAATGGCTTTGACATTCAGTATGGTCCTTGGATTAAACGATCAGTTGAGATAATGTGGACAAAGGAACCAACACACATGCTCGAATAATCAGATTATTGATATGGAAAAAAAAGGATGAAAATTGCAGGTACAGTAATCGCTGTTTAGCCAGAAATTTAGAAAGTGCAGAGATTACCCCAGGTAGTCAGAAAATTGATCTTTGAATAATTGCCATTTTACTGATATATATTTTACAGAGGCCTAAAAGTAAAAAATACTTAGTTATCAATTTGCTGGATGGTTAATAGATTCAGACTAGTACTTGTTACTGAAGACTCTCTACCGCTTGAGAGTTTTGAAGAAGCAACTTACTGACCTCTTTACCCCTGTCATAAACTGAGAAAGACCTAGCTAGAGGAGAAAAATGGGCAAAGAGAAAACAAGCATGGAGGTATGGTGATCAAATTCAGTTACCTGACAGTTTTGAAATAAGTACTAGTAACAAATCAAAGAAGCAGGGAACTAGCACTAATTTAATAATAAAAAATCTAGAATTAATGAAAAAGATCAGTTTTATCAAGAATATACACCAAATGAGTAGCGATTTACCTGCAAGTTGCCCCCGCTATTAATCTACATGACTGTGTACAACAGTCTCCACCCCCAAGTTTTCCCAGAAGCCCTTCGTCACACTCCTCACCACTGTCTAGTCGACCATTACCACATGGTGAAAATTCCGAGGGAGCTGAGAAGAGAAGACTTTCCTAGGTAATGTTTAATACTGAAATTACTAAATTCTTGTAATGGGTTAGTCCATTTCATTCTCGATATTAAACCATTAACTACTCACAGGAAGATCTGATCAAAACTCAATGCTTATCATATTAACTTATCAGAAAAAGAAATGTGTCCATAGTAGGCCTTTTGTACTGAAGCATATCCCAAGAACTAGCGTTTAACTTTTTGCCAACCTCTATATAAATTTCTAATAATTACATTCTGTCTGGATACCTGTTTCAAAGCTCTTACCTTCAAAGCAAGTTCCTGCTTTATTCTTCAGAACTGCACTGATAGCTGACCGGCTGCAACTTGAGAATTCCTGAGTCAACAGAACAAAGCATCAAGTTTCAGCAAATAATACTCATCAAGTTAATTACATAAAATTGTGATTACATGCAGCAGATATAAATCAAACAAAGCTATAAAGAATAAAGAACAGATGTATGATACATTCATGTTAACATTACTCAGTAGTCACATGCTTTTCTTTCACAAGTTTTAAAGAGTGTTAAAGCAAATGATTTTAGATTTTCTTGGTCAATTTTCAGGAACATAATTCTTATTTAGGGAAGTACACTGAGTAAAACACTGAACTAAGTATCAAACAGAATTCTCAAAATATTTAGTAAATTAAACAATTAAGTTTCAAACTTGAAAACAAATGTGTAAGTTCATTGAAATTCAAATAGCATATACTTCTGGTAAACAGAAGCCTGTCAGACCTTTTTGGCAGAGAAAATGTGAAGAAATTCTCATGTTACATAGCAAACACAAAATGAAAATCTTACATCATTATTTGGATCTTCACCATTCACAGAGTATGCATACATCAAGTATTTTCCGTCTCCAAGAATACTTCCAGGAGAGCAGCTACCAGATGGGTCATGCTCACTGCCAAAATTATGTCCTGTCAATAATATATGAAAAGGTATTTACTCACTCTCCCAGCAAAGCTAATACAAGGGTTCAGTGTAATGACTATATTCGTACCTACATATAAAAGAAGTTGCTTACTTTCACATGACAAGCCCTAATCAAAGAGTTAAAGTCAAATTCTAAAACCTGCTATTTACATGCATTAAATGTTTGTGTTTGATGTGCAGTCAAGCAATGGCTGAGGGCTGGAGTGCTGGACTTACAATCTATAGGAAGCTGATTTGAATCCCATCAGGGGAGAGAATCTAAAAAACTACTACACTTTCAGTGCAAGCACTAACTAGCACTTAGCAAGTAATTGCTGAGATGGATTCATATATGTTACAAGAACTTTTTTTCAAATTGATATAAAATTTAGATTTAAAAAAAGTAGCCATCTGGCATCTTTTTAAAAAGAATTGTGAGGGGCACTGTGATAAATCATTAATCTACTTACCAAATTCTGCAGACAGGACATGAAATGAAAATGGAAAAAAAAAGTTAACACAGAACAAGTAAAGATGGTGAAAAGATGGTAGTTATTGTGGTCCAAATGGCACAGATGAAGAACTTCATTATTATTGGTAAGTGTATATGTTTGAATACTACATTAAATCTTATCTCAAATAACATTTTTATAACAGCACAAGCATGAGATATCATGCTGAATTCTTGTTCATTGTACACTGTTTAAATTTCTTCAATTTCATCTCAGTCCTGGAAAAATTGTTAAGTAACTGAACATCTGTACAGCTGATTTTTGAAAACAAAAACAAACTTGGAAAAGATTCTTGCCAAGTTTAATCAACTCCTTTCCAAAAGTATAAGAAGAGATGGTAAACATTAAGGTAAAATGTTGATAACAGATGGACAACCCTTCAAACTTGGACTTGTGTGGACCTTGTCATCAAGTGAACTAGCATTGACAATACCATTAAGAAAATAAGGGTCCTTTGTTTTCATAAAAACACTTCACAGAAAAATTGAGAAAAAAGGCAAATTGAGTTTAGTTCATACCGTGTGCTGTTACAAGGTACTGTTGTGTGAAACTGACAGTAGAACCAGCCCCATTCTTTGATGACGTCCAACCAATGTTGAATATGGAGGGAACTCCATCCAATGAACGAGCTACAAAGGATATTTACAAAAAATATTTTTTGATTGCAAAATGCATTATACCCTCACATTTCAATTACCTTTCTGGTCCCTTAGCAAGATCCTAAACAAGTGTTTCATTTTAGACTGTTACAGTATTTGGATAAATATTTTGTATATGATGACTCAGAAAGCTCTACAAAGCTTTATGTTCTCCACATTAGGATACAGCACTACATGTCCCTAATGGCTGTTTTCACTTGTCCCCAACCTAACACTTATCTTGTACCTCTGACATAAAATTTTTGGGTAACTCTTAAATACTCATATAACTCAAATATTGTATGGTAAGCTCAGATGTTAGTACATTCCATTCTAACCAATGCTACTTCCCATTCCACTCTGTGCTTGGTGGGAAATATCTGATATAAAACGTGATCACCAAAATAGGACAAGTGGGTTTTCATAGCGTGTTCCCAATATCATCTACCAGTATGTAGTTATGAGTAAAAGCCTGCTGACTCTTCATTTTTAAGTCTACAAAATGATGGCTTACTCGGAGAACATATTCCTCCTGCTGTACCGACCCTGGAACTGGCAATATATGCTAACCCTAAAACACTACTTGGCATAGACTCTGCTGTAAACAGGTGAGCCAGACAGTAGCTTCCATAGTCTGTTACCTCACCAAATGCCTGGAACAGAAGATGGTAACAATAGGATTGCAAAATTACTTTTCTTAATACCTGGAAAATAAATGGTTGGTGTACACTGGCTACTTCATAAAATGCCATGAAAAAATGGTTAGAAGTGCCTCTCCACTCAACACCAGTTGAATTTGGGTCTTCAAGGTCTGATTCTACCTTGAAGAGATTCTTAATTCCATTCTCTCTGATTTATACAATTGGTGTTAGAAAAAGTATCAAAGATTTGTGCTCCTCTATAGCAAGGAGACTCTGCTTCAGGTTTGGATTGGCCATGGTTAGAATTCTAGACAAGTGCTTCAGTTTTCCTATCAGTAGATGGGCATCAGTAGAGGATATTAATTAAATGAGTGGTCATGTAATATGGTATTTATTGCACAAGTTATTTGAAAAAGATAAAACAAGGCTCTGCCGATTTTTTTATCATTTTCTAATTACGAGTGTAATAAATCTTGTATTACATCACCACAAAAATAATGTTCTATATATATCACAGAAGTTTTGTAAGTGAATGGAGAGAGAAACGCAAAGAACTGATTGTTTTGTCCATATTGGCGCAAACATCATAACCGTATTGTTAACAGCATTGCCAGAATATATAACACGGCTTTATTTCATGCCCATGACTTTGTCTACAATATAATGAAAGTTACTAGCTCTCTCTAGTATCTGGCTCCATCAAGATAAGTGTATTAATAGTGACTTCAATATATGTCCTTTAAACTTTCATTCCAATCGAGCTACAAAGAAATAAGTGTTTAATAAATCAAAGTTCTAAAATGGTTATATCCACTGTTTACCCTTAGAAGCTCTGTGGTTCCCCAGTTAGTTTTCTGTCTGTTGTAAGGATATAAGTTATCTGTTGTCACTGTTGTGGGTCCATCATGTACAACAATCTTCAAAACAAATAGATAAGATAAAAAACCATAAGAAATATTTTAGTAACCTGTCATAAATCAAAAGTTTAGCTCAGTTTTTCAGAAAAACTTGGTCTCAGTGTGTAAAAACTTTTCACACTAACTTATGGTCAAAACAAAAGCTACCATTGGTCACCATAGCAATTATTTATTGTCAGAAATCTAGAAAGGTTACAAGGGATTTAGTTTTTAATCAAACTTAGAGTTTGAAGGGAACTTCGATCAATTTTTAGACATAATATGAGATGAAATGTGTACTCTTTACTAACCCCTTTAAGTTCAAAGCCATAGCCAGACCCTGTGGAAAAACTGGTTGATTTGTAAATCTGGTTTACTTGATTGATAATATTTGACTGAAAATAAAGAATATATTCTTTACTAATGTAAGTTCAATACTTTTAAGTGTAAATGAATTATAGAATAACAGAATGAAATTACTGTATATTACAAAAATATTTTCACTAGCAAAAATAGATGGTCATTTGCCAATCAACAACCTGTGTTTCAACCCTACTTACAAAACACGTGGTTTTAAATTTGAAAAGAAAAGAATTGAGTTTGACTTTTGCATACTTTCAGCATCATGCTGCTATGTAACAAGTGAGGCATTTTTACAAAATTTACAACATTAGCAACTACATATTCTGGATTTTTTGTTTTAAACCTATAAAAATCTTACCACATAGTTAGCACTGTTATATTTGTTGTTCTGTCCCATATGTCTAAAAAATTTGTAGTCGACAACAGCCATAAGCATGCATGTATTCTTTGTTGGTGTGGCCCTTTTACGTCGACTACTGGTCTCTGAAATATAATCAACAGAGCACAAATGAATGCTGAACAAAATTAAATGTGAATTAATTGGGGATTAATTTTCATGGATTCTGTGAAGTATCACTGAGCCCTGAACTACATCCCAACTAACA
Organism: Cyclina sinensis; assembly: GCA_012932295.1. Taxonomy (NCBI): domain Eukaryota; kingdom Metazoa; phylum Mollusca; class Bivalvia; order Venerida; family Veneridae; genus Cyclina; species Cyclina sinensis. The sequence continues at coordinate 25,511,385 of JAAONU010000009.1, read as the reverse complement.
GTAATAATATATGAGCACAAAGGATTTTCCTCACTGGCACTTAACAAATAAAAAAAGATTACATTAACTTTCAAACATCATATTTGCAAAAAAATTATCCTATTAAATTTGAAGAAAAAAACAACAACAAAAAAACAGTATATTTATCACTATCTGTTATTATGACAAATAAATATCTGAAATGAACTCTACCATCATTCAATACTGACAGATCTATAATGAGGCATATTCTAATGTATATCTACAGTATTCCATTTTCTTTAAAAATCATGTATACGTTAATGATATTAAATGAATTATTAACCAAGGTCAAGGTTTTGGTCAGAAATTCTAAGTACAAAAGTTTAATTTTATTCATGAATATAAATCTTTATGTAGAAAGTCGTTGTTGTACTTCTTTTGGCTGGAAAGCCATCTTTATCCTGTCAGTAATAACAATTTCAAACTTATAACTAGCTAGCTATATTTTTCTTTATATTTATGGTAGTTGATCACATGACGTGGATATATGGTCACCTGGTCATGTGATGAAGTGGACTATTTTTAAATGAACTTTTATTAATGTTGCACTTGCATTTTTTTTTTTGTCTGTAGCAAGAAGCAAAAGAAACAATGTGACAGAATGAATAGAATAACAGGTTGTTGTTGTGGGTGGAAAAGGTTCATCTAGCTTGGCTCAAAATTTATCAGGTTCGCCTTCAGCTCACTAGATAAATTCCTTCTCTTATTTCAACAAACTCTGAGAAATAACAAAACAAGACAAAACAAAAAAAACATACCGACATATTTTGATCAAACAACCACTGTCCTTAGTGATCTGTGACAGACATCTTTCGTATATTACTTTTATCATGTGTGAGCTTAGCAGTCATGAACAGTTCAAAACTCTCTGCTTTTAATCACATAATTATCGCATGATTCAAACAGGATAAAAACATCAATATTGTTATATAATGACAATTTTTCATCATGCCATTTCCATGTACAATAGGAATTCACACATTATAAGCTGTACAAAAAACAAGATAAATAACATAAGCCAAGGTTGTGGGCACATTTATAACACTATTTAACACGCTTCCAAACACTGTGATAATATGTTATTTTCATTCCACCGTGACCCCATTGATAAAAGCAAAACTTATAAATGTCTGTGTTATAAAAAGACCATCATTTCTATGACAGAGCTGTGGAAGCTTTCTTTCATTCTGTTTCAGGCATGGGGAAAAGTACTCTGTAAACTGAAAACTCTCATATTTATTTATTGACTTCAAGACACATAAAAATGGTTTATCAAACACTTTATAAGTGAATTTTTCAGTGTTTTACATTAACAGAGAATTTTTGGAGTTGCGACAGAATCTGGGATACCCACAAAGGAACCGTGCACATAAAGAAGAGATATGAATGAGTCAACATACGAGTACTATGAACTTGAGATGGCGAATTCAAATGAATCATTAACTTTATATATTGAGGATCATCCTGTTCATGTGAAGTCAATATTCATATGCATTTATCTTGTAGCACTGTTCTCGAGCAGCACTGCCATAATTGTTCTAAGACGTACTCGAAGGATACCTCATGCGGCAAAGTTTCTCGCAACTGGACTACTATCATTTGATCTGATGTATATCACATCTATAACTGTAAGGAAATTTATTCAAAGCCCATTATATAATACCAGTCTGAATGTGTTGTCAACCACCGTGTTACAGCTGGCCTACGTTACAGTTGCACTCATGTCACTGGAAAGGTACATCATGTTTTACACACCGATGAAATACATGGCAATGTGTACTGAACTTATTGTCCAAGTCGCTGCCTTTACTACCTGGACTTTAACGGTAACAATATTTCAGTCAGTAAGATATGGTGCATGTTACATGGTGTTTGAATCGAACCTTGTCTTTGAAGCAGCCGGACTATGCAACCAGATTGTCACAATTTACTATTCTGCTCTAGTCATGGTGGTACTGATAACATCAACTGTCTGTTACTGGAACATTTTCAACATAGTAAAAACACAGTTGATGAAGAGCGAAAAGAAAGCAGTATCATTTGCATCTACAGCAAATCTTTTGCGCACCTATAAATCAACATCACTTGTTTTAGTCTATCTGTTAGTAATTCTGAGTACATCAGCAACATATGCAGTTATAATCATCTTTATTCGGTACATGAATCTTGGAGTGGATGCCGTGCGTCTTTCACTGGAAACTATTTCAATCATCAACTGTATATTGGACCCGTTTCTCTACGTGTTGTGGTTTAAAGAGAGTCAGATGGAGGTTTACAGGCTTTTTTCAAGGTTCAGCAAGAGATTGCAAAAGAAAGCTGAGAACATGAAATATGAAGTTTTTGATATTGTGACAACTACCTCAGCATCTTGCAGCAGCAGCCTGATTTGAAACTCACAGATGGAGCAGAGCTCAAAAACACAGTAATAATAATAATAACAATATATGAAAAAGACTTCTGACCAAATATTCAGCTTCTTTTTAATTTAAACAATCAATCAAAATTCTAAAACTTTGGCAAAATGACTCTGAACACAAAGAGCCAGAAGGAAGAAATAAACCATTTGTCACCAGGACACACTGACAGGGCAGATTGCAATATGTTTACTATTAGATTTTTCAGATGTATGAAAAAAATTGTTCTTTTAATTTTCAGTACTGTTATCAGTACTTTTAATGTTGTGCTCAGTCATTTGAAATATCATCTGACAATGAAAACCTACAAGCGGCTTTTATCTAAGGATAACGGCAATGATAACTGTTACTTAGAAATTTGAGAAAAATCAAAATCTCCTTCGACAAGCGACTAGTATGACACACTGGTCAACTGGTGGAGCAGGGAATAAGTCCTGCAACATCACAGACATGTATCTTTTTACTCTGAATAGTAAACGATTTGAATCCTGATTATTTTGCATTGTGCATAAATTGATAAAATTAATGTAGACAGTAAGTCATGGGTAGTCAATTATTTTAATCAATTATTTTGCTGAAAGTTATTTACCATAATTAATGATTAATCGAATAAAAACTCAACTATAAATAAACATGGAATTTATTTATAAATATAAAAATATGTATTTCAAATTACATTGTATTAATAAAGCAAACAGTGATAAAATGAAAAAAAAAAAAAAAATATTATTTGAATACATTATAAACTTTGATGTCATATAACAAATTTTCAAATCATAATTAACTTGTTGCATGTGATCATCATGTGAATTTCAATGCTTTGTCACTTTCAGGTTGAGAATTATTATATTTAATAAGATCATAAGGAGTTAGTAACATGACTAACAGGTAATTCAGGGTTCTAGCTAGCCTATTATCGCTTGTCGCTTGCGACAATTGCCTTCAGGCTTAAAGCTGTGTTTCCGACATGCTTTGAAGTCACCGACATCCCTTAACTGCCAAAGCGACATGTCTTAGATAAGTAACAATTACACAGATAGTTATCAATACAACAACATGTGCTCTCCGTTAATTGATGTCAATGAAGTGACTGGGAGCGATCAACCAATGACAGCTTACTATACACAATGTGTGACGTAAACATTCGGCAGCGATATTAAGCATTATTAAGCTCCATCCTCATTTTTCTTTTACTTGTATTGATCAAAATATTTTCACAGGTTTTCATATTTAATCATTGGCTAAATTAAAGATGAGAAAATACAAGACTTTTGAAGATTTGTTTCAACGTAAAAAAATTTTCGCATGTAAAGTCAGGATAAAGACAATGCCTGGTGCTAAGTTGAAAATTATGTATCAGTTAAATTTGGCCAACAAACATTATTGCTGCAATGTTGTTCACATGTATATGTCTTGTTTTCACAAGTGGATCAACAGAGAAACAATGACTGTTATAAAATTCTGAGTAATATTTCACTGGCGTCACTTTAAAGTTCTAATACTGCCCAAAATCGTGATAAAAAATAAACCAAATAAGGACTCTAGAATGCTTAAAAATATTATCAACACCATATCTGAACGGTTATTTTTCATGGATGGCAGGATGCCCTTGAGATACATCACAGTTAAATTATCAAAATTATTTTATGACCCGCCAGTCTTAAATTGCTTTGGGAAAATGCAGAACACACTATGCTAATATCTGGAAACGAGTCATCAATGTCACATGACCAATTTTGAATATGTGATTTAGACAACAATAGTACACGTAGATCATTTGAAATGTATATTTATTCAAAAGGATATAAAGACAAAAACATATTCAGAAGCCTTTACAATACAGAGAGAAAGCTTTAAAGATTACAGAGGATGAAGTACGATCAGCTGAAAATACTTATTGGCATTAAATTTGTCAGGTCCTGAAACGGGACGTTGAAGATGTTGTTTCTAAAAATAGCTTATGTATGCAAATTAGCATCTTTCACCTAAATATGGTATTGGTGGAGAGGTTTCAGAAAACAAAAGTACCGTAGGCATTTTTATATCCGCTGACATCCACAAACTGAGTTAAGTTATAAGTGAAAATAAACAGCAGATTTTCTTTTTTTAACAAGTTGTCTATTCATTGGTGCGAATATTTGCATAATTTTAGCATCTTTCACCTAAATATGGTATTGGTGGAGAGGTTTCAGAAAACGAAAGTACCGTAGGCATTTTTATATCCGCTGACATCCACAAACTGAGTTAAGTTATAAGTGAAAATAAACAGCAAATTTTCTTTTTTTAACAAGTTGTCTATTCATTGGTGTGAATATTTGCATAATTTTACAATAATGTTATATTTTTGTTAACGGACAGTATTATAACTTTAAAGAACTTTACATTATAGAGAAAACTTTAAGATTCTTTTAAATAATCATGCCGGGGAATAAACGTAAATCGGAGAAATATGATTTTACATTATGTGAGGAGATGGTACATTATAATATTGATTTATTTGTTCATTATTATTTGTTGTATGTTACTCATACCCAATAAAATATTGGAAACACTTGATTTTTTTTTTACTCTAAAATGCACCAGAAAGCATCAGAATAAGTTGTTAAAATAAAAAATTTCCAGGGGAGGACCTCCATACCCCCCACACCTGCAGGAGGCACCCCTCCTGCAACCTTCCCTTCGCTGCCCCCAGCAGCTCAAATCATTTTCAACTTGCCTTCAGAAATCTCTGGCTAGAACCCTGGGTATAGAACAGGTATCACATCAATGAGGTGTCTTTTGTTGTTTTCACCTTTCATCTTGTCTTGCTCACTTTTCATCTATCCAGACTTTTTCAAAATGATAAGTTAATCATCACACATTAATCAAAAATTAATTCTGATTACTGGCTATTTTCATTGTTAAGCAACTAAAGTATGATTAAAGTAATTTTAAATAAAATCTATTGATAACTAGAGATTTTTTTGGAGAAAAATGTATGTCTCCCCCACATGTCATTTACAATAAAGAATACCAGTCAGTCCATAACAGAAAGATGCAATGAATCCCGGGCTGGATTCGAACTCCGATCTTAGCACAACAAAGACCAACTCTCTAACCACTGTGCCAAAGAACTGATTCCCTGACACAGTTGTCAGAGGTTGTATTTATACAATTATAGCAAGGTATACACTTGACTGTAACACATCCCCTCTTGAGAAAGCCATCACTTATGATGACAAAAGGTGTTTTGTATTTTTAGATCAGAAAATCAGACAGAAATCTTGAAAGATTCCTTTTGATTTAATTTTTACAACTAAGTAGCAAGGAATCAGCCCTACAACACTGTAAGTACAGCTGGAAGAGGTTCAGAGAATTAGCCCTACAAACAACATCACAAGTACAGCTGGAAGAAATGCAGGGAGTCAGCCCTATACCACTGTAAGTAGGGCTAGTATAGCTGGCAGAGGAGCAGGGAATCAGCCCTACACCACCATGGTAACACCTGGCAAGGAGCAGGGAATCAGCAATTCACCACCATGGTTACACCTGGCAAGGAGCAGGAATCAGCATTACAACACTATAAGTACAGCTGGAAGAGAAGCAGGGAATCAGCCCTACACCACCATGGTTACACCTGGCAAGGAGCAAGGAATCAGTCCTACAACACAATAAGTACAGCTGGAAGAGAAGCAGGGAATCAGCCCTACACCACCATGGTTACACCTGGCAAGGAGCAGGGAATCAGCCCTACAACACAAAAAGTACAGCTGGAAGAGAAGCAGGGAATCAGCCCTACAACACTATAAGTACAGCTGGAAGAGAAGCAGGGAATCAGCCCTACAACACAATAAGTACACCTGGCAAGGAGCAGGGAATTAGCCCTACAGCACAATAAGTACACCTGGCAAGGAGCAGGGAATCAGCCCTACAACACAATAAGTACAGCTGGAAGAGAAGCAGGGAATCAGCCCTACACCACCATGGTTACACCTGGCAAGGAGCAGGGAATCAGCAATTCACCACCATGGTTACACCTGGCAAGGAGCAGGAATCAGCCCTACAACACTATAAGTACAGCTGGAAGAGAAGCAGGGAATCAGCCCTACACCACCATGGTTACACCTGGCAAGGAGCAGGGAATCAGTCCTACAACACAATAAGTACAGCTGGAAGAGAAGCAGGGAATCAGCCCTACACCACCATGGTTACACCTGGCAAGGAGCAGGGAATCAGCCCTACAACACAATAAGTACAGCTGGAAGAGAAGCAGGGAATCAGCCCTACAACACTATAAGTACAGCTGGAAGAGAAGCAGGGAATCAGCCCTACAACACAATAAGTACACCTGGCAAGGAGCAGGGAATCAGCCTTACAACACAATAAGTACACCTGGCAAGGAGCAGGGAATCAGCCCTACAACACAATAAGTACAGCTGGAAGAGAAGCAGGGAATTAACCCTACACCACCATGGTTACACCTGGCAAGGAGCAGGGAATCAGCAATTCACCACCATGGTTACACCTGGCAAGGAGCAGGAATCAGCCCTACAACACTATAAGTACAGCTGGAAGAGAAGCAGGGAATCAGCCCTACACCACCATGGTTACACCTGGCAAGGACCAAGGAATCAGTCCTACAACCCAATAAGTACAGCTGGAAGAGAAGCAGGGAATCAGCCCTACACCACCATGGTTACACCTAGCAAGGAGCAGGGAATCAGCCCTACACCACCATGGTTACACCTGGCAAGGAACAGGGAATCAGCCCTACAACACTATAAGTACAGCTGGAAGAGAAGCAGGGAATCAGCCCTACAACACTATAAGTACAGCTGGAAGAGAAGCAGGGAATCAGCCCTACAACACAATAAGTACACCTGGCAAGGAGCAGGGAATCAGCCCTACAACACAATAAGTACAGCTGGAAGAGAAGCAGGGAATCAGCCCTACACCACCATGGTTACACCTGGCAAGGAGCAGGGAATCAGCCCTTCACCACCACAATTATAGCTGACAGAGCAGCAGGGAGTTATTTTTATTTCAAAATTTCATCTCATAAAAATCTACATTACCTTTATCAAATTGCTCAAACTTGATTTCATCAATATCACCCTCTTCTGTCACATTTGGATGGATTGCTCCACACAGGGCTGGTCTGAAAATATAAAATGATAAAAACTTATGTTCAGCCCAAATGAGTGAGAATTTCATTTTGTTTGCCTTAGAAAATATTACTTTTTCATAGTGAGGTTTGGATTAAAAACCAGGTTCCAAGACAAAAAGAAAGTAGGTAACTATGAGACAGATAACACCTCACAGAACTGGACAAAGAGTAGATTGATAAAATTATTATGCTTCATCAGGTTGACTGAAAATTGCTTTGTTTTCCAGCAGGAAACTGCAACCCCTAGAGGCACAGGGGCTTAGAGTGAGACTTCTCATTCACAGATTACAAACTTCTTTAGTAAAATTTTACCACAAGCACACAAAGAACAAAATTTTTATACAGTAAAATTTTGCTAATGAGACCAAAAAAAGTTGTCTTATTAACAAAATGGTATTTATAGTGAACCCATGTTTTTCCTAAGTTTAATATTCTGGTTCTTTGAAACTGCTGACTTTTGGATGATTTTGAAATGCTAAAAGTGGTCTTAATGGTAGAACTTTATAGTAATAATCATTATCATTTACATGTCAGAATCTGATCTGATGTCCGTCCGTCTGTATGCAATCATGGTAGATTCTGAATGATATTCATCTTCTCTTTCATCTAGATGGTTGTACAGTGGCTATAAAAGCAAGAACAGAAAAGAAAAATGATTACTAATGGAATAAAAGACATGTAACTGTTGTGTTATTGGTTCAATGATGAAACTTGTTTATAACTATGAACTTTTCTTACATAAAAGAAATGGACATGTTCACTCACAGGACATTTTCAAGACAGCTGCTCTTGTAGTGAATATTTGGCTAAACTTCATCAACATAGTGATTGCAACTCTATCCCAGATTAAAACTACTTACATTCTTACATTTATCACTAAAATTTACTTTACATTATAACATATAAAATATGCTTTCCCTTTTCTTTACATGTACATATGTACATGAACATACATGTACATGTTTCAATGAACACCATATCCATTACAGTTCTGCATATGTCTTCTCAAGATGATGTAACAACTTAATGCAAAACATGAATATTGGCTCAATATTCATGAAAATCATGAAAATCATGTGAAATAAATATGACTAGTTTAACTGTGGAAAAGACTTTACTTTTGTAAAAATACTAACCTCTAATGCGTATTCCTCACCAAGTGCCGTAAAACTTCCTGTCACCAGGTTATTCTCGTCAATGTGAACAGTAGCTCGAGACCTTGTTTCATCTACAAAAAAAATAGATAAAAATCCATGAACTTTTAAAAATCAATCTTTTCTATCCTTTCTTTGCCTTGGCCACCAGTGCAAACCACTGTCAGCCTGAATCACCTATGCACTTTATTGGTCTAAAGTTTAAATTGTTCAATCAATAAGAGTAAGTAATGGTAAAATCCAGTTTTAGAATGTTAACAGAGTATTTCAAATACTTTTTAAAGGTCTTCCACAGAACTAAATGAGAGCAGCCTGTAACAGAAATTAGGAGAACATATATGGTCTAGTAGTTGAAAGTAACAATAAAAGTATTTATTTTGTGATGCCAGGTTTGATTTCTTGCTATTTCCAAACATTTCCAACTGGTCTTTTGCAGAAACCAATATTCTACTGTACTGATGATGCATCATTTTCCTCTGAGTACTTGGTTTGTGAAGATAATATTCTGTCAGTTTGATCCCAGAAGTACCATACATAATAATACTTATTACTTACTAACAACATGTCCAGTAAAGAAATTCTTCTTATCAAAGTCATGTAGGGTTTCTTTAGTATTATCTCCATGAATGACTGTCACGCTGAAATCTCCACTGAACAAATCCTCACTAGGTTTCAGCTCTAGTGTAAAATTACTGTAAAAAACATAAGAAAAAAATTAAGAATGTATATATATTTATGAATTTGAGAATATGAGTAGACGTCTGATGCCAATACTGATTTCTTTTTCATGAAATTCAAAAATCTTTCAGCAATCCTTTAGTACAGTGGAGCTGATTATCTTTATAATCTAAGTCAAATTACCATAATCAGAAAACCTGAATAATGGAAGGAAACCTTGCAAATTAATGTCAACCAACTTCAAACTCATTTACAACCAAATCACGCTGACGGTACTTTTCAAATGAGATACACACAATAAGCAATAAAACTGCAAGATGATTTTCAAAATTTTGACTTTAGTTAAATTTGATATGAAAGACTGAAGATGCTTTAAAAAAATGGCCCATGACAAAGATCTGTACTGTCCGATGGTCAATAAAAAAAAACGTTTCTGATTAATAACCCCATAAAATTAATGATAAATGGATAGTTTATAAGTGAATTGTGATAACTTAGATGTAATTTTATCCAGAATTTTTTTCAGTACAAGGTTGTTGGACCCATTCACTATAGACAGAAGTACTTACTGTCCAAAGGCAGTCAATGTTACATGTTTGGTGTGCAATCTGTCAGCAATTTCTCTCTTTGATAAAGTGTGTACCTGAACTTCCTTCACAATGTCATAGTTGTGAAATTTATCATCAAGTTTACCTAAAATATAGTGAATGTATTATTTTACAAACATGATCTAAAGAAAAAAAAAATCATCATCAAAAAGTCACATAGCTATGAGCAATTACTGGTCCCTCTGTGATATTTTCAATAGTTAAAATTTGACTGTCACAGCTTCTACAGCATTTCTAATTTATAAACATGTATTAAGTTATCCCAAGGTGCTACTCAAACTTACCAGTATTTGACACACTTTTAGGAAAATTGACAAATTTTCTGTTGGAAGTATCTACACTCATGTCAAACAATAATAAAAGCCTATTGCATCAGGGCTCTTGTTGCTGTGTGTACAAGACAAGCATTTCACTACTAATGAATAAAACATGGCAAAACAGCCAAAATCTGAAACAATTAAGTCAAGTATTTATAATTAAAAGTTACATGTACTCATCAGAACTATCTGAAATTTGTGCAGGAATATGTCAATTACAAATGTACATAATCATGTTGTATTGCAGTATGAATGCTGGGGAGAGCCATAACTTAGTTGACAGAAGTTGCAGCTCAACCCCTTGTATTGTATATGTACATTTATATACTGGTATATGAGTTGTATTTGTACAAGTGTTTGAAAATTGTATTGCAATAAAATATGTTTAAAGTATGAAATGCTGTGATGAATCTTGTAATATGAAAATCTTAGAATATTAATATGGAAGAAATTTTTTTCAAAAAAAAAAAAAATCATCCGAAATTATACCGAAACTTTAAGATTTAACTTCGACTTATTGTATACTGCCAAAAGTCAATACTGACTATACTAGGCAGGCACGTGTCAGGAACATTAAGATTATAAAAGATAATAACAAAGAAAATAGGATTTTACTAAAGATCTTACTTAATCATTTAGTTTGAATGTTTAAAATCTATAAAACTTGTTCAGTCCACTGATAAAAGCTGGCACAGTTGGGGTAGCTGTAATCTCGGTCGGTAATTCGTTCCAGAGTCATATAGTCCTTTGGAAGAATGAGTTCATGTGATGATGTGTTTTTGATTGCAGGATGAGGAATATGTTGTTTCTTGTGTTTGTAAGGTGATTGTGATCGACATTGACTTGTTTGTTTTTTATTTTGTGTAGCATGACCAGGCTGGCATTGTTTCGAATTTGTTCTAAAGTTGACCATTTTAGTTCTTTAATCATGTTTGTTACACTGCTTGTATAGTGGTAATCATTATGAATGTACCTTGCAGCTGACCTCTGGACTATTTCTATTCTGTGATTGAGATATTTCTGCCATGGGTGCCATATGGTTGAGCAGTATTGGAGTTGCGGTCTTACATATGTTTTGTATGCTGCTTCTTTGAGTTGTTTGTTTTGTGTTTTGACATTTTGTCTGATGAACCTTAAGCTGTTTTTTGCTTTGTTTGTGTGGGATGACCAATTCAGGTTACTACTTATAGTAACTCCTACCTACTTTGCATTTTCTGTGGTTTTTAGTATAGTGCTGTGTAGGGTGTAGGGAAAGACGACCGGTTTCTTTTTCCTGTGTATTCTGAGTACTTCAGATTTGTCAGAGTTGAATTCCATTGACCATTCTTTTCCCCGTATTTCAAGGCTGTGTAAATCATTTTGTAAGGTTTGTGCAGATGCTTGTGATTTAATTGTTAAATAAACTATGGTGTCGTCTGCAAATAGATGCACCCGACTCCTGATACTTCCTGGTAGGTCACTGATGTATGCGAGAAAGAGGCATGGACCTAAGACCGATCCCTGCTTTACACCAGAAAGCACAGGGAGCCTGTCAGAGACCTTGTTTTCCACTAATACTTTTTGTGATCTGTTTTGAGAAAGTTTTGTATTCATGAACAGATGTGTGGATGAACTCCCATGTGTTTCAGCTTGTGTATGAGTTTGTGGTGGTCTACTTTGTCTAGGCTGTCAGCTATTTCTTGTGTGAAGCCGATGAGCTGTGCCTCACAGTTATGTTTTGACCTGAATCCATGTTGCTGGGGCAAATTATGTTGTGTTTGTCAAAGAAATCCATCATGTTTGAAACAATGATGTGTTCCATTAGTTTTGATGCTATACATGTGAGTGATATTGGTCTGTAGTTGCTAGGTTTTGATTTTGACATTGGTTACTGAAGCATTAGAAATCATACTGGGGTACAACCACAGCAAGTGCTCAGTTAACTCAGGTTAAAGCTATGGATTAGTGGCGAAGTGATCATGCCACACTGTGTGCATTTCTTTCTCTTGAAGTGGTGTCAGAAATGGGATGACAGGAGCACCTGCATACCTACCATAATTTTTCTGGCCATTTCCGGGATTTTGATATCAAATTTCCGAGATTTGAGCTGATTTTCCGGAACATACAACTATTCATATACTTTCAATGCCCTACCTACCCTTGGCAGTACACAAAACTGGACCGGATTCTGTTTTTGGCAGGAAAAGCCATGCACGTGTTTCAAATACACATCAGAACCATCAGTTTCATACCTTTTATTTTAGTTGCAAGAGCATAGTAATTGTGTAGCAGTAATCATAAAATAATAACTGTGTACCATTAATTAATTAACATCATAAACTCGAATTCAAGTTGAATCACGTGCATTTGATAACAGCGTCGTCTATGTTTCGCATTACAAGTATCGGCGTGATTTGATCGAACATTACAATATTCAACACGAATACCTTTTAAACTTACCTTTTCTTTGTTGGACCGATATGTGAAAAACTCAGTTTAATTTTAAGCAGCATCTCTATTGATACCAAATTCTGACGACAGCAAACAAACCACAAACAAGTTAATGATTTAAAAATCATAATCTTTGTCGGCAAAGGCCGACGCGTGTTTGCATTAAATTTAATTTTAAGTAGCATCTCTATTAACACCAATTACCGCGGCAACAGTCATCTCACAAATTAATTAATGCACCGCAAATCAATAAATAGATAGCCGATAGCGGTCATTTGTTGATTGGTTATCAATGACATGCGGTGTATTTGCCGAAACGGAACATATTATCATAACGAATAATTAAAGAATTAGCGGCATGTAAAAAATTTGACTGGCCTGACCAAAGGTATGCGCGTTTTTCATGTTTTCCGGGACACAGGGTGTCTTTCCGGGACAGGCCCTCGATTTCCGGGACAATCCCGGATGATCCAGGACGTATAGAAGGTATGCACCTGGTTAGGATTTTTGAAGTTACTGGGTGTGTGTAGCAGCAATAGAATTCATAGACTCATAGCAAGCACATGGCTAGGTGACTGGGCTATAAACTGGTGTAGTCCAACATTGTGTGCACATTTCTCCATTGGTTTTAATTTAGAACTGAACTGGACTGCAAATGTAAAAGCATTCATATGACTGACATTTTACAGTTGCCTGCCTTTATAACGACTTACTGATAAATAAGCACGATATTCAACTCGATCAAGACCATACTAGATCTTGAACTTAAATCTGCAGAAGAAAGTTTGAATTCTACCCGTTTAATCGGCAGATTTCGAAAACTGCGATTTAAAAAAATCAACTTACCGTGAACAAAAATTACCAAAACAGGTGCAAACATAAAACTAGTGAACTTCATCGTTCAAAGTTTGACTTAGAAATTCCCGGTCTAATTCGTGTTGGGAATGTAAACAATTCACAACATGATTGGTTACGCATGTAGACGCTTGCATGCAAATTGATCAGGATGAGCTAAACGATTTTTCCTACAGCGGTATGGTAAGCCAGTTGTGCGCAAGTACAGACTAATCCATGTTCATATAGTTCATCATCGTCGGAAACCCACGTTCGATCCATTCCGTTTCACTCTATTTATCTACATAATGTAGTTGTGCGGAATATGTACCGGGGGTCACCGACGATGATAGTTCATATAGTTGTCGAGATCAATCCAGCTCCTATTGGGTCTGGTAAACCAACGGTTTCTATGATCCTTTCTGGTATTGTTATTAATTTTGTATACTGACACTATAGTAGTGTCTCAAGTGTTTCATACATTCATATTTTCGTAAATCATATGGTACATTCATGGTATAATCATACATAATTATACATACTTTTTAAAATCAGTTGTTTTAGTTTTGAAATAATGATGAAAAATTAATACGTAGATATTACAATGCTTTATGAATGGTTTAAAGATATTGAAGGAATTTGATTAAAACTTAATAAATTTATAGAGACCAGTAAGAGGAAGTGCAATGTCTAAGAACCATAATTCTACCTTGCATAATTTTTTAATTATCTTCCTTAAGTTAAAAATTTTGTCCGAAATATAATTCCAAAACTGTCCAAGATATCTCATTGAAACTTCACACAGTTAAAGAGACTAGTCAGAGGAATTGCAGTGTCAAAGAACCATAACTGTTATTTACTTAGGGTTTGAATTACTTCCCTTTATAATACTTAATAATGCTTGTCCAGATATCAATTTCAAAAGTATTGAAGAAATTCATTAAAATCTCCTTACAGTTAAAGAGACTAGTCAGAGGAAGTGTCAAATAACCGTAATTCTTATTGACTTAGTTTTTTTAATTATCTCCCTTTATAATACTTTGTAATGCTTGTTTGGATATTAATTTGAAAAATATCAAAGGAATTTGAATAAAACTTCACACAGTCATAGATACTAGTGAGTGAAAGTGCACTGTCCAATAATCTTTGTCTATCGTGCTTAAATTCCAGATCTACATATAACCAGTTGACATGAATAAATCATTCATCAGTTCAAAGATGATTGGATAAGGTTTCTGATGCTATTCTTTATAATTAACATGTGACCTCACTCTGCCAAGAAATAGTCCCCTAAAGTCAAAATGATCTCTGTATCTGAATTTTCCTAAAATGTGAAATATAAAAATATAATATTATTTTACACACTTTAAGGATTAGTTTAATTGATTAACTATCAACTTGAAATGTATTTAATTTCACATGTCATTGAAATACCATTGATAGTACATTTCTTACTTTTACGCCACTTTAAAAAAAATATACTTCTGGGAGCATTATTTGGTTTTACCAATTTCTTGTCCGTATGTTTAAAAATCTTCTCTTAAGAAATTGTAATATAGCAACTGAAACTGAAAAAATGTTGCTTGAGTGACCCTTCGAAATTGTGAAATTTATATTTTCATAAAAGAACAACCACGGACCTTGGGGTAGGGCTTAATTTCCTTATATGTCTATAAGAAACTTTAAAAAAGCATCTCCTAAGAAACTGATGGCTTGATTTGAAAGTGTTCTTTTGGTTACTGTCTTTATAAATTGTGAGGCTTGTTTTGATACTTTAAAATAATTGCCCACAAGTAAAGGTGGGGCTTATTTTTCCATTTATGTATGTCGAAGTTTTAACTAGATGGGTGTTCTGTGGAACACTTGTGTCACCCTTGGGTACTCTGTTAGAATAACTAAAAGGGTAAACAAGAGCCTGCTGGAAAAGACAGCATGCTAGTCCAAGTACAACAAGACCTGTCCACAGACAGCATGCTCCACTTTTCTCAGTGCTGGATAATTAATTATAAGCCAAGTTAGACAAGAGGCCCAAGTGAAAAAAATTTGAGTGGGTGAGGGCAAGTACCTAGTCATACAAGATGAAAAAAAAATTTGGGTCAAGTAGTTATGTATTTAAAAAAAAAAACATTGTGGGCCCCGATAGTGGGGTGTGTGGGTGTGTGTGTGTGGGTGATGGGAAGTGAAGTACCTATGTACTAAAAAAAAAAATTGGGCTGGGGGGGGGGGGGGGGGTTGAGGGTATATATTAAAATTTAAAAAAAAGAAAAAAAGGCCTGGGGTGGGGGGGGGGGGGGTAAAAAAAAATGGGGGGGGGGGGAGGGGGGTGTGGAGAGCAGACTGGTTTGGGGGTTGGATAGGGAGTCAAGTACCTATGTATTATAAAAAAAAAATTGGGCCCCCGGGGGGGGGGGGGGGGGGGGGGGGGACTGGTTAGGGGGGGAAGGCGGGTTGAGAGTGGATGGGGAGTCAAGTACCTATGTATTAAAATTAAAAAAAAAAAGGCCCTGGGGGGGGGTAAAACAAAATGGGGGGGAGGGGGAGAGGAGGGCGGACTGGTTTGGGAGTCGGATGGGGAGTCAAGTACCTATGTATTAAAAAAAATATTGGGCCCGTGGGGGGTGGGGGGGGGTTGAAGGTGGATGGGGAGTCAAGTACCGATGTATTAAAAAAATAAAATAAAAAATTGGGCCGGGGGGGGGGGGAGGGTGACTGGTTGGGGGAGGGGGGGGGTTGAGGGTGGATGGGGAGTCAAGTACCTATGTATTAAAATTTAAAATAAAATAGGGTCCCGGGGGGGGTAAATAAAATGGGGGGGGGGGGCGGGTCCCCATGCAGAGGGGACGGTGGGGGGGATGAGTACTTACCCATCTCATGTCAGTTAATACTTTATTTCTAGGCTTAAGAAGCTTTTTCCTATATATAAGTATAAGCAAAATCAAGTGACCCCTGGCGGTGGGGCTAACTGTGACCCCAGGGACATGGGTACCAACAATCTTTGCAGGGGTCTTGCTGGTGATCAAGTATTCCAAGTTTGAATGGAATATCTTTGACACTTTTTGAGACATGGACATAAAGAAAAAGGTTAACCACGAAATTTTAACTTGAAAAAGACCCATAACATTGCAAAAATAAATTTGAGGGTTATCTGCCCTTGAGAAATGGTGTTGTCTTAAGTGATACAATTGTAAGCATTACAACTGGAAAGTTTGATGAAGAAACATTAAGAAATGGCAAAGTTATAGCCAATGTTAAGTTTTCATGAAAAAAAACCAAGTACAAAAAGGGGCATAACTCTGTCAATTGTGACCTTGACCTATACATTTTGGCATCATCATGACCCTGTTGTCGTAAGCAATATAATTTGAAAGTTTGATGTTGAAATGTTAAGAAATGGCAAAGTTATTCCCAACGTTAAGTTTTCATGACAAAATCCAAGTATAAAAAGGGGCATAACTCTGTCAAATGTGACCTTGACCTAGAAATTTTGGCATCATCCCGACCCTGTTGTCATAAGCAATACAATTTGAAAGTTTGTTCAGATAATGTTTAGAAATGGCAAAGTTATAGCAAACGTTAAGTTTTCGTGACAGACCGACGGACAAAGCGATCCCTATGTATCGCCTTTTCTTCGAAAGGGCGACACAAAAATCCCTGAAACTCAAAAATGATTACAGTTATAATTATAAAAAAAATTTGATATATTCATTTATTTAATTGAAAGATGTGAATGTTTTGATAATTGTCCAGCAACTGGTTGAAGCCATGGCATCCACAAACAAGACCACGCAGATTGTTTGTTTGTACAGGTTTAACGCTGATTTCAACATCTAGGTCATATCTCTGTGGCCAGTCTACCTAACCAGTTTTCCTGGATAACTAACCAGTTACTGTATTACCAATTTCTCCGCAAGTGACCGACTACTAATCCCACATGATCTACTCTGAATCAGCGATTGTCATGGTGAAATTTTGCATTGCCCAGGGATTGAAACTGTGACCCATGGATTACTAATCCAGTGCTCTATCTATTGAGCTAAGCGGGCGGGCAGAGACCATGCTGAATCATGTGTATCAGTATATATTGTTTGACTTTGGAACCTGTAGTCATTGTGACTTTTCTGAGCAAGGGTTGAACACCTAATTTTTAGATTAGTTTATTCACATTCAACCTCTGTTTCTATTTACTAAACGAAACTAGGTTTTATATACAGTCAAAAGATTTTTTTATGTTACACAACTCTTACTAAACAAATTATGCCCTTGTTTGTGTTAAGTGATGCATTTTCTGTACCTGTCAACCATAATCAAGGATGACATGAGGCATTTCAGGAAGATATTTGGCAGACAGTATATCATGGATGTAATATGGTCACACTACAGGTAGGTGACCATAAGACCCTTTAGTATTCAGTGAGCTATGAAATTTTCTATACCAGTTCCATCTCATTTGTTACGCAAAAAAATCAAACAATTGTCTGCAGACTCTGCTGAAAGAAATAAATTTCAAAATCTGTCAGTGTTCACATCTTAAATATGTACTATACTAATTTAATGATTGATCAGTAGCTTCCTTTTATGTACAAAAATAAAACCAGCAGTGGCATTAATTTAAAGGTTATAACAGGACTTTTAAACCAGGGGATCTGCTTCTCCACAAACACTCCTTACTGTCTTTCTGATAAGTTGTCAACAGAGATCCCATTATTTGATTTTACCAGGAATGTCTTGGAAGAAGGGACAATTTCTATATCTTGCACTATAAAGAGGAAAACAGATTCTGATTGATAACTAGAGAACCCTTGGGACTTGCTGCCTCAAAATTTTCTACCTACGCATGCAGTTCCTGTACTCTTTCGTGTTCTCCAGAAATTGAACTTTATACATTTTATAACCAAAGTGTCATTGACATAATCTACAGTTCCTCGTATTCATCTATTTGCCATGGCCAATAGGTTTTGTTATCAGAAACCCCTGGCATCCTCCCTTTAATGTTCTGACACAAGTCCCTGTCCTTCTTCTACCTTCCTTTACTTCTATGGCTGCCTCTAGCAATAAGACACTAGGTGGGCATGTATGTTTTACAAACATCTCTTGTTTTGTAGTGTACTGCAGTTTTATAATGATGTGAATGAGGGACATTCCTGATAACAAATGATCTCCCTTACTCAGATAACATCAAAGGTAGACCAAATATCACATTGGTCCTTTCAGTTGGAATCCTCTAACTGTATCCTTGTTTCTAATTGGGACGGTCTTGACTTTTAGTTGTGAAAATTGTCACTTATATATTGAATATAAAGTTAGGATTATCAAAGAAAAAGATAATGGTGTTAACAAAACATGTTGCTAATCTTAATGTGTAATCTGACTTCCATTGTTGCAAATAATTAGGCTTAATTATCACCAAACCAAAAGAGAAAATAGCGATAAAAGCTGAGGAATCCAAATGAAAGGACCAATGTAATATCAGAGAGTATTCAGGATAGATAATCCACTAATGTCACCCATAGTGCATTGCATTTCAAGAGTATATTTTTGACTGAATCATTTTTTAAAATAGGAGCTCAGTAATGATTGGCCACTCCTAGATTGATGTTATTTACAGACAGACTTGTAAATTTTACAATCTGCTCACTTGGGTTTTCAGGTTTTATTGTATTTATCATTACTTCATCTTCATGTATAATGAGTTTGTGTTAGTCTAAGAAAAAGCATTTCTTTAAGAACTTTATATAGATCTAGGGAAAATTAAACAAAAAACAGCATTATGGATCAAATGATGTCCGTGTATTTTCAGAGTGGTGTCATTGTGAACCTCTCAAGTAAGCCTCTCCTGACACTGTATGGTCATGACTATGAGGTCACTGCAGTTCATATCTCATCAGAACTCGATATGGATGTGTCTGCTAGCAAAGTAAGGAGCTATCTTCAACTTTCCTTTTAAATAACCCCAACAGGAGAAAATGGAAGAATTTTGATGATGTGCATTTATACTTTATTAAGACACAAAAAATTCAAGTTTTCAACTGTAATTCTAGAAGAAGTTAATCATATAATTTAGAATAGAAAACCTATGACAAAAATATTTTTTATCAGATATGAAAATAGCTGCTGTTTTATCTTTTCTATTTTTCTAAAAAGTATAAAGAAAATTATTAATTATACTCCATTAACATAAATAGAAGAAATTTAAAATAAAATGCTACTCTACTGCTACTGCTCATGTGGAAAGAAAAACAGACATCAGTTCTGAGCATGTTACGGTGTAATATAACATTTAGAGATACAGAAAGTCTAAAAGTTAATCCGCAGCATAATTATCTGATATACAAACTCTGTATACTAAAATAAAATACCAGTTTATGCTGAAATATGACAGCGATGTTTGCATTTATTATTTTTCATATATTAGTTCTTATTTTCAAATATTGATTAATGATATATCAAATAATCAACTTTTCTGACTTCAAATGCTGATCTGATAAACAATAACAGCCAATAAACGTCTTACACTGAATGATTTACAAAATGATATGTTGACAATATTTCATTCGTGTAGTATTACAATAAGGACAAACACAATTTCTATGAATTTAAGGCGATTTCAGCAAAAATAGGCATTTTCGATATCCAGCTATAACAGCAAACTAATTTCTTTATCCAAAGTCTGTAAAAACTATTAAGGCTCGTCATCAGCTCGTAAGTCAAGAAGATATGTTGGCAATCATTTGTAGTCACTGTCCTGTTTTACTTGTAATATTTGTCCTAATGTATGTTACATTCAAACAGCAGCTGGATCTGGTCTGTCTTGCACTACTTTCCCTGCAGGTTTACAGTCATTATCAGCACATCTGACAGTTAAAGTGTCTTCAGAAATGCTTTACAGCCCCAGGCCAAAAATACAATATAAATGAATGTACAGTTCAGATTATTTTGAGCTAGACACTAACTGACCAGTTCATCCAGCTTTTGGTGCCTTTTAATAACCAGCTATGTAGTATATTTAACAATGGTTACCATTAATGATTGTCAATTTCACTGAAATCTTGGAAATGATGATAGTAAGATTTAATAGACAAAAGAAAACTCTTCAATATGTATAAGTAAATACTGAAATAAAATTAAATACTTAATAGATATTGAAATTAGATATATGAAAAATATTGTTACAATATTATTTACAATAGTATAAGTACTACAGATACTTGGGCATTTGTTTTTGTTTCATGTGTTTTGTTATTTTGATTTGCTGTGTAATGCATGTCATACACCAGCGTTAATGTCCAACCATTATGCCAGGTCATAAACTTCTATTTCATCATCCGCGAGACAATTATCTACTGATATAATCATCTTTGTCATTTGTTGATTACAACATATTGCTCTATTTTCATAACCAGTTTTTACTACTTCACCTATCAGTTCACCATTCAGTCCAAACTGTAGCACATTTTTGGAACCAAAGCCACATACAAGCAGACTGCCACTAGCTGTAAGATAACTACCATATGCTTCACTTAACAGTGAACTGTTAAACTTTCCTACAACTTGTCCATAACTGTCCAGTACAATCAGTCCATGATACCTGTCAGTGACATATATCCTTGATCCATCATCATTGACAGCTAGACTACTGATATCAGAGAACATTGCCTGATCTGACTGGTCAATACTGAACTGCTTCAGCTTCTTCCCTGATACACTGTATACATACACTGATGTGGCATCGTCTGAAATGTATAAATTACCACCAGCATATGCTAAACCATAACAGTAAAAACATGTAGTGATCTTGTTGGTTATTGTCATTCTATTGCTTACTGTTATGAAGTTAACTTGTTGATCAACTGGCAGACTTACAGCTACTTGAAGCCTACTGATGGGACATACTTGCCAGGGACTTACTGGCAGATCACAGCAGTCTGTGATGGTAAATCTAGAACTATCCAAACGTTTCAACTTGTTATTCTCCTGATCAGACAGTATTATTGTTCCATCCTCCATTGTACAAGCACTGGCTATTGAACATCTTGACTTGTCTGACTTTACTTGAACAGAGTATTTCTTACTTCCTTTGACCTGGAGTAAAGATCCTTTCTTTTCAGATATACTAGCAGCAGTTTTCGTTTTATTTTCAGTTTGTTTTTCCCTGTATTCATTAACTCCAGTGGCTTCAGTACATATTTCTCTCATTTCACCTAGTACATTAATTTCTTGTAACAATGCCAGTATTCTTTGATCAAGTGAAAAATCTGTGTCATTTATTTTGGAAAGTGCTTGTTTTTTTTCCAGGCATTTTGAAGCACGTATATTTATATGTTTTCCCTTTTTGGCATTTACAAAATCCTGTGATATATTGTTGGCTGGAACTGCTAACTTATCTCTGGCTGACGTCACTTCAGCTTTCTGTTTATCTAACAGCTGTATTTCTTCTTCTATCTTATTGAGCAGGATTTTATACTTGTCTTCTATGACGGTCAAAGTGCTTTGCTCTAACTCATCTAGTCTGTCATTGATTTCTTTTCTAAACTTCCTGATTTTTTCTAATGACGTGGCTTTACTTGTTAAGAGATTCTGTTTTTCACGTGTAAGTCTTTCACTTTGGACTTTTATGGTTGTGAATGTTGACCAAATGCTCTGTTGGATGTCCTTAGTGTTGGAAGTGCTTGGATTCTTTTGGAGGAATTCAGGTATGTAGAAAATATCCTGGCATAACCTGCAAGTTAAATGATAAATTGATAAAAATGTGTTGTCTTTCACATAGTAAGAATAGAGTTTTAAGGTATTTCAACTCCTTTGAAGTCAGCAAATATCACCAGTTCCCATGATTTTGTTTTTCATATTCTGCAATGCTATTCTTAAAATATTAATTCGTAAGTTTTTTCCTAAGGAGAGATAATCAAACTTTGATAGATGCCACAATATGTATCATTGTGATATTGTTTTTGAAAGAAAACAAGATTTCTGCTTGAAATAAACGGACTAAGATAATAATGAGCACAGTAATTATGAAGGAATTGTCTTTGACGTATAAAATTTAGTTAATTAGGTTATATTTGTATTTTATGCAGAGGCATTGCAGACTGTAACGGTTATCGAGCTGTGCTGTATGGACATTCACAGATACTACCTTGAATGAATAGTATGTTAAATGAACCATGTCTATATGTATGTATTGAAATAAATTAACACAGCTTATTTTATGCATAAAAATGTGTCATTCTGTAATAATTTATTAAACTTGTGTTGGATGGAGTTTACACATTCCAATTAAAGGCATCGTCTCTTAAGAAAAAAGCATCATTTGCTATTGTAGTTATTTAATACATTCTTAGCAAAACAAAAACTTTTTGTGCTACTTGTTAAACTGAATTGCCACAAACTTGACTTAAATGATAGTCTTAGATATCCTTACAACCCAAAATGAGAAATATTGTATTACTTACTTTTGGGGCAAGTAATGGTTTGAACCCAGGAAGCAATCATCAAAAGGAATTAATATAAGTTGCAAGAACTTGCTTCCTAATGGACTTAAAGTAAAATAGTTTAAATCTATCTAAACATTCATTAGATTACAGAATAAGTGAAAATAAAAGTTTCTGTGTCAAGAAAACAGTGTAACCTTAAAATAACCATTAAACCTCAATTTTTATATATATATATATATATTTTTTTTTTTTTTTTTTTTGGGGGGGGGGGGGGTGGTGGAGGGGGGATACTTATATTACATTGATCTACATTATGCAAGTACAACACCATAAAGATACATCATTTTTCTGTCTCTGAAGGGAGGCATATAGTTTCTGAACTGTCCGTCCGTTTGTACGTCCGTCCATCTGTCCGTCTGTCATTCCGTCCGAAAACTTTAACATTGGCCATAACTTCCTTATTTGTAGGTGGATATACTTCATGTCTGGACACAACGACCCTTTGGATGACAAGTCCTTCCCACTGACCTATATTTATTTGACCTTGCCCCTGAATGACCTTCACCTTGAAGATCCAGTTGTCCAAAAACTTTAACATTGGCCATTACTTCCTTAATAGTAAGTGGATATACTTCATACTTGTACACAATACCCCTTTTGACAAGACCTTCCAATCGATCTATATTTATTTGACTTTGACCCCTGAATGACTAGTCCTCAGCTCAAAGATCAAAGCACCACTTCCAGGACATTGTCACCTTGCAGTGATAGTTCTTTTTAGTTATTTATTTCTGGATAAAAGATGATAAGGAAAATCACTGTGCCTATAAAGAACAAAACAATTCTTTTACTGCTTTTTCAAATTTTATACCAATGTGGAAAGAAAAAAGTAACTTCTTTGTAACTGGAAATAAATTAGTATAGTTAAGACCACACATTTATTTTGTGATGCATTTTTAAATGTGAATTTTTCATTCATACAAACTTTTATCACCTGATTCACTTTTGAGTCACAGTAAAGCACTTTTATCAATACTTAAAGCTTTTTGATCATGAAGGCTGACCTGAGTGATGCACAAGATGTGAGAAAAATATAAGTTAGTTAAGTTTAGTTAAAAATGATGGAATCCTTTAAAATTAAAGGTTTTATCTTATATGCTACTAATTTCAGAGTATATATAGTTCATTGTAGTCTATTTAAATTAAAGAAAAGTTAAATTGCCCATTAAATGTAATTAAATTGTTAATTGTATTGATTTAAGTCACTGTCCATATTGATATTTAGCTCTTAATTGTAGCTTTTAGCTGTTTTTTCCATCGTCCACAATTAACTCTAAAAAACATCTCCTCCTATTCGACTGGGTCAGTCGGATTAAACTTTACAGAAATGATCCTTGCATGGTCCTCTTCTAAAGTTGTATAAAAATAATATTCCATGCAAAACTCTGGTTGCCATGGCAACTGAAAGGAAAAACATAAAATCTTCTTGTCTGAAACAACAACACCTAGGGCTTACATATTTGGTTAATGGCATCATCTAGTGGACCTCTACTAAAGTTATATAAATCATGGCTCTGGGGTTAGTATTGGCCCAAGCCTAGGGGACACTTGATTTTACATAGACTTATATAGGAAAAACTCTTAAAAAACCTTCTTGTCAGAAACCATAAGGCCTAGAGTTAAGATGTTTGGTATGTATGATTGCAAATTTATACAAAAAATGGCCCAAAGATCAAAATTGGCCTGCCTTAGGGGTCACTTGATCTTACATAGAGTTATATAGGTAAAAAAGTTTTTAAAAATCTTCTTTTCTGAAACTACAAGGCCTAGAGCTTACATATTTGGTTGAAAGTATCATCTAGTGGTCCACTACCAAAGTTATAACAAGAGGGCCATGATGGCCCTATATCGCTCACCTGAATATGACTGCTTTTAACAAAGTTGCTATGGACCTGGTTAATTCACCCCAGATGACCCATATTCGAACTTGACCTAGAAATTATTGAAACAATCTTTCTGGCAAATTTCAAGGTTGTTTGAACTGAAAATGTTACCTCAATGCGTGTTAACAAGGTTTATTCATATTTGGGGTCTGTGACCTAGTTTTTGACCCAAGATGACCTTTATTCGAATCTGAGCTTTCTGACAAATTTCGAGAATATTTGGACTGAAAAGTAGCTTCTAGAGTGTTAACAAGTTTTTTTTCTATTTTTGGGCTCTATGACCTAGTTTTTGATTTCAGATGACCCATATTCAAATTTAACCTAGAAATCATTGAAACAACCTTTCTGACAGATTCCAGGTTATTTGAAGTGAAAATGTTACCTCTAGAGTGTTAACAAGGTTTTTCCATATTTGGGCTCTGTGACCTAGTTTTTGACCCCAGATGACCCAATTTTGAATTTGAGCTAAAGATCATCAAAACAACCTTTCTGACAAATTTCTGGGATATTTTGACTGAAAATGTAACCTCTAGAGTGTTAACAAGGTTTTTCTATTTTTGGGCTCTGTGACCTAGTTTTTGAACCCAGATGACCCATATTCGAACTTGAAATCATAGAAACAACCTGTCTAACAAATTTCCAGATTATTTGGACTGAAAATGTTACTTCTTCTCCTACAAGAAGATTTTCAAAGTTTTCACTATATAAGCCTATGTAAAACCAACGACACCGGGGTGGGGCCAAATTTGACCCCAGGGGTATAATTTGAACAAACTTGGTAGAGGTCCACTAGACAATGCTACATACCAAATCTTAAGGCTCAGGGCCTTGTGGTTTCTGACAAGAAGATTTTCGAAGTTTTTCCTATATAAGCCTATGTAAAGCTAATGACCCCAGGGTGGGGCCAAATTTGACTCCAGAGTTATAATTTGAACAAACTTGGTAGATGTCTACTAGACAATGCTACATACCAAATATCTAAGCTCTATGCCTTACGGTTTCTGACAAGAAGATTTTTAAAGTTTTTCCTATATAACTCTATGTAAAACAAGTTACCCCTGGGGCGGGGCCATTTTTGACCCAGAGTCCATGATTTGAACAAACTTGGTAGAAGTCCACTAGACAATGCTGCACACCAAATATTTTAGCTCTATGCCTTACGGTTTCTGACAAGAAGATTTTTTAAGTTTTTCCTATATAACTCTTTGTAAAACAAGTTACCCCTGGGGCGGGGCCATTTTTGACCCCAGGATCGTAATTTGAACAAATTTGGTAGAGATCCACTAGATGATGCTTTATACCAAATATCAAAGCTCCAGGCCTTGTGGTTTCTGACAAGAAGATTTTTAAAGATCCAACTTTTAAAATCTTTTTTTAGCTCCTCTGACACAGAAATGCAATGAACCGGAATCATTTGAACAAACTTGGTAGAGCTTCATGCAAGGAACATTTTAGGCAAGTTTCATTAAATTTTGCCCAGTGGTTTCAGAGGAGATGTCGTTTGAATGAATTGTGGATGACGGACGGACGCCGGACAATCAAGGATCCTAAAAGCTCACATGAGCATGCTCAGGTGAGCTAAAAATCATTGCACTGGGGTCATTCTTGGCCCAAGCCAGGGGATCACTTGATTTTACATATAGACTATATTGACTTATATAGGCAGAACTTAAAATAATCTTCTTGCCAGAAACCATAAGGCCTAGGATTTAGATAATTTTGTACCATTTTACCATTGTCTAGACGACCTTTACCAAGTTTTTACAAATCATGGCCTCTGGATCAAAATTAGCCCCACCCAAGTTGACACTTGGTTTTATATTGAGTTATATAGGAAAACATATTAAAGAAAGTGAAAGGCCTTGAGCTTAGATACATATGGTTCAGCATTGCTTAGTTTATAAGATGGGCTTTGGAAGATTCACCAGGGTACCCAGCCCCCACCACCTCACCTGGGTACTCAAAAAAAATTGGGGTAGGAAGATACCTAACCTTCATCCATCTTTATCCTTGACCTTTATGTGACCTACTGTCCTACTTCCTTATTTTTTGAAGCTCCGTCAATAAAATTTTAACTATATGTATAAATTTGCATGCAGACTTCATATTTGATCTTGGCTGACCTTAACTTACTAACCTAATTTCCTGTTTTTTAAGATTTGTTTTCGAAATTTTAACTATTTGTATAAGTTTTGCAGACTTCAAATTTGTCTTTGGTTTATTTTGAACTATTGACCTTCATTCTTGGTTTTAATTTTTTTTTAAATATCTTATTGGTATTTGAACTGTCTGCCATTTGACACATCTCTTAGGTCCCACCCCACCCTCCACTCCACCCGTTGTTTAGTAGTTTTTTTTTCAGGTGGGTGACCAAGGACAGTCTGGCCCTCTTGTTTCCAGTTGTGTGGAAGTTTTTGATTAGCAAAGAATATTTAAACTTTGTTAAGTTCTCATATCACCATGGTACTCTTGTAAAAGGAATTCTTCTTCTGTTTACCTGTGGTCCACTGCCATGCATGTACCACAGCCAACGTCATCATGTGTTTGACAGTACATGTCAATATAATGATGACTGTGTTGTTCACATTTCTCCGTGGGTGCTGGAGGCCGTAGCTTAGAGCTCGAACCCGGTTTTCCTGTATACTGAGCCTTGATGCATATGGATGGAAACTGAGGTTTATCAAGAATCTTGTGTCCCGTCAGTGTTGGAATGTCCTCATGAACTGTTACACAATTTAAACAGAAATAATCATTACATTCTAGGCAGTATTTTTCAGCCTCTTGATTTTTACCTTTACGTTTACAGATTCTGCACAGTCGATCAAATGTTTCATCTGACATTATGTCTGTATTTATACTTCCTCCATACGCCATTTTGAAAGATATTAACTAGTTCATTCGCACTTTTCTATTTTCTGAAATTTAGAAGTCCAGTTTTCACGAAAAGAAGAATTGTTATAAGAACACAATACAAATTAGTTATCCACAATAAAAACATATTTTACTATTTAGGCTATTATATTATCTTTAGCTCATATTACAGGTATAAATCAGTTTGAAAACCAATTTAACACTGTCCGTACATGAACAAGATAACAGCATTGCATTGTGGGTATAAAGATAGACTTCTACGCAAGCAAAGAGTTATACTATGTTTATTTACTGTCACTATGCACCTTTAAGATAAACAATTTAAATCAATAATCATGTACAGGTTATATTGTAAAAATCAAGAGGTGGATACAGTTACAACTTTATCAGTGCACATTTGATACACCATACCCTGCTCTATAACAGTCTTAAAATAACATTTTCAATTTTTATGTCCCCCACTATGATAATGGCAAGTAGGCATATAGTGTTTATCCTGTCCCTGTGCATGTGTGTGTGTGTGTGTGGGGGGGGGGGCACCATCTTGTCCGGGTCATAACTTAAAGGTCATGTGATACGACTAAAGTAACTTTGTCTATTCAAAATAATCATAATGTACTGATTAAAATGGTTTAACTGCGAAATTACGAAAATATTGCTTTTGATAAGAAAAAAGGTGTTTTTGATGATCGACTGTTTCCGTTTCGACATCGGTAGTTTCCGCCGCAATATTTGGCTGTGACGTAAATTTATCCCTACTGTACCAGGCAGAAGTGCAGAATTACACTGCTCAGAACACATCCGTTTTTAAAATGAAAAAATAACACTAAACCACATGTTCAAGAAACACGATAAAGGCACACATATAAAAATAACATGCTATAAATTGTAAATTAAATAAAATAATGTGATTACTTCTCGATTTTTATAAGTAAATTCAAACTTTGTGCCGAGAGATTGATAAATATTCCAATTTCTTCCATGTTGTGGTTCTATATAAAACCGTCTCCTCCACGTTTTTACATGCTGCGTAACACTTCCTCACTAGATGTTTACGTCATAAACAATTCTTTTTCATTTAAGTATAGTAAAATTGAAGTGAATTTAGATGATCTAATGTGTTTACAATTGTTTCACTGGAATGGAAATTCACACTACAGTGTATTTTCACGTTGGGATATTGTTTGAAAAATAATAATATGGCATGCCCATCAAGTAGAAATTTGTGTCTGCTTATAAATTAATATCCAATGAAATGTCAAAGATCCATAAATCACGCCTAATACTGTGGGATTTATACAAATTAACCTGCCTAAATGGGACCCTTGTATATTCTGCATAGCTGTCAAATTAAGCAATTAACTTTTTTATGACCCAATCAATGATAAAGTTGAGACAAACAGCAATATTTTATGACAAGTGATCTTACAAATTGATTGTATTACTTTTGATCAGTCAAATTGTGAAAACATTATGTAATAGCTTGTTCCCATTAACATGTCTGAATGATTTTTAAAAGCTTCAATGCAGATACATATTTTAATTAGATAATAAAATTTGATGGATCTATTTATGATGAAAATTAAAATCATTCGACTTCTTAATGTGAACAAATTATCAAAAAAAAAAAAAAAAAAGAACAATGTGTTTGTGTTATGATTTTGACATAGTTTTTAGGGGTTCATTTTTTATTTGTTTTGGTCATTATTGTTTGGTTTTCAAAGAAAGGGAGAATGAATTAAATTATTAATAAGCCAAAAAAAAAAAAAAAGAGATATACATTTATAATGAAAAAAATCATAGATCTAGTCAAAGATTACTTACACGTACCTCAGACAAAATATACCATAGACAAATAAGCAACACACCACTGTACGGAAAATGTTTTTTTATGGAAAAAATCTCTTGATTGGATTTAGTTAATTAAGTCTTCCAACAAACTGCATCGGATAAAAATAAGCATGTTCAAAATCTTTTTGGATCAGTTACTTGAAAAATATCTCTTAGTCTATTTATTTTCACGGGTGTATCTTTTAATTCTATAACCCTGAATAAACTAGCCTCTATATAATATTGCTCATTGGCTTTGTAATACCATCAAAATTTCAAACTATTTATTTTAAAAAATCTTCTATGTATATTCATGATATTAGCCTAACTTGTTCAATTTTGTTTTTTTACTACATTCAGTCTAAATTTTCATGTTCAGTCATAATTTTAAAGTTTTTGTTAACAATCCAGACAGCTGTGTAAAGTGGCAAGAGATAAATGTGCGTCACTTTCGGTTTCGCTCGTGACAGGTGCGCGCGACCAGGTGCGTAAAATATGGATTTTAATTTGCGATAAAAACACCTTTAAGATGAAAATTACCTTGGGCAATTTGTAAAACAGTCATAGTTAGATATATATTTTTCGCTCATATGAAAATTTCAAGGTCAAAAATTCGTTTCACATGACCTTTTATTCTTGTCTGGGCCATTACTCGAAAGGTATTGAAGACATCAACTTGAAACTTCGTAGGTGAATAGATCTGATTGTGAGAAGGTGCAGTGTCCAGAACCACAATTCTATTTCTCACAACTGTTTAGTTATTGCCCTTTGTAATTTTTCGTACTTTATTCTTGTCCGGGGCATAAGTTGAAAGGTATTAAACATATTAACTTGAAACTTCATAGGTGAATAGATCTCACTGATGTGAGAGGTGCAGTGCTCAAGAAGCATAAATCTCTTTCAAATAATTTTTGAGTTATTGCTCATTGTAATTTTCCATACTTAATACTTGTAGGGGCATAACTCGGATGGTATTGAAGATATCAACTTGAAACTTCACAGGTCAATAGAACTCATTGTGGGGAAGTGCAGTGTCCAAGAACCATAACTATATTTATCACAATTTTTGAGTTATTGCCCCTTGTAATTTTTCATACTTAATTCTTGTCGGGGGCATAACTTGAAAGGTATTGAAGATATTAACTTGAAACTTGATAGGTAATTTTTATGCCCCAGCCATGATAATGGCAAGCGGGCATATAGTGTTTACACTGTCCATGTGTGTGTGTGTGTGTGTGTGTGTGTGTGTGTGTGCGCGTGTGTGTGTGTGTGTGTGTGGGCACAGACAATATATTTTTTAGAAGTTCATAACCAGCTCATAACTTTGTTGTGTATGGTTGGATTTCGAAATAATTTAGCATAAGTGATCATCATATGAAGTCAACGTGTCACGTGCAAGAATTATGTTACTGGCTTAAAGGTCAAGATCACAGTGGACTCTTGATGTTTTGGCTTAGTGCATGGTGGGATTTAAAAAAATATGTGTTTATTATCATATGATGATGACACATCCCCGCCATGATAGTTTCTTGTTTCTGACAAATAATTTCAACACTTTCAGCATGCTAATCAGATGTCATTTTAGTAAGGTAGCAGATGTTGAATATGGAATTATCACACAAGGCAGGTGAGCAACGAAGAACATACATGAATGTAATAGACATTTGTAGTGGGCTGCATGTATATGTGCTTTGATATAATTATTATATGGGCGCAACAGAAATAACAGTCAATTGCTACGTAGGTTTTATCCCTTACCATTTTGTTACCGTGATGCAATCTCTTAAAGGATATTAGAGAGACTGATCTTACTTGTAAGAGACTGCTGAACTTGTCTTTGAAAATGCACCGCTTACCTGTTCATTTAGAAAAAAGTATTTTGATATTATTTTTTTCAAATTAAGCATGCTATTGAGTTTGTTATACAGAAGGGCTAATTTAAAACAATAGTCAAAAAGGTAAATACCTGATATTTTTGCCTTGTCATATTTTATGCCATATTTACATGTTTGTCAAAAATGTTGATTTACCAAGTTTGTGTCCAGTGTCATTTAGCGGGGGCATCTGTGTTCTTTGGACACATTTCTAGTTCTCAATGTATACTAAATGTAAGAAACAGTGAAGATTTGCATGTATTTTGATGTACCAGTATATTCAATACACTCAATTTTATGCCCCACGCATCTAGCTATTGAACCGTCCATCCGTACTTCCGTACGTCCGCACGTCCATTTGATTAACCTGTTTCAGCAAGTTGGATATTTCTCAATTTCTGCAAATATCAGCTGCATGGAAGTTTGCAAATTTACATAACAGTGCACAGATCATGACCCTGACAAGTTACATAACTGTGGCTACCTTATTTCTTTCTTCCCATTTTGTACTTACAAAAATGGTTAATCTGTTTTGGCATGTAGGATATTTCTCAGTTTGTACAAATAACAGTCACATACCGGTGCACATGTCATGATCCTGGAAAGGTGCCATCACCATTGTTATCCTGTACTTGTAGTATATTTTTCAAGAATATGCAATAATAATTCTTCATAAGGCCAGAGGTCTGAGTGCTGAGAATATTTGCATGAAAAAGAAAATAATTTACATACAGGACTGTGGTTCACCAGTGATAAATGTTTACATGGCAGATAGGTTGAAAAGTGCATACAATTAAAAGACTGATTCACTATGGTAAAAATGTTCTATTAAATTAAAGACATGACTATGTAAAAACAAACAACCTTAGTATAAACTTACTTTAAGCAATATTCAACTTGCTGACTGTCAACTGTTCTTTCTAAAGGTTTAATCAGCAGAGTACAAGCTCAGTGTTCTCAAGGTGAGCTATTGTGTTTACCCTGTGTCCATTGTCTGTCTACTTATCATCAGCAGAGCACGAGGACTGTGTTCTCAAGGTGAGCTATTGTGTTTACCCTGTGTCCATTGTCGGTCCACTCATCATCAGCAGAGTACAAGCTCAGTGTTCTCAAGGTGAGCTATTGTGTTTACCCTGTGTCCATTGTCTGTCTACTTATCATCAGCAGAGCACGAGGACTGTGTTCTCAAGGTGAGCTATTGTGTTTACCCTGTGTCCATTGTCGGTCCACTCATCATCAGCAGAGTACAAGCTCAGTGTTCTCAAGGTGAGCTATTGTGTTTACCCTGTGTCCATTGTCGGTCCTCATCATCAGCAGAGTACAAGCTCAGTGTTCTCAAGGTGAGCTATTGTGTTTACCCTGTGTCCATTGTCGGTCCACTCATCATCAGCAGAGTACAAGCTCAGTGTTCTCAAGATGAGCTATTGTGTTCACTCTGTGTCCATTGTCTGTCCACTTATCATCAGTAGAGCACGAGGTCTGTGTTCTCAAGGTGAGCTATTGTGATCACACTGTGTCCATTGTCTGTCCACTTATCATCAGCAGAGCACGAAATCAGTGTTCTTAAGTTGAGCTATTGTGATCACACTGTGTCCATTGTCTGTCCACTTATCATCAGCAGAGCACGAGGTCTGTGTTCTGAAGGTGAGCTATTGTGATCACACTGTATCCATTGTCTGCCCACTTATCATACACAGAGTACAAGGTCAGTGTTCGAGGTGAGCTATTGTGATCACCCTGTATCCATTGTCTGTCCACTTATCATCAACATGTTCTTCAAACAACATTTCCTACATGGCTTGATTGATTTTGACAGAACTTCACTGGAATCATCCTTGTGAAGTCCCCTTTTAGAGTTGTTTAAATTGTTCAGGTCCATTTAGGTCAAAGGAGCAAGCAAAAAGAGCAGATTTTTAAACTGAAAACTTCAAAAGTCTTCTAGTATAAAACCACGAGAGCCTGAGCTCTGAAATTTAGTGTTTGTCATTGTCTAGTAACCCTCTACCAAATTTTATCAAATTATGCCCCTGGGGATGCTATTTACCCTCTCCCCCCAACAGAGGGGTCGCATGTTTTGCACAGAAATATAGAAGAAAATCTTAAAAATCCTTATATGAAATGACAAGGCCTAAATTTCTGAAGTTCTAAAATTTTGGAAAACATTCACTAACAAAATTGTTCAAACTTTCCCCTTTGAGTCATTTTTGGACCCATCCCATTAGTAAGATATTTTATATAAACTTAAAAAGAGAATCTCTTTTAAAATCTTCTTGGCAGAAATTGCAAGTCTGAGACTCTTGACATTTGGTGTGTAGCATTATTTAGAAGTACTCAGTCAAGTTCTGTTTAAATGACATCACTGAGGATTGAAGGGTCTAATATTTTTACAATAAAATATAAAACAGATATTTAACATTCTTCTAATATGAAACAACAAGGCCCAGAGTTCTGTTTTATTGGCACAAAGCATTGCCTAGTCGACCTACCAAGATAATTCAAACTTTGCCCCTAGGATTATTTTAGCTCAGCTCCAGAAGCCAGATGTTTTAAATTGTCTCTTTAAAATTATTCTTTAACATTATATATAGTGGACGTCATTCAAGTTTGTTCAAATCATTATTATCATTATTGGTTTTTATTATCACATACCCCTTAGGTTATTATTGGCTTCAATCCAGTGGTCAGATGTTTAACATTGACTGTTAAAGGTAAACTCTTTAAAACTTCTTGTTTAAAACCACGAAGACCTGAGCTCTGAAATTTGGTATCTTTACCAAAATTGTTTAAATTACAGTAAAAACTTGATATTAAGACCACCATTGGGACTTGAGCAAGGTGGTCTTACTTTGAAGTTGGTCTCATTATTGAGTTCCCTTGACCCTAGTCTATACTCCAGCCTACAGGTTATGTATGCCTTAGTACTATTGTCTGTCCACTGTCTTTTCTTTACATGGCCTGCTCTGATGTGGGGAATTGGTCCAGTACGAATCATTAAATGATTTTTTAAAACATTTCTTAAAGACTTAGCATTATGTTCATTTAAAAAAAAATCTGTTTCAGAGAAAGTTCTGAAAGTTTTGCAAAACTGACAACTAACAAACTTCACAGTGATTAGGGCAGATTACACCTACAGTGTCCTATATATAATGTCACCTATAATCCACAAACTGACAGACAGTAGTGGCACATTGGCTGCATTATGGACTGGTTATAGATGGGATTAATCCCTAATTGATATCATAACATTAATGTCAGAATCACTAATTGTCTGCAATTAACATAAAAAACATAAATGTATAAAAACAACCATTGTCATGCATGAATTGCCAGTTTACAGACTGCTTTTTACAATTTTACCCCGGTCGTAGTAGCAAGTTTAAATTTTTTAGTCAGCCTTTGGGACCGATCTTCTGGGTACAATTTGCAATAGCAAATTGACTAGATTTTTTAGGT
This sequence comes from Cyclina sinensis, assembly GCA_012932295.1. NCBI lineage: Eukaryota > Metazoa > Mollusca > Bivalvia > Venerida > Veneridae > Cyclina > Cyclina sinensis. The sequence goes on along the minus strand of JAAONU010000009.1, from coordinate 25,476,384 downwards.
TTGTCGACATCGAGTTATATAAGGAATTGATTGAGACCATGAAAATCAGCTGCAAATATTGAGTTGCCTGCACTTTTGAGTTACCCGCATCATGAGTTTTTTATTGTTTGTCCATTGGGTTACTTTTGGCCCAGTCCGAGAAGTCAAGTTATTTACATGGAAATAAAGGGAAAATAATTTAAAATTCTTCTTGTATGAAACATCAAGGCAATGATTTCTGATCATGACCTACATGTTTGCACTTATTAACATTTTTAGAGGGTATTCTAGTAGCAGTGGTACATACATGTACTTGAAAAAATATTTTTGAGCAGATTTTTAACATTTTGGTGCTATTGCAATATTCACATTTTATTTCACATTTTAGGATGGCATGGTAATGATACATACAGTGCGGAAATGAAATTGCATGAGGACATTTTTACCAGATCAAACCCTTGGGTATAACTTCAATAAACCAATGTTGGAAGTTGATGATAAGGGTCAGATCGGAGTCTACTGTTGTGAAACATTGCCTATAGAACCAAAAGTAAGAGGAAACAATCTTTTACATTTGACACAGCTAAAATTAAGGCCAGTTTGAATAACGAAAACACATGTGAATGCCTTTTTTTGCAAACAAATGGATTTGGTAGCTCTTAAGCCGTAAATAATACATCCTCAATAAGGGCAATTTTGCTTGTTCGGTTTATGATTTTGCAACCTGACATTTAAGATTTTATTTTTGTAAAAGAACTTCTCTGCAAAGTCCTATTCTTTTTTGAAATGATTGAACTTGCAGATCATTCCATTCAAATAAAGGTCTTTGTGTGAATATCTTTACCCATTTGCAAATCCAACAGGCAATGTTTGTTGTAGTCAGAGAATATAAAACATTACATTAACAATTATATTGCTACTTAAAGTGTAAGGGTACTGATATTGCTTTTCTGAGCATCTGTTGTCTTGTATATATGTTTTGAAATCACAGAACAATAAAATTTTACAAAATAAAGCAAAATATTTTATGCATTGATTTCCAAGTGTCAATTATTACAAGTTTTCAGTTTTCCCAAGCACACTGACCCTATGGAATAACCCCCCTTTTGACTTTGTGCTCCTACCCACGCTTGAATCCTTCAAGTAGGCAGTAAGTCAGATTGCCTACAAATAGCTGCAGCAGGATGTGTTTTTAACCTGATTTTAAAATCTGTCTACATATATTAACACTTAACTGTTCTTCATCCTCACTTTTTATGCGCCCGAAGTGGTGATATAGTTTTTGAACTGTCCATCCGAAAACTTTAACATTGGCAATAACTTCTTTATTAGTGAGTGGATTTACTTCATACTTAGACACAAGGCCTTCCCACTGAGCTATATTTGTTTGACCTTGGCCCTTGAATGACCTTCACCTTTAAGATCCAATTGTCCAAAAAGTTAAACATTGGCAATAACTTCTTTATAAGTAAGTTGATTTATTTCATACTTGGAAACAACACCCCTTTGGACAACACCTTCCCAATGACCTTTAATTATTTGACCTTGACCCATGAATATCCAATTGTCCAAAAACTAATATTTTGCCATAACTTCCAAATTAGTTAGTGGATATACTTCATACTTAATAACAACACCCCTTTGGACAAGACCTTCCAACTGACCTATATTTGTTTCACCTTGACCCCTGAAGACTTTCACCTTGAAGATCCAGTTGTCCAAAAACGTTAACATTGCCCATAACTTCCTTATAAGTAAGTGGATCGATTTACTTTATACTTGGACACAGCCCACATTGGGTAAGACCTTCCCACTGACCTATATTTATTATACCCCCACCACAAAATGTGGAGGGGGGGGGGGCTATAATGGATTCACTTTGTCGCGTCCGTCGGTCGGTCGGTCAGTCCGTCAGTCGGTCCGTCCGTCCATCTCCATTATCGTGTCTGCTCTATAAATCCTATACCAACTGAAGGATTTTCTTCAAACTTGGCTGAAATGTTCACCTCAACAAGGGGATGTGCAGAACCCATGTTGCCCATGTGTCAGCTCAAGGTCAAGGTCACAACTGAAGGTCAAATATCAAACAGTCAAATATTAGACATTATGTCATGTCCGCTCTGTAAGTCCTACACTAATTGAAAGATTTTCTTTGATCTTGGCTCAAATGTTCACCTCAACAAGGGGATGTGCAGAACCCATGTTACCCTTTTGCCAGCTTAAGGTCAAGGTCACACTTGAAGGTCAGAAATTGACTTAGAAAATATTCTTAAATTTTAACATGTATTTGAATATTTCTGAAACTAGAAAACGTATTTGCTTGAAACTTAAAATATATATGAAGTGTCACAATTAGGATATGCAGGTCAAGTTTCATAACTCTGTATTGCATTTTGACAAAGTTATGCCCCTTTTCAACATCAAACATTCTCTGACGTACTTACTAAATATTCTGTTTCAAGGGATGAATGCAAAAGACCACTATATACTTCTTTATTTAGAGATAGAGTTTAGAGATTTTTTGTAACATTTCAGGTGTGAAGGGTACTGATTCTGTTAATGAAATCAAACAGTTACTGTTTGTTGAAGCATATCAGTGTTCCAGTGGTAACACACTGGACTGGTAACATGCTGCACTGGTAAACCAGAGGTCCCGAGATCAATCCACCACTCATCCACTAACATTACTTACTGTCTTTCGGATGAGATGTTAAACCAAGGTCCCATGTATAAGTGCTGTACACTGAGCATGCTAAGGAGCAAGGGATGTGTCTGGAATGGAATGCTTTCTGTATCTTGCACTATCCCCTACAACATAAAATAACTAATCTCTGCAGTGGGCGTCAGCCATATGGGCAACCAGTACCAACAATGAATAAACTCAAAAAGAGAGAGATTACTGGTTGCGAAGGAAGCTCTGGTTTCCCAGGGAAATGTAGGGGATGATGGGATTGGGGATGAAGATTGGAATGTTATCAGTACTCAAAGGTCAGCTTCTGTTAATACCTGTATATTTTATTTCAGAATACATTGATAAGAGGTGTTGGTAAAGCTTATAAAAAGTGTAAACAACACACTTAACAGTACCTATAGTAGGAAACAATGATTTGTACTGAACTTATATTGGACCTAATTTTACTTGGATGTTCCCCTAAAAATTTTAGTTTTCTTGTCAAATGTTTGTGTAAACTTGATTTGGCTGAAAAGTACAAACAAAATCAGACTTGCTGTGATTGTTACATTGAAACAGAAGTTACTAGATGGCTGCTAAAGCAGAGTTACTAGGATACTTTTGTGACTTACAGTGATTGATATTGCTGCAAGGAGGTTGTTTAGACTACAGTATCATTGAAGTTTATCAGATATATGAGGCAGCAGGATTGCCAAGACACTTTTAGAAGCAATATTTCAGATTTTGACTTGTAAATATTGTTCTTCCAGTGCAAACACAGAGGAATATCAGAATAAAGAAAAACTTGTGTTGTCTGAAGAATGGATACTTGTGACCTTGGTAGATGCCATCAAATTTGCTTGGAGGTCACAACAACACATGTCTACTTCTTTGACTGCAGTACAACAAAGGATGAGGTAAATCATTAGATTTTTTAAAGGTACATAAGACATTGAACAAAGCTCGTTTAATTTAAAGAAAAGCTATGAAGCCCAAAGCTTTTCTGCTCTACTTATTTCCTATGTGATAGTCATAAAGTCTTAAAGCCAAAAGCTGGCTGCTGATTCATCAGAAGACTTTCCTCAATTCTGCTGGGACAGTGGTAGATACATGTACTAAAATAGCCTGGTTTCGTATTTAAAATTTCAAATGAATAATTTTGAAGGAATACAGTTATGTTTGACTTATGCATTTTTTTATTTCACGTGAACAGGTGTGGAGGATTTCAAGTGGGGTTTACAGCAGCAGGGAGAAATTCACTTTTGATTATACAACCTCTGTAGATCTGCACTGGAAATGTTGATCAGAACAATTACTTCCTTAACTTTCAGAAAAAGGTAAAGTGAATGTAAAGGGTGTTTCCAAAAAAACATCAAGACATTAATCAAGTAAAGTTTTACAACTGAATGTTCATTTAGGGTAAAGTTTACCAAGGCATTATCTTTAATAAAAATTCTGTCTATGGTTTTAATTTCAATGGTGTATTTCAAATGAACCATCCTGTTGCATGGAGGAAAAACAAAAAGAAGAAAATTGTTGACGCCAAGGGGTTAGCTTGAAAATAAGAAAGGTTTGATGAGTAAAATTGTCTAGCTCCACATATATCTCAACAGTTTCAACGTACATTTTACAGGTAAGGAACAAAGTGTACAGTAGTATTTTGGGTCTTAGAGCACCAAATCTGATCGACCATGGTTCAAGGTCACCAGCTGAACTTCTTAAAGCATCAGGCTAACACTTCGTATGGATTTTAATTACTAAGTCCCTTAGTGTACGTGATATCTGCCACAGTAACCAGTAGAATTTTGATACAAGTTTCCAAAAACTTTTGTAATTTTTTGTTCACCCAGCTAACAGTATACTGAACAGAACTGATCTACTGCTGAAAATAGTCCAAAATGATATTACACATTTCATTGCATATCAAAAATACTGATATTTATTTTGTTTCTGAATTATGACACAGGAGAAATGATATGTTATTTGTGACATTAACTGAGTTCCCATGTATCAGTGCTATACGAGCATGGTAAAGAACCAAAGGTGTCTCTGTATTTAGATGCTTCCTGTATCTTTTACTATCCCCAACAACCTAAAAAAACAACTCTGCAGGGGCATTGGTCTTATGGGCATCCGTACTGGTGATAGATTAATTCCAATAGACATAATATTAATGTACAGCTTTAATTTACCATACTCATAAAATGTACATACATATATTTCAGAAACGGGTTCAGTGTGAAATCAGTAATTTTGAGTACCTAATGCAGTTGAAGACAATAGCTGGAAGAAATTGCAATGGTAAGTTTGTCTGCTGTTAATAAAATACCTTCACTCTCCTATGAGCATTTGTTTCTGGCTTTATAGCAAATGCAGACCATATCAGCAGGCACATTCTTGAAGTCTTATTGTGTTTCAAAATGTTTGTTGTACACTCAGCAAGTTTTCAGTGAAAACCCCTTCAAATGATAAATGGCACTGCCCAATTTGAAAAATTGACAAGTTCATTTTAGTATTTAGCAGGGTCAGAGTTGAAGTCACAGTTACCCCGATAAAATCTGCTTTCTATTTAATGAACTGGTATTAAACTAATCGTTTTTATGCCCCAGAAGGGAGGCATATAGTTTTTGAGCAGTTCGTCCGTCCAAAGGACATTTGGACAACAGTCTATAAGTGTATCACATTAGGAAGAGATGCAAGATCAGTCATATAGATCTGCAGGCATATAGGTAAGTGCTGTTGTGATGGTAGCAATGTGTTATGGAGTGATTTTTCTTCTGCAGTAAGCAAGCATGTAAATAAAAAAATATTGAAGAGACTTTCAGTTACCAATAATTGTTAGTTGGCGACTCCAATTACAGTGACATGAAATGGTTATATTGTCGACTCCAATTACAGTGACATGAAATGGTTATATTGTTGTAAAACTGTTTATTTCAGATATGTTAACCATTATCTGTTCATTTACTTCTGACAAAGCTCCTTGTAAAACTTTATTCTGTTTCTATATTTCAGACATTGTTACCTGTTTAGCTTTAGACAACTGTGGAAGCCATCTTATAACAGGTTCCAGGGACACAACATGTATTGTCTTGAAGTTCAGCAAAAGGTAACTACATGAACACATATAAGTTAAACAAATGGACTCTTCTAGAGTAAAAACTGGCAAGGGAAACAACATGTTTTGTCTGGCAAGTTCAGCAAAAGGTAGCTACATGAACACAGATAAATTAAACAAATGGAGGATAATGAAAGATACAGAAAGCATCCCACTTGGACCGTGTGTCATAATAAAATACAAGGATTTACATATTTTGTGCTTCAACTGTCTCCATAAGAGCATCTACAGTTATAACTCACACAGTACATTCATTGTTTGTGATCAGTTTTGACCTGCTTTGGGTCTCATGACTACCCACAGGTCCATAGTTAATTTGCATTTACATGCAGTTGATGTATTTTCAAGTTAATGAAATGGTTGTGTTTCCAGCTAATTTGTAGACATGTGTGGTCATATTTAGCTGTTTGAATTATGTGAATATTTATTAGAATCAGGTACGTATATTAATATAATTAAATATATATAATTGCAACACATATGTATATATGCATAATTGTAACACAGATGATGTGAATCCGATTATTTTAGTATATTTTATCTTTGTAATTGAAACTGAATCTTTAAGTGACCGATATCAGTGGGTATACATACTATGAATATAGCACATCCCATGCTTTTGTTGAAACATAGCTAGAGGCCTATGAAAGACTCGTGTCACTCTTAATAGAACTTTTAAGGTGTTTTAGACATTACAGTCACTTTTATTTAGAAACCACTTGCAATATATTAGTATCATAAGCAGCAATAATGAAGGTTACATGGTAAGGTTGTTTGGTAAGGGTCATGGTTAGTATTTTATCTAGTCCTCAAAAGGTTCATCATTTGGCAAGAAATGAGTGGAGGAATAGTGGTCATGGGGTTATAGCACTCCGTAGGTCGCTAGTTCGAATCCCACCAGGCTTCAGCGTCTACAGTGACTTTCCGTACTCTTCACTTTTTGGTGCAAGTACTGGTTTGAATCCGGGAAGCAGTCATTAAGAGAGATTAATTAAGTTCAATAATAAAATTAAATAGGTTTTAACTAAATAAACTAAAAATGTGTGCCAGAATTCTCTAAGCTCTTCATGTGTATAAGTCATTCAGCTTATAGAACACTGTTATTGGTTGCTTAAGTAAGTGAAGTGATAAAATGTTATTAATGGGACTTGCACATGTACAAATTGTGGGGTGAATGCAAAAAAAGTTCCAAGTATTTCAGATAGCACTTTTTTCCATACATCCCTAAAAATCTATGATATACATCTATACTGGTCAAGTGCTGATGTCTCAGAACCATTTTAGAGAATTACTGTCTTCATGACTATCAGTTCTAAATTTATTGGTGAGATTTTCTTTATTCTATAAAGGGGGAAAGAAACAAGAGAGTTCAGAAATAATGGCTAAGACAGGGAACCAGTATGTGATATGTTAACTAATGTACTGTCACAAAGTCAGGGAACCAGTATATGTGATATATTACCACCGCTTGCAAAACTGATTAGAGTTTCACATATTCGGAACGCAATAAAAAGTGACGTTTCGATGTTTATTTAAGTAGCTTAAACTGTCACTTTACTGATCATCCAGTCACAGCGAGGCAGTTTTCTCAGGTATACCTGCCAATAAAACTGCATCTTGCAATCTACCCGCAGCCAGAAAAATGTGCCTGGGTGGCGCCAAAGTGGCTGTGTCATAATTGTCGCTGCGTTGCTACCAGAAATCTTCACTCGATATTTTTTTTTCCTTATTGCATTTCATTTCGTACACAGAATGACACTTGAATGACAGGCAAAAGGCGGAGTTTGAAAGAAACACATTGGGCGGCGCTTTGATTTTTGAAAGGTGTACCGACCAGTCTCGTTCTTTACCTAACAGTGTAAACTCTTATCAGTTTTGCAAGCGGTAGTAACTAATGTACTGTCACAAAATCATGGAACCAGTATATGTGATATGTTAACGAATGTACTCTGACAAGGTCAGGGAACCAGTATATGTGATATCAATGTTAACTAATGTACTGTCACAAGGTCAGGCAACCAGTATATGTAATATCATATGTTAACTATACTGTCACAAGGTCAGGCAACCAGTATATGTGATATGTTAACAAATATACTGTAATAGTCAGGGAACCAGTATATGTGATATGTTTACTAATGTACTGTCACAGTCAGGGAACCAGTATATGTGGTATGTTAACTAATGTACTGCCACAAGGCTGGTTGGTTGAGTACCGGACTTGAAATAAGGGTACCAGCCATGGGCATAGTTTTTTTCTTACCCCAAAACAGTAAGGAAAACATAAAAAGAATTAAACAAAATTCCTATTTATATTTTCTTTATTTCCATGAAATACACTTTATTGACATTCTATTCTTTCCTCAAAACTTTTGAACTCTTTTTTTTTTGGTAAATGAAAACAACTATAAAGAAAATATCTGAAACAAAGACAAATCTTAACAAAAAATAAAACCCGAAGCACTTACAATTGCTGATTGCACTTTACTGCTTTTTTTTACATAAATATAGCACAAGCTCTTCTTGCGTCAAAATCTTTACAAAATTTACATGCTATATAAGTCGAAACACTTCCATAAAATACTACCAAGCTTTTTGTCAAGTTGTAATATGAAAGGAAAGATAGCTTTTCAAATTAAGATGATAGCAATGCTGATTATACTGAACCCATTCACCAATTAAAAAAAAGAAGAGAGAATTGGTATGACAGAACATTCACATGTAAAATTCTCTTTATAAATGAAAGAAAATATTGACAAAAACATGGTAATATGTGATTCCTCAAAAATCATTTTTAAAGTAAATGCCAACTCATATCAAATTCAATACCTTTTCCATTGTTTTCAACTATTCATCTTTCAATCAATTTACATGATAATCACTTTTTATAAACCTAATCATTCTTAAAATCAAAACCAACATTTCAAACAGGACCTTTTTTTGGTTCCAATTTTAATAATTTATTCTTAATGAAAAAATGACTGAAGAGAAACTTGAAGTTTTAAATTAAACCCAGCAAGACTGGCCAAGAAAGGACAAAAATTTAACAAAGCTTTATAAATATTTTTCGAGATCTATCTTAACACTAAATCAGTAAAAGTTCTGTGACATTTCTTTGCTTGAACACAGAGTGAGTGAACACTTCAGCAGGACCACGGACATTAGGGCATAAAAAAGCTATTTCAAAAACCATTTTGGTGGAAAATAACATTTTAGAGAAGTTATTGTGGAGAATCAGACATGTTTATTACTTGACCAGCTAGTTTAAACAATTCTCAACCATGACAATAAAAAAAGATCTCTGACTTTTTAGCATGATATATCGATAACAGCCATTGCCTACTTTATGATGAAGTGTTTGCATAATGTATCTCTTTTACTGGTCCCATGTTTTTTTCAAGTAAAATCACTTGTTTTGTTGATGTCATTTAGTTATTAAGCCTGAATTGTGATTATTTGATAATTGAGTAAAGAACTTTAAAGTATTCATTGAAAGCACATGCTGTCACTGTTTTGTAACCATAAACAACACCTTTCTTTCATGGATAATGTTCAAACTTCAAACGCAGTATGAGGTAAGACAGATTAATAAAAAGGAGTTAAACAATAAAGGAAGACAACAAGTAAACACTTTCACTATGGCAGTATTGAACCTATCTCTCTTCAAGAAATAGCACTAAAAAACTGTATTTGGAAAAAAGAAACAGTTAAAAATGCAATGCTCTGCAAAAGAAGTACATTACATATCTATCAAACCTGTATAAGCATTTTAGTTCCAATGTTCTTGAAATACAAAAAGTTATAATTTGTTGGAAACACCACAGCAAAATGATTAGATTACTTGTCGCTGTCAATCTACCTGATATTATTTTGTATTACAGAAATATCAATTACTCATCACTAAATGTATTTTCACGAACATGAAAATGGTGCACTACTTTCACTAGACCTGTAAATTACATGAAGAAAACATGTTTTCTCAATATCTAAAAATAAGGTGACCTTTCATAACATGTCATTCCATATACTTTGTATCACCACATACACTTCATAGTATATTCAGACTTGTGAACAATTTAGAGATGTCTTCGACTAGAGTTTTAGAATCTTCTGAACAGAAACAAATCCAGTTTCCATGTAAATCACAACATTTTCTCAACCCAAGTTAGTGCAAAAAAGGTATTTTTGGGGGCTCATGTTCTCCATGGAAATTCAGGAATTCTTTTCCTCACAAAGGAAGGTGAATTGATACACTTATACAAAAAAACCAAACTCAACAGCATGAACGGTTTTGATATTTTAAACACGGTTTCTACAATTATTACCAATGTCTTTTTCTTACTGCAAAAATCTTACAGATATGGTTAAGGACCCAAATCTTTTCTTTCTACACTATACCCTATTTATTTTCTATCAAAAAAATATCCTGAATCGTGTTGATTTATACTTTTTTTATCTAGACATAAAAGTTGAAGAAATATAAGTATATACATGTATTACACCAACTGAAGGTTCAAATTTTTCTGTAATTTTATGTGTGCACAGATTTTAAAAGAAGAGGGAGAAAAATTTAAAAAAAACTGGCCAGTCAATTTTACAGATAAAAAAGTGAAAAATATAGTACCAAACCAGCAGTGTTTTAATACTAATCTAAAATCATGTAACAACAGTCTTTTAACTTCTTCCCATGATGCACCAAAATCACAGTGGTGATGTAACAGGCTTTCTGATTAGTCTATTTCCTGGGTTGCTGAATTATTTTCTGTTGAGGCTGCACTGGTCTGTTCTCGTGCGTTGGCAATGGTTGTTTATCGTGAATTGCTCTTACAGCAGCTTCTGGAAAATCTTTGTCACCCTGGAACATATGGAGATTTAACAATGAAAATCTTTGTCACCCTGGAACATATGGAAAATTAACTATGAAAATCTTTGTCACCCTGGAACATATGGAGATTTAACAATGAAAATCTTTGTCACCCTGGAACATATGGAAAATTAATGATGAAAATCTTTGTCACCCTGGAACATATGGGAATTAACAATGAAAATATTTGTCACCCTAGAACATACATTGTATGGGAATTAACAATGAAAATATTTGTCACCCAGGAACATATGGAGAATTAACGATCAACTTCATACTTTTTCTAGCAATAACCATTTTTATGCAGTTAAAAGCCTAAAACTCAACTAGTATTTGTTTCCTTCACTGACAGGATATATTCAGCCACTGTCAATAATTGGTTTCAGTTTCATAAAATGGCTCTTTCTGTGTAACTTCTACAAACAAATTTACCACTTAACATGGTTTTCAGTACCTTATGTCTAGAAAACAAACTGAAACAATATCTGATTCATATGCTTAAGAGAACTGTAGCTTACTTTTGTAACAGCCCCTGATAGCAGTAATTGCTGATGGTGTTTGTCTACTTTTGCTGGACTGTAAAAGAAATAAAACATCTGCATAGCATGTTGACAGCAAAAGCCGTTATAGCATATATGAACATTACTCAAAAAGACTTTAAAATGAGGTTTTACTGTAACATGCCTACACAAGGAAATTAAATAAACAAGCTTAAAATTAAATTTAAGATGTTCTAATGCTAACAAAAAATCAAACAACATCACATAAATAATGTTCTAGGAAGCTAATGCATTTAAGAATTTCGAAATCATCACAGTACCATCATAACTCACATGTATGTATTTAAATAACCAAGGTGTCAAACAACTCTAGCGAAAATTAGTGCTACCTGATCTGTGTTTAACATTTATGTCTGAACTTAAATAATTCTTATTCAAGCTAATTTAAGTTAATTATATTTAGTAACACGAAAATCTTATAAATAGCTGTTATATAATAAAAAAATAACTTTCAATCACAACTTTTTCTTACATCTCTATTCAGGGTTTCCTACATTAAAAAAAGATTTAAAGTTACAAGTAATTTTATTTGTACAGAATTTTTTAGTTTACACTTGATCATTTGACAGCATTATGTATAAAAGCAGCCTTTATAATCTATATGGAATTCTGACTACTTCTAGTATAGAAATGAGAAATCTTCTCTTAATACGTTTCAGGAGAAAGCATCTGTCTGTGTAATTCATAACAGTGAGTAAAATAAGAACAAGCAGTTGTGAGTAAATACTCTATCTTCTACCATATTCTACAAATCTACAAACATTCTACATACATTCTATAAATATTCTACATACATTCTATAAATATTTTACAAACATTCTACATACATTCTATAAATATTCTACATACATTCTATAAATATTCTACATACATTCTATAAATATTTTACAAACATTCTACAAACAATCATACACTTCATATTCTATAAATATTTTATAAACATTCTACAAACATTCTATAAATATTTTACAAACATTCTACAAACAATCATACACTTCATATTCTATAAATATTTTACAAACACTCTACAAACAATCATACACTTCATATTCATAAATATTTTACAAACATTCTACAAACAATCATACACTTCATATTCTATAAATATTTTACAAACATTCTACAAACAATCATACACTTCATATTCTATAAATATTTTACAAACATTCTACAAACAATCATACACATATTCTATAAATATTTTACAAACATTCTACAAACAATCATACACTTCATATTCCTCAGCATCTTCTTCTGCAGGTTTCTCTTCCGTTGGTTTCTCTGTCTTTTTGTGAGTTGCTACACGCATACCTCCCACCTTCACTGTAATATAAAGCAAATATATGAAACTTGCAAATTAAACAAAAACAAAACAAAGATTTTCCATTAAAAAGAAATCATTTTCTTATTGCTGCTTTCTGGATCAGTTACATGTATGTATGTTTTGTCTTAAAAGCTCCATATATCTTGTAAGGGATCATTCCCACTTCTTTTTCTTTGTTTTTGCTTTTATGTAACCTTCCAATCTGAATCATGCCTGCAGATAAAACTTCCTCAGCACTCAATGACACTTTACATAAATATAATTGTAACTAGAGCTATCACTAAAAGTGATTAATACCCCCGCAAGATTGCTTCTAAACTGAGTAAGTTATTAGTAACAGAATACTTTGTAAAAACAAGAGGGCCATGATGGCCCTGTATCGTTCACCTGAGTATGACTGCTTTTAACAAAGTTGCTATGGACCTGGTTAATTGACCCTAGATGACCCATATTCGAACCTGACCTAGAAATTATTGAAACAATCTCTTTGACAAATTTCAAGGTTATTTGTACTGAAAATGTTACCTCTTGAGTGTTAACAAGGTTTTTCGATATTTAGGCTCTGTGACCTAGTTTTTGACCCCAGATAACCCATATCCAAACTTGAGCTATAAATCATCAAAGCGACCTTTCTGACAAATTTAAGGACATTTGGACTGAAAATGTAGCCTCTAGAGTGTTTACAAAGTTTTTCGATATTTGGGCTCTGTGACCTAGTTTTCGTTTCCAGATGACTGATATTCAAACTTGAGCTAGAAACCATAGAATTAAGCTTTCTGACAATTTTCCAGGTTATTTGGAATTAAAATGTAACCTCTAGACTGTTAACAAGATTTTTCAATTTTTGGGCTCTGTGACCTAGTTTTTGAACCCAGATGACCCATATTCAAATTTGATCCTGAAATTTTTAAGGCAACCTTTCTGACAAATTTCCAGATTATTTGGGCTAAACATGTAACCTCTAGAGTGTTAACAAGATTTTTCTATTTTTGGGCTCTGTGACCTAGATTTTAAACCCAGATGACCCATATTTGAACTTGACCTAAAAAGCTCAAAGCAACCTTTCTGACAAATTTCCAGATTATTTGGTCTAAAAATGTGACCACTAGAGTGTTAACAAGGTTTTTCAATATTTGGCTCTGTGACTTAGTTTTTGACCCCAGATGACCCATATTTGAACTTGACCTAGAAATGGTCAAAGCAACCTTTCTGACAAATTTCCAGATTATTTGGGCTGAAAATGTTACCTCTAGAGTGTAAACAAGATATTTCTATTTTTGGGCTCTGTGACCTAGTTTTTGAACCCAGATGACTCATATTCAAACTTTAGCTAGAAATCAAAGAAGCAACATTTCTGACAAATTTCCAGATTCTTTGGTCTAAAAATGTTACCTTTAGAGTGTTAACAAGGTTTTTCAATATTTGGGCTCTGTGACCTAGTTTTTGACCCCAGATGACCCATATTTGAACTTGACCTAGAAATCGTCAAAGCAACCTTTCTGACAAATTTCCAGATTATTTGGGCTGAAAGTGTAGCCTCTAGACTGTTAACAAGATTTTTCTATTTTTGGGCTCTGTGACCTAGTTTTTGATCCCAGATAACCCATATTTGAACCTGACCTAGAAATCGTCAAAGCAACCTTTCTGACAAATTTCCAGATTATTTGGGCTGAAAATGTAGCCTCTAGACTGTTAACAAGATTTTTCAATTTTTGGGCTCTGTGACCTAGTTTTTGACCTTAAATGACCCATATTTGAACTTGACCTAGAAATCTTCAAAGCAACCTTTCTGACAAATTTCCAGATTATTTGGGCTGAAAATGTAGCCTCTAGACTGTTAACAAGATTTGTCAATTTTTGGGCTCTGTGACCTAGTTTTTGTACCCAGATGACCCATATTTGAACTTGAGCTACAAATCATAGTTAGAACCTTTCTGACACATTTCCAGGATATTTGGTCTGAAAAAGTAGCCTCTAGAGTGTTAACATTTGGGCTCTGTGACCTAGTTTTCCAACCCTGATAACCCATGTTCGAACTCGTCCGAGATATTAAATAGACAAACATCCTGACCAAGTTTCATGACAATTGAGGCAAAAATGTGACCACTAGAGTGTTAACGAACTAATTGTGGACGGACAGACGGACGGACGACGGACAAAAGGTGATCAGAACAGCTCACTCTGTCACTACGTGACAGGTGAGCTAAAAATGAAATCATTATCCTTGTGGGCAATTAAAGACAGTTGTGGTTCTTGTACATTGCATTTCCTGTCATTGAACTTGACCATTGTATGAAGATGCACTGAATTCCAACCAGTAGTTTTCAAGTTATGCTCTGGAAAAGGAAAACCAACAAAGGGCAATAACTGTGCAAATAGTGAGACAGAGTTATAGCTCTTGTACACTGCAGTTTCACTCATTGTGCTTGACCATTGTATGAAGATGCATTGAATTCCAACCAGTAGTTTTCAAGTTATGCTCCAGACAAGGAAATCAAATTAAGGGCAATAACTCTGCAAACAGTGAAGATGGAGTTATAGCTCTTGCACACTGCACATCCTGTTATTGTGCTTGATCACTATATGAAGTTGCATTGAATTCCAACCATTTGTTTTCAAACTAGAAATGGGTTTTTGATTGAACAAAAACATATGTCTCCCCCCAACCATGTGCTGCAGGCAGTACTGAGTCAGACGATTGTAAAATTTGACATTTAACCTGCAAGTGTGACCTTGACCTTGAGACACCACACCCGCAAAGTGGGTTCTGCATGTCACCTTGATGAGGTGAACATCTGACCCAAGTTTCATAAAAATCCTTCAAGGGCTTTTGAAGATACAGAGTGGACAAGATTTTGTGGCAATTGACATTTAACCTCCAAGTGTGACCTTGACCTTGAGACACCACACCCGAAAAGTGGGTTCTGCACGTCGCCTTGATGAGGTGAACATCTTACCCAAGTTTCATAGAAATCCTTCAAGGGCTTTGGAAGATACAGAGCGGACACGATTTTGTGGCATTTGACATTTAACCTCCAAGTGTGACCTTGACCTTGAGACACCACTCCTATAGCTCTTGTATACTGCACTTCCTCTCATTGTGCTTGACCATTGTATGAAGTTGCACTGTATTCAAACCAGTAGATTTCAAGAAATGCTCCAGACAAGGGATCCAACAAAGGGCAATAACTCTTCAAAAATGAAGATGGAGTTACGATTCTTGAACACTGCACTTCCTCTCATTGTGCTTGACAATTGTATGAAGGTGCATTGAATTCCAACTGTTAGTTTTAAATTATGCTCCTGACAAGGAACAACCCGACCGACCTACGGGTGACTCCTATATACCCCCAAACTTTGTTTCGGGGGTATAATAAGAATCTCATGAAATATGTTACAGTAAATCTAAACAGTACCACATAAAAAAACATTGTAATGTGAAATGTATGGGTAAACAAAAATAACCATAATTGAAAAAGAATACTGAATCTTACTGTCTCATTCATTCAGTGATTGAAAGTGAGTGACAGATAAAGCATACCATTACACAATAATACCATCCATAGCAAACTGAATATGTTTGAATTATATAAAAAACAAGTGCTACGTTCAAATGAACGCCATTACCCCCCCAGGTGGTGAGGGGTCCCATGTATCAGTGCTGTATACTGAGCATGCAAAAGAATGAGATGCTTTCTGTATCGAGCACTATCACGCACAACATAAAATAACTAATTTCTGCAGAGGGTGATATGGGCAACCAGTTCTGACAATAAATAAACTCAATTAGAGAGACAGATACTGTGTTAATTATGCTTCAAACATATTGATGGTACTGGCATTAATAACTTAATGGGATATTTTACAAATTTTATTTTTAAAATTAGTGTTTACACTAGAGTGAGCAAACTGTAAGCATATGAAACAGACTGTTTTTTTGTTTGTTTTTTTTTTACATGAATTCTGGAGAACTTTAATAGGAATAGCAAATCCACCTTATCATGTATGATCCATCAACATATTTCTAATCTCAACAATTTTAAAATCATTTAAATGTTTATTTCTGTTGATCCTAGAAAATTTGACGCAATATCAAATCCATTAATATTTATTTTTATATTGTATTACCATTTTACTGTAAATAGCGGAGTTAAAACCAACGTAGTTACTCAATTCTTAAATGGTAACCTTGTGCAGTGGTTAATCTAAAACTTTAGATATATTACAGCGCATGAGATATGAGATGAATATCACACTTTAAATGTTTAAATCAATAGTTATTCACACATTAAATGAGTTAACATATAATGTAAACAATGAAAGTAGCATACAGTTTAGGCCATAATAAATTATAAATTATTCATAGATTATTCTCAGTCGCCCCCTCTCTTTTGAGCCATCCTGATAATTTATTTCCTAAAAAAAACAAACAAAAAAAATGTTCTTTGTATATACTCTTTTATATGTGCCAGATATTCAGAACAATGAGCTGCAGTTTAGCAATTTTGTTGCTGATTAAACTTGCTGCATTATCTACATTGATGAGTATTCTGATAAAAAAAAGTGATTTCAATAAAACTTGAACATTGTGACATCATTTCAGAATGGTTTCTATAATTGCTGCCATTTTAAAAGGTTTCTACATTGAAAAGGACTGGTTTGCATGTGACTGCAAAGATACTTTGTCACTACCTTGGCCTTTACAATGATGCAGTGAGTAGTAGAATTGACAATGAGGCGCCGAAAGATCCAGTACACTTCAAATGCATTGAAGGGTTTGTAGGTTGGATAACACTTGACTCTGGGCTAACACAGTAACATGATGTGACCCAGGATTAAAACTGGCCAATGCCATATCATTTCTTTGACCATACATAAAACTGTTCTGAGACAGTTTGACAATTCAGGCTGGGTTGAAAAATGTGAGTTTCAAAGAGTTTGTTGGACTATGGGAGCTATGGGAAAATGAGCAATATCGATAAAACATTGCTTTGCCAAGAAGTTAAGATATGGCACAGCAATGTCATATTACATTAATATCAATTAACTAATAAACTGAACTAATTAATTGGGAAAAAAGGACTAATTGGTATGCTTCTTTGCTTCCTCTGACTATCAACTATGTTCTGGAATGCTGAAAGGATCTGCAATATACTGAAACAGAATTCGTAACTAAAATATATGTCAGATTCAGATATATCTAAAGGACCTCTATGAATATTTACTGTGTAAGTAGCACAAAACGTGACAACTGTTAGGAGTTCATGTGGTTGACAGACGTTTCACCCCCAAGACTTTTCCTCCCAAGACGTTTCCTCCCAAGACATTTCACCCCCATTTTGGGGGTGAAATGTCTATACTTATTAAGTCTTTTCACTCCCAATACATATTCATTATCATGTTTCAAATTGATATATTCTTGATATTATTACATGAAACATACTTGATGAATATCCACAATCAAGTAAAAGATTTTTTTATCATAATTTGATAACTCTGAAAAATTAGTGAAATATATTATGTATTAAATATGAAAAGGATCATCAATTGCTTTATAAACATGTTTTTTTAAAAAATCTATTTAAAAAAATATGTTATATAATACGTTTTTTTTTTTTTAAATAAATATAAATCATTCAACAAATGATTAATATTAAATTTAGTAAATTTTGAACTGATTTAAAAAAAGTTTAGGTTTAAAAAGCATTATCTTAATATTAAAGAAATAATGATATAATACAAGGATAAATTCGTAAATGACTATCTGAGCTTATTTATCGTCAGTACCGGTTGCTCATATGACCGACGACCCCAGAAGAGATTATTTATTTTATGCTGTGGGGGATAGTGCAAGATACAGAAAGCATCCCATTCCAGAGACATCCCTGTTTCTTTTGCATGCTCAGTGTACAGCATTGATACACGGGACCTCTGTTTAACTTCTCATCTGAAAGACAATTAGTAATGTTAGTAGAGGAGCGGGGGATCGATCTCGGGACCCCTGGGTTACCAGTCCAGCGCATTACCACTGTAAATGAAATTAATAATATATGGTGTCCTTTGAAAATTTTGTTGATTAAAACATCAAAGGTGGTGCTTCCGTATTAAAAGGTGAGAAAATAACCAATGAAACAATTTGTCATCAATACAATCCTGTTTTTTTCCAGTTATTATGAATTATTTTAACCCCTTTGATGATGGTCGCTTTGAATTTTTGTTTTTGATTAACACCTCACAGAGCGTGCTGCCTCAATATTAAAAGTTGAGCACATAAGCAATGGAAAAAAATGTAATTAATTTAATCATGTTTATTTATGGATGGATTATGAACGGATTATGAATTATACTGATCCTGCTGATGTTTTTTTTTTTCAAGAATTGAGATTGAAGAAATTTTGAAACAACTGCCTGATAGAGTTTTAATTATACCCCTGTTTAATCAGCACCTCGTCCTGAAATGTGTGAAGAATTTGTATATTGCCATCATGGGCAATATACAATAACAATCCTAACAATACATGCTTCTTAAAGGTGTGAACTGTAAAAAGGTGTTGATTATGTGATAAAACCAGTCATTCAAAAGCCATTATCTGATTTATCTCTTAATATTATGATAATAATCTCTGATCTCAATTAACTTTAAAAATAAACAAGAAAATATAAATAAAATTCACCATCTGAGTACTTTTTATATTTTGGGGGTGAAATGTCTTGTACAATAAAAAATGGGAGGGAAAAGTCTAGGGAGGAAAAGTCTTGGGGGTGAAATGTCTTGGTGAGGAAAAGTCTTGGGGGTGAAACGTATGGAAACCGTTCATGTAAACGTGTCAGCATATTGATGCAAGATTCCCCATCAAATACAAAAAAATTATACCTGCAGGAGCATGTCCGGCCTTCAGATTTGGGTCTTCTGCAGAGTCAGACATTCTCTCAATTTGTGTTTGTTATTTTACGTAAAGTTTTTCTCTACAAACGATGTTCTGATTTCCACCAACGTGTTTCAGAAGCGAACTACGTCATCAAATTATGCGTACTTACTTCTGTCACGGTTCAAGCAGAGCTATCCTCACAGGTTATGTACGGGGTCACTGACCGATTGTTCAGGACATTGTACGTTTATCAAATCCTAGAGTATTTCACACAGGGGGTCAGCACAGTTTGTGTTAATGTTGATAACATGTCAAATGATACATTTTAACATTGAGTATTATTGTTGTGAAATCTATTAATAGTAACAAGTAACTGATAAGAGATATAGATAATTTTTTGAAGGTTGGCAAAAATATGGTGGTTGATAAAAATGGTGGTTGACAAAAATGCAAAACATAGTAATTTTGTAATTACAGTTACAAAGTCATTTTTCATCAAACAATTCAATATTTTATATCATTCAGAAGGTCTGTATATTATTTTTTTTGTCAAAACTGTTTACTTTTTTGTTTGTAAATAGTTAAACTTAGTGCATCTAAGCTGCTAGAAAAATGCTTAAACGTCAGGTATAAATTATTTTAGTTTTCTTTTTTAAAAGCAAAACTTCAAAATCTGCTTATATTTTCAAAATATGAATTTAAAGAGCTTTTAAATGATATAAGAATCTTAAAATTCGGCTCACAAAGAAAAAAGTTATCTAAATTAAAAATTCTGCTGCTATCAAATGTATATAGATATTGATTCTTTTTGCCAACCAGTAGATCAGCTATATTCTGGTAACAGGTGCTTGTGATGTCATCAGGCAATGTGCCTCAGGGTACATGCTTGTTTCTTCATTTTAGGTCACAATCAATCATAAAAACACCATCCCCACACTGTGCTGCCCTCCCGTGGTATTTCATTGTAACATCAAGTCCTAATCTTACTTTATTAGCTTTTGAATATGTTACCTTTGTCGATTTCTTGAAAAGGCATTTCATTTTGATACATTCCGACAACATGATTTGGTGGTGTGTGACCTACACTTTTGTAGTCAGCACGTGTTTATGTGACAGACAAATCTATACTCATTCGGAACTCCTCGGGCGACTTCAGTAAGTCGTATTTTTACGAAGTTGTCGGAAAAGGCCGAGTTGTTACGATTGATCTATACGACGTGGCATGAACTAAAGTTAAAAGAGATAATTTTTTTTAAAAGTTAAAACCCCGTTTTTGTGTCGCCTGCTACAAAGTAGCCGCGTCATATAGGGATCACTTCTCCGTCGTCTGTCTGTCCGTCACAAAACTTATCCGGACTACTCCTCAGAAACTACTAATGCAATTTCATCCAAACTTTACAGGAACTACCAAGTCAAGTTGTGCATATCGACGGCATTTTCCAGTTCAATGATTTTTATCAGAGAAATGGCCCTTGAACGAATTTTATTTTTAAATTTGTCCGGACTACTTCTCTTATACTGCTAAAGCAATTAGAATGAAATGTTACAGGATTGATCGGAACCTCAAGTACTTGCGCATATTTAAGGGGGTTTTCAGTTGAATGATTTTTGGCTGTGTTATGGCCCTTGAATAAAAAAGCATTTTAGCCAACAAACTGTCCAATCATCTTTCAATACAACTGCTTTTTGGCTATCATCAGGCGACACAAGTGATCACTGATCGCCCTTATTTTAATTCCACTATGATAACGACTATTACGTTGTTGGAATTCTATCAACCTTTATAATGTCAAAAATTCCATTGTACGTTAAATGTTTGTAAAGCATCTAAGGTAAAATATATAAAATGCTGTAGCACTTACATCATATACAGATTTTGATATTTTTATAATCGTTCATCGCGAGCGAGCGAGTGATCAACTGTTTTAAATACTATCGTCAGTAAGCAAACTTACAACAAATGATTTTATTCACACAGGCGACTTGCAAGCACTGTCATAAATTTGTACAGGGGCCTCCAGTTCGAGACATTGGCATCTAAAAGTGAAAATACGTGGACATGTGTAGTACTGGAACAAATTCATCTATATCATTAAAGGTGAATATGATTCCTAAGAGGAGGACATTTTACTACTTGTGAATATGACTGTGGCAGAACCCACACCTGGATTCAATTTCCACATATTAATTTAACTTGAACGATTCTTCAGTAACTTTAAATTACAGTGTAAACAATTCAGCGGGTCAGTGTTTAACTAATTGCAATTTGGTGCGTGTTTGTCTGTTTGTTTCTAAGGGGTTAAATGCAAGTTTCAGCAGTTCTGGTCATATTCCGGCGGTCAGTCCACCTGTTCCTGGGTAACGACTTTACTAACCAATCCCTCTGCAAGCAACTGATTACTTCCTCGCTTGATTCAGAATTGAGGAACAGATTTCTTATAAACACATTGTGCGGGATTAATTATCACGGAGAAATTTTGCCGACCCTTTTAAAGATTGGACCTAAAACCCCTTGATTGACTTCCCGATGCTCTATCTATCTATTTGAGTTTATTAATCGTCGGTACCGGTTGCCCATATGACACACGCCCCCCCCCCCCCCTACAGAGGTTAGGTTTTTTTTTTAGGTTTTGGGAGATAGTGCAGGATACAGAAAGCACCCCTGGTTCTTTTCCGTGCATAGTGTATGGCATTGATAGATGAGACCTCGGTTTAACGTCTCATTCGAAAGAGTTAATGGAGGAGCGGGGGATCGAACTCGCGACCCCTGTATTATCGGTCCAGCGTATTACCACTGGAACACTGATCCGCTCCATTTCCGATGCTCTACCGATTGAATATAATAAGGGTAGCATTGCAAAACCGTAAAACTACCTAGAACAAGTGGACACATTTGGTTTGTTTTGTACAGTTTGATTTGCGTGAGTTTTAAATTTGAATCGTACAAATAAAAATGTAATTTAATATGATATTCAGCCAAGTTTCAGAATCCGTAGCTAAATAGATGTCTCTAAACTGTACATAAATTCATTAGTTCTTTAACTCAATTCAAAACAAAATATATATTAAAGGAAATAAAAATCTTGTAAAAATATTCATCACGTAGAGGTGTCATCTTTACAGCAAAATTGATTTTATTGCTTTTAATGTTTTCGTAGATCCGCTCTAAAAACTAACACTCGAATGCAAATTTCACCAGTACTACCCGTACTGTAAGTTCAGTAAGTGTAATGTATGGGAAGTAAGCACTGCATGGAGTTTGCCATTTGAACGTGAAATATGAGTTTAGTACATGCCATTGTAACGGCGTCGCAGGGTTGACTCAAAATGGCGAGTTAACTTGAAGATTCTGGTACCGTTTGGTATTGGGTAATGAACAAGTAGTTTGGTGGCTGTGGTTTGCCTTACACTGACCGCAACAGTTTGTTTGTTGTATGGTTGCTGTATTTTTAAGAAAAAAAAATTATATATGTAAGTAAAATATTTTTCAAAGACTGCAGTTATAATTCTGACTATCAAAAAGCTGTATGGTCACCCGAAAAAAATGCATCCGGACGTAGTTATGCAGCTTGATGCCTTTAATAAGTTATCAGATGTGGACTGATTGAGAATATCCGATCAAAAATCACAGACCTACTACTAATTATCACCATCTTCAAGACTGAGGAAAATTCCTGGAATAAAGAAACAGACTGAGTTACATACCCTTATTAGTATTAGTGGATATCTTGTCGTAGGAGAAAATTTTATTGACTAGGCTAATACTTGTTTGTCACTAATGGCGTTTAACTAGTACAACTGTTTAGGATATAAATAACAATAAGTTCAAGGTCAACGTAATTCGATCCGAATAACTGTCTGAAAGTTAGATTTATAGTTCAAGAAGAAAAGACGCATAATCGACTTGCTCATGAAATATTCTCCTTTTTAATGGATTAATTTTTTCATGCTGTAAAATTGTACATTTTTTAGACAAAAAAATCACACGATTTCCGTTTTTGCGTTTTTTATTTTTACGATTTCAAGACGCTTTTGAAAATTTAGCACAGTTAAAGGTGCAGCTTAATTTATAGTATTACCTATAATTACAATAAAACCATAAAAAAAATACCTGTTTAAAACACTGATAAACTGTCAGTTCATACTTGATGTGGACCAAGAACATATTTACCAGGGTTGGATCCAGGATTTCAGGTTGGGGGGGGGGGGCGCAAAATGTTCGGCCCAATTTGTGTCCGTTTTCTACCTCATTTCAACGGTTTTGGTTTTGCTAGAGTATACTAATTTGGCAATATCACATAGGCCTCTGATTATTCAATTCAATGTTGAACAATAAAGTGTACATTATTTAAAGACATACTCAAAATAGACCTACAATAACACCTATGGTCCGAGAATTTTAGGGGCGGGCGCCGGGTGCGCCCCACTCTGGGTCCGCTAGTGTTTATGACACAAATATCTTAATCTGTAATAATCTACACTATCAAAGATTAAACAACTATAATGGATTTCTTTTGTTATTTGATTAAAGCAGAGACATAGATAACAGAGATATGCTACTCTAATGAATGGCAAAATATCACACATGACACAAATTTAAGTAACCTTTAACTCTAAGAGAAGAAGTCATACCAATTAATTATAATAATACATTTTCTAAAAGTTTAAACATTAAACTATAGCTAGAAATAAAAATACTTTCATATTTTAAACAATATTTGGGTATATAACCCTCATAATGTGAAACATGCCTGTTTCACTTTAGGACAAAGTAAAATCTGTTTTCAACTTGTTGTTAGTTGGTTGAATCTACCTGTTTTTTAATAACACTAGAATAAAAATAGAAGTATTTATATTACTGCAGCTGTAAAGGACATGTTAGACTTTCTGAAATTGTAAAGTTTATGAATGTGGAATAAATAGTTTTCAAGTTTTATCTGCTACAAAACAAGCCATTTTTGGTAATTTCTAACCTAGGTTACATAGGGAACTGCTAATCTCTGTTTTCTATGTCTCTGAATAAAGCTTACATTTTATCAAAAGAACTGGTCACTTAAATATTTTGTATATGAGGTAAATTTTGTAGAATGCCGTCATTTGTGGATGCAAAATGTGTCACTTAGTTATATCTTATTCAGTAAAGGTTAAAACACTATGTAAACACTATTGATTCTTTACGCGTCAGTGGTACATTTATTTATAGAATGCACTGACATTTTCATGGGGTAAACCTGCTCCAACTGGATACAACCAGTAGTCGGAAAATTGCATCATCGGCTTAAACTATGGAACGATATTTCTCTCCTCTATCAAGTTAGATTTAATCACTGTCTTTCTTGTTGGACATCACACAATCCGTGCGGCATTCTAATAACCTTTGTTTGCGTTTCGAAGGGATATGTAGACAGAAATTCTGTTCCAAATATAAAGTATAGTTTTCATAATTGAAATAAGTTGTGATATTTCAAAGGTGTCATAGTTTAAGGTAGCCGCGCATTTCTTATTTATGACAGCAATGGGGGTCAATCCACAGAGTCAGTTTATAATATATTCAAAAACACAAAATATGCTACTTTTTTGACATATTACTCAGGGAAAACTTTAGCCTAATTAATTAAGCTTAAAGTGTTGAACCATTTTATAATTCTGATATTTTTTAGTTGTTCAACCTTTAAGCCTAATTTTAAACTGCATATAACTGAGCGGATATTGTTCGGCAGATTCTTTACCCTACCCTAGTTAACTTATTACCTAGAACACCGAGTATTCCGATTGCCAAATTTTGAATAAAATGGTGGATTAATTAGGTACGAAATAAGTGTTTCAGTTCTATACTTAATTATTTGTGTGTTTTCTTGGATTACAGGATCAGGTATGAATTTAGTTATCATATTTTATCATATTTTTATCATTTTTGCCTGATAATCTGTGAACTGTTGGACAAACGAGCCTTAAAAAGTGCCCAATCGCCTATGATTGGGCGAGTCCGCTTAGCCAGATGCAGATCAAAGTGAGACGTAGAAGGTGAACAACAATAAAATATCAGATTGTAAAATGGGTTTACCTTCGGAGGCAAAATAGTGAGACTAGGAAAACTTTGTTCATTAAAATTTTATAGCTATGAATGATTATTTTCTTTTTCGAAATAATTCATATTTTGACTGTTTTGAGTTTAAGGTTGGAGTGAATTTATATATATATATATATATATATATATATATACAGTTCTACATTTTTTAAACACAATGGAATGTACGAAATGCTCATAGAAACAAGACAGAAACAAACCATATACAATAATTTTTGAAACACTTAAAATCACTTTTCCATCTATTTCTCAGTTTTCGTCGATTTTTGTTAATAGAAATAGAAAATATGAATCCAAATGCAGTCCATATAGTCCACCACGCTGGTTGTCTCACTATTTCGCCTCGGAAAGTGAACCGATTTTATAGGTAGACATTTTATAGTTGTTCACCTTTTACGTCTCATTTTGATCTGCAGCTGATCAAGCGGAATCGCCCAGTTATATGCGATTGAACAAATTTTATCGCTCGTTTTCCCAATGCTTTGCGGAGTTCACAACAAAAATGATGACGTCAAGATGATATATAATAACTTTAATCGTACCAGTCCATTTCATCTAAGAAAAAGACACAGATAATAGAGATTTCCGCTGGGTCATATGCAGTTTAAAATTAGGCTTAAAGGCTGAACAACTATAAAATATCAGATCTATAAAAGCGGTTCAACACTTTAAGCATAATAAATTAGCCTAGTAAACAACCAGCGTTTCATACTTTATGTTTACATTTTATCGACCGAATAAGGGGTAAACACTAACGTATTAATAAGCAGTTTTTTGCATAAAAGTTATAGTTTAACATTCTGTTACATAGAGTAATTGTAAAAACATGTGCGAGTTAACGCAAAGGATAATTATGGAGGACCCATCGGAGTTCAGACCGGAGTACAAAGACAAGAGAGATTTCAGAGATTTTAATTTTCACACAGTGCCAGAAAGAGTAATAAAGGTATGAATAAAATGTTTTTTCTTTTATTATTTTCATAATTGATGAATTCTGTTTTATCTGAAAAAGATAAGCATTTTGAGAGGTATAGTATTGCTGCTAGTACGCATTGTACCTTCATGAATGGACTGGGAAAACTGTTAATGACGTAATGTTCAGAGAACTACTTTTATGAATGAATGGGTAATTTTGAATATTTTTGATTATCAAAGTCATGAATTATTCATAACCATTGAAATTGATTTAAGGAAAACGATACTTTTCACGTATTTGTACAGCAGAGGACTCGGAAGTTTGTTCATAAGGCCATGCTTTACGCCAAAGAGCAAGTCTCCAAGTCATGAAAATCGACCATGTCCGGAATTATCCGTGTGTGGTAAAAGAATACACTAAAAACTGAAATTTCGTTGTGGATTCATGATATAATTAAATTGAAAGTAGTTCAACCACAATTGAAAGTAGTTTTAATTTCTGATGACGTTAGAGTACTGATGTTCAGTCGGATTTTCGATTTTAACGCTTGTAGAACATAGATCAATTGATTCTTCATTCGGAATACCTCGGGCGACTTTCAATAAGTCTTTCTACGAAGTTGTCGGAAAAGGCCGAGTTGTTACGATTCTTGATTCTTAAAAATTTTGTTACGATTAGCAGTTTCATCTTATTTGTTTCGATTTATTTTCTTTCTATATGCACATTCGAGTAAAGATAAGTATTGTAAAACATGAAGAATTGAGTAACTTAAAGGTATTTTCATAACGTTTATACATACCTGTCTTTTTCTAGACCTACAAAGCGATGCACACAAATCAGACCTACGAATTTGCCAAAAAGAAATTAGAGGAATGGTCGAAGTTTGACCAGGCAGAAATGACCATTATGGAAGCTCTGGTGCAGCTGAACTCTCTTGTGGACGAATCAGACCCGGATGTTGACATACCCAACGCGGTCCATGCCTTCCAAACAGCCGAAGGTGAACTGATATCCATTTGACTTTCCAATGAATCATTTAGAAGGCGCGTTAGGGGTTGACATTTTGTGGGCGTGTTATATTGGCACTTAGTACCATTGTATTACTTCTGATAATTTTTTACAACTACCTGGAGATTAAGGAATATCCTTGAGGTTGCGTGTAGCCGAATGCAAAATGTAATTAGAATATTTGAACAATTTCAACCTGATTCTTACTAACCTTATGATACACGTGATAAAGTCCAGTTGAAAACAAAAAATTATGTGAGGTCACTACTGCTGACTGTGAAGATATATCCGTGTTCAAGGGACATGTCTTTGTTATGAAATAATTAATTTTCCGGTTAAATAGTAAATCACTCGATTTTACTAGAGGCTACTTTACCATTGATATGCATTTAAAATACAAATACAGTTAGAATTTATGAGCGCGTATAAACAACTTTAAGGTCGATGTTTTTCTTGCTTTCTTTTTCAGATATATGTTATGTTTTTTAAGAACATTTGAGTTGCAGCTTCCAGTTTGCGAAGAGGAATCGAGGAGCAAACTTGTGTTGGTTTATTGAAAAAAGTTTGTTTTGTAGCATCCGCAACTAGAAGGTTTGTTTAACACCACACATTACAGTGTGTGGGTAATAGGACCTGTTTAACACCATACATTTCAGTGTGTGGGTAATAGGACCTGTTTAACACCACACATTATGTGTGTGGGTAATAGGACCTGTACGCTACGCTACCCTGACAAAGTTTTGTAAGACATACAGAGCGGTAAATCTGTGAAACATGAAAAAAAACAAAACTACCTTTTAATGCTGATGTATAAATGTTTTTGAATTTTATATAGTTTTTGCAATGACGTTTCACCTACAAATAAGATGTTAGTTGCTTATATACCGACGCATGGTTAGTGCTGTCTGCGTGCTTAACAAGTAATCCATCACAATAATTTCATATCTTTTCTTCATTCAGACACAAAATACAGGAAATCATTACATTGTAACAAATGTTTTGACGTATTAAGTCGAACAGTTTGTCCGTCGGTTAGATAATTCAAGTTCCTTAATCAACTAGGTTTTATAGTAATATTGAGTAGATAAAGATTTCATGTACATTTTTTGTCATGTAATAATTATGTGTAATATGCAGAGATAGGAATTTCTTGCCATTTAATCGTTTCTTTATTACTTGTGACATAACTCGTGAATTGTGACAAATTCAATTATTCAAATCTGTGTAAATCTTAAAATCTAGATATTACATATATAAACTAAAAATAAAAATACATTATATATTTGGTTTAAAAAGTTGCATCACCTGTACAAAAATATTGCGAACGTATCGTTTATGAAAATATCTTTAGAACATGTTGTATGAATACTTATATGAATGTGGTAGCACATAACATTTTATTTCCTTGCATTTGCTCACATTAACGGCTTCACTTTTTATCATGTATCAGCTTTTAACGGGTGTCTACCAAGTTTGCTTTGTTCTTTTGTAGCGTACCGGTCCAAGTTTAACATTTTAACTGATATGAAAATTGCTTGGTAAGATACTGGCTTGCAGGACAATATCTTTTGCTATTATTGTGCGTTAAAATACTAAAAATAGTTATTTTTCTTCATAGGTATAAGGAAAAATCATCCCGACAAAGAATGGTTCCAGGTCGCCGGTTTGATCCATGACGTCGGCAAATTGCTTGCCCTGTGGGGAGAACCGCAGTGGTGCGTCGTCGGCGACACATTCCCCGTCGGCTGCGCTCCTGCGAAGAGCATTGTTTTTGATGCTGAGTTTTTCAAAGGTGATTTTCAAGATAAGTGTATCTTTTTTCTGTGCAAATGTCAAATTCAAACGTCAGAATTCTTTGTTGTAAAGTTTCACTTAATGTTTTCCATTTTAATTATTGAAGCAGACTTTACGGACTTAGTGACATGCAAGTGTTTATATTAGCACTTTATCCGTTATAAATAGAACAAACAAAGCTGAACCAAGACCTCCAGTTAGGAAAAACAAGAATGGACATGGATTTTTCATAATAGTCATTGATGGGAATGAAAACTTATCAGAGAAATCAATTGTCCTATTGTGTTTCATTGCTATCGTTTTTTCCATTCACATTGAAATCAATTCATATCACAAAACTACAGCCTCTTCCTATATAAATTATTGGGAGACCTTTTATTCAGTAAAAAAAGCGGTGAAAAGGTAGCAGAAATATACATGATCTTAAAAGTGTGCTTAAACTTTTGCAGACAATCCAGATCAACAGAATGAAAAGATGAATACAAAGTTTGGCGTGTATAGTGAGAACTGTGGCCTAGAAAACGTGATAATGAGCTGGGGCCATGACGAGTATATGTACAGGGTCCTTAAAGCCAACACTTGTTATCTCCCTGAGGAGGCCCTTTATGTAATCCGGTATGCAAAATTCAGTTCGTAGATTTTGTAATATTTCATTTAAATAAAACGCAATGTATACAGTACAGAGGCAAAATAATTAGAATGTAAACTGAATAGTCATATCTTTCGAAGATGATGTTATTGTTGTTGTTAATGATGACTTTTTCTTCTTGTTGTTGTTGATGGTGATGATGATACCAAGGAGGAGGTGGATGAAGAAGACGACAGCAGAATATTAGCATAGCTATAGTTTCAAAATAAAAATCCAAAATAGGAACATGTTTGGTCTTCATGACTATGTTGTAGAACTTACGTGTAAAGTGCTTCATATGCACATTGGAAGCCGTGTTTAAATTTCAATTTAGTTCACTTGAGGTACATTTATATATCTGTTACTACAGGTTTCACTCCTTCTACCCTTGGCATACTGGCAGAGACTACTTCCATCTGTGCAGCAATAAGGATCTCGAAATGTTGAGCTGGGTTCAAGAGTTTAACAAGTTTGACCTTTATACAAAATGTCCAGACATACCTGATGTGGAAGAGCTGATGCCGTACTACAGTAAACTTGTCGAAAAATATTTACCCGGTAAATTGAAGTGGTGAAAAGAGTTTGTGACCTTTGAACTTTGAGGAAACTTAACCTTTATGCCATTACGAACTTTTATGGATAGTATGTTATTGGGAAAGAGATAGTTTATCTTATTGAAAACACAAACACTGTCTTGTAAAAAAGAACACTTTTCTGCGTTTCGAAAAAAAACACGCTGTGCGTTGTTTAACTCCTTCATGTAAACTGCTTGTTGGTATTTCTGGCCATTTTCTGTCAATGCACAATCTGCACTTGTTACTGAATTACTTCCCTTGTTGTATCAGTAAACAAATGCAAGGTTACATTGGGCTGAAAATAAGCCGAAGTACAAGTTTTATCCTTTCTTACCTGGTGCTTTCACTGCTTTGATCAAATATATCATTTTTAGTTGTCTCGATGTTGTAACATAGAAAATCAATTACTTTTACCAAGTTGGTATTTTGTTTCTTTACGTGCAACGATTACATCCCGCGAATCAGTGACAGCTGCACTGTTAAGTGACATAACCTCTACGTGGCGTTTAGTTAATGGAGTCTGGTAATTACAAGGGATTTCTGTCAATGAATACAGTCTGTTGGTAATTACACTGAATTGTTGCAAAAGGATTGCCACTGTTTAACCATTATTTTCCGTTTTCATTATTGTATTCGTGAAATTGATAGCGTTACCTGAATGAAAGTGTGTCTTTTTTGGACATTGATCTCAAATGGAAAAGCACCGAAATTCTTTCTATTTTTCCTTTAAATGTTTGTTAGTATAACAACTGTGTAGTTATATTTGTTTCTCAGTTTGGTTTTCTTTCTTGTTTTGTATTTTGAAAACAAGTAGTCCGTGATGATTGTATATATGGGTTATTGTTGTTATTGTTCAATTTTACGTCTAGAAGCTGCGGTATTTTTGTATTTTCGTTTGTTTCTTATAGAAGCTACACATATACATTCGCTGAACATTGTTAAAAATGTTGCTCTTTTACATTCATTAAATTTTATTTTTCTTATAAAAAGCCTCTGTCCTATTTAACCTATGTTTCATTTTACACCATTTTCTCATGTCATAAAATGTTTTATGGTTTTAAACTTCGATCCCATAATGCCACATCTGTAAATACGGTCTGCCCACCATGTGACTGTCTTACTCTTGGAGTAAAATTATGGACCGAAAAGGCCCAAGAATACAAAAATAAATTTGAGTCGCCAGTATATCATATTACGCCTGTACATTATTGTACGCTCCTCTAGCTTCATTATACTTATTGATGAACCTAATGTCAAACCCAGTGTGAAATACTGTAGTGAAGAGTTAATATTGAACACAATGAAATGAGTTCCAAAATCTCGATTAAAGACGAAATGGTGTCATCATGGACAGCTATGTCTAGAGTAATGTCCCCTTAAAAGTAACAATCTTAAGGAGACAGTCTACAGTTTTGTATCCTAGATTCGAATTTGCTCTGGTCAAGATTAATATTGCTATGAGTTTTGAATCAGAAAAATGAATATTGACATACATTGTTATAATTTTACAGAGGGCCGTGGATAGTTCTTTGTGGACCAGTGCTTGATAACAAAATCAGGTGATTGTTTTCACTGACTAACAATATTTTGGCAAGGGCGTACTAACAGGTTCAAATAGAAATAATCTGAATGCATAACGTCAAACTTTGGACGCATTTTATTGCTTGAGGCTAGATGCTCAGAGTTAAAACTCTGACCAATAGTTCTGCAGTGAAATTTCTATGAAGCTTTGAAAATTGGCAAGTAGGCCTCGCATCTAGGCAGGATTTCGCGCCAACTGATAATGAACAGGCAACATAGCCCATTTTTCGAAATGAACTGTATAGACTGTTGTCAGATAGATATCGAGACTTATCAGTTTAGTAGCGATGCTATTATTTATTTCAGGGTTGATTTAATTAAATGGATTGCTAGAGACCTGTGTGACATTGCTCGTAAGCGACAGGAAAACTGTTGTCTGCTTCTTAACCAGTAAAATCAATCTGGGACGATATCGTTTGTTTCATGATAAGGTAATTTCCAGTCTTACAGGACTAAGATGCCTGGAATTCCTTGAGGCTCTAGAGAAGGGTAGGCTGTCCATTGACTGATGCTTGCTCCCATAAGAATAAAGGCATTTGAAATATGTAACCCTACCTTTATATTGCTCACCTAAAAAAACACTAAACAACAGGGAACCAGGAAATAACAATTCAGAGTCACGAAGTCACGAATAATTCCGTGGTAGAGTTCACCTCTTTAGTTGCATAGCAAGTATAAAAACCAGTGCCATTCAAATGGACCCCGTGTCTGCTGGGGTCAGGTTTACCGTGCTCTAAAACTACACGTGAAGTTGTCCTAAAAGCTCGAAGGTTAAAGTGAATTTGTCGAACCTTGTACAAGAATATGTTGGTCTCAAACAAAAGGAAAGATGTCTCAGAAATACTTTTTTAGAAATGAGTGTTATTGTCACTTTGTTTCCTTTGAAAGCACCCATTTCTACACATTCATATTCCTAGTTCTGGAAATGTAAATTGGCAAATAGTCAAGATCAATAGGACAGGGAAAGTTTTTTTTTATAAAGCCAGTGTACCAAGCCTGTTCGTGCTGTCTCAAGGGTGAGCTAATGGGATCATTAATTGTCAGGCTTGAACGACTTCTCCTCCTATACAGTTAAGCAAACTGTGACGAAACATGCCCGTGATATTCCTTGCCGCATAAAGCTCTACCAAAGTTGTTTAAAGAATTGAATTCCATCAAGAACTCTGGTTGCTATGGCAACAGAAAGGAAAAACTTTGAAAATCTTCTTGTCTGAAGCAACAAGGCACTGAGCCTTAAGATTTGGTATGTGGCATTGTCTAGTAGACCTCTACCAAGTTTGTTCAAATTATACCCCTGGGGTCAAATTTGGCCTCGCCCGGGGAGTAAATTGATCTTACAAAGGCTTATATAGTGAAAATTTGAAAATCTTCTTGTCTGAAACCACAAGGCGCTGAGCCTTAAGATTTGTTATGTAGCAATGTCTAGTGGACATCTACCAAGTTTGTGCAAATTATGCCCCTGGGGTCAAATTTGGCCCTGCCCGGGTGTCAATTGATTTTACATAGGCTTATATACGGAAAACTTTAAAAGAATTTCTTGTCTGAAACCACAAAGCCTAGAACTTAGATATCGTTAATGGAGCATCAGCTAGATGTCTTCTACCAAGTTTGTTCAAATTATGCTTCTTGAGTGAAAATTGGCTTTATCCTGGGGGTCTTTTGAATTCATATAGATTTATATAGGGAGAATCTTAAAAAAGCTTCGGATGTTTGCTCAACAGCAGACCCAAAGGCAAAGTATTCAGGTGAGCGATCTAGGGCCATCATGGCCCTCTTGGTTTTCGTTGGATTGCTTATTTGGAATGCAAACAAGTCCCACATGTGCAAAGACACACCTGCGCAGACAACGTGCTATACAGGGTAGCCAACCCACGTGACTTTGGGTATCGTAGTCACACTCAGTGCAGACATTTCACTCGATTCAAGTGAGTTTTTATCGATAACTTTGCTGTTACTGGATGAATATTCTGGAAATTTAGCGCAGGGTACCCGGATTTCTAAGCTTTATAGGACGTGACTGCGCGATTCCCGGAAAGTTGTGACAGATCGCGCTAAAAACACAGTCCAATGCTTGATATCTTTTAAGTATAAAACTATTAAAAGAGTTTATGGGGATACAAGGGTCAAACACTTGTTATTCGGCAGGAGATACAATACTTACTACAAGGACAAGCGATGGAAAATTGTTCCCCAAATCCAAAAATCAAGGATTTTACGGTATTTCTTCCTTGTTCCCAAGTCAACAGATCTGAGACATGCTTTAAATTTGACAGCTCTCCAAGAATATCTCAAAGGGCAGCATTGCAAGATGGAAAACAGTTCAAAATCTAGTTTGAAGGGGAGATTTTGTCATTTCAATTAATCTCACAAACGCATGTTTACTCATTCCGATCTACCCCCAACACAAATCTCTAATTTTCAAATGGGGGAAAAACATATTGTTTTTGGCAGAGTTGTCCGCCTGTCACAAATACTGTGGCGTGCGTATCTGAGAAAAGTATTTGAGGTAGAGTCATGAAGCTTTTCAGAAATGTTTATCAGCACATGCCGTTCTGCACCTGCGGTAGCCCAGTTATAATGGACTTAAAATCTAAAATCTGCATGTTCGCCATATATTTCGTGTCGCGGGTATCTCCAAAAGTATATGAGGAAGTCTTAGGAAAGTTTACAGAAATGTTTATCAACAGTACCAACTTACCATCTTCCGTCTTTTTTTTTTTAATTTCGTAATTTATTTCATTGATTTTGCTTGGGGTGGGGGATACCAACCCCTCCAAGTCAATCAGTATACCAAATCCCCTCCCCCCAGCCCCTAAGATAGGGTTACACCCCCACCATTTTGTTCTCATGCTTTTTAAACATTTTATCGGAGGTAGTTGACACCCTAGCTTTCCTTCAAGTCCGTCGGGGTACCAAATCCCCTCTCCTGCTACTACACAGCTAGGGTTATCCCCCATCTTTTTCTCTTTTTTAATTGATTGGAAGGGAGGGTTACGGGTATTTCTCCCTCTGCTCCCTCCACTCCAAGTTGTGTTTCTTGTCTTACAATATACAGTATACAAACCTGATGATATAGCTTCTTGTTCCTCCTGAAATATTAAACTCATAGCCACTAATTACTATTTACTGACACCAAGTTATGCCCTGAAATTCTCCATTTATTCATGAAGAGCGCTGTTCTATTCTTTACTATACAGGGTGGCCAACCCACGTGACTTTTTGGGTATCGTAGTCACACTCAGCGCAGAGATAGCGGCTCTTGAAATTTCCATTACTAAATCTCGTTTTCAGGAAAATTCTACATAACCATTTGAAAAGACGATTACACCTTCTGATAGATACAACACTGGTATTAATCTCTTGTAATACCTTACACAGCTGTTTGTTGTAACAAGAAGATTTGTAAGCTGTTGCAGATCCTTGGCATTTCTTTCTGACAAAGGCACAAGGTGGAGGCACCTGTGTCCTGTGGTTTAGTTACTGAGTCGTTTTAATTTTTACCAATAGGAATAAAATCAATTTTATTGCTCTTATCTTCAAAGTAATTGAAAAGACGCAGAAGATCTTGTACATGTTAATATTGATTTTGCACTCAGAGGCTTTAATATTTTACGAATATATTTGTATTAAGTTGAGGTACAATTTTCAAAATAAACGATAAAATTTCGTCATGACAAAACTTCATTATGAAGCATAATAATTATGTCAGACACAAATATTCCTTGATCTATTGTATGCATATTGAAGAAGGCGGTTTCAATATTTGAACGTGAGACAGACGTATGAGACTTAGATCACAAGACTTGCTATATCAAAAGAAGATAATCTAGAGTGTCTTAAGGGAGAAATGAAGTGAACTGGTAAAACTTTTAGTGGTAGTCGTCTTTTGGAAATATAAGGGAAAGGCATACAAATGGAAATATAAGGGAAAGGCATACAAAGGGAAATATAAGGGAAAGGCATACAAAGGGAAATACAAGGCATACAAAGGGAAATATAAGGGAAAGACATACAAAGGGAAATATAAGGGAAAGACATACAAAGGGAAATATAAGTGATAGGCATACAAAGGGAAATATAAGGAAAAGGCATACAAAGGGAATTCAAACAAGGAAAAAGGTTGTTTTTATTAAACTGAGCTTACCATACAAATACATGTAGATATTTACAGATACACGACTTGTTTACAATGTCGATCTATGTGCACGTATGACTTGTTAACAATGTCGATCTATGTGCACGTATTTACAGTAATGTGGACTCGTAAATAACTAAAATCAGAGTAACAATCAGCGTGTACATTGAAAAACCTCCTATGTCTAGCTGGGTTGCTCCATTAAATTTCGAAGTACAATTTGAATTGAGACACTTCACTTCCATAGTACTGGTGTCAGCAGTGGTGGCTTCAGTAGTAGTGGTATAAATACTATTCACTTCCGGTTGTCCGTCTAGATAGTAGATGCTGTAACCTTCAGTTTGTTGGACGGGACCTAATGTCACTTTAAATATGTTGGTAGACTTAATGATTACTTCCCTCTCAAAACTGTAAAAGGAGTATTTTTCAACTAATACACCATACACATTTTCTATGATAAACAGCATGCCTTTTGAGCATGAGATGAAACCAATGGCTGTTCCTTTATTTGTACTTGTGCTGGTTATTTGATTAAACGAGTATTCCTGACCGGCAACAGGGAACTTGTCCAACTTTTTGCATCCTCGATATACCTTTTCATGAACCGTAGGCCCAAGAATGTCAAGACCTCTATTCATTAAGTCTCCTGATATTCTCCATATGTCGGTTGTTTTGTTGGGGTAACCATCGCGCATTTCAGCATTTAGTGTTACATAAAAACTGCTGGATTGTGTGTACAGGTTTATGATACCAATAGCGTACCTCCGGTCCCAGGTTTCAATTGTGAATGTATTCATTTTCTGTCTTGCTATAGCTACGTTGGTCTTGTAATTCACCAGTCTATTGAACAGTGTTTCAACCTCTCCAGAATAACCATCTTCTTTGGAATCTGTAATGATTTAGAAACAATACAGTTGTGCCTATACAATCAATATCAAAATATTGCTCTTCATAGGAATTTTCACGTTAATCCAAAATATTGTTAGATTATTTAACAGTATTCTGTACAATACGAAGATATTTTTGGAAGATGAACGATATTGAATGAGCCGATAGCTGGGAACTCCGTACTTCGGATATTATCTGGCACGATTAACCATACAACGTCGGAAAATACAGAATTTTTGTATGCACTTGTATACAAATACAAAATATATTATAGGGTTACGTTGAACATATTACGAGTAAGCTTGATGATTAAATAGATGAAATAGGTATAGAATATTTGTTTATTATTCTTGTCATTATTTCATCCTTATCGAAATAAAGTGTAACACACCACTGAATAAGAAAATGTGACGTTTTAAGCATTAGATAGAATTATTCCAAAAACACATAGTATTAGTTTCTATATTTTTACGCAATCACGTGATCAAGTTCATTAAAGTACTAAACAAACTTTGAACAATATTGAACTTCGAAAGTTTATTAACATAATTCATTATTGTACTAATTTTGTGTGATTCGTCATTCAAATTGTTTTTTCTTCAATTTTCAGAAATCATGGCCAAAAACCCTTTGATAAGAACTGCAATATATAAATAAATAAATAAATGAATAAATAAATAAATAAATAAATACCCCCTCAAAAAACAACAACAAAAAAACAATAAACCAATAACAATCTGTTACAAGACCTATTTTTAGGGTTAAACTTCAGGAACATGGTTTCCTTTTTTTTATCTTTTTTGATAAATCGTTTAAATAACTAGGTTCGAAACATGAACATCAAACAAAAGAGAAAATTCTGAAACCAGATTTGTCTGAGACTTACACTTCCTCATAGGCAAAAGTCTACCTACAGTCAAGTTTCTGTTTCTACTGATTGAAATCACTTGAAGAGAACAACCATTAAGCAAAACAGCACCCTCCATACTCATTTGACTTCGTGGTTCGTATATTGAACGTGTAGTCAATAACTATTATTTTACTTTAACATATAAACTTTATATATTAGCTTGATGGTTTAAATGAACACACTTTGCAAATATATATTTGAAAATTAATGAGTTGTTTTTATTTTTGTTTTCATATTCAAATATCTTGACTACCACATATTTTTAGCCCTTTTTTAGTTTTCTTTAAGCATATATGAGCACTAAGATCATGCAAAGTCAACATTATCAGCATGTTTATAACGGTGTCAGTTAACTTAATGTATACACCTTCGAAATCAGGACAAAGCAAGTTTTCTGACGTTTTATCTGTCATAAAATGTACTTGAATATGTTTAATGTATTTGTTTTTATCTGCCTAGCTAAATATAGAATAATATCACAATCTTTTTGCAAAATTTCGTGTTTTAACGCTTAGATACCACAATTTCGTGCAGCTGCGTTATTGCAAAAGTCCATATTACAATACGACGGCAAAGAGGGGTAAACTGCATTAAGACCTTATGTGTGGACTGAATTACTTTTGCCGAGACGAAATGCACCTGCAACCAATTTAAAGATGTTTTTAAAATCACAATTGTATGAAGCTCATTTAAACAAGGGTTAATAACAGTTGGCGGTACTATTCAAGCAGAAGCGATTTGAGTCTATGTCCGTGTCGATTTGGCCGAATACTGGTCAGCACTAAGAAAGTAGTTTGCAGGGAAAACTTAAACTGATTTGTAGTGGATAGAAATAAGAATCGTATAACATTAGCAAACGTTTTAAAATATGTCATAACTAGCAAACATGCATATGATTGATCTGAAGTAACAGGACAAAATTATTGCGAAGTGAAGCTTTCAGATACAGAATCTTCTGTGTCAAGCATTGAGGCTATTCACTGCGGTTACTTCCCCTGATACGATAGAGGAAGAAGCTCTGCGTGGTGTTAAGCGTTGATTAGCAACAGATGAACTTTATTCAAGGCTTATAAAGCTACGAAATTTAGCTGTAACCTTATTAATATAAGAGATAATGTACCGGAAATTATATTTTATGTACAGAATATTTAAAAAATGTTTCAATATTAGATAAATAAGAATAAAAACAATGGCCATTTAATCGGGAGAACATATCCTTCAGACATCATCTAATAGTTGCTGGACTGAAAAACAACTCGGTCCTGTAAATAAACATGATATTCCATGGCCTCTCAATCATTTTCCTCAATTCTTTAAATAAACTATTTTTGGATTCACGCTCTTTCGCTTTGATGATTTGTTCATTTTTAAATTTCATACTATTTTTAATCATCTTCATGATCAGTATTTTACTTAACGTTGTTTTATATTATAGATTTTTAGAAAAATACCTGCTTGTACTGATCCAGCAATGCAGAAAGCCGTATAAAGAAATACACATGAAAAGTAAAACATTTTCGTTGTAGAAACTGTGTTGCGTAAAAAACCCCGCCTAGGAATAAAATTATCACTACTTCCGCGTCGCTGTGTCTTCACGATAGGTTTAGATGTAAAGGTTTAATCGAATGTGTTTTATCTATAGAACAAAACATTATTAGATTATGTATGACTAGACATGTGTCCATAGGACACGGATGCACACGCAACATAAGCTTTCAGTTCGCAAATATTAGGGCTATCTTTTTTATGGTGTATATATGTAAGTTATAAGGCAATGCTACCATGCTTTATTCACTCTGGCTAACCAGATACGCTTCGCGAACGGCACTAGGCCGCGATCACGGCATATGCAACGCTTTTAACCGGCATAAACGGTGTAAAAGTAGAAAATTTTGGAGGGTCATGTAAGAAAATTTCAGATTCTTAACTAGATTTTAAAATAATAACCTAACCATTAGACCCATAAGTCTTGAAACTTATGATTCTAGTTTCCACTGGATCTAGTAGTTAGTTCAATCATACGTGGAAATGGAAAGGTCTTGACCGCAAACTATTGTGCATTGACGGTTAAAACGTATTCTTTTTAGCTAAGCTTAAGTTTCGCGAAAAACTACGATTGCCAAAAAGTTATTGACACTAGAGAACAACGCAGTTGGAATTTGAATGTCTTTTACTTGTAGTTTGTATGCTTTTTACAAAACATTTGAGGCCACGCTCCGTACACCGCCACTTTCATTTTGCTACGTTGAGTTTAACGGCACATTATATGATACTGGTATTCAAAACATTTTAGTTGTCAGAATATTATTGACGATTTCTTCGAATATATATGTGGGCTGCAGTTTATCATATACATCAGTTTGCGCTGTTGTAGCGATGATGGTCGAATTAGTAATCCCCTTCCGCAAAGCTGTGAGGGGATTATAGGAATGGCCTCCGTCTGTCAGTCCGTCCGTCATTCTGTACGTCCGTAACACTTTCGTGTCCGCTCCATATCTTTTAAACCGCTGAAATTTTTTTGAAATAACTAGGCACAAGTGATCAACATTATGAGACGATGTGCAGAGCGCAATAATTGGGTTGCTACTCCCAAGGTCAAGGTCACACTTAACGGTCAAGTGTTAAAAAATACATTTCTTGTCCGCTCCATAACTTTTAAACCGCTGAATTTTTTTTTTTAAAATAACTTCGCACACGTGATCAACATTATAAGAAGATGTGCAGAACACAATAATTGGGTTGCTACTCCCAAGGTCAAGGTCACACTTAACGGTCAAGTGTTAAAAATTACATTTCGTGTCCGCTCCATAACTTTTAAACCGCTGATTTTTTTAAAAATAACTTCGCACAAGTGATCAACATTATAAGAAGATGTGCAGAACACAATAATTGGGTTGCTTCTCCCAAGGTCAAGGTCACACTTAAAGGTCAAGTGTTAAAAGTCATATCACCATTATGAGACAATGTGCAGAGCGCAATAATTGGGTTGCTTCCAATAGGTCAAGGTCACAGTTAAAGGTCAAATATCCAGATTTCACGTCTGCTCTATAACTTACTATTTTGGCATTCGAATTTTTTTTATTACTTTGCACACATTATCACCACTATGACACAATGTGCAGAACCCAACATCTGTCTGTCTGTCCGTCCGTCTGTCCGTCCGTCCGTAGCACTTTTATTTTCACTCCATAACTTTTAAACTGCTGAAAATTTTTTGAACTAATTTGGCTTATGGAAAGTTTTTTTTATTACTTCGCACAAGTGATCACCACTATGACACAATGTGCAGAACCCAACATCTGTCTGTCTGTCCGTCCGTCTGTCTGTCCGTCTGTCCGTCCGTAACACTTTCGTGTCTGCTCCATAACTTTTAAACTGCTGAAATTTTTTTGAAATAACTTGGCACAAGTGATAACCATTATGAGACAATGTGCAGAGCGCAATAATTGGGTTGCTACCCACAAGGTCAAGGTCACACATAAAAGTCAAGTGTTAAAAAGTCTTCATTTTGTTTCCACTCCATAACTTTTAAACCGCTGAAAATGTTTTTAAATAGCTTGGCACAAGTGATCACCATTATTAGGCGATGTGCAGATCACAATAATTGGGTTGCTACCCCCTAGGTCAAGGTCACACTTAAAAGTCAAGTGTTAAAAGTCTACATTTCGTGTCCGCTCCATAACTTTTAAACCGCTAAAATATTTTTGAAATAACTTGGCACAAGTGATCACCAATATGAGACGATGTGCAGAGCACAATAATTGAGTTGCTACCCACAAGGTCAAGGTCACAGTTAAAGGTCAAAAAGCCACATTTCACGTCTGCTCTATAACTTACTATTTTGACTTACGAAAAGTGTTTTAATTACTTTGCACAAATAATCACCACTATGACACGATGTGCAGAACCCAACTTTCAGGTTGCTACCCCCAAGGTCAATCTTAAATGTTCTCCATAACTTTTTGACTTTATAGAAATTTAAATATCGCGGCATAAATAATTACTATCATGAGACTATGTGCTTATAATCTGTATGGCACAACATCAAGATCATTGTTTGTTAAAGGTCAAGAAGTACATATTCATGTTTGCTGCGGAAGGGGATTTAGCTGTCCTTCAGACTGCCTTGTAATAATTAATCCGTTCCGAAAACTTCCAAAATTTTGAGATACAGTGAAGTGGACAGAAAGTTTACTTAGTAGAGATTTCATCTCCTGCATAACTCCTTAATGGGCCCCACAGAGAGATAACGCAGCTAGTAGCAAGGCTTATCATTTCGAGGCTTTAGCTTGGCTCAATCAGTCGAAAAAAATTGGAAGATTATCATAAAAATAATTCACATAATCATACTAGCAAAAATCATTAATATGAAAGTTCTAAGAAAGTACTAATTGTTTACGGATAAACTGGAAGTTTTTTGGAGGTAAGTCACACATAATTTTTCTAACTTCTAGTGCTTAAGTCGAGTTAAGTTAATCACGTTTCCCTTTGTTTAACAACAAATTTATATGGGAGACATTTGAAGGAAAACTTGAACATCTCATTTCCAGTTGTGTTTCCGACTCATAGTAAATATGGAAATTTTATCAACCCATTTTCAGTTGACTTTCCAAACGATAAACAAACGATAAACAAAAAAAAATGGAAAATTTGCGTTTCCAATTAATTTTAAAACCGGAAAAATTTACTTTCAATTTTCCGATTTAGAGTAAATCGCCGCCGATGCAAATGTATTGCTGATATAGATTTATAATTTTCACTTCGGTGTATCATCAAACAACGAGGAAAGCAGTATTTTGATTGCCTCGAATCAACAATTATTTTTGTAAAAAAAATTGGCCACGAGTTAAAGAATTCCTTCGGTACAGGAATTTCCAAGGTCTTAAAATAGATCAATGGGCAATTTACGATTAATATACACATTTTATTTGTGTTGTGGCCTGCGGCGTTTTTTAATTTGTATGTGATGCTATATTATGACTCGCATTTTTGGAAACACTGATAAAGGAACTCATCGTTTCAGAATCACGTGGGCGGAAGTGACCACGGTCAAGGAACGGCACATGCGCCGATATCACGAGGTACAGGTGGGGAATTATCGGTAATTGCCGAAATTCAGAAACAAATGTCGGCGTTCGGCAATGCCGCTCAAGGCATGAAAACACTGGCTGAGGCAATGTCAGTGAAACAGAATTGGCACTCTTTAACTAGTGACGACTGGATTTTGAGCACTATTAGAGGTGACAGGGTTGAGCTTGACAATGAACCACAACAGACAATTGCCCCTAAACCACTGTCATTTACCTTAGAGGAACAAACTCTAATTAACAATGAAATTGAAGGATTTCTGCTTCGTGAAATTACTGAACCAATCAATTATATTGACAGAGATGAATACCTGTCTAATATATTCATAAGACCTAAAACAGATGGCAAAGTTCGCCTTATTTTAAATCTCAAGAGGTTTAATCTGAAACAAATGTCCACCCTCCATTTCAAAACGGAAACACTTTACTCTGCAATCAATAATATGCGGAAAAATTGTTTCTTTGGCTCAGTTGACATTTCTGAAGCTTTCTATTCTATACCTTTTCACAAAAATGACAGAAAGTATTTTATATTTTATCATAACAATCAGAAGTATCAATCAAAGCGCTAGTAATGGGTCTTTCCACATCTCCACGAGTATTTACAAAACTATTAAAACCAGTGTTTGCTAATCTTAGGTCTAAAGGACATGTCAGCACTGCTTATATTGATGACTCTTGCTTACAAGGAAATAATAACGACGAAGGTTTGAACAATATCAGAGACACATTACATCTCATTGACTCCCTTGACTGTACATCCAGAAGTCAATACTGATACCAACACAACAAATTGTTTTTCTTGGTTTCATACTTTGCTCAACCACCATGACAGTAAGACCTACCCCAGAAAAGGTTAAGGAATAATAGTAATTTATAAAAGCATTATGCAGAAAAGGCGGGTAACTATCAGATAATTTGCAAAATTAATAGGAAAATTAGTGGCCACTGACCGAGGAAATGAATATGCACCTTTGTTTTACAAACCTTTAGAGAGGGTGAAAGAAAGGATGTTAAAATTAAACAGGGGAAATTACAAAAGTTTTATGAATATTCCTAAATCTGTTTATCCTGACATAGACTGGTGGATCAAAAATCTACATGCCACCTTCAGTAAAGTATCCCATGGGGCTCCTAACCTTATACTTTTCTCTGATGCTTCAAACTCTGGATGGGGCTCGTACAACCAAACAAGTAATGAGAAAGCAGGGGGAGTGTGGTCAGCTGAGGAACTAAAATGCATATAAATATTTTAGAATTAAAAGCTTGTCAATTAACTTTACTGTCATTTTGTCAAAATTTAAATTTACATATAAAAATTTATATGGACAATACAGTTAGTTGTGCATACATTAATAAGCTGGGGGGGGGGGAAAGAAAGAATTAAACATTTTGGCCACGGAAATCTGGTTCTTGTGCATTAACAGAAAAATTCACCTATCAGCTGCCCATATTTCAGGAAGAAAAAATGTAGAAGCAGACAAAGAGTCAAGGTCATCTAATTCAGATCTAGAATGGTCACTAAAGCAAAATGTGTTTGATGAAATATCAAAACTTTATCCCGGGTTTATGCATTTTCTCTAACATGGTCAAATGACTTTTACTACCTATTTCCTCCTTTCAGTCTTCTACCACGAATACTACAAAAATACAGGAGGATGGAACAGAAGCGGTCTTGGTAGCTCCAGTCTGGCCACACAAGTTTGGTGGCCCAGTCTTCTTCAAGTACTGAAAGGAAATTGTTACAACCTACCACATCCACAAAAGTGCCTTCATCTACCACACAGACCAGAAAGGAAACATCCTCT
This sequence comes from Cyclina sinensis, assembly GCA_012932295.1. Classification (NCBI taxonomy): domain Eukaryota; kingdom Metazoa; phylum Mollusca; class Bivalvia; order Venerida; family Veneridae; genus Cyclina; species Cyclina sinensis. Next base: position 25,431,581 of record JAAONU010000009.1, on the reverse strand, counting down.
GAAAAAGATGAAACTTCGGCTTTTACCCGGTCAGTACTTGAAGAAAGAGGAGTACCTGAACAAGCTCGAGACTTCATCCTCAAATCATGGAAGAGGGGTACAAAACAACAATACAACACATATATTTCAAAATGGTTACAATTCTGCGGAAGTACAGCTAACCCCATTAAGCCTTCGATAAATGAAATCCTCCAGTTTTAATCGAACTTATACAATAAGGGACTTTAATACAGATCTTTAGGGGTTGCAAGATCTGCACTCAGCTCGTTTTTGCCAATCTTTGGCAACATTGACATTACTAAATTTGAGGAACTCACTCGATTCATGAAAGGTGTATTCAATGAGCCACCAGCATTACCAAAATATTCAACAACTTGGGACACGAAAACAGTGCTAATTTTTTCAAACGTTGGACAATTCCAACATAACATTATTGCAATTTTCTTGCAAGTTATGCAGGCTCTGTCTTTTATGTACTGCTCAAAGATGCCAATCACTTTACCTCATTGAAATAAAGGATATACACTTTTCCAATGACATGATTTACATTCATCAAAATCATTTACTTAAACAATCGAGATCTGGATACCATCAAGAGACAATTGCATTAAAATCATATGAAAATAATAAGGATCTGTGTATAGTCACTGTTATTAAAAAATATCTAGAATGGACAGAAAAATTACGTCAAGGAAAAGAACTACTTATTAGTGCAATGAAACCATTTAAAGCTGTATCCAAAAGCACAGTGACAAGATGGATAAAACTGACAATGTCTAAGGCAGGCATTGATTAAAGTTTTGGAGCTCATAGCACTAGAGCAGCGGCTACCTCAAAAGCTAGCTTTCATGGTATCCCATTACAAACCATCATAAAGACTGCTGGATGGACAAATGCAAAAGCTTTTGAAACATTTTACAAAAAAACAATAACTGAAACGAAAAACTTACAAGATGCAGTTATGAACTTTTAAATTAACCCAAAAACACATGTTAACCTGTTTAAGATCTTACAGTGAATTCATTATTTTCATGTTTTCACAAGTTAACAATATAAATATTATTTTGTGTGTTTATATTTATAATTTCTGACATTGGAATACAAATCTCAACCGAATATTTCCTTGCATTTGCTCTCATGTATTAGCTTTTAACGGGTGTCTCCCAAGTTTACTTTGTTCTTTTGTAGCGTACAGGTCCAAGTTTAACATTTTAACAGATATGAAATATGCTTGGTAGGATACTGGCTTGCAGATAAAAACCTCTTGCTATTATTGTGCTTTAAAATACTAAAAATAGTTATTTTTCTTCATGGTATGCGGAAAAATCATCCCGACAAAGAATGGTTCCAGGTCGCCGGTTTGATCCATGACGTCGGCAAATTGCTTGCCCTGTGGGGAGAATCGCAGTGGTGCGTCGTCGGCGACACATTCCCCGTCGGCAGCGCTCCTGCGAAGAGCATTGTTTTTGATGCTGAGTTTTTCAAAGGTGATTTTCAAGATAAGTGTAACTTTTTTCTGTGCAAGTGTCAAATTCAAGCGTCAGAATTCTTTGTCGTAAGGTTACACTTCATGTTTTGCATTTTAATTATTGAAGCAGACTTTACGGACTTAGTGACATGCAAGTGTTTATATTAGCACTTTACCCGTTATAAATAGAACAAACAAAGCTTAACCAAGACTTCCGGTTAGGAAAAACAAGAATGGACATGGATTTTTCATAATAGTCATTGATGTGAATGAAAACTTATCAGAGAAATCAATTGTCCTATTGTGTTTCGTTGCTATCGTTTTTTCCATACACATTGGAATTAATTCATATCACAAAACTACAGCCTCTTCCTATATAAATTATTGGGAGACCTTTTATTCAGTAAAAGAAGCTGTGAAAGAGTAGCAGAAATGTACATGATCTTTAAAGTGTGCTTAAACTTTTGCAGACAATCCAGATCAACAGAATGAAAAGATGAATACAAAGTTTGGCGTGTATAGCGAGAACTGTGGCCTAGGAAACGTGATAATGAGCTGGGGCCATGATGAGTATATGTACAGGGTCCTTAAGGCCAACACTTGTTATCTCTCTGAGGAGGCCCTTTATGTAATCCGGTATGCAAAATTCAATTCGTAGATTTTGTAATGATGCAGTTCCTTTATTTTATTTAAATAAAACGCAATGTATACAGTACAGAGGCAAAATAATTAGAATGTAAACTGAATAGTCATATCTTTCGAAGATGATGTTATTGTTGTTGTTAATGATGACTTTTTCTTCTGGATGTTGTTGTGGTTGTGGATGATGATGATGATGATGCCAAGGAGGAGGTGGATGAAGAAGACGACAGCAGAATACTATCATAGCTATAGTTTCAAAATAAAAGTCCAAAATAGGAGTTTGGTCTTCATGACTAAGTTCTAGAACTTACGTGTGAAGTATTTCATATGCACATTGGAAGCCGTGTTTAAATTTCAATTTAGTTCACTAGACGTACATTTATATATCTGTTACTTCAGGTTTCACTCCTTCTACCCTTGGCATACTGGCAGGGACTACTTCCATCTGTGCAGCAACAAGGATCTCGAAATGTTGAGCTGGGTTGAAGAGTCTAACAAGTTTGATCTCTATACAAAATGTCCAGAAATACCTGATGTGGAGGAGCTGATGCCGTACTACAGTAAACTTGTCGAAAAATATATACCTGGTAAATTGAAGTGGTGGAAAGAGTTTGTGACCTTTGAACTTGGAGGTAACCTAACCTTTATGCCTTTACGAATTTTTATGGATAGTATGTTATTGGGACAGAGATAGTTTATTTTATTGAAAACACAGACACCGTCTTGTAAAAAAAGAACACTTTTCTGTGTTTCGAAAAAACCACGCTGTGCGTTGTTAAACTCCTTCATGCAAACTGCTTGTTGGTATTTCAGGCCATTGTCAATGCACAATCTGCACTTGTTACTGAAATACTTCCCTTGTTGTATCAGTAAACAAATGCAAGGTTACATTGGGCTGAAAATAAGCCGAAGTACAAGTTTTATTCTTTCTTACCTGGTGCTTTCACTGCTTTGATCAAATGTATCATTTTTAGATGTCTTGATGTTGTAACATTGAAAATCAATTACTTTTACCAAACTGGTATTTTGTTGATTTACGTGCAATGATTACATCCCGCGAATCAGTGACAGCTGCACTGTTAAGTTACATAACCTCTACGTGGAGTTTAGTTAACGCAGTCTGGTAATTACAAGGGATTTCTGTCAATGAATACAGTCTGTCGGTAATAAAACTGAATTGTTGCAAAAGGATTGCAACTGTTAACCATAATCTTTCGTTGTCATTATTGTATTCGTGAAATTGATAGTGTTACCTTAATGAAAATATGTCTTTTTTGGACATTGATCTCAAATGGAAAAACACCGAAATTCTTTCTATTTTTCCTTTACATGCTTAATTTTTGTTCGTATAACAACTGTGTAGTTATATTTGTTTCTCAGTTTGGTTTTCTTTCTCGTTTTGTATTTTGAAAACAAGTAGTCAGTGGTGATTGTATATATGGGTCATTGTTGGTAGTGTTCAATTTTACGTCAAGAAGCTGCTGTATTTTTGTATTTTCGTTTGTTTCTTATAGAAGCTACACATATACATTCGCTGAACATTGTTAAAAATGTTGCTCTTTTACATTCATTAAATTTTATTTTTCTTATAAAAAGCCTCTGTCCTATTTAACCTATGTTTCATTTTACACCATTTTCTCATGTCATTAAATTTTTTATGGTTTAAAACTTCGATCCCATAATGCCACATATGTAAATACGGTCTGCCCACCATGTGACTGTCTTACTCTTGGAGTAAAATTATGGACCGAAAACGCCCATGAATACAAAAATAAATTTGAGTCACCAGTGTATCATATTTCGCCTGTTTCAATTCTGCCTGTGTATTATTGAACGCTCATCTAGCTTCATTATACTTTTTGATGAACCTAATGTCAAACCCAGTGTGAAATACTGTAGTCAAGAGTTAATATGGAACACAATGAAACCAGTTCCAAAATCTCGATTAAAGACGAAATGGTGTCATCATGGACAGCTATGTCTAGAGTAATGTCCCCTTAAAAGTAACAATCTTAAGGAGACAGTCTACAGTTTTGTATCATAGATTCAAATTTGCACTAGTCAAGACTAATATTGCTATGAGTTTTGAATCAGTAAAATGAATATTGACATACATTGTTATAATTTTAAAGAGGGCCGTGGATAGTTATTTGTGGACCAGTGCTTGATAACAAAATCAGGTGATTGTTTTCACTGACTAACAATATTTTGACAAGGGCGTACTAACAGGTTCAAATAGAAATAATCTGAATGCATAACGTCAAACTTTGGACGCATTTCATTGCTTGAGGCTGGATGCTCAGAAATAAGCCTCTGACCAAAAGTTTTGCAGTAAAATTTCTATGAAGCTTTGAATATTAGCAAGTTGGCTTCGCATCGAGGCAGGATTTCGCGCCAACTGATAATGAACAGGCACCATGGCTCATTTTTCGAAAAGAACTGGATAGACTGTTGTCAGATAGATATCGAGACTGAATCAGTTTAGTAGCAATGCTATTATTTATTTCAGGGTTGATTTATTTAAAAGGGATTGCTAGAGGCCTGTGTGACATTGCTCGTACAAAACAGGAAAAGTGTTGTCTCCTTCTTAACCAGTAAAATCAATCAGGGACGACATCGTTTGTTTCATGATAAGGTAATTTCCAGTCTTACAGGACTAAGATGCCTGGGATTCCTAGAGGCTCTAGAGAAAGGTAGGTTGTCCATTGACTGATGCTTGTTCCCATAAGAATGAAAGGCATTTGAAATATGTAACCCTACCTTTATATTGCTCACCTAAAAAACACTAACAGCAGAGAACCAAAACTACAAAACTACAAAACCAAAACTAAAAGCAGAGAACCAGGAAATAACAATTGCAACAATAACAATAACTGGTATTTGTAGAGTCACGAAGGTATACAATATTCACGGAATAATTCCGTGGTAGAGTTCACTTCTTTTGTTGCATAGTAAGTATAAAAAACAGTGTCATTCAAATGGACCCCGTGTCTGCTGGGGTCAGGTTTACCGTGCTCTTAAACTACACGTGAAGTTGTCCTAAAAGCTCGAAGGTTAAAGTGAATTTGTCGAACCTTTTACAAGAATATGTTGGTCTCAGACAAAAGGAAAGATGCCTCATAAATATTTTTACAGAAATGAGTGTTATTGTCACTTTGTTTCCTTTGAAAGCACCCATTTCTACAAATTCATATTCCTGGTTCTGGTAATGTAAATTGGCAAATAGTTAAGATCAATAGGACAGGGAAAGTTTTTTTTTATAAAGCCAGTGTACCAAGCCTGTTCATGCTGTCTCCGTCCGTCCAGTTGTCAATCTAAATAGTAGATATTGGAACTGAATCCTCTTTGGGGACCTAATTTCAATTTGAATATGATGGTAGCTTCTCTCTCTTTACAGAACTGTGACTATCCATCAGCCGATTCTCCAAACACATTTGCTATGATGAAAACAATACCCGTCGAGCATGACATGGCCACAACGGCTAAAACCTATGCGCCTGAAGTGTAGATTGTTGTACCACAAATTTAGCCATTTTTCCGATTTCTCTAACATCATAGAGAAAGGCATTTTTCGGATATATGGGTTTTATTTTTAGAAGAACAAAGACTAAATGTAACATAACCTGACAAAATCAACAATCCTGTCAATTTGACGTCTTCGAGAACACGGCGTCAATGTTTGACGTCATTAACTCATTAACAATTTCTGCAAACACATGATGTTTTCCACTTATTTTGTCTGAATAACTATTTAGTACTATCTTTGTATAGGACAGAGGCTATGAAGTGAAATTTTCAGCATAAAGAAAACGAATGGATGGAGCGCAGCGACCAACCAAGGTTTCTTAATGCTGAAGATTCCACCTCATAGCCTCTATCCGACTTAGTGTTTGCACCTCCTATTTTGATATTTCCCTTTTTAGCTCACCTGAGCACAAAGTGCTCAAGGATCATTGATTGTCAGGCTTGAACAACTACTACTCCTATACCGCTAAGCAAACTGTGACGAAACATGCCTGTGATATTCCTTGCCGCATAAAGCTCTACCAAAGTTGTACAAAGAATTGAATTCCATCAAGAACTGTGGTTGCTATGGCAACAGAAAGGAAAATGTGTAAAAAACTTTTTGTCTGAAACCACGAGGCCCTGAGCCTTAAGATTTGGTATGTAGCATTGTCTAGTGGACCTCTACCAAGTTTGTTCAAATTATACCCCTTTGGTAAAATTTGGCCTCACCCGGGGAGTCAATTTATCTTACATAGGCCTTTATAGGGAAAATTTGAAAATCTTCTTGTCTGAAACCACAAGGCTCTAAGCCTACCAAGTTTGTACAAATTATGCCCCTTGGGTCAAATTTGGCCCTGCCCGGGGGTCAATTGATTTTACATAGGCTTATATAGGGATAAACTTAAAAAAAATTATCTGAAACCACAAAGCCTAGCACTTAGATATTGTTAATGGAGCATCAGCTAGATGTCTTCTACCAAGTTTGTTCAAATTATGCTTCTTGAGTGAAAATTGGCTCATTTGAATTCATATAGATTTATATAGGGAGCATCTTAAAAAAGCTTCGGATATTTGCTCAACAGCAGACCCAAAGGCAAAGTATTCCGGTGAGCGATCTAGGGACATCATGGCCTTCTTGTGTTTCGTTGGATTGCTTTGTTGGGATGCAAACAAGTCCCATAATTATGTGCAACGACATACCTGCGCAGACAATGTGCTATACAGGGTTGCCAACCCATGTGACCTTGGGAATCGTAGTCTCACTCAGTGCAGACATTTTCACTCGATTCAAGTGAGTTTTTATCGATAACTTTGCTGTTACTGGATGAATATTCTGGACATATAGCGCAGGGTGTCTGGATTTGTAAGGTGTAATCGTCTTTTCAAACGGTTTTGTAGAATTTTCCTTAAAACGAGATTTAGTAATGGAAATTTTAACAGCCGCTATCTCTACGTTGAGTGTATTTACGATACCCAAAAAGTCACATGGGTTGGCCACCCTGTATATTAAAGAATAGAACAGCGCTTTTCATTAATAAATGGAGAATTTCAGGGCATAACTTGTTGTCAGTAAATAGTTATTAATGTCTATGAGTTTAATATTTCAGGAGGAACAAGAGGCCATATTGTGAGACAAGAAACAAAACTAGGGGTGGAGGAAGGAGAGGGGGAAATACCTGTAGATGGGGGATTCCTCCCTTCAAATTAATTTAAAAAAGATAAACAAATTTGGGGATAACCCTAGCTGTGAAGTAGCAGGAGGAGGGATCTGGTACCCCGACGGACTTGAAGGAAAGCTGGGGTGTCAACAACCTTCCTATAAAAAGTTTTAAAAAATTGAGAACAAAATGATGGGGGTGTAACCCTATCTGAGGGGCTGGAGGGGAGGGAATTTAGTATACCGATGAACTTGGAGGGGTTGGTATCCGCCCACCCCAAGCACAATCAATAAAATAAATTACGAAATTTAAGAAAGACTGGAGAGGGTAAGTTGGTACTGCTGATAAACATTCCTGTAAACTTTCCTAAGAATACCTCATATACTTTTGGAGATACTCGCGACACGAAATATATGGCGAACATGCAGATTTTAACTAAGACCATTATAACTGGGCTACCGCAGGTGCAGAATGGCATGTGCTGATAAACATTCCTGAAAAGCTTCATGACTCTACCTCAAATACTTTTCTCAGATACGCACGACACAGGATTTGTGACTGACAGACGGACAACTCTGCCGAAAACAATATGTTTTTCCCCCATTTGAAAATTGGAGACTTGTGTATTGGGGTGATCGGAATGAGTAAACATTCGTTTGTGAGATTAATTGAAATGACAAAATCTGCCTTTCAAACTAGATTTTGAACTGTTTTCCATGTCTCAGATCTGCTGACTTGGGAACAAAGAAGAAATACCGTAAAATACTTGATTTTTGGATTTGGGGAACAATTTTTCATTGCTTGTCTTTGTAGTAAGCATCTCCTGCCGAATAACAGGAAATGTTTTTTGATTGTTTGACCCTGGTATCCCCATAAACTCTTTTAATAGTTTTATACTTAAAAGATATAAAGCATTGGACTGTGTATTTAGCGCGATCTGTCACAACTTTCCGGGAATCGCGCAGTCACATTCTAGATGCAACACTGGTTTTATTCTCTTTTAATAACTTACACAGCTGTTTGTTGTAACAAGAAGATTTGTAAGCTGTTGCAGATTCTTGGCATTTCTTTCTGACAAAGGCACAAGGTGGAGGCACCTGTGTCCTGTGGTTTAGTTATTCAGTCTAAAATAATGTTTTTTGTGCTTATCTTCAAAGTGATTGAAAAGACACGGAAGATCTTATACATGTGAATATTTATTGTGCACTGAGAGGCTTTGATATTGAACGAATATATTTGTGTTAAGTTGAAGTACAATTTTCAAAATAAACGATAAAATTTCGTCATGACAAAACTTCATTATGAAGCATAATAATTTTGTCAGACACAAATATTCTTTGATCTATTGTATGCATGTTGAAGAGGGCGATATCAATATTTGAACGTGAGACAGACATATGAGAATAAGATCATAAGACTGTCTATAACAAAAGAAGATAATCGAGAGTGTCTAAAGGGAGAAATGGAGTGAACTGGTAAAACTTTTATTGGTAGTCGGCTATTGGAAATATAAGGGAAAGGCATACAAGGAACGAAAGTTGTTTTTCTCAAACTAAGCTTACCATACATATACATGTAGATATTTACAGTATGTTAACAATGTCGATCTATGTGCACGTAATTACAGTAATGTGGACTCGTTAATAACTAAGATCAGAGTAACAATCAGTGTGTACATTGAAAAACCTCCTATGTCTAGCTGGGTTGCTCGATTAACTTTCGAAGTACAATTTGAACTGACACAGTTCACTTCCATAGTACTGGTGTCGGTAGTGGTGGTATAAATACCGTTCACTTCCGGTTGTCCGTCTAGATAGTAGATGCTGTAACCTTCAGTTTGTTGGACGGGACCTAATGTCACTTTAAATATGTTGGTAGACTTGATGATTACTTCTCTCTCAAAACTGAAATAGGAGTATTTTTCAACTAATACACCATACACATTTTCTATGATAAACAGCATGCCTTTCGAGCATGAGATGAAACCAATGGCTGTTCCTTTATTTGTACTTGTGCTGGTAATCTGATTAAACGAGTAGTCCTGACCGGCAACAGGGAACTTGTCCAACTTCTTGCATCCTCGATATACCTTTTTATGAACCGTAGGCCCAAGAATGTCAAGACCTCTATTTATTAAGTCTCCTGATATTCTCCATATGTCGGTTGTTTTGTTGGGGTAACCATCGCGCATTTGGGCATTTAGTGTTGAATAGAAAGTGCTGTGTTGTGTGTAAAGGTTTATGATACCAATAGCATACTTCCGGTCCCAGGTTTCATTTGTGAATGTATTCATTTTCTGTCTTGCTATGGCTACGTTGGTCTTGTAATTCACCAGTCTATTAAACAGTGTTTCAACCTCTCCGGAATAACCATCTTCTTTAGAATCTGTAATGATAGAGAAATTAAAAGAGATATATAAAAACTGAAAAAAAAAGAATTTGGTTTCAACCGAATTCGAATTCATACCCTTCTGGTCAGTAAAAGAATGAGATGCGAGCTAATCCGCTGTGCCAGAGACCAGTTACTTACAAAATGTCAAATTAACAATAACAAAATTTCTACCCTGTGACCAACGGGGTAAAATTTTACCGATTAAATCGTGTTAAACCTATTATTATAGTTTTCTTGTAACAACAACAAAAAAATGAGACACTTACTTATTTAGTTATGTTCTTCACAATCACAACTAGATTTTCTATATATAGAAACATTTTCTTTTTTGTGCATCGTCGACCCATTTGTCAGTCAGGGACATACTCTTAGGTTAACTGAGGAAACACGGAATATTTATTTTATGGACCCATTCTTTTTAAAAGCTTAACAATAATTTCACAATATTATAAAGATAAGTTCAAAATGTTTCCCTCATGGGATAGACACCAAAGAAGTGTGTTCAAGTATAATACTACACTGAATATGAAAATGTGATGTTATAAGCATTAGACAGAATAATTCGAGATACTATAGATATTAGATTCTGTATTCTTTACGAAGTCACGGGATCAAGTACATTCCGGAAAGCTTTGAAAAATATTGAACTTCGATAGTTTACTAACATAATTATTACGTTATAGTACTAAACATGCATGATTCGCAATTCGAAAAGTTTTTGCTCAATTTTGAGAACTGAATTGTCACACATCTTATATAAGAACTGTATTAAAATAACACCATTTTGCCAAGTTATAGTGTCAGTCTGTGATAACAATTTTTTTTGTTAAACTACAGCAAAATGGTTTCCTTTTAACTATTTTTTGGTCAACCGTTTAAATAACTGGGTTCGAAACATGATCATCAAACGAACGAGAAAATTCGGAAACCAGACTTTTCTGCGACAGAATTTTTCCAAGGCATAAGTCTACCTACTGTCAAGTTTCTGTTTCTAAACTGAAGCCACTTAAAAGAGAACATCCATCAAGCAAAAACAGCCCTCTCCACACAGTCATATATATTTCTCCGACTACGTCGTAAGCACTTAAATCATGCAAGGTTAAAATTATCAGCATGTTTATAATTGTGTCAGTTAACTAAATGTGTAACCCTTCGAAATCGAGATAGAGCCGCTTTTTGACGTTTTAACTGTCATAAAATCTACTTGAACATGTTTATTAATGTTTTAGTTTTTATCTGCCAAGATAAATTTAGAACAAAATCACAATCTTTTTGCAAAGGTTCGTGTTTTAACGCTTAGATACCACAATTTGATGTGTATGTGATAATAAGAGATCATATTACAATACGATGGTAGAGAAGGGTAAATTGCAACAAAGACCTTATGTGTGGACTGAATTACTTTTGCAGAGACGAAATGCACCTGCACCTTATTTAAAGATTTTTTAAATCACAATTGTACGAAGCTTGAAACAAGATTTAATAACAGTTGGCGGAACAATTCAAACAGGAGAAATATGAGCCCATGTCCGTCTCTATTGGACCGAATAATGGCCAAAACTAAGACAGTATTTTTCAGGAAAAACTTAAACTGGTTTGCAGATGATGGAAATAAGAATTGTATATATTATCAGCAAAACGATTTTAGATATATCAAAGGTGCAAATGATTGATTTGAAGTAATAGGACAAATTTTCCGAAGTGAAGGTTTTTTCTGGTCACTGTCATGTTTAGAGACTTTTCAGTACGGTTACTTTCCCTGATACGATAGAGGACGAAACTGCGTGGTGTTAAGCGTTGATAAGCAACAAACGGACTTTATATTATGGCTGATGATGCTGTAACCTTATTAATATAAGACTTAATGTACCGGAAATCGTACAGAATATTTCAAAAAAAGTTTCAACAGTAGAGAAATACCTGTTGACCATATTGTCCTTCATCATCTAATAGTTGTTGGGCTGAAGAATATTTCCGTTGTGTAAATAAACATGATATTCCATTGCCCCTAAATTTTCCCGTTAATTCTTTAAATAAACTATTTTTGGAATCACGCTCTTTCGCTAATGATTTGTTCATTTATTTTTAAATTCAGACTATTTTACGCATCGTTATGATCAGCATTTAACTTAAAAAGCAACGTTGTTTTATATAATAGATATTGAGAAAATACCTGCTTGTACTGATCCAGCAATGCAGAAAGCCACATAAAGAAATGCAAATGAGAAGTAAAACATTTTCGTTGTAGAAACTGTGTTGCGAATAAAGCGCATAGACACAAAACATATCACTACTTCCGCGTCGCTGTAATCTGAGTACCAAGTCTTCACGATAGGTTTAGATGTAGAAGTTGAATCGAAAATGTTTGCCTATAAGGGTGCAGGGGACATATTCGAACTTTGGCACCAGTGAAATTTTTAATTAAACAGACATGGTGTTTTGAAGGTTTTGATAACTATTGAGATTGTTTTGTCAGTGTAATTCTTTGTTATTTTTGTGTAGAAAATGCGCAATATTTCTGGATTTGTGCACGAATCTATAAACATTTGGTAGCTTTGTATGTATTTGTGAGTCTTCAAAAAGAGGTATGAAAACTGAAAATGTAAACATTGACTGCTGCTGCAAAACCGATGAGAGATTTGATTTTGTTTTGCGCAAAATCTAAAAGTATGACAGATACTTTATTGAGCATTTTTGAAGTAATCAATAATTGTACTGCAGATAAATGTTAACATTAAAGATATTGGGGGAATTTTGAATGTTTGACGTCTTCATGAAGATTGGCTATATTCAATTTTTCCACTGTGATTTCGGGTGGGTGGGCGAGGGTAATATAAATTGCTGTCAGATTTTATTATCAGGAGCAATGAATGGAAACTGTTATTTTCTTAAATGTATGTTATTTATCCGTGAATAATACAGAGTGACAGGTTTGTTGCTTGTGTAGAATGTTTTGAAATATTTACAATTGTGTTCACAGCCACTCGAACCATAGGAGTTGTTCATTTTTGGGTCACCTGCCCCCATAAGGAAAATTTTTATTTCTTAAAATGTACCAGAATTGACTTTTCTTATACAGCTGTTATTTATTTTTGGAAGTCAATAGTAGGATTTATAAGGGTCCATCAAATAGGACTATTAACAAAGTTGTTTAAATCATAAAGCCTTTTAAGTCAAGGGAGGTAATAAATAAATTGAAAGTCTGCAAAATTTGTCTGATTCCCAAATATCATGGAATTGCACAATTCTCATTTTTTATGCCATATGATTGCGCGAATAAACATTTTAATGTACTGTTGAGAACATTTATGCCATGACGATTGAAATCTGTTATTAACTGCCTTTTCATGATCATTTTTCTTATAATCCTAAAAATAACAGTTTTCTTCTATTCTTGCCGGAAACAGTCGTAATGGCCAATTACCGCTTCAGTTTATCTTTTGCTCGTGACGAAAAACTCCGTATTCACTCACTCATTGCTAAAAATCTTAGTTATCAGAACAACTATGATATGGAAAGGCACAATGGATGCAAATGGCTGCGGTCTGCTGCGGTTCATGCTGCTAGGCCATAGACTAAAAGTAAGGTTCCACCGTACCATCTTCTTGCAAACAGACACAGTGCTTGACCGAAAATCCAAGTGTCACGCCTGTGCCATGTGTATACATGAGTAAAATATGCTCATTAGAGCTTTGAACCCCAGGCTGTTAATAACAATAAAAAATATGGTTTAATGAGGGGGTATGCATTAGGCACTATTGCTCTGCAGCTTGCAAGCTGTAAGGTATGTATAAATAGTTAATACATGTGGCACTATTTTCTTCGTTTTATAATTAAATACACATTTTTTGCTGGTTTCTTGATTTTTTAGAAGTTTTCGTTATTTATTTGTTTGTTCTTTATTAAAAAATATTAAGAAGCAAACTATATAGTTAATGACACATGGACTTTTAGCAGTGTAAACATTGCAGTAACAAACTGCATTTTTATTACACTCAGAACTAAATAGCAACGCATTGATGATTGATGCAGCTGGTCAAATGCATTTATGGTTATACAGAACAACCAGCATTAATTAGAGCTAAAGAACATCATTAAAGAGTGTACTTGATAAATTGATAGGAACAAGCCCTTCTGATTTGTTTTTGGTCGGTGAATTGGCAAGGTTTCATTTTTCAAATGCCTGAATTTTTATCACTTGGATGAAAACCAATGTGGTAAAAGTTCAGTACATTTGAAGTCTGAACGGGTCTATTTGTATTTTGTTCAGTTTATGACCAATCAGTTAACAAGATTTAGTGCAAACATGTGTCCTTATTTGTTCTTCTCCTGAAGCCCATATGGCAAATACATCCACTGTTTCTGTTCTCTCAGATGTTCTCTACAAACAACCGACTTGAGGCAACATCCATTCTGTTTTCCACTGAAACAGCCGAAGATGTTACTAACTTCATCCTTAACTCCAAGGCAGGTGAACAAGCTTCTGTTATCTGATAAGTTCCGTCCTTATGCGAAGGCAAAGACTTGACGCTAATTTGGCCTTGTATACATCATGGTCCCTGCCTTCTAAAACTTTGATTTTGGCAGCACGCATCAACTTGTGCATGTTCCAATAGCATGCACAAAGCACTTCTTGTAAACAGTGTCAGATTAACAAGAAACGTTGTTTTTTATGCCCCGAAGGGAGGCATATAGTAATCGCATAGTCTGTCTGGCCGTCCGTCCGTCTGTCTTTTAAAATTTTGTCCTCGCTTCATCTCCAAAACCGCTTAAGGGATTTCATTGAAACTTAATAGGAGTGTTTGTCACTAAGCCTAGTTGTGCATATCGTCAGGAGATTCCGTTCGGTTTATTTTTGGCAGAGTTATTTGCACTTAGTCATTTTGTACTCTAACTTCTATATTAAAATCTTCTCCACACTTCAACTCCAAATCGCTTGGAGGATTTCATTGAAACTTCACAGGAATGTTTGTCATCAAGCCTTGTTGTGCATATCTTCAGGAGTTTCCGCTCAGATTATTTTTGGCAGAGTTATTCCAGTGACAGCTCTTGATTTATCTTTTTTTTCTGCGTGGTGTAAGCAGAAAGTAGATGTTAGGTATTAAAGGATTTGGCAATTTGGCAATGTAATCAGTAATTCAGCCTTAGGCTAAATGGATTATCACTTGAAATGTTTGACTAATATGATTTTTGACCCTATGTTGCTTCATAGTGAATTGTTATAGATATATTAATTACATTAATAATGATATATCCTTCCACATGGTGTGTGCAATGCAGTTCAAGTAATATATCAGCATTATTGAAGTCTAATTTGAGGTAGAATAAATCTCGAGCACAAAAAACAGAGTTTCATGCCTACTGTTTGGTTACGTTTTCTTTTGATAATGCTTAAAATCATCTACAAAAATGCTTATAACTTGACATTGCGCTGAAAGCAAGAAAACGGATATTCATTTAGTTTCCTGGCGTATAGAAAGGAATAAGTGATTTTGTAGAAATGGTCATTGTACATTTAATTTCCTTTGAAATTAGGTCTTTTTCTACAACCTGGAAAAAATACAAAGGGAACACACGATTTAATTATCAAAATACCGTTTTATTCAAAATACTCTATATTTTATACATTTAAAGCAAGTATGATAATAGGGACCATATAAAAATACTTAAGGGGGCAGGGGACATATTCGAACTTTGGACCCGATGAAATTTCTTAATAAAACAGATGTGATGCTTTGAAGACATTTGAAAATTAAGGAAATGTTTTGTCTGTGTAATTCTTTGTCATTTGTGTGTAGAAAATTAGCTGTAATCTAAGTACCCGGTCCTCACGATAGGTTCAGATGCAAGAGTTGAATCACAAGTGTGTGCATATAAGGGGTCACGATTTAATTCTCAAAGTTACATTTCTTTTCAGAATAATCTATATTTTAATACATTAACAGTAAATATGATAACAGGGACAACATAAAATACTTATTGGGGCAGGGGACATATTCGAATTTTGACCCCCTGAAATTTCTTAAGAAAACAGACATGGTGAATTGAAGGTATTGAAAATTATTAAGATTGTTTTGTCAGTGTGATTCTTTGTCATTTGTGTATAGAATATGAGCAATATTTCTGGTTTTGTATACGAAACGAAACATTTGGTACCTTTGTATGCATTTGTGACTCTTCAAAGGGAGGTATGAAAACTGAAAATGTAAACATTGACTGCTGTTGCAAAACCGGCGAGGGCCTTTGGTTTTGTTTTGCGAAAGATCTTAACGTATAACAGACACTTTATTGAGCTTTCAATAATTGTACTGCAGATATATATGTTTGTTGCTTATGTAAAATGTTCGAAATAATTAGAATTGTGGTTAACGGCCACTCAAATCTTAGAAATGGCTAATTTTTGGTCCCTGTCCCCTTAGAACAAACATTATTAAATAATTTATGAAGAAACAAAACAAGAAAATCGGTAGAACCGATGAGCGCTCCCCATAGTAGCACTAATTTAGAATTGGTGTTTCGTGTAGTATTTTTCTTAGTATAAATTGTAGTAAAAATCTGCTCTAAAATAAAATTAGAGCTATCACTGAATGTGATATAAACCCCACTGAGAAGAAAGGGGAGAAATATCAGGTAAGCACAAAATAAGCAATGGAGAGTTTTGTTTTGGTTACCATACTTCTTCCAAAAGAGATTCTACTACTTTTCAATCAAAATTACTACGCACAACACATTGAAATCCCTTCATGTATGACAAAGTTATAGCCCAAACAAGAAGTGGACCGACCGACCAACCAACGTGGTGATTCATGCATACCCGCTCAAACTTCATTTGTGAGGCTCTAAAAAAATGAGATAATGAATAAAAATGGACAGGTAGTGTTGTGATTCTTAAACATTGAACTATCTATCGCATCATATCAAGCATTTACCTTTAACAGTTTTTAAGTAATTCTCCGAATACGCATCATCATCAGAAATTTTCAAATAATTTGATAGTGATCATACTTCGTATTCTAAAATACTGGGTTATTTTTTTCTTTTGGTAGAGTAAGAAACCTTTAGTTAAGACAGTAGGTTCAATTCAAATCGAGCAATGTTTTAGCTGATTTCTACTTTTTGTATTTTAAATTTTTAATTGATTAATAAATTAGAATGTTACTGAATACAGTTTTCTAATCTACATGTCAATTTGTTCATTAACTGTAATAAAGATAAAAAGATTATATAAATAATACAAAGAAATCGAAATACAGCATTACATAACTTTGTTGTTTGGCAGGACCATATTCTAGAGGCGCTGTAGGTCACTGACATAGTATCAATCCACTGACGAAGAGGCGAGTGCAAAGACGGTGTGATATGCGTGTGTAATTAAAGTATCAAATTTGGTCCAAAACAATGAAGGCTTAATATATACATAATTAATTACAGAAAACAACAATTTCACGTCTAATCCAAAATAAATATATAAACAGGATTATAGCAGTAACTGAAATACTGTCCTTGATAAGTATAAACCTTTCCAGAAATTAGTACCTCCCTGATTATCTCCCTTGCGTCCGCCACTAAGGGACTGCGCAGATGAAGCAGTTTTATAATGCGGAGCTTAGAAAAAGTCCTATTTTTACAGCAGTAATGTGATTATAACGTTGTATGTTAGAGAAACAGATTCATATAAACCACATGAAGCATTTATTATCAGCAAAGATCTATCCCATGGTCTTCTAACTGAAAAAAAAGTATATTTGTAAACGATGTTTTGCTGAAATCTCAATCTTTTGAACTGTTAAATAAAGATCATGTGATATTCTCCGGTAGATTAATACTTTTTTTTTCAAAATTTTACCCCCAAAAATGTTTTTAAAAAGTGCATGTATCTAAAAAAGTACAGTTATATAGGTGTCATAATAATATAAAACTTTTTTTTTTCTTCTTACCACCTATTTCTACTACTTGGATTAATTTCCTACCTTTGGGTTCAACTCGCTTTAAAATTTAATAAGCGTCTATATCCCTGATCAAAACCGGAAATCACTTATGCGCTCTATGTTTACATTTCCTCAGTTTTAATTTTATGGTCTTTGGGTTCAATAGCATATATCGGATTGTATCTTCCTATATTACTTTGCCATTATGGCTGAAGCTTCGGTAGTTTTAGAGAAGAAAGCTTCTAATTGTGTCTTAACGACGGACGAAAGTAAATCGTCTTTATCTTCAAAAAAAATCTACATCTTCTCGAAGCAAAAAGAAGGATGATGTTACCTTGTTATCAGAACGCGTTTCGAAACAAGACGAACGTTTTGAGTCTTTAGAGGGTAAAAAAGATCAATTATTCACTCTGTTTTCCAATAACATTGCTCGTAGCAAGGCGCCTGGTGCTCGTGAGCACTTTGACACTCCACAAGAGACGCCCAGGAGTTACATATACAGCCTTGTGATACAGAAATTTCCAAGTCAAGACGTACGGAAAATGATGAATTATCTTTATTCATCGACCCTGAGGAAAAGCAGCACTGTTCTTTCACAGTGATTTTAGGTTCTGATCATTCCTCTGAAAATGGCGAGGATAAGGAGAGATTGCTCAAGTACCTGTCGACCTCTCCACCTGTTGAGGAATCCAGTTCCAAGACTGATGACCCTCGCACTTTCGTTCTGACACATAAATTTGGGGACGATGCGACGACAGGAAAGAGTAAATCAGTGTTTAACACTTGAGAAACATCAATTAGATATTTTGAATGAATCATGGTAAACTTTACAGCCTCGGAAAGTTTTTTCATTCAGAGATAGCTATAGGAACATTT
The DNA here is from genome assembly GCA_012932295.1 of Cyclina sinensis. Lineage (NCBI taxonomy): Eukaryota > Metazoa > Mollusca > Bivalvia > Venerida > Veneridae > Cyclina > Cyclina sinensis. The sequence continues at coordinate 25,413,111 of JAAONU010000009.1, read as the reverse complement.
TCCCTGTGCATTCAGATTTTGGGGATTATTTTAAGGTCCGAGCAATTGATGAAACAGTGGAGGCCTTACTGATCAACAGATACGGTAGGACAGCTTCTTTTGGCCGCATTCCATCTTCACTTTCTAAACCTATGAAAGGTTTAGAGAAGTTATCATATTTTGGTCAAATAGCATCACGAATAGCTTTGATTTCTACATGCTATATTCAGCAAGCCTTGGGCTTTCTGCTTGACACTTTGCAGGCTGACAATTTGAATGTAGACCATGCAGTAAAGACAGCTAAAACTCTAGATCATGTTGCTCGGGCAGGTGCTTTTCATCACCTTGTTCGGAGAAATGCTACTCTTATCAATACTGGGCTTAGTGATTTCAAGGAGTATTTGTACGCTGTTGTGTCTTCCCCTTTGACAGCAGATGGCATGTTTGGAACATAGTTTGACAAGAAATTGAAAGAAAAAAGTGCACTGAGTAAGCAGTTAGCTGAAGTGTTACCTGAGGGTTTGAAGAAGAATGTTACTAATACTTCTTTCAAACGCAAGTCAATATCAAGTTCTAATCAGGCAAAAAGACCAAGAACTTATGACTTCAGAAGCCGGACTGCCACACAGTCTTACAGCAGTCATGCTTGCAAGTCCACAGACAGAATTAAGATTCCACAGACATCTAAGGCGGTAAGTTCCTTCGAAAATTTCCAGCAAAAAAGTTCTGACTCAGAAAAATTTGCCAAGTTCCCTCAGATACCTGTGGGGGTCGTCTAAGATTTTTTATAACAGAATGGGAGAAGATAACAGACGACAAATGGGTCTTATCAACAATTCAGTTTGGTCTAAAACTAAATTTTGTTCAATCCTCCTTGGTAAGGCATAAAAGAAACAAAAGGCAATGTTCAAGCAATGTCCGTTTTGCTAGAAGAAGTTCAAAGCTTACTTGTAAAGAAAGCAATAAAAATTGTTCCTCCAGGTCAAACAGGAGAATGTTTTTACAGTACGCTGTTTGTAGTCCCAAAGAAAACGGGGGATCTCAGACCAGTGATAAATCTAAGACCACTCAACAGGTATCTAAGGAAACAACACTTCAAAATGGACACATTAAACAAAGTGTTGAATCTGGTGCAGCCAGGAGATTGGGCATTTACGATAGACTTGTCAGATGCGTATCTCCATGTACCGATACACCAAAAATTTCGCAAGTATCTGAGGTTTTGCATAAACGGAACAGTATACAAGTTTGTAGCTCTCTGTTTCGGGCCAACATGCGCTCCTCGGGTATTTACGAAATAGTAAGTGTAGTCACAGACTATTGGAGAATGCAAAATATACGCCTTGCAACATATTTGGACGACTGGCTGTGTCTGAATGCAATTCTTTGGTATACTATACTCAATATCCTGTTCAAACTAGGTTTTGTTGTGAATCTGAAGAAATCAAATCTAGTTCCTTCTCAAACTTGCAATAAAATAGGGCTTTATTCAAACTACATCTGAATTTTGTGTTTCCATCTCCAGACCGGTTAGGCAAAATTCAAGCAGCAGTTGCAATTTTGAAATCGGGTCAGGCTACGGCCAAAGATTTCCTTCATTTACTAAGATTGATGGCATCTTATATAGAGGTTACACCAAATGCACGTCTGTTTATGAGACCAATCCAGTTACATCTCTTGTATTTTTGGAAACCGAACACAATGAGTTTTAAAACAGTTATCCCCTGTACACTACACCTGGTGAGTCATTTGGACTGGTGGTTACAGGAACCAAACATCAACATCGGGCGATCTCTTCAGAAATGTCTGGGATCTGTGGTTCTCACAACCGATGCTTCGAAAGTCGGTTTTGGGGGTCACATGAACAATTTAGTATATCAAGGGGTTTGGTCTGTTTCAGAGTAACAAGTCCATATGAATATTCTAGAGATGGAAGCAGTGATCAGAGCAGTGAGATATTTTTTGCCACACCTCTCGAATCAGTCTGTACTTATCAGATGCGACAACACCACAGTTGTCCAATATATAAACATACAAAGGGGCACAAAATCAGTGAACCTTTGTTACAAGGCTTGGGAGTTGTGGCAAATGGCATTGAAACACAAGTTTCAGTTGAGAGCAGCACATTTAGCGGTAGTTCAGAATGTTCTGGCAGATCATCTCAGAAAAAATAAGGTCTTCAGAGTGGACTCTGAACGATCATGCATTGTCCAAAATACTTGCTCTTCGGGGAACACCAATGATAGATCTGTTTGCTTCGGGGGAAAATCACAAGCTGCCGATATTTTGTTCTTGGCACCAACATCCAAACGCATATGCTATAGATGCTCTGTCTGTAACTTGGAACAGGATGATTGCATATGCATATCCTCTAATTTGTCTGATAGTGAAGGTGTTTGAGCATGTGAAACAGTATCGATGTCAGATTCTATTGATTGCACCTCAATAGCCACGTCGTCATTGGTATATATGTCTACTTCAGATGTCAATAGCTCCTCCCGGGAGGCTCCCGGAACAAACAGATCTGTTGTATCAGCCCAAAACAAACATTTTTCATCCAAACCCAGAAGTATTCAGTCTGACGGCTTGGTTGTTCTCAACCGAAATTTCAAAAATTCTGGATTTTCAAAAAACTCTAGAAAACTGCTCATGGCTTCCTGGAGAAAAGGAACACAATCAGACTATGCTAGCAAATTCAAAAAGTTCAGTAGCTGGTGTATTAAACGGGAAAAAGATCCATATACTACCTCTATGGTGGATTGTGCTGAATTTTTGACCTCTTTATTTGAGTCCGGGTTACAGTATCGAACAATTTCAAGTTTAAGATCAATTATGTCTGCTGTGGTCAGTCCTGACAACGCCCAGATTTAATAAGTTATTGAAGGGCGTTTTTGTTTCTAGACCCCCATCAGCCAAATTAGTTCCTGAATTGGACTTGATTAGAGTATTAGATATTTTACAGAAATCTCCACTTGAACCATTGAGAAAAGCTAAACTTAAGTTTATAACTCTTAAAAACTGTTTTTCTTATAGCCATTACAACGTTCAGGAGGTGCGCCGACATTCAAGCACTGAGACTAGGTGAAGGCTGAGTGACTGTCCAGAACAGAGGGATCACTTTCCTTAGACCAGGATTAAGTAAGCAAGACAGACCTGGAAATTTAGGTAATAAAATTTTTTTTCTTTATTAAAAAACAATAAGAAGCTGGATCCAAAACGTGCCTTGTATGTGTATTTGGAGCACACTGTGGATTTAAGGCAGAGAGTTAAAGGTGAAGACATCATTAGTTATGTGGAACCACATCATGCTGTATCAGCAAAAACTATTTCACGTTGGTTAGTGGAGACAATAAGACAGGCTTACAAGGACAAAAACAAGAAAGTTAAAGGTCATAGTACTTGAACTATAGGTCCTTCATTGACACTGTTCAATGGTGCCTCTATGAAATCAATTCTCGAACCTGCAGATTGGGCTCGAGAATCAACATTCACAAAATTCTATCTAAGAAATATTGATCTTTGTTTTAGAGTAGCCTGTATATAAACGTTTTTAAACTTTATGCGAGTTTCTAGCCAAAGAATTGGTTTTTGACACTGAAATATGAGTTTTCACTGTGTTGAGGTATTGAACTTGTACATATGAAGGGATTGTGGATCAGAAACATTGCTGTTTGGTGTAATTTTTCTGAATATCAGTAAGATTCGTTGTATAAAGGAGGGTAAAGTAACAGGTGAATTAGACAAATGTACATAAGATACATTTATATAGGACGGATGTTAACTTTGGTGGTCTGGATAAATAGGCTGGAAGGAAATCACTTCCACCTCCAAAGGTAAGCTTTTTCATCTATCCAAATAGTAGAAATAGGTGCAGAAAAATGAAAGCAATGAAATTCAAAAATTTGATTTTCAAGTTGCAATTTTATAAAGAAGTTTTCCTACTTACCACCTCAAGTTACCCACCCATCCTCCCCTCAGTAATACGTTTAGTCATAAAATTAAAACTGAGGAATTGTAAAGAGAGCGTCTAAGTGACTTCCGGTTTTGATCAGGGGTATAGACGCTTATTAAATTTTAAAGCCAGTTGAACCCAAAGGTAGGAAATAAATCCAAATAGTAGAAATAGGTGGTAAGTAGAAAAACTTCTTTATAAAATTGCAACTTGAAAATCGAATTTTTATCACCGTTCCTGGACGGCGATATATACAATTAACAAGATTTGAACAGTTTTGCCTGTACACCGCCTGCCTTTAGCCAATCAAAGCGAACAATTTCATATCACATGATAACAAAATGGACGTCAAAAATCTTCAGCAAGGGATGTGTAAATGGACTCGCCCAACCGCCATGTTTGTCGGGTTACTTATTCTTACAACTGAAAAATACATCATCAATGTACAAACTCAATACCAGTCTTCAGGCTCTTGCGGGATAACACAAGATAATCGCAATATTTTTTGCTACATGTCATTTCTAACTAGAGAATGTAGTCTAAATAATAGTATGTTTTGTTTGTTTTTTTCCAAAACTTGCACTTAAAGAAAAAAAATCAAATGCTTGCTTCCGGGCGATTCTAATCAGGATACAAACTCCCATCAGCGGTTACTTCCCCTGATCAGTACAGTTAAAGAAGCAAAGCGTGACGTACCCGGTGCGAGGAGTTTGATCAGGATATATCTGTGTTTAATATATGCTTGTTTAGGGTCACGGCAATATCGTATTTTTTTACCTAAAATTTATTCTGTTTAAATTTTACGTGTAATATTCTTATGATATTGAAGAATAGTGTCTAGCTCTTGTTAAGTAAACATTTTTTTAGTAATAACTAAAGTAAAAAGCTACGCAAATATCTAATTAATTATGCGTAGACTGGTTTACAACAAAGCAATATTTGCAAGGTTTTTAATGCTGCAAATTTTAACATGATGTATAAAGATATTGGCATGCTTTTCATAAAGAAGCCAAATCATCCGCTTTCAAAAATAACCCAGCTACAATAAAAACTACAATGTATACTTCATCTGCTTTATTATTTCTGTGTGAAAATGATCAGATATAACTTCGCTTTTCACTGCAAAGCATGTTATAAAATTATCAAATCAATGAAAACATTCATCTATGGATAAGACGTCAAACATGGCTGAACGGCGAATTCAAGCATTTTTGGAAATGCTAATACTTGTTGAAATTTGTTTTCGTATGAAAATATCCACAATAACAATGTTAAAGATAAATTAATATCAAAGCACTGAAAGCACTACAAATTGTTCGGACTTGAAAAAATAGTTTCAATGATAGAGTTGTTTTTAACACTGCATTTCTCTTGGTTGCTATCATAATTTCAAGGTGGAATAGTTTTAGTTATGCTCTGTACCAGTAAACTCCAAAGAACTTCTATCAAGCATTGGAAAGCACATGTATCAGGGCCTCCTCTGCCAGTCAACAATGGCACCAAATGCTGCAAAATGGTGACAAAAATCTTCTATTGTTGACAGAAAATTTGACAATTTAAACCCAAATTGCATACTTCCACTATGAAATTATGCTTTTGTGAAAAAAGGGAGGTCCTGTGTATGATAGACAAATATTTTAGGAGTGGAATGCATTTCTCAGCAGAAATAAAAAAAAAGAAACAAGAGGATACATTTTTTAGCTTTATATTATTCAAACAATTTTTCCTCAGAACAATAAAAATATAAACTGTATTATGCATGCAATTCTTCCTGAGAACAGTAACGTAAAATAAAATGAGGATAAAAAAAATCATGAGACAATTAGGTAGGACCAGTCTATTAACTGGAGCTCTGCAAACACCACTGCTCGTTTCACATGTTAAAAATGGACGCGCTATTTTGATCCAAGGATGCATGTTTGTTAAAAGTGTAAATATATATAAACAAGTAGACAGTTAAACAGGTTGTAATATCTGAAAATAAAATGATATCTCTTAGAAGTATTGTAAGCTTTCAACATATATAAAAATTTACAAAATTGTAACATATATACAAGCAAAGAGGAAAAGAAACAATCGGAATATGCAAGAAGACGTTTTCTAAGTAACAATGTATTTCTCAAGCAATACTGAAATGTGTCTACATGTTAATGTTACAAAGAATTTGGTTAAAAAAAAGGAAAAATGGAAAAAGGCTATGCGTGTGATGTAAAGCTGGGACTTTCACTACAATAAACAATTTTCCCAGCACCATAATGTTGCATGGAAGGTTTAGGTTAAACAATAGCCTTCTCCCAGACAAAGCAAGAGTCCCCTACCGGTATCATGTCTGATTCCCTACCTCAAACCTATTTCCATTGGTTATCACCATTTCCGTAACCACAGCAACCAAAATTCAAAACAAGAGGGACATAATAGCCCTAGATTGCCTGCAAAAGGGTGGGGATGGAGCTACGATGCAACCATTGAAACAAAGGAAAAGTATGAAATATTTTTTTAAAAAATGCGTGGGTAGGGAATCAATAAGCATAACATTGCAAACAATGAAACAAAAGAGAGCAATTATACGTGACTTGGCCACCATGTATAGAAAAAGAATAGAACAGCGCTCTTCAGGAATAAGTGGGAGAATTTCAGGGCATAACTTGGTGTCAGTAAATAGTAATCAATGTATATGAGTTTAATATTTCAGGAGGACAAGAAGCCATATCATCAGGTTTGTATACTGTATAAACACAACTAGGCGTGGAGGGAGGGGAGGGGGAAATACCCGTAGATGTGGGAACCCTCCTTTCCAATTAATTAAAAAAAGATAAAAAAATTGGGGGATAACCGTAGCTGTGTAGTAGCAGGAGAAGGGATTTGGTACCTTGACGGACTTGAAGGAAAGCTGTGGTGTCAACTACCTTCCTATAAAAAGTTTAAAAAGCATGAGAACAAAATGGTGGGGTGTAACCCTATCTGAGAGGCTGGATGGGAGGGGATTTGATACACCGATGGACTTGGAGGGGTTGGTATCGCCCACCCCAAGCACAAGCAATAAAATAAATTACGAAATTAGAAAAAAGACGAGAGAGGGTAAGTTGGTACTGTTGATAAACATTCCTGTAAACTTTCCTAAGACTACCTCATATACTTTTGGAGAAACTCGCGACACGAAATATATGGCGAACATGCAGATTTTTACTAAGTTAAATATTACTAGGCTACCGCAGGTGCAGAACGGCATGCGCTGATAAACATTCCTGAAAAGCTTCATGACTCTACCTCAAATACTTTTCACAGATACGCACGTCACGGGATTTGTGACGGACAGACGAACAACTCTGCCAAAAACAATATGTTTTTCCCCAAATTGAAATTAGAGATTTCTCTATGGGGGTAGATCGGAATGAGTAAGCATGCGTTTGTGAGATCAATTGAAATGACAAAATCTCCATTCCAAACTAGATTTTGAACTGTTTTCCATCTTGCAATGCTGCTCTTTGAGATATTCTTGGAGATCTTTCAAATTTAAAACATGTCTCAGATCTGCTGACGAGAACAAAGAAGAAGAAGATTGAGTTTTGGATTTGGGGAACAATTTTTCATCGCTTGTCTTTGTAGTAAGTATTGTATTTCCTGCCGAATAACAAGTGTTTGACCCTGGTATCCCCATGAACTCTTTTAATAGATTTATACTTAAAAGATATCAAGCAATGGACTGTGTATAAGCGCGATCTGTCACAACTTTCCGGGAATCGCGCAGTCACGTCCTAGATACAACACTGGTACTAATCTCTTTTAATACCTTACACAGCTGTTTGTTGTAACAAGAAGATTTGCAAGCTGTTGCAGGTCCTTGGCATTTCTTTTTGACATAGGCACAAGGTGGAAGCACCTGTGTCCTGTGGTTTAGTCATTGAGTCGTTTTAATTTTTACCAATAGGAATAAAATGAATTTTATTCTGCTTATCTTCATAGTAATTGAAAAGACACGGAAGATCTTGTACATGTGAATATTTATTTTGCACTCAGAGGCTTTAATATTTAACAAATATATTTGTATTAAGTTGAAGTACAATTTTCAAAATAAACGATAAAATTTGGTCATGACAAAACTTCATTATGAAGCATAATAATTATGTCAGGCACAAATATTCTTTGATTTATTGTATGTATGTTGAAGAAGGCGGTTTCAATATTTGAACGTGAGACAGACATATGAGACTTAGATCCCAAGACTTGCTATAACAAAAGAAGATAATCTAGAGTGTCTGATGGGAGAAATGGAGTGAACTGGTAAAACTTTTATTGGTAGTCGTCTTTTGGAAATATAAGGGAAAGGCATACAAAGGGAAATATAAGGGAAAGGCATACAAGGAACGAAAGTTGTTTTTCTCAAACTAAGCTTACCATACATATACATGTAGATATTTACAGTATGTTAACAATGTCGATCTATCTGCACGTATTTACAGTAATGTAGACTCGTAAATAACTAAGATCAGAGTAACAATCAGTGTGTACATTGAAAAACCTCCTATGTCTAGCTGGGTTGCTCCATTAACTTTCGAAGTACAATTTGAACTGACACAGTTCACTTCCATAGTACTGGTGTCAGTAGTGGTGGCTTCAGTAGTAGTGGTATAAATACTGTTCACTTCCGGTTGTCCGTCTAGATAGTAGATGCTGTAACCCTCATTTTGTTGGACGGGACCTAATGTCACTTTAAATATGTTGGTAGACTTGAGGATTACTTCTCTCTCAAAACTGAAAAAGGAGTATTTTTCAACTAATACACCGTACACATTTTCTATGATAAACAGCATGCCTTTTGAGCATGAGATGAAACCAATGGCTGTTCCTTTATTTGTACTTGTGCTGGTTATTTGATTAAACGAGTATTCCTGCCCGGCAGCAGGGAACTTGTCCAAGTTCTTGCATCCTCGATATACCTTTTTATGAACCGTAGGCCCAAGAATGTCAAGACCTCTATTCATTAAGTCTCCTGATATTCTCCATATGTCAGTTGTTTGTTGGGGTAACCATCGCGCATTTCAGCATTTAGTGTTACATAAAAACTGCTGGCTTGTGTGTAAAGGTTTATGATACCAATAGCGTACCTCCGGTCCCAGGATTCATTTGTGAAGGTATTCATTTTCTGTCTTGCTATCGCTACGTTGGTCTTGTAATTCACCAGTCTATTAAACAGTGTTTCAACCTCTCTGGAATAACCATCTTCTTTGGAATCTGTAATGACTGAGAAAAAATACACTTTTGCCTATACAATCAATATCACAACATTGCTCTTCATAGGAATTTTCACATTGATCCAAATATTGTTAGCTTATTCAACAGTATTCTGTACAATACGAAGACATTTTTGTACGATAAATGATGTTGAACGATCCGATAGCTGGGAACTCCGTACTTCGGATATCATCTAGCACGATAACCAAACAATGTCGGAAAATACATAGTCCTTTGTTTGCACGTGTGTACAAATACAAAATATATTATAGGGTTACGTTGTACATATTACGAGTAAGCTGGGTGATTAAATAGATGAATTAGGTACAGAATATTTGTTTATTATTTTTGTCATTATTTCATCCTTATCGAAATAAAATGTAACACCCGACGAATAAGAAAATGTGACGTTTTAAGCATTAGATAGAATCATTCCTAATACACATAGTATTAGTTTCTATATTTTTTACGCAATCACGTGATCAAGAACATTAAAGTACTAAACAAACTTTGAACAATATTGAACTTCGAAAGTTTATTAACATAATTCATTATTGTACTAATTTTGTATGATTTGTAATTATAATTCAAATAGTTTTTGCCTCAATTTTTAGAACTCATAGCCAAAAACTCTTTGATAATACCTGAAATAAATAAATAAATGAATAAATAAATAAATAAATAAATACCCCCTCAAAAAACAACACAACAAAAACAAAAAAAAAAAAAAAACAATAAACAAATAACAATCTGTTACAAGACATATTTTTTGGGGGTTAAACTACAGGAACATGGTTTCCTTTTTTATCTTTTTTGATAAATCGTTTAAATAACTAGGTTCGAAACATAAGCATCAAACAAAAGAGAAAATTCTGAAACCAGATTTGTCTGAGACTTACACATTCTCATAGGCAAAAGTCTACCTACTGTCAAGTTTCTGTTTCTACTGATTGAAGTCACTTGAAGAGAACAACCATTAAGCAAAACAGCACCCTCCATACTCATTTGACTTCGTGGTTCGTTATATGAACGTGTAGTCAATATACTAGTATTTTGCTTTAACATTTAAGCTTTATATATTAGCCTGATGGTTTAAATGAACAATCTTGGCAAATATATATTTGAAAATTAATGAGTTTTTTTTTATTTTTGTTTTCATATTCAAATAACTTGACTACCACATATTTTTAGCCCTTAGGCAAGGAGGGGTAAACTGCATTAAGACCTTATGTGTGGAATGAATTACTTTTGCCGAGACGAAATGCACCTGAACCCAATTTAAAGATGTTTTTAAAATCACAATTGTATGAAGCTCATTTAAACAAGGGTTAATTAACAGTTGGCGGTACTATTCAAGCAGAAGCGATTTGAGTCTGTGTCCGTGTCTTTTTGGCCGAATACTGGTCAGCACTAAGAAAGTAGTTTGCAGGAAAAACTTAAACTGGTTTGTAGTGGATAGAAATAAGAATCGTATAATATATGCGAACGTTTTAAGATATGCCATAACTAGCAAAGATGCAAATGATTGATCTGAAGTAACAGGACAAAATTATTGCGAAGTGAAGCTTTTCGATACAGAATCTTCTGTGTGATTAGAGGCTATTCACTGCGGTTACTTCCCCTGATACGATATAGGAAGAAACTCTGCGTGGTGTTAAGTATGGCGTACCATTAGGGTTTTTATTGTTAGACCCAGCATCATGCTGAAGTTTTAAGCATCATGCAGGGTCATGACATTTATTTTTAAGCATCATACAAGGTCATTACAATTATCTTCAGCATCATACAGGGTCATGTAAAATAAATCCTGCATCATACTGGAAGAATATGGCGTACCTTTAGGGATTTTATTGCTAGACCCAGCATCATGATAAAGTTTTTAGCATCATGCAGGGTCAAGATAATTAATTTTTAGCATCATACAGGGTCATGACAATTATTTTCAGCATCATACAGGGTCATGCCTAAAAAGGACCTTTTACCCTTCGGTGCGTCAAAAAGTATTCAGCATCATGCAGGATTGTTTGCATGATGCTAGCCCCGTAGCGCGTTTCGGTAAAGGACGCGTGTTTATCTGACCAATCAGAATCGATGTTAGATAAATTGATTCGGCTGGAATAAAGTGTTCGTTGATTTTCAATCTGTTGACTTTCAAGACCAATATAGAAAAAAAAAACAGGCGTTGGATGTAATTTGTTTATTAATAAATTTCACATACCTTAGCTATTTTACAATATGGTTTTATTACTTTTATTTATTATGATTTCCTTGTCGCAGATTATTACTTAATAAAAAAGCAAATAACTTTACCGGAAATAATTTATGATACATTTATATCCGGTTTTAGCGTAACAACTCCTTCTTTTTTGATTATTTCATTCTTTATTCTACTTGAAAGGTTATAGGTATACTTTCTCGAATATACAGTGCTTGATTATTATAAATCACATAACTTAGTTATTATAAAGTAATATCGAGTAATTGGCTATAGTCAGGTTTTCTATTCTTTTTCATTTGCTGTTGAATGAGGAATAAAGAACTATTTCGCTATTTCAGCGACTTGTAAATGTAAAGGTTCAAAGTTTGAGTTATTCATTCTAAAATATATGGTACGAATATTTGCTTGATAATCATATATCAAGTGAGTTATAGTTAAAAATAAAGATAAATGGAGGCATATTTTCCATTCCATATTCACGTTTTGGTGAGAATAAAGAATCGTTTTCTGTTCCATATTCGACTTATAAAAGTTCAGTTTAAAACCTTTAGTTATTCTAATGGAAAGATTTTATGACTTACAGTCAAAATAAAATAATTGAAGCATTTGCACGATCACTTTGTTTAATCATTTTTTTTGCGTTTGGATAAAGAAGAACTAGTTCTAATATATTTAGAATAGTTTTGGTTCAAAGGTTAAGTTATTTCTTTGTGAATACATGTATATTGTATGTGTTTGGTTATCATAAATCACATAAGTTACACATAATAATGAACATTTTCGACAGACATATTTTCTTTCATTATTCGGGTTTGAATAAGAAATAAGGAACCAGTTCCCTATTCCTTTTTGACTTGAAATATTTTAGGTTGAAAGCTTGAGTCATTAGTTCTGTAAGATATTGTATAATTATTTTTATCATCAATCATATGGGTTACAGTTAAAATAAAGGTAAATTGAGGCATAACGACAGCGATATTTTTATTTCTTATTCGCGTGTGAATCAGTTTTCTATACCTTAACGGTTTTTTTATAGATTTAATCTTGAGTTTTTCCTTCTTAAATATATTGTATGTGCTTCATTTAATAAGGAATCCATCCTCTATTTCTTATTTAACTTGAAATAGTTGAGGATCAACGTTTTAGTTATTCCTTTTAAAATATTTGATGTGCTTGATTATCATTATCATTGTCATATTAGACATGTAGATCAGATCTAATCAGACGTGAAATTATCACAAAATAAACTATATCCACGAACATGACGACATCTGACTTCATTTGAAAATATCGAAACAGTCCATGTTGGTCGACATTTCTGAAATTTGTGAGTTTATGTTCATGGTGTATGTATATGCTGCCAATCGAAGTCATAACATTGATTTCATACTGATTTCAACTACTATGGTCTGAAAACAACCTCAAGAAGAACCAGAAATTTGTAATTTGCTGTGAAATACACCGCTTGTTGTACTGAAGAATTTATAAAGCCGGATATTTTATACTTTTTTCGCTTGTAGATAGTAATAGTTTACCGTGCAGCTTATGCTGTGCAATACTGGTAAACATGAAACGTAATTACTCTTATTATTATATACCTGATTAAGTTTCTAAAATGGACTTATGGTTCTATACTATAAAACATACCTAATAGAGTGCTCATTAAAATCTTACTGATGAAAACTTTGCACACCAGATTTAAGCTAAAAATATTTTATTTAGAATTAAATACTAGTCTTAGTTTAACTTTTAAAAGGCAATCATATATTCTATGTGGCTTCAAAAAGGAGGAAAATGTATGCTTTTGTGGGGTTCGATCTCCTGACATTCACTTTAAGTTATATTTCATTTAACTGTTAGCTAAAGCGCCGGTAAAGTTTTGTGAACACTTTATATTGACAAAAAATGAACAAAAAAATCTAATTGCTCGCGAAGTTGGCGGCCCGGCGGCCTAGTGGCCTAACCGCAGCGGCCTAATGGCTTAAAATATACATTGTTATCAAAATAAAAATTATCTATGAACTTGTATCAACAAACAACAACACAAGGGGTTTGTGAGGTACTTTTGCGAATTAAAAAAAGTCCTTTCATGATTTGTTATCTAAAGGCTGCTAGCGACCCATCGGCCTAGCGAGCTAGATATACATTGTTATCAAAATAAAAAGATACTATGAACTAAGTGTCCACAAACAATAACAATAAAAAGGATTTTGGTGTATTTTTGCACATTAAGAAAAAAGCGTCTTTTCATGATTTGTTCTGAAGGCTGCTAGCGACACAGCGGCATACGACTAAATAAACCTTGTCTTTTACAACTAGAAATTATCTTTGAACTAAGTGTCGATAAGCCACAACAAAATAAAAAACGTCCTTACATAATCTATATCTTAAGGCTGCTAGCGGCCTACAATGAACCTTGTCTATCACTATAGTAAATATCTTTGAAGTAAATGTCAACAAACAACAACAATAAAAGGGGTTTTGGGTTGTTGTTGTTGTTGTTTTTTTAATTGAAAATAAGTTTTTTTAATGAAAAGAAATATTTGCCTACCAGCCAATCGACCTAGCGGCTTAAGATATACATGGTGCATCGCATTTAAACAGATTTTTTGAACTCAGTTCAACAAACAACATACAAAAAAGGATCTGAGGTGTACCTTTGATAAAAAGATTTTTTTCACAAAAGACGTATTTGCTAACTTAAGGCTGCTAGCGGCCCAGCGGCCTTAACTCTATCAGAGTTGAAACAGTATTCAGAACTCAGTTCTAACATACATTCTGAACAAAAGGTGTTGGAATTTTTTTTGAAATTTAACAATGACGATTTTTTTCATGAAAAAAGGCTTGGTGTCTGTAAGCTGCCAGCATCCTAGCGGCCTAGGATTTACATTGTATATCGCAGTAAAATGTATTTCTTAATTCAAAACACAGAATAAACAAAGGTTTTCTGGCGTTTTTTCAAATTTAAAAAAATCAAGGATGTTCGTAAAAGAAAAATCCAGCCGCCAGTTTTTCGGCACTTTAATGCTTTGATTACAATTTTTTTCTTTCTTCAAGTTTTAGAAAAATAGATTGGGACCGCGCAATCACGGACTAAGAGTAATATGAGAATTGGCTACACATGTAGCAGGCTGGTTTTTGCATTTGGCTTCTTTCCGAGCACTATCTCACAGGAGTGAGCGAATGATGAGGTAGATAAGAGTTACGGAAGGAACCCAAGTCTTTGCAACAAATCTTGGTGTATTAAGAATTGCTATTTGCGTGGCTTGATTCTTGACAAGGACATTTAAAAAAGTGTCCACCAGATTTCACAGGATGTTATGTGCAGTGTACTTAATAGCTTCTTACAATATTTATAGCCACTATGTCAGTTTTATTTTCTTCAGTGTTTTGCACATTGCAATGTATCCGAGAGTTGTTGTTTGGGAGTTAGGACAGGGATCTGACAAAACCTCAAAGTTGACCAGGTGTGCGATCATTCGATTAAATTTTATCAACTTTTTACTAGAGAATATTTGAAATTCTTGTTACTACATAAGCCAACAGGCACCATATTCTACCAAAGCCAGTCTCCTCTAACAGTATGTTTAATTTTTATATATATGTAAAAAAGCTTCATCATACTTACTATCTCACACCTACATTAAGGAAGTTCCTGCTTAATGATAAGTGTTTTTGTTCTTTTGCTCTTACAAACAAATCTTCTTTAATTTCCGTCAGGAAATAAAAATAGTATGAAACAATTGGATTCATATTAAACACTTCATGTCACAGTCTGGTAGATAAGAATAATCTACTTGACTTGATGACACTGCTACTTCAAAAAAAATATGTCCTATCTATCTGTGAAAAAAAAACGGAAAAAGAAAACGAAAAAAAGTATCATGAAATTGTTTTAAACTTTATAAGGACATTTTTTGAAACTACTCAACAGTTAAACTCACATCAAGTAATTGTTCATTGTCACTACAAGTAGGTGTTGCAAGTAAACTGGATTGGAAAAGAACTAGCCATTATATCATCAACTTTTTAAAAACTGAATAATCATACATCACATATGTTTTTATGTAAGTCATTATTACTCAAATATCAATATTGTGCAAACATTCACTAGATGTACATATATTTTCATTTTCTAATTTTCTACATGATTTGGTTAAACGCTGATAATGAAGGTGTTGCTGCAATAGCATTAATACATTACTTGAGTGGTCAGCAGACTATAAAAAACACAAGCTGGTGCTAATTGATTTATAACTGTTAGGGGCAATTCCTCTGATGTGCCTACTGATAAGAATCGGCTCAGATTGAGCCGATTTCCCCCGGTTTTTCCAAGAACTGATTTGTAGACTACTAGCAGCGCGCAGCGGTCTAAGACAGACATTGTGTTTCATTGTAAAGAAGTATTTTTGCACTCACTTTTAACAAGTGACATAATCTATTTATTTCTCACTATTTTAAAAAGAAAGAAAAAAGAAAGAAGAGTCGAGAGTCGGTCGGTTGCTCGGTCAATCAGCCGGGCGGCCGGTCGATCGATCGATCGGACAGTGATTGAGTGAGCCAGTAAGTAAGTAAGTAAGTTAATAATATATTTAAGGTAGGTCGGATTAAAATATTCGTATTTACTTTCTTATAGACTGACTGACCGACCGCCCGACCGTCCGACCGACTCACTCACTCACTCATTCACCAACCTATACACTCACTCACTCTTTTTCTTTCTTTCATTCTTTCTGTTTTTCTTTCTACCTCTTTTCTCTCTTTTGTTTTTCAGGTTATGAGAGACAGATAGATTATGTTATTTGTTGAAAATTAGTTAAAGGTCATGTGACACGACTATAGCAACTTTGTCTATTTAAAATAATCATAATGTACTGATTAAAATGGTTTAACTGCGAAATTATGAAAATATTGCTTTTGATAAGAAAAAACGTGTTTTTGATGCTCGGCTGTTTCCGTTTCGACATCGGTAGTTTCCGCCGCAATTTTTGCTGTTTGGCTGTGACGTAGATTTATCCCTACTTTACCAGGCAGTAGTGCAGAATTACACTGCTCATAACACATCCGTTTTTAAATGAAAAAATAACACTAAACCACAAGGGCAAGAAACACGATAAAGGCACACTTATAAAAATAACATGCTATAAATTGTAAATAAAATAAAATAATGTGATTACTTCTCGATTTTTATTAGTTAATTCAAAGTTTGTGCCGGAAGAACGGGTTGTAATTTTACCTTTATAAATATTCCAATTTCTTCCATGTTGTGGTTCTATATAAAACTATCTCCTCCACGTTTTACATGCTACTTAACACTTCCTCATTTGATGTTTACGTCATAAACAAATTCTTTTTCATATAAGTGTAGTAAAATTGAAGTGAATTTAGGTGATTTAATGTGTTAACATTTGTTTCACTAAATGGAAATTCACACTACAGTGTATTTTCACGTTGGAACATTGTTTGAAAAAAAAATAGCATGTCCATCAAGTAGAAATTTAATTGTGTCTGCTTATAAATTAATATCCAATGAAATGTCAAAGATCCATAAATCACGCCTTATACTGTGGGATTTATGCATATTAACATGCCCTAATGGGACCCTTGTTTATTCTGCATAGCTGTCAAAACAAAGCAATTAACTTTTTATGACCCAATCAATGACGAAGTTGAGACAAATAGCAAACTTTTATGGCAAGTGATCTTACAAATTGATTGTATTACTTTTGACCAGTCACAGTTGTGAAAACATTATGTAATAACTTGTTCCAATTAACATGTATGAATGATTTTTAGTTAAGAAGCTTCCATGCAGATACATATTTTAATTAGATAATTTAATGTATTGGATCTATTTATGATGAAAATGAAAATCATTCGACTTCTTAATGTGAACAAATTAAAAAAAACAAAAACAAAATAAAAAACAATGTGTTTGTGTTATGATTTTGATACAGATTTTAGAGCTTCTTCATATTATTTGTTCTTTGATCATTATTGTTTTGTTTTCAAAAAAATGAAGAATGATAAAGCCCCCCCCCCCCCAAAAAAAAAAAAAAAAAAAAAGATATGCATTTATAATGAAAAATATCTTAGATCTAGTCAAAGATGACTTACAGGTACCTCAAGCAAAATATACCGCAGACAAATAAGCAACACATCATTGTAAGAGGAATGTTTTTATGGAAAAAAATCTCTCGATTGGAGTTAATCAAGTCTTCCAACAAACTGCATCGGATAAGAAAAAGCATGTTCAAAATCTTTTTGGATCAGTTACTTGAAAAATATCTCTTAGTCTAGATATCTTCACTGATGTATCTTTTAATTCTATAACCCTGATTAAACTAGCCTCTATATAATATTGCTCATTGGCTTCGTAATTCCATCAAAATTTCTTATTATTTATTTAAAAAATCTTCAATGTGTATTCATGATGTTAGCTTAACTTGTTCAATTTGTTTTTTTTACTATATTCAGTCTACATTTTCACTTTCCATCATAATTTTAAAGTTTTCGTTAACAATCCAGGCAGCTGTGTAAAGTGGCAAGGGATAAATGTGCGTCACTTCCGGTTTCGCTCGTGACAGGTGCGCGCGACCAAGTGCGTAAAAATATGGATTTTAATTTGCTATAAAAACATCTTTGAGATGAATATTACCTGCGGAATTTTGTAAAACAGTCATAGTAAGATATATATTTTTCGCTCATGTGAAAATTTCGAGGTTAAAAATTCGTGTCACATGACCTTTAAGAAATAATTCTCTTACTATAAAACACAACGTATATCTTAGGCGGCCGGACCGCAAGTGGCATATCCCCTTACAAATATTCTTTTATAAAAATCGTCATTTTTAAAGTTGCAATTATACACTCCAAAGCCCTTTTGTTTATGTTGTTTGTTTGAACTGAGTTCAGTAATACTATTTCAACTGTGACACTCTTGGCCGCCAGCAGCCTAAAAAAGGCATGATGCAGGGTTTTTGAAAATATTCTTCCAGTATGATGCAGGATTTATTTTACATGACCCTGTATGATGCTGAAAATAATTGTCATGACCCTGTATGCTGCTTAAAAATAATTCTCATGATCCTGCATGATGCTAAAACTTTATCATGATGCTGGGTCTAACAATAAAAACCCTAATGGTACGCCATAAACCCTAATGGTACGCCATAATAATGCATGGTAATGCAAAATAATCCTGCATGATGCTAAATACTTTTTGACGCACCGAAGGGTGAAAAGTCCTTTTTAAGCATGACACTGCATGATGCAGGGTTTTTGAAAATATTCTTCCAGTATGATGCAGGATTTATTTTACATGACCCTGTATGATGCTGAAAATAATTGTCATGACCCTGTATGATGTTTAAAAATAATTCTCATGACCCTGCATGATGCTAAAACTTCAGCATGATGCTGGGTCTAACAATAAAAACCCTAACGGTACGCCATAGTTAAGCGTTGATTAGCAACAGATGGACTTTATTCAAGGCTTATAAAGCTACGAAATTTAGCTGCAACCTTATTAAATAAGGGATAATGTACCGGAAATTATATTTTATGTACAGAATATTTGAAAAATGTTTCAATATTAGAGAAATAAGAATAAAAACACTGGTCATTTAATCGGGAGAACATATCCTTCAGACATCATCTAATAGTTGCTGGACTGAAAAACAACTCGGTCCTGTAAATAAACATGATATTCCATTGCCTCTCAATCATTTTCCTCAATTCTTTAAATAAACTATTTTTGGATTCACACTCTTTCGCTGTGATGATTTGTTCATTTTTAAATTTCATACTTTTTTTAAACATCTTTTACTTAATGTTGTTTTATATTATAGATTTTTAGAAAAATACCTGCTTGTACTGATCCAGCAATGCAGAAAGCCGCATAAAGAAATACACATGAAAAGTAAAACATTTTCGTTGTAGAAACTGTGTTGCGTAAAAAAAACCCGCCTAGGAATAAAATTATCACTACTTCCGCGTCGCTGTGTCTTCACGATGGGTTTTAGATGTAAAGATTTAATCGAATGTGTTTTATATATAGAACAAAACATTATTAGATTATGTAGACTAGACATGTGTCCATAGGACACGGATGCACACGCAACATAAGCTTTCAGTTCGCAATGATTAGGGCTATCTTTTTTATGGTGTATATCTGTAAGTTATAAGGCAATGCTACCATGTTTTATTCCCTCTGGCTAACCAGATACGCCTCGCGAACGGCACTAGGCCTCGACGCAACGCTTTTAACCAGCATAAACGGTGTAAAAGTAGAAAATTTTGGAGGGTCATGTAAGAATATTTCAGATTTTTAACTAGATTTTAAAATAATAACCTAACCATTAGACCCATATGACTGACAAGTCCTGAAACTTTTGATTATTGTTTCCACTGGATCTAGTAGTTAGTTCAATCATACGTGGAAATGGACAGGTCTTGACCGCAAACAATTGTGCATTGCTGGTAAAAACGTATTTTTCTTGAGCTAAGCTTAAGTTTCGCGAACAACTACGATTGCCAATAGGTTATTGACATTAGAGAACAACGCAGTATGGAATTTGAATGATTTTTTACTTGTAGTTTACATGCGTTTTACAAAACACTTGAGGCCACACGCCGTAAACCGGCACTTTCATTTTGCTACGTGGAGTATCACGGCACATTATATGATACTGGTATTCAAAAATGTTTAGTTATCAGAATATTGTTGACGGTCTTCGAATATATACAAGTTTGTTATGACGGTTATCAATTTTTACATCAACGGCGGTTCTGTCATATTGGAGGCATCACGGAAACCAATTGATGGATCCCTGACCCCCCATATTCGCATGATTTAACAAAGAAGTACAGTTATATTTCACCGCAAACAAGTATATAAAAAAGAGTACATGGTAATGCTTGTGGGTAAAATCTGTTGTTATAAGATTTGAGAGTCATGCTGTGGATCCATGAATAGAATTGACATTTTCGCCGGTAAATAAAAAAAGCAATCGATTTAAAGTGAATTTACTTTGGTCCAGGGTTTGCGAAGCATAAATGATGGCAAAGAACACAGGAAAAGATCATTGTTTTTGTATTACCGAGATGAACTCGATAACGTAGCAAAATTAAGATACCATCAGAAATGTAGCATTTTAAATTTTCTTGACCCTTACGATTTGACACTGGTATCGTCTAAAGATGAAAAGAAGTTGCGGTGTGTTTTGTACCCAGATATTAACTACTACTTGATACACGGTCCGGACCAGTACACAGTCGACGACTTGAGGGCCTGGCGATCTATAGATGCAGTAAACCAGTTACGAAACTATTGGGTCCATGATAGAGCATGTGTTGTGTTTGGTGAATTCATCCACGTCACCGCTAAGTTACTTAACAGGTCATGCATTCACAGCCACTACGGGAGAAACCTTTATAACTATGAATCATCACAGAACCTGAAGGTCCTGTAAAGGTTCCACATTGTAATTGTATGGCTGGTCTCAGAGAAGCTTGTACCCACATTGCGGCTCTCATCTGGTCGATATACGCAACTGTTGCTGTTAGAGACTCAGCAACTGTGACTAAAAGTAAAGCTTTTTAGATGATTGCTGCTAGAAAGACTATACACTATTACGAAGTTTGTAACATAGACTTTTCGTCAACTAAATCAGCAGAGAAGAAGTTGGGAGACATGGTTGATGGGAATTCTGGCATGACCTTACCACACCAAGAACACCAGTTGCAAGAAAAAAATCCCAAGGGCAGATCACAATGACTTCTCTGCGTTATGTGAAAAACTCAACACGTTAACTGTGAAAGCAGCCATTCTTACCCTTGTTCCCCAATCTGCTAGTGATTATCGCCCAAAAATGGACACAAAATACTTTCCCAAGCATTAAATGATTTGAAAGACAGTCACTGCATTCGTGCTAGTGTTGAAAAAGTCAAGGAAGTGTGCTCAAAGATAGAAGGTAGCTGTTCAGATGAGGATGCCAGTAATGTTAAAATAGAAACTCGTTTACAATCTAAGACACCATTGTGGAATACATTCAGGTCTGGCCGAATAACAACTTCAAACGCTAAGGTAGTCTGTTCAACAAACGGTGAATCACCAGCCCAAATCTTATTAAGAACATACGCTATGCAGTTAATTCCAAATATGAGACATCTGCAACAAAATATCGACTCGATAACAAAAAGAAGGCACGTGATAAATTCATGGGTGCAATGTGTAATTGCCTTGCCATGAAAATCTGTCTGAAGAAGAAAGTGGATTTAGAATAAGTACAGATTTCTCTACATTGGTGTTGTCACCGGTGACTGATGTGTACCGCTTGTCTAGAAATTAAGTGTCCATACTCAGCACGAGAAAGTGATGTTGATCCCAATACATGTAAATATTTACTTGAAAAGGATGTACAGATACAATTAAAAAAGTCCTATCCATATTATTACCAAATCAAAACACAGCTTGGTGTGACAGGAAATGATTATGCCTACTTTGTTGTGTGGTCACAATATGGAATACATATTGGACAGCTTGACTTCGACATGACGGTGTGGAATGAAATTATGAAAGTTTTGTTTGGTGTTTTTGAATGGAGTATTACCAGAGCTGATTGAAAAAGTCTACACGCTACTACCCGTCTCAAACAAATCGCTCGATCCTGCTGTCAGTAGTGAGCAGGATACTGCATCAACCTTAACTGATGACAATGAGTTTAATTCTCATGATGCTAAGGAAAACAAAGACAAGAATCCAAAAGATTCTACCGAAAGAACTCCTGCAGAAAAAAGAAACAAGTGCAAAACAAAGAAAAAATGAAAGTGCCACTGTGTTGAAATCTGTAGAAAACAGACAGTCAGTAAATAAGCCCAGTGGTTTTCAAAATACTAGTGGAGAACATTTGTTTGTGTGAACAAGTTAGATTTGGTAGAATGATTGGATGTAACAAAGCTGAATGTCCAAGGGAATAGTCTATTATGGATGTGTAAACCTTAAGAATGCATCTGAAGGTAACTGGTACTGTTCGGACTGTAGAAAATTGCAAGCTTTCAAACGAAAGTGCTCTCGTGGAAACTAAAATATTCAAGTCAATCAGTAAAAGTGTGCATTGTACGTGTGTGTAGGCTATAGAGTCATACTATTAGGCCAGACTTGCAGTGTTTACTGACGAATAAAAACAATGTATTTAGAAATGTACGTATCTGTGTATATATTTAATATTTCAAATAGTTTTAATTTTTAGCTTGATAAATGATACAATATGGTAATAAATGGTTTCTTCTACAGATATCTAGTTGAAATCAAGTATTGACTTATTCAAATTAATCAGTGCACAGCAAACAAAGGCTATCTTGTCAATTGTGGTGAGATTTTCTTCATCAGGGTCCATTCACAGTATCGTGAAAGAAGAAAGGTCACTTGAGCGCAAAGTGATCCTGATAAAGTGTTTCCTTAATGTCAAATCCACGGTCTTCTAGAATTAGGTCCCCTGCTTGAATTTTGTTAAAAATATCAGTGTTCAGTTATATGTGTATCGCTTACTCTACCACCCCTTGTCATTGAAATAAATGAAGCAGTTCTTTGAAATGTTATCCCCACTAAAAAAATCACAGTGTTGTGATGCTTATATGACGACCATATTTCTGTTCTGGCCTGAAAATTGCTTGGTCGTTCTATGAATACTTCAAAAAAAGTCTATTACTTAAATACACTTTCTGTTGAAATGTGACAGTCAAATTCATTCTTAACCTCATTTAAGTCATCACAAGCACTTGAAACTTAGTCAGAAGTTGACTGTCTATCATGTAAAGTTTAAAGTACTAAAAATCATCTTTTGGACTTTGATTTGGACTTTGCCTTTGTTTCCTTTATCCAATGTAATATAAATATATGATCAGTTGTTTGTAGTTTCACGCATGTTGTGTGTTATTCAGTGAATCAGGGTCTTTCAAATGCTTATTTGAAAGACCCTTGGTGAATGCAAAAGTTTTCCTTGCAAATTTTGACCAAAAATTATACTTTTCTGAATACACTTGAGTAGGATAAAATATCTTATAATACTCACGCCTTACATTTTTATTAATGTATCTTAATAATCAGTTAAATTTTGGGGGAAAAATCCACAGCTCAAAATCACTGCGTTGAATTATCATACATATGATAAAACCTTTAATGACAAATATTTATACACGTACGAATTTCTTTCTTGCACGCTTTTCTCTGCTTAAATTATAACAAGAAGACCATACAAGGTATTCCTAAAGAAACTGTCCAAAATATTCTGACCACCAAAATTTTGGTGTGGAGTTTGCATTTAACGATACTTTAACACCAGCATCGCATAAAATGCCATGACACGCAGCGTGGCAAAATGAATGTGGCGCGTGGCCTCACATGTTTGGTAGAATACACGCTAACTACAGCTTAAACATACTGAAATTCAACACTGCGTTTCTATCTTGTGCCGATTCTTTCAAAACATTCAAAATTGTTCACAATACTTAAAGTTAGGTATAGTAAATGTATGTTTGAACCGGTAACGCACAAAAGTTTGCGGCCAATTCCGATCCATTTTCACGAATAATTGAAAAAAACTACTAAGTCCTGGACTAAGTCGGCTAGAAACATAAAGTTTTAAGACTTGGCAGCCGTATGGACCTAATGATTAGATTATCATTTTAAATCTATTTAAGAATCTGGAATTGTCTTATACGCTCCTTTAAAACTTTTCTACCTTTACACCTATTATGGCTGTTAAGGGCGTCGCATATGCCGTGATCGCGGAGTGGTGCCGTTCGCGAAACTGTTGCTGGTACTGCTACTGCCAACTTCACGTTTTATCTACTGCTACTGCTGCTACTGCTACTGTCAGCTTCACGTTTTTCCTACTTCTACTGCTCTTACTACTGCTACTGCCAACTTCCCGTTTTTCCTCCTGCTACTGCCAACTCCACGTTTTTCCTACTTCTACTGCTCTTACTGCTATTGCCAACTTCACGTTTTATCTACTGCTACTGATGGTACTACTACTGCCAACAAGTTGCAATGTAAAACCATGAGCACCGCAGAGCGGCACCAACGCTCTTCTGTTTTATTTATCGGAAACGATTATACAAGTTCCTATCCCCGCCCCCAAAGGAAAAAAAGAGAAAAAAGGATGAAAAAATCACAAAGAAATACTTATCCCAGAAATAGAGAAAAGAAAATAAAAAGAGAAAAGGAGGGTGAGAGGGGAGGTGGGAGTCTGGTGGAGGGTGGAGCAGGTACCTTCACATAAAAACAAAACAACTTTATTTCGAGGGTGGGGTGCAAATACCAATACATGAAAAACAAACTGCAAAGAATAATTACACGTTAAAAACAAAACTGATCAACAATACGGCGCTGGGGAGTTGGGCAAGTTCCTATAAGTATATACTTAAACAAACCAAATATCAATATATATTTTTTTGGGGGTGGGTGGGTGTTACAGTGGGGCTCGGGTGGGGCTAATTTTCACCCCAGGGACAAAATATGAACAATGTTTGCAGAAATCTACTAGAGGATGCCTCATATCAAATCAAAAAGCTCTGTGTCATGTGGTTTTAGAGATGGAGATTTTCAAAGGCTTTAATTTATATAAGCCTCAGGGCGGGGCCAATATTGACCCTTGGGTCATGATTTAAATCGACATGGCATAGGTCCAGTAGACAATGCTACACACCAAATATCAAAACACAAAGTCTTATGGTTTATGAATAGTCAGCTACACTAAAGTTTTCGTACGGCGCCGACGACGATGACGATGACGACTCAGTGACCATAATAGCTCCACTTTTTCTTCCTCTATTTATACTGGTCAAGTGTGACAACTGATACTGAAATACTTTCATGCGTGAAATGATTTGGACAAGAGTAATATACTTTAAGTTTAATCCCTGCTATGACCTTGACCTTTGACCTAGGGACCTTGGTCTTGCACGCAACGCATCGTTAACTTATGGTGGTCATGTGTACCAATTTATCATGCATGCAAAAATTATGGACCGAACACGAACGTCAAATGAACTTAACCCTATATGGCAAATACACTGTTTCTTTACGTATTTTTCTAAGTATAAATTGTAAAAACTGCTATAACATATAACTAGAGCTATCACTGAAAGTGATTTAAACCCCCACAATATCGCCATGTCAGAAGAGAAAGGAAAATATCTAAATAAACAAGGGAGAGTTATAGGTCTTGTATATGACAAGACTTCAACACTTCCTCAAAAAAAATCTGATACGCGCGACAAATGGTTATCATGTAATAATAATTTGTGCCAAACTATTTCAAAATTTATTGATGAATGACAAAGTCACAGAGCGAACACGAAAAACAGACGACCTCTAAGTGTGACCTTGACATTTGATATAAACAGGTAGGAGTTGTATGCGACACATGATATTAATGTGTTTAACATTTGTGCCAATTTATTTTGAAATGCTTTCATGCATGAAAAAGTTTCAGCCCAAACAAAAAGTTGACCGACCCACCCACCCACATGGTGAGCTTCTGTATACCGCCAAAACTTCGTTTATGAGGATATGACAAAGTGAGATAATTAATAAACATGGACAGGTAATCTTGGGATTCTTTAACACTGCACTTTCTATGGCATCATATCAAGCATTTACCTTTAACAGTTTTTAAGCAATTCTCCTAATAAGCATTATTATCAGAAATTTTCACAAAATTTGATAGTGATCATACTGAGTAGACGCATTTTTAAATACTAGGTTATTTTTTTAGATAAAGAGACTTTTAATTAGCACAGAGAGTTCAATTCACAAATCTTTTGGCTGTTTTGCTACTCTTTTTTAATTGATTCTATATATTAGATTAAAATAATACTGAATACAGTTTTCTGGTTTATTCGTCAATTTGTTCATTAACTATTGTTAACCAGGGTTTCGATATCTATCGAAAAATGACGAAAATGTCTATCGTTTTACTGTTTATTTTTCATTTTCTTTCGACCACATGCTTCCCGGATCACTATTCCATTGTTATATATAAACAAACAGGTTCTAACGATTTTGACCATTATCTCGCTTTATCAATTATTTACATTAATCGAACAAAACTATCCTTCAGAACATACCCCTCACTATGACAGATACTAGTATCTTCATCTAAAATAAATGCTTACTTCTCTTACTATAACACTTAAACAACATTCATTACTATGAAAACATTGTTACAGTAAAGACGCCGCAGTCAAAACTCAATCTTTCAAAATCTGGCGAATCGATGGCTGAACAACAACATAAGTACGAACGATTCATTATTGTTACTTAACTATGTTTACTATTCTCTTACTGTTATTGTTCAGTTAATACTATCTTTAAAAACTGATTTAAACATAAGATTTTCATGTTTGTAAAAAACTGAATTTTGACCGAAGTAAACCTTTACTCATACTCTTTAACAACAGTAATATGTCATTAAAATGTAAATATTTAACATTCAACTATTACTTCTATAAGCATTCTGAAATCAAAACTACAGAATACATAGTCCTGTCATAGCGCTTATTACTATAATGTAATTTTACAATTTGTACAAAAACTTTAACAACAGTTTATGTTTAAAAGTAAACCAGTTATTTGGTTTGGTCTGGTCTGAGATTTTCACCCGTTTCAACAATTTTTAAATTAGACAGACATTTACCTTATCATTGTTCCTGGTAAAAACCAGTACTAGACACCCATTGTCCACAATAAACCAGTTAAAGTACTCCAAAAGTATATGTACCAAAGAACATTCTATGTTTCAAACATTGCTACTCTATTATATATCTTTGCTAAACATATCTGACAAGAATCAAGAGAATTCTGTAACATAATTTAATAAACAAGCAACATTTTAATAAATTCAGTCAGCAATTTCTATTTAAATTGAGATACAAGTATAAAGTAAGTCTTACCACATGTATACAATAGTAAACCTCCACTATTAAATTCAAGTATATAGAATTTGTTAAATTAGTTAACAACATCTGTTCTGTTAAGAATAATTTTTCCTCAACAATTCTATTATGAATGCAGAAACAAAATACTTAGTACATTATATAGAACAAGTGTTCAGTCTTAAAAAAACCTCTACCTGAGTTTTTACAAAGACAGAAACTTGAATACATGTTTGGTATTAAACAGTCCTTTAGACTAAAACATTTCTGCTTATAAATAACAGTGGAATATCTAACCAAACTGTGATTGTTTTATATACAAAATACAAAAACATTTGCAATGATACAAGTACAAAAATATATCATTGTCTCTGACTTAACTTGACTGTCCTTGACCTTCTAACAGTCTTCATTCTTCAGTGCCTATTAAATCTCTTCTGATCTTAATAAATTTTACACAATTTGTTATTATATGGTTGCTTGGGGATTATTATGCCCCTTAACACAACAACCACGTTGCTTTAAGCAGGATTTTAACTTATAATTTAAACATTTAAAGGAAGTTCGTCATAAATGTATTTTTGTGGTAACATGGGAATTATTATGCCCCTTAACACTATTTACCACATATAATTTATTTCATGTAAATGTTCTAAATAAAATATAACTGCCGCAATCTTCTTGATTTCACGGAATCTATGTCAATGGAATATATTCTTAATAAAGAATGTTTTAAAAGTTAATACTGCCATCTGTCAATCTTTTGACTTGAAAACATGTTGAATTCACAGTGCGAAATCAGTACATTTTTCACTTAAACAAAGGCGCGTTACTGGTCTCTTCATTAACGAATTTCCAACTCGTACTGTCACCACTCGAGTATGCCCATCGACTCCTGGAAATTTGTCGACTATTCTTCCAAGACGCCACTGTTTACGAGGTAAGCCTGGATCTATGACGAGCACAACATCACCTGTGGAGTAATCTTGCTGTTCTCGGAACCATTTCTTCCTACCAGCAATAGCTGGTACAAGCTCTCTTAACCAACGTTTCCAAATATGACTAACTATTTCTTGTACAAGCCGCCACCTTTTACGAATATCAAATACGGTTGTGTCTACAGATTCTGGAGCAAACTCCCCACCAAGTTGTCCACATAAAAAATGATTTGGTGTGAGTACTGTATTGTCAGACGGATTAGAGCTCTGGTACGACAATGGGCGACTGTTAATTAAACTTTCTGCACCGATAAATGCTGTCTGTAATTCTTCATCCGTTACATCTGCCCCTTTCAATATAGAATACACAGCTCTTTTGGCACATTTGATCATTATTTCATGAACTCCTCCAAAGTGTGAAGCGGATGGTGGCTGGAAATGCCATTTTATACCTTTATGAGCTGTTGTAGATATGATTTTTTCTTTATTTATTTGTTCATACAGTTCTTTCAGTTCATGGTATGCCCCAACAAAATTTGTCCCATTATCGGAGAATAATTTCCTTTGGTGTTCCTCTCCTACATGTCATACGATAGAAAGCGTTTAAGAAAGAGTCAGTGTCCATGTTTATCGCCATATCAAGATGTACAGCTCTGCTAGAATGACAAGTAAAAAGACATAAGTACCGCTTTTGTCTTGCTTTTCCTCTGCCTTGTTTTGTCAAAAAAGGTCCTCCAAAGTCTACTGAACAATATGCAAAAGCTCTCATGGACTTTTCTGTTCTAGTCATTGGTAACGGTGCCATTATTTGATGACTTGTTTGAGCCTTTAATCGTTTACAACCTGTGCATACCTTTTCATATTCACGGATTTCTTCACGTCCTGATATCAACCAAAACTTAGTTGATAATGCAGCTAAAGTCTGGTTTGTACCTGAATGTTCTCCAAGTTCATGATAATATTTCACAATGAGTCTTGTCACACCATGTGTTCGTGGTAGTAAAATAGGAAACCTTGTATTGTATGGAAGATATTTTGCGTATTTCAATCTAGTGTCACATCTCATAATTCCATCACTGTCTAATTTGACATTCAGTGACAAAAGTTTGCTATTGGCCGACAAAGGTTTTTCACTGCTCAAAGCCTTGTATTCAACCGGAAATGATTCTCTCTGACTACATCGTATATATCTATTCTCAGCCGAAGTCAGTTCGTCAACACTTAAAGCTTTATCACTTGTCCTAGTTTTTGACCTACAGTTATTTATGAACCGATTTACCCATGCAAATATCCGAATAAGTCTTATCCAACTTGAGAATCTTCCTGGTGCAAGTTTATCATCAATTTGACTGTCGTCAGTTATATATGTTTCTGTTTGAATAAATTTCTTTCTGGTTTCTTGTTCTTTGTTTTCAATGTTTTCAAGATCTATAATGTTTTCTGGCCACTTATCTGATTCAAGATACAAGAAATCAGGTCCTTGCCACCACAGTGTAGCTTCTAGTAGCTTTTCAGCTGATAACCCTCTGGATGCTATATCTGCTGGATTCTGGCTTCCTGGAACATGACGCCAATTTGACGGTATACTATTCTCATGTATTTCTGCAATACGATTCGCTACGAAAGGTTTATATCTTCTACTTTGTCCCGAAATCCAGTACAGAACATTGACACTATCCGACCAAAATATCACTTGACCTTGTCCTAATTCAAGAGTTGATCCAACTGTTAAAGCTAATCTTAGACCAAGAACTGCTGCCATTAACTCTAGTCGAGGTACACTTGTGGCTGCAAGGGGGGCAACTCTGGTTTTACTACACACAAACATTACTGTAGTTTTCTTATTTTCTGAGTTTTCATGTCGAACATAAAGCACTGCACTGTAAGCATCTTCAGAAGCATCTACAAATGTATGCAAGACTGAAAGTTCATTTCTATTAAATAACAGACAACGGGACTGTAATGTTATTTAATTCTGACATATCTGAGAACCAGTCAAGTACTTTTCTTTCTACTTCTGGGTTTATTTCATCATCCCAATCATAACTGTGTAACCACAATTTCTGTAGGAACATTTTCCTGTAACAACGTAGGGTGATATAAATCCCAATGGGTCAAACATGCTAGCAACTGCTTTTAGTAAGTTTCTCTTGTAACTTTAGCTTGAAGACTTACTTTGTTTAAACTAAACGTGAACATGTCAGTTTCGGCTTTCCATGAAACACCTAACGCTTTTGTTTTCGGTAGATAGCCAGTTTCTAAATTTATTTGCATTGCTCTGTCTTCTTCTGGAATATTTTCTAGAACTTTCACTGAATTTGAGATCCATTTCCTGGCATGCATACCTGCTTTTAACCAAAGATTAGACAACTGGTTATAAAGATCAACACCTCTTTCTTCCGTGGGTACAGAATCCAAAGAGTCATCCATGTAGGTTGACTTGATGACAGTTTCTGCAGCATTTGGATATTTCTCAGAAAATCTTTTTGCATTTGTCTGTGCAACTAACTGGGCGAGAAACGGCGAAGCATTTATGCCGAACACTAAACGTGTAAACTCAAACTCGCCATCATCCCACAGAATTCTATGATATTTTCTGTCAGGTTTACTGATTCCTACTTGTAAATACATTTCACTAATATCACAAGCTACTGCTACTTGGTATTTACGAAAACGGAGTAAAACGTCAAACAGATCATTCTGCAACTTGGGTCCAGTTTCTATATAGTCATTCAGACTTACACCTTTACATTTGGCAGATGCATCGAAAACAATTCGCACTTTAGTTGTCTCTCTGTCCAGACGTATCACAGGAAAATGTGGTAAATACCACTTTGTGAGTGTTTTTTCTTCTTCTGGAACTTTTCTCAAATACCCTTTTTCAACATAATTATCTATTGTTTCTTTATACAACTTTTCAATATACGGATCTTTTTTCAACTCTTTTTTGTGCTTTCCAACATTTTAAGGGCTAATTCATAGTTGTTCGGCAAGATAGGTTTTTGTTTCCATGGCACTTTGACCTCGTAATGTCCATCTTTGTAAATCATCGATTCTTCTGTGTTTTTTAGAACAGCCTTGTCATGTAATTGGTGAACTACTGGTATCATTCATCTTAGTACCGTAAGAATCTATTTCCCAGAAACCTTTCAACATTCTATTCAAATCCTCATGATCTGATATAAAAAAGTTCGAAAACATATTTGTTTCTTCTTGTTTACATTCTAATGGACCGACACAAGTCCAGCCGAGGGGGGTTAACCGTGCTATTGGCTCTCCTGGTGCTCCCTTTACTTCTTTCAGTGACCTGTGTAGATCAGAAAAATCTATTCCTATAAGCAAATCAACTCTGCTTTTCTTTGAAATGTTTGGGAATGGAATTCCAGACAGATGTGTCCATTTGCCACTATGTTCATTCCAATCTATGGCTTTCAAAGACCCAGTTACATTTTTTGTTGTATTTGCTTCTATATTCACTTTCAACTGCCTGTCTTCACTTTCAATACAAAATTCTACAACTTTTGTGTCAAAGCATTCTGTTCTACCATTCAGCAGATTCACATTTACAGTTTCTTTCTCTCCATCAAGTCCAAGCTCATATGCGACATGTTCATTTAAGTAACTTTTGGAACTTCCATCATCCAGCAATGCATTTATTTTCATTTTTTGCTTTCCATTTGATATTATAACTGGCACAGTTCTTACAGCGATTTTACAGTTCATGGGTCTGCTTGTGAATGCCTGTTCTTCTGTATTTTGGCTTGATGATTTAAACTCTGGAGCATTTACATTTAAATTTTGGGGTTTTTCTACATCAGGTGAGTGTAGAAGTCTGTTGTGTGTTTTAACACAGCCATTAATATTACATTTTTTGTATCGTTTACATTCACTTCCTCGATGATTATTACGCAAGCATCTAAAACACAGATTTTTCTCCTTCGCTTTTGCCCAACGACTTGGAATATCTATTAATTTAATACCTCACATTGATAAGGTTCATGTTCATTGTTGCAAACACCACAGTTTTTATTTCGCTTTCCACTATTTGCTGCAAAATGAGTATGGGAACGCTTTTTTCTCATCTCTTGTTGATCATTGTTGTCCAAACCATATTTTGCTTCATGCGCGATATTAGAAAATTCCGATTCTCGTAAAACCCACTCTTTCAAGGTTTCCACCGATTCTTTTTCGTCATTATGATGTAACCAACGCTGGTATCTTACAATCATTGATTCAGGTAACTTTTTCATTAACTGCTGATACATGAAATTGCTGCTTAAATCTTCAGCATCATTTTCTTTCATATTAATAATTGTAATGTCAAGAAGATCTGCAAAACGTTCAATCTGCTTTGGATTTTCACTTTTCATGACTGGAAAGTTCTCAATTTCCTCTATGAATCTATTTACCTTTCTTCTTACACCTCCAAATTTTCTTTCTAATCTCTCTTTAGCTGCATTATAAGCTGCCGCTGTATGTCCTAGTCCTTCAACACATTTTAACGCTTCTCCACTGAGATACTGTCTCAACTGCAAGAATTTATATTCATCCGAGCTTGCTGTTTTGTCCACACAAGCAGTGAATGCTGATTTCCAGAATTCATAATCTTTTTTCTTACCAGAAAACACAGGAATGGACACACGTTTCAACTGTTTATACATGTCCGAATCAACTTTAGTTGTGGTTTCCGATACCGTTTTTATTGTGACTTCACCTTCAGGATCATGAAAAACCGTTTTTAGTCTGTATACTCTCATCATTTCCTCATATTGGTCATCAATAGTTTCAGATTCTTGCACGGCTTTTTTCAAATCTTCCGTACGCATTTTAGTTTTACAAAAATCTATAATAGCATGTACAGCAGTTACATAATTGTCCATTGCAGTCTCTACTTTGTCAAGAGTCTCTTTATATTCCACTGGAGTTGAATCTTCTTCACAGAGGGACAACATTCTATTTCTAAATCTAGTAAAAACAGCCTTTCGTCTGGACTTGTCCATTTTTAAAACTGCTAAAGAGGATTCCTCCTCATGTACATCTTCTTTTTCGGGATTCATTGTTAACAAAACAAAACAATAATGTCACCCTAAATAGACAAGACTGTCATTCAATATGACTGTTTTCACACGACTGTCCGAACTTCGTTACACTATTTTACAATTCACCTGTAGACAGCGTGTAAACTTATTTCTGCTATATGCCGGTTTAATTTGACGTAACCTCGCTCTGCTACCATTTATGTTGACCAGGGTTTCTATATCTATCGAAAAATGACGAAAATGTCTATCGTTTTACTGTTTATTTTTCATTTTCTTTCGACCACATGCTTCCCGGATCACTATTCCATTGTTATACATATATAAACGAACAGGTTCTAACGATTTTGACCATTATCTCGCTTTATCAATTATTTACATTAATCGAACAAAACTATCCTTCAGAACAACTATAAAAGAGATAAAACATTATATAAAGAATATAAAATAGAAATATAGCATCACATGGCTTTGTTGATTATGTTGGAAGGATCATATTCTAGATAGGCTGTAGGTCACTGTCATTGTACCAATCCACTGACGAAGAAGCGAGTGCGAACACGGTGTGTGATATGTGTGTGTATCAAAATGTTTCCAAAGCAATGAAGCCAAAATATATATAATTAATTCCAGAATACAACACTTTAACGTAAAGCCCCAAAATAATAAAAACAGAATTATTCGCAACTAAAATATTGAACCTATATAAGTATGATACCGCATAACTTGTCCTTAATCCATGGAATTACAGTATGCTTTAATTAAGAGTGAAACATATATTTCTGTTATGATGCTAGGAGCAATAAATCTTATCTACTTCGTTGACCTCTGACCTGATGGCCAGAAAAATAAAAGGAGTTATTCGCTGATCATGACCAACTGGCCTTCCAAGTTTGAAAAACCTGGGCCCAATCATAACGATCGGAAAATTTTTACTGCTCAATGTCACTTTGGCCTGGAACGTTGCCCTGATGATACAAAAACAGAATAGGATCGATTTATGATAATGAACATCCCACTTACCAAGAATTAGGAGGTTAGGCACAAGCGTTCTTCAGATATTGATTGGAATCGGTTTTGCTATTCATCTACTGGTCATGCTCAACCCGTTTTCCAAGCTTGAGAAGCATAGACTGCAGATACTGATTGTGACCTTGATCTTGACGCTAGTGACCCGATAAAGAATAGGGGCGCCTTATGGTCAAGCCTTACCACCGTTTTGAGTTTAAGAAAGCCAAAGCGTCCTTCAGATATTGATCAGAAACTGTTTTGCTATTGAATTCTGTGGCATTGACGCTTGACCTAGTTATCAAAAAAGTAACGTGATCATCTTCTTGCCATGACCTACCAGCATATCAAGTTTGTGAAAGTTAGGTTCAAGCGTTTAGGTTGAGGAATCTAGACTAAAGCGATCTTCAGACATTGACGGGAAATAAGTTTGCTGTTCAATATCACTGTAGCCAGGACCTATGAGGTAGCGACCCGAAAAGATTCAGGTTGCAGTTCAATAAATCACAAAAAACGAGAGACAACTTTTTCGAAATAAAAAGTAAGATCCTGAAATGTATCAGGGTTGATAATGATGTGTCATATACTCTGTTTTCACTTTAACACATCTTTTCTTGACTTCCAGATTTGACAAACTAAAGCAATAAAAAGGGTAAACAAGAATAAATGAATCCCCCCTAAAGAAAACAACACAAAAATAAAAAAAAATAGTCAAAAAC